>JAUAMA010000005.1:5792500-6992500 GCA_030819835.1 Acmispon strigosus | reverse complement strand
AAATAACCTCTTTGTGTGGGAAAAACTAGAAAACCTTGTCACTGTGAATAATCTCATCGGAAAACTCAGTCGCGAGAGGGGAAAACTTAGTCACAAAGGAATTCGTGTCATGGAAAAAATGAGTCACCGGATGGGAAGAGTTTACTGACCGGACGAGTTTCATTGGAAAATACTAGTAAAATAACCTCTTTGTGTGGGAAAAACTTGAGAACCTCATCACCTAGACTAGTCTCACGGGAAAACTCAATCACATGAGGGGAAAACTAAGTTACTAAGGAATTAGTGTCATGGGAAAAATGAGTAACCGGATGGGAAAACCTTTGTCAATGGACTAGTTTCAATGGCAAAACCTAGTAAAATAACCTCTTTGTGTTGGAATAACTCGAAAACCTGGCCACTGTGAGTAGTCTCATGAGAAAACTCACCACAGGAGGGTGAAACTTAGTCACTAAGGAATTAGTGCCATGGGACTAATGAGTCAACTAATGGGAAAACCTTTGTCACCGAACGAGTTTCCATGGCAAATCCTAGTAAAGTAACATCTTTGTAACGGAAAAACTAGAAAACCTTGTCACTTTAAGTAGTCTCATCGGAAAACTCAGTCGCGGGAGGGGAAAACTTTTTCACAAAGGAATTCATGTCATGGAAAAAATGAGTCACCGGATGGGAAAATTTTACTCACCGGATGAGTTTCAATGGAAAATACTTGTTAAATAACCTCTTTGTGTGGGAAAAACTCGAGAACCTCATCACCTTGACTAGTCTCACTTGAAAACTCAGTCACAAGAGGGGAAAACTTAGTCACTAAGGAATTTGTGTCATGGGAAAGATGAGTCACCGGATGGGAAAACCTTAGTCAATGGACTAGTTTCAATGGAAAAACCTAGTAAAATAACGTCTTTGTGTTGGAATAACTCGAAAACCTGGCCACTGTGAGTAGTCTCATGTGAAAACTCAGCCACAGGAGGGTGAAACTTAGTCACTAAGGAATTAGTGCCATGGGACTAATGAGTCAACTAATGGGAAAACCTTAGTCACCGAACGAGTTTCCATGGCAAATCCTAGTAAAGTAACATCTTTGTGTCGGAAAAACTTGAAAACCTTGTCACTTTGAGTAGTCTCATCGGAAAACTCAGTCGCGGGAGGGGAAAACTTAGTCACAAAGGAATTTATGTCATGGAAAAAATGAGTCACCGGATGGGAAAATTTTACTCACCGGATGAGTTTCAATGGAAAATACTTGTTAAATAACCTCTATGTGTGGGAAAAACTCGAGAACCTCATCACCTTGACTAGTCTCACGTGAAAACTCAGTCACACGAGGGGAAAACTTAGTCACTAAGGAATTAGTGTCATGGGAAAGATGAGTCACCGGATGGGAAAACCTTAGTCAATGGACTAGTTTCAATGGAAAAACCAAGTAAAATAACCTCTTTGTGTTGGAATAAATTGAAAACCTGGCCACTGTGAATAAATTCATGGGTATACTCAGCCATATGAGGGGGAAACTTAGTCATAAAGGAATTCGTGTCATGGAAAAAATGAGTCACCGGATGGGAAATTTTACTCACCGGACGAGATTCAATGGAAAATACTTGTAAAATAACCTCTTTGTGTGGGAAAAACTCGAGAACCTCATCACCTTGACTATTCTTACGGGAAAACTCAGTCACGTGAGGGGAAAACTTAGTCACTAAGGAATTAGTGTCATGGGAAAAATGAGTCACCGGATGGGAAAACCTTAATTAATGGACTAGTTTCAATGGCAAAACCAAGTAAAATAACCTCTTTGTGTTGGAATAATTCGAAAACCTTGCCACTGTGAGTAGTCTAATTTGAAAACTCAGCCACAGGATGGGGAAACTTAGTCACTAAGGAATTAGTGCCATGGGACTAATGAGTCAACTAATGGGAAAACCTTAGTCACCGAACGAGTTTCCATGGCAAATCCTAGTAAAGTAACATCTTTGTGTGGGAAAAACTAGAAAACCTTGTCACTGTGAGTAGTCTCATCGGAAAACTCAGTCGCGGGAGGGGAAAACTTAGTCACAAAGGAATTCGTGTCATGGAAAAAATGAGTCACCGGATGGGAAAATTTTACTCACCGGACGAGTTTAAATGGAAAATACTTGTAAAATAACCTCTTTGTGTGGGAAAAACTCGAGAACCTCATCACCTTGACTAGTCTCACGGGAAAACTCAGCCACGTGACGTGAAAACTTAGTCACTAAGGAATTAGTGTCATGGGAAAAATGAGTCACCGGATGCGAAAACCTCAGACAATGGACAAGTTTCAATGGAAAAACCTAGTAAAATAACCTCTTTGTGTTGGAATAACTCGAAAACCTGGCCACTGTGAGTAGTCTCATGGGAAAACTCAGCCATAGGTGGGGGAAACTTAGTCACTAAGGAATTATTGCCATGGGACTAATGAGTCAACTAATGGGAAAACCTTAGTCACCGAACGAGTTTCCTTGGCAAATCCTAGTAAATTAACATCTTTGTGTGGGAAAAACTAGACAACCTTGTCACTGTGAGTAGTCATCGGAAAACTCAATTGGGGGAGGGGAAAACTTAGTCACAAAGGAATTCGTGTCATGGAAAAAATGAGTCACCGGATGGGGAAATTTTACTCACCGGACGAGTTTCAATGGAAAATACTTGTTAAATAACCTCTTTGTGTGGGAAAAACTCGAGAACCTCATCACCTTGACTAGTCTCACGTGAAAACTCAGTCACATGAGGGGAAAACTTAGTCACTAAGGAATTGGTGTCATGGGAAAGATGAGTCACCGGATGGGAAAACCTTAGTCAAAGGACTAGTTTCAATGGAAAAACCTAGTAAAATAACCTCTTTGTGTTGGAATAACTCGAAAACCTTGCCACTGTGAGTAGTCTCATGGGAAAACTCAGCCACAGGAGGGGGCAACTTAGTCACTAAGGAATTAGTGCCATAGAACTAATGAGTCAACTAATGGGAAAACCTTAGTCACCGAACGAGTTTCCATGGCAAATCCTAGTAAAATAACCTCTTTGTATGGGAAAAACTAGAAAACCTTGTCACTGTGAGTAGTCTCATCGGAAAACTAAGTCGAAGGAGGGGAAAACTTAGTCACAAAGGAATTCGTGTCGTGGAAAAAATGAGTCACCGGATGGGAAAATTTTACTCACCGGACGAGTTTCAATGGAAAATACTTGTAAAATAACCTCTTTGTGTGGGAAAACTCGAGAACCTCATCACCTTGACTAGTCTCACGGGAAAACTCAGTCACAGGAGGGGAAATATTAGTCACTAAGGAATTAGTGTCATGGGAAAAATGAGTCACCGGATGGGAAAACCTTAGTCAAGGGACTAGTTTCAATGGAAAAACCTAGTAAAATAACCTCTTTGTGTTGGAATAACTCGAAAACCTGGCCACTGTGAGTAGACTTATGGGAAAACTCATCCACAGGAGGGGGAAACTTAGTCTCAAAGGAATTCGTGTCATGGAAAACATGAGTTACCGGATGGGGAAATTTTACTCACCGGACGAGTTTCAATGGAAAATACTTGTAAAATAACCTCTTTGTTTGGGAAAACCTCGAGAACCTCATGACCTTGACTAGTGTCACGGGAAAACTCAGTCACATGAGGGGAAAACTTAATCACTAAGGAATTAGTATCATGGGAAAAATGAGTCACCGGATGGGAAAACCTTAGTCAATGAACTAGTTTCAACGGAAAAACCTAGTAAAATAACCTTTTTGTGTCGGAATAACTCGAAAACCTGGCCACTGTGAGTAGTCTCATGGGAAAACTCAGCCACAGGAGGGGGAAACTTGGTCACTAAGGAATTAGTGCCATGGGACTAATGAGTCAACTAATGGGAAAACCTTAGTCACCGTACGAGTTTCCATGGCAAATCCTAGTAAAATAACCTCTTTGTGTGGGAAAAACTTGAAAACCTTGTCACTGTGAGTAGTCTCATCGGAAAACTGAGTCGCAGGAGGGGAAAACTTAGTCACAAAGGAATTTGTGTCGTGGAAAAAATGAATCACGGGATGGGAAAATTTTATTCACCGGACGAGTTTCAATGGAAAATACTTGTAAAATAACCTCTTTGTGTGGGAAAAACTCGAGAACCTCATCACCATGACTAGTCTTACGGGAAAACTCAGTCACATGGGGGGAAAACTTAGTCACTAAGGAATTAGTGCCATGGGACTAATGAGTAGACTAATGGGAAAACCTTAGTCACCGAACGAGTTTCCATGGCAAATCCTAGTAAAATAACCTCTTTGTGTTGGAATAACTCGAAAACTTGGCCACTGTGAGTAGTCTGATTGGAAAACTCAGCCACAGGAGGGGGAAACTTAGTCACTAAGGAATTAGTGCCATGGGACTAATGAGTCACCTATTGGGAAAACCTTAGTCACCGAATGAGTTTCCGTGGAAAATCCTAGTAAAATAACCTCTTTGTGTGGGAAAAACTAGAAAACCTTGTCACTGTGAGTAGTCTCATCGGAAAACTCAGTCGCGGGAGGGGAAAACTTAGTCACAAAGGAATTCGTGTCATGGAAAAAATGGGTCACCGGAAGGGAAAATTTTACTCACCGGATGAGTTTCAATGGAAAATACTTGTAAAATAACCTCTTTGTCTGGGAATAACTCGAGAACCTCATCACCTTGACTAGTCTCACGGGAAAACTCAGTTACTTGAGGGGAAAACTTAGTCACTAAGGAATTAGTGTCATGGGAAAACCTTAGTCAATGGACTAGTTTCAATGGCAAAACCTAGTAAAATAACCTCTTTGTGTTGGAATAACTCGAAAACCTGGCCACTGTGAGTAGTCTCATGGGAAAACTCGGCCACAGGAGGGGGAAACTTAGTCACTAAGGAATTAGTGCAATGGGACTAATGAGTCAACTAATGGGAAAACCTTAGTAACTGAACGAGTTTCCATGGCAAATCCTAGTAAAATAACCTCTTTGTGTGGGAAAAACTAGAAAACCTTGTCACTGTGAATAATCTCATCGGAAAACTCAGTCGCGAGAGGGGAAAACTTAGTCACAAAGGAATTCGTGTCATGGAAAAAATGAGTCACCGGATGGGAAGAGTTTACTGACCGGACGAGTTTCATTGGAAAATACTAGTAAAATAACCTCTTTGTGTGGGAAAAACTTGAGAACCTCATCACCTTGACTAGTCTCACGGGAAAACTCAATCACATGAGGGGAAAACTTAGTTACTAAGGAATTAGTGTCATGGGAAAAATGAGTAACCGGATGGGAAAACCTTTGTCAATGGACTAGTTTCAATGGCAAAACCTAGTAAAATAACCTCTTTGTGTTGGAATAACTCGAAAACCTGGCCACTGTGAGTAGTCTCATGAGAAAACTCAGCCACAGGAGGGTGAAACTTAGTCACTAAGGAATTAGTGCCATGGGACTAATGAGTCAACTAATGGGAAAACCTTTGTCACCGAACGAGTTTCCATGGCAAATCCTAGTAAAGTAACATCTTTGTAACGGAAGAACTAGAAAACCTTGTCACTTTAAGTAGTCTCATCGGAAAACTCAGTCGCGGGAGGGGAAAACTTTTTCACAAAGGAATTCATGTCATGGAAAAAATGAGTCACCGGATGGGAAAATTTTACTCACCGGATGAGTTTCAATGGAAAATACTTGTTAAATAACCTCTTTGTGTGGGAAAAACTCGAGAACCTCATCACCTTGACTAGTCTCACTTGAAAACTCATTCACAAGAGGGGAAAACTTAGTCACTAAGGAATTTGTGTCATGGGAAAGATGAGTCACCGGATGGGAAAACCTTAGTCAATGGACTAGTTTCAATGGAAAAACCTAGTAAAATAACGTCTTTGTGTTGGAATAACTCGAAAACCTGGCCACTGTGAGTAGTCTCATGTGAAAACTCAGCCAAAGGAGGGTGAAACTTAGTCACTAAGGAATTAGTGCCATGGGACTAATGAGTCAACTAATGGGAAAACCTTAGTCACCGAACGAGTTTCCATGGCAAATCCTAGTAAAGTAACATCTTTGTGTCGGAAAAACTAGAAAACCTTGTCACTTTGAGTAGTCTCATCGGAAAACTCAGTCGCGGGAGGGGAAAACTTAGTCACAAAGGAATTCATGTCATGGAAAAAATGAGTCACCGGATGGGAAAATTTTACTCACCGGATGAGTTTCAATGGAAAATACTTGTTAAATAACCTCTATGTGTGGGAAAAACTCGAGAACCTCATCACCTTGACTAGTCTCACGTGAAAACTCAGTCACATGAGGGGAAAACTTAGTCACTAAGGAATTAGTGTCATGGGAAAGATGAGTCACCGGATGGGAAAACCTTAGTCAATGGACTAGTTTCAATGGAAAAACCAAGTAAAATAACCTCTTTGTGTTGGAATAAATTGAAAACCTGGCCACTGTGAATAAATTCATGGGTATACTCAGCCAAATGAGGGGGAAACTTAGTCATAAAGGAATTCGTGTCATGGAAAAAATGAGTCACCGGATGGGAAATTTTACTCACCGGACGAGATTCAATGGAAAATACTTGTAAAATAACCTCTTTGTGTGGGAAAAACTCGAGAACCTCATCACCTTGACTATTCTTACGGGAAAACTCAGTCACGTGAGGGGAAAACTTAGTCACTAAGGAATTAGTGTCATGGGAAAAATGAGTCACCGGATGGGAAAACCTTAATTAATGGACTAGTTTCAATGGCAAAACCAAGTAAAATAACCTCTTTGTGTTGTAATAATTCGAAAACCTTGCCACTGTGAGTAGTCTAATTTGAAAACTCAGCCACAGGATGGGGAAACTTAGTCACTAAGGAATTAGTGCCATGGGACTAATGAGTCAACTAATGGGAAAACCTTAGTCACCGAACGAGTTTCCATGGCAAATCCTAGTAAAGTAACATCTTTGTGTGGGAAAAACTAGAAAACCTTGTCACTGTGAGTAGTCTCATCGGAAAACTCAGTCGCGGGAGGGGAAAACTTAGTCACAAAGGAATTCGTGTCATGGAAAAAATGAGTCACCGGATGGGAAAATTTTACTCACCGGACGAGTTTAAATGGAAAATACTTGTAAAATAACCTCTTTGTGTGGGAAAAACTCGAGAACCTCATCACCTTGACTAGTCTAACGGGAAAACTCAGCCACGTGACGTGAAAACTTAGTCACTAAGGAATTAGTGTCATGGGAAAAATGAGTCACCGGATGCGAAAACCTCAGACAATGGACAAGTTTCAATGGAAAAACCTAGTAAAATAACCTCTTTGTGTTGGAATAACTCGAAAACCTGGCCACTGTGAGTAGTCTCATGGGAAAACTCAGCCATAGGTGGGGGAAACTTAGTCACTAAGGAATTATTGCCATGGGACTAATGAGTCAACTAATGGGAAAACCTTAGTCACCGAACGAGTTTCCTTGGCAAATCCTAGTAAATTAACATCTTTGTGTGGGAAAAACTAGACAACCTTGTCACTGTGAGTAGTCATCGGAAAACTCAATTGGGGGAGGGGAAAACTTAGTCACAAAGGAATTCGTGTCATGGAAAAAATGAGTCACCGGATGGGGAAATTTTACTCACCGGACGAGTTTCAATGGAAAATACTTGTTAAATAACCTCTTTGTGTGGGAAAAACTCGAGAACCTTATCACCTTGACTAGTCTCACGTGAAAACTCAGTCACATGAGGGGAAAACTTAGTCACTAAGGAATTGGTGTCATGGGAAAGATGAGTCACCGGATGGGAAAACCTTAGTCAATGGACTAGTTTCAATGGAAAAACCTAGTAAAATAACCTCTTTGTGTTGGAATAACTCGAAAACCTTGCCACTGTGAGTAGTCTCATGGGAAAACTCAGCCACAGGAGGGGGCAACTTAGTCACTAAGGAATTAGTGCCATGGGACTAATGAGTCAACTAATGGGAAAACCTTAGTCACCGAACGAGTTTCCATGGCAAATCCTAGTAAAATAACCTCTTTGTATGGGAAAAACTAGAAAACCTTGTCACTGTGAGTAGTCTCATCGGAAAACTAAGTCGAAGGTGGGGAAAACTTAGTCACAAAGGAATTCGTGTCGTGGAAAAAATGAGTCACCGGATGGGGAAATTTTACTCACCGGACGAGTTTCAATGGAAAATACTTGTAAAATAACCTCTTTGTGTGGGAAAACTCGAGAACCTCATCACCTTGACTAGTCTCACGGGAAAACACAGTCACAGGAGGGGAAATATTAGTCACTAAGGAATTAGTGTCATGGGAAAAATGAGTCACCGGATGGGAAAACCTTAGTCAAGGGACTAGTTTCAATGGAAAAACCTAGTAAAATAACCTCTTTGTGTTGGAATAACACGAAAACCTGGCCACTGTGAGTAGACTTATGGGAAAACTCAGCCACAGGAGGGGGAAACTTAGTCTCAAAGGAATTCGTGTCATGGAAAAAATGAGTTACCGGATGGGGAAATTTTACTCACCGGACGAGTTTCAATGGAAAATACTTGTAAAATAACCTCTTTGTTTGGGAAAACCTCGAGAACCTCATGACCTTGACTAGTGTCACGGGAAAACTCAGTCACATGAGGGGAAAACTTAATCACTAAGGAATTAGTATCATGGGAAAAATTAGTCACCGGATGGGAAAACCTTAGTCAATGGACTAGTTTCAACGGAAAAACCTAGTAAAATAACCTCTTTGTGTCGGAATAACTCGAAAACCTGGCCACTGTGAGTAGTCTCATGGGAAAACTCAGCCACGGGAGGGGGAAACTTGGTCACTAAGGAATTAGTGCCATGGGACTAATGAGTCAACTAATGGGAAAACCTTAGTCACCGAACGAGTTTCCATGGTGAATCCTAGTAAAATAACCTCTTTGTGTGGGAAAAACTTGAAAACCTTGTCACTGTGAGTAGTCTCATCGGAAAACTGAGTCGCAGGAGCGGAAAACTTAGTCACAAAGGAATTTGTGTCGTGGAAAAAATGAATCACGGGATGGGAAATTTTACTCACCGGACGAGTTTCAATGGAAAATACTTGTAAAATAACCTCTTTGTTTGGGAAAACCTCGAGAACCTCATGACCTTGACTAGTGTCACGGGAAAACTCAGTCACATGAGGGGAAAACTTAATCACTAAGGAATTAGTATCATGGGAAAAATGAGTCACCGGATGGGAAAACCTTAGTCAATGAACTAGTTTCAACGGAAAAACCTAGTAAAATAACCTTTTTGTGTCGGAATAACTCGAAAACCTGGCCACTGTGAGTAGTCTCATGGGAAAACTCAGCCACAGGAGGGGGAAACTTGGTCACTAAGGAATTAGTGCCATGGGACTAATGAGTCAACTAATGGGAAAACCTTAGTCACCGTACGAGTTTCCATGGCAAATCCTAGTAAAATAACCTCTTTGTGTGGGAAAAACTTGAAAACCTTGTCACTGTGAGTAGTCTCATCGGAAAACTGAGTCGCAGGAGGGGAAAACTAAGTCACAAAGGAATTTGTGTCGTGGAAAAAATGAATCACGGGATGGGAAAATTTTATTCACCGGACGAGTTTCAATGGAAAATACTTGTAAAATAACCTCTTTGTGTGGGAAAAACTCGAGAACCTCATCACCATGACTAGTCTTACGGGAAAACTCAGTCACATGAGGGGAAAACTTAGTCACTAAGGAATTAGTGCCATGGGACTAATGAGTAGACTAATGGGAAAACCTTAGTCACCGAACGAGTTTCCATGGCAAATCCTAGTAAAATAACCTCTTTGTGTTGGAATAACTCGAAAACTTGGCCACTGTGAGTAGTCTGATTGGAAAACTCAGCCACAGGAGGGGGAAACTTAGTCACTAAGGAATTAGTGCCATGGGACTAATGAGTCACCTATTGGGAAAACCTTAGTCACCGAATGAGTTTCCGTGGAAAATCCTTGTAAAATAACCTCTTTGTGTGGGAAAAACTAAAAAACCTTGTCACTGTGAGTAGTCTCATCGGAAAACTCAGTCGCGGGAGGGGAAAACTTAGTCACAAAGGAATTCGTGTCATGGAAAAAATGGGTCACCGGAAGGGAAAATTTTACTCACCGGATGAGTTTCAATGGAAAATACTTGTAAAATAACCTCTTTGTCTGGGAATAACTCGAGAACCTCATCACCTTGACTAGTCTCACGGGAAAACTCAGTTACTTGAGGGGAAAACTTAGTCACTAAGGAATTAGTGTCATGGGAAAACCTTAGTCAATGGACTAGTTTCAATGGCAAAACCTAGTAAAATAACCTCTTTGTGTTGGAATAACTCGAAAACCTGGCCACTGTGAGTAGTCTCATGGGAAAACTCGGCCACAGGAGGGGGAAACTTAGTCACTAAGGAATTAGTGCAATGGGACTAATGAGTCAACTAATGGGAAAACCTTAGTAACTGAACGAGTTTCCATGGCAAATCCTAGTAAAATAATTTCTTTGTGTGGGAAAAACTAGAAAACCTTGTCACTGTGAATAATCTCATCGGAAAACTCAGTCGCGAGAGGGGAAAACTTAGTCACAAAGGAATTCGTGTCATGGAAAAAATGAGTCACCGGATGGGAATAGTTTACTGACCGGACGAGTTTCATTGGAAAATACTAGTAAAATAACCTCTTTGTGTGGGAAAAACTTGAGAACCTCATCACCTTGACTAGTCTCACGGTAAAACTCAATCACATGAGGGGAAAACTTAGTTACTAAGGAATTAGTGTCATGGGAAAAATGAGTAACCGGATGGGAAAACCTTTGTCAATGGACTAGTTTCAATGGCAAAACCTAGTAAAATAACCTCTTTGTGTTGGAATAACTCGAAAACCTGGCCACTGTGAGTAGTCTCATGAGAAAACTCAGCCGCAGGAGGGTGAAACTTAGTCACTAAGGAATTAGTGCCATGGGACTAATGAGTCAACTAATGGGAAAACCTTTGTCACCGAACGAGTTTCCATGGCAAATCCTAGTAAAGTAACATCTTTGTAACGGAAAAACTAGAAAACCTTGTCACTTTAAATAGTATCATCGGAAAACTCAGTCGCGGGAGGGGAAAACTTAGTCACAAAGGAACTCATGTCATGGAAAAAATGAGTCACCGGATGGGAAAATTTACTCACCGGATGAGTTTCAATGGAAAATACTTGTTAAATAACCTCTATGTGTGGGAAAAACTCGAGAACCTCATCACCTTGACTAGTCTCACGTGAAAACTCAGTCACATGAGGGGAAAACTTAGTCACTAAGGAATTTGTGTCATGGGAAAGATGAGTCACCGGATGGGAAAACCTTAGTCAATGGACTAGTTTCAATGGCAAAACCAAGTAAAATAACCTCTTTGTGTTGGAATAAATTGAAAACCTGGCCACTGTGAATAAATTCATGGGTATACTCAGCCAAATGAGGGGGAAACTTAGTCACAAAGGAATTCGTGTCATGGAAAAAATGAGTCACCGGATGGGAAATTTTACTCACCGGACGAGATTCAATGGAAAATACTTGTAAAATAACCTCTTTGTGTGGGAAAAACTCGAGAACCTCATCACCTTGACTAGTCTCACGGGAAAACTCAGCCACGTGACGTGAAAACTTAGTCACTAAGGAATTAGTGTCATGGGAAAAATGAGTCACCAGATGGGAAAACCTCAGACAATGGACAAGTTTCAATGGAAAAACCTAGTAAAATAACCTCTTTGTGTTGGAATAACTCGAAAACCTGGCCACTGTGAGTAGTCTCATGGGAAAACTCAGCCATAGGAGGGGGAAACTTAGTCACTAAGGAATTATTGCCATGGGACTAATGAGTCAACTAATGGGAAAACCTTAGTCACCGAACGAGTTTCCTTGGCAAATCCTAGTAAATTAACATCTTTGTGTGGGAAAAACTAGAAAACCTTGTCACTGTGAGTAGTCTCATCGGAAAACTCAATTGGGGGAGGGGAAAACTTAGTCACAAAGGAATTCGTGTCATGGAAAAAATGAGTCACCGGATGGGGAAATTTTACTCACCGGACAAGTTTCAATGGAAAATACTTGTTAAATAACCTCTTTGTGTGGGAAAAACTCGAGAACCTCATCACCTTGACTAGTCTCACGTGAAAACTCAGTCACATGAGGGGAAAACTTAGTCACTAAGGAATTGGTGTCATGGGAAAGATGAGTCACCGGATGGGAAAACCTTAGTCAATGGACTAGTTTCAATGGAAAAACCTAGTAAAATAACCTCTTTGTGTTGGAATAACTCGAAAACCTTCCCACTGTGAGTAGTCTCATGGGAAAACTCAGCCACAGGAGGGGGCAACTTAGTCACTAAGGAATTAGTGCCATGGGACTAATGAGTCAACTAATGGGAAAACCTTAGTCAACGAACGAGTTTCCATGGCAAATCCTAGTAAAATAACCTCTTTGTATGGGAAAAACTAGAAAACCTTGTCACTGTGAGTAGTCTCATCGGAAAACTAAGTCGAAGGAGGGGAAAACTTAGTCACAAAGGAATTCGTGTCGTGGAAAAAATGAGTCACCGGATGGGGAAATTTTACTCACCGGACGAGTTTCAATGGAAAATACTTGTAAAATAACCTCTTTGTGTGGGAAAACTCGAGAACCTCATCACCTTGACTAGTCTCACGGGAAAACTCAGTCACAGGAGGGGAAATATTAGTCACTAAGGAATTAGTGTCATAGGAAAAATGAGTCACCGGATGGGAAAACCTTAGTCAAGGGACTAGTTTCAATGGAAAAACTAAGTAAAATAACCTCTTTGTGTTGGAATAACACGAAAACCTGGCCACTGTGAGTAGACTTATGGGAAAACTCAGCCACAGGAGGGGGAAACTTAGTCTCAAATGAATTCGTGTCATGGAAAAAATGAGTTACCGGATGGGGAAATTTTACTCACCGGACGAGTTTCAATGGAAAATACTTGTAAAATAACCTCTTTGTTTGGGAAAACCTCGAGAACCTCATGACCTTGACTAGTGTCACGGGAAAACTCAGTCATATGAGGGGAAAACTTAATCACTAAGGAATTAGTATCATGGGAAAAATGAGTCACCGGATGGGAAAACCTTAGTCAATGGACTAGTTTCAATGGAAAAACCTAGTAAAATAACCTCTTTGTGTCGGAATAACTCGAAAACCTGGCCACTGTGAGTAGTCTCATGGGAAAACTCAGCCACAGGAGGGGGAAACTTGGTCACTAAGGAATTAGTGCCATGGGACTAATGAGTCAACTAATGGGAAAACCTTAGTCACCGAACGAGTTTCCATGGCAAATCCTAGTAAAATAACCTCTTTGTGTGGGAAAAACTTGAAAACCTTGTCACTGTGAGTAGTCTCATCGGAAAACTGAGTCGCAGGAGGGGAAAACTTAGTCACAAAGGAATTTGTGTCGTGGAAAAAATGAATCACGGGATGGGAAAATTTTACTCACCGGACGAGTTTCAATGGAAAATACTTGTAAAATAACCTCTTTGTGTGGGAAAAACTCGAGAACCTCATCACCATGACTAGTCTTACGGGAAAACACAGTCACATGAGGGGAAAACTTAGTCACTAAGGAATTAGTGCCATGGGACTAATGAGTAGACTAATGGGAAAACCTTAGTCACCGAACGAGTTTCCATGGCAAATCCTAGTAAAATAACCTCTTTGTGTTGGAATAACTCGAAAACTTGGCCACTGTGAGTAGTCTGATGGGAAAACTCAGCCACAGGAGGGGGAAACTTAGTCACTAAGGAATTAGTGCCATGGGACTAATGAGTCAAATAATGGGAAAACCTTTGTCACCGAACGAGTTTCCATGGCAAATCCTAGTAAAATAACCTCTCTGTGTGGGAAAAACTTGAAAACCTTGTCACTGTGAGTAGTCTCATCGGAAAACTGAGTCGCAGGAGGGGATAACTTAGTCACAAAGGAATTTGTGTCGTGGAAAAAATGAATCATGGGATGGGAAAATTTTACTCACCGGACGAGTTTCAATGGAAAATACTTGTAAAATAAACTCTTTGTGTGGGAAAAACTCGAGAACCTCATCACCATGACTAGTCTTACGGGAAAACACAGTCACATGAGGGGAAAACTTGGTCACTAAGGAATTAGTGCCATGGGACTAATGAGTAGACTAATGGGAAAACCTTAGTCACCGAACGAGTTTCCATGGCAAATCCTAGTTAAATAACCTCTTTGTGTTGGAATAACTCGAAAACTTGGCCACTGTGAGTAGTCTGATGGGAAAACTCAGCCACAGGAGGGGGAAACTTAGTCACTAAGGAATTAGTGCCATTGGACTAATGAGTCACCTATAGGGAAAACCTTAGTCACTGAATGAGTTTCCGTGGAAAATCCTAGTAAAATAACCTCTTTGTGTGGGAAAAACTAGAAAACCTTGTCACTGTGAGTAGTCTCATCGGAAAACTCAGTCGCGGGAGGGGAAAACTTAGTCACAAAGGAATTCGTGTCATGGAAAAAATGGGTCACCGGAAGGGAAAATTTTACTCACCGGATGAGTTTCAATGGAAAATACTTGTAAAATAACCTCTTTGTCTGGGAATAACTCGAGAACCTCATCACCTTGACTAGTCTCACGGGAAAACTCAGTCACTCGAGGGGAAAACTTAGTCACTAAGGAATTAGTGTCATGGGAAAACCTTAGTCAATGGACTAGTTTCAATGGCAAAACCTAGTAAAATAACCTCTTTGTGTTGGAATAACTCGAAAATCTGGCCACTGTGAGTAGTCTCATGGGAAAACTCGGCCACAGGAGCGGGAAACTTAGTCACTAAGGAATTAGTGCAATGGGACTAATGAGTCAACTAATGGGAAAACATTAGTAACCGAACGAGTTTCCATGGCAAATCCTAGTAAAATAACCTCTTTGTGTGGGAAAAACTAGAAAACCTTGTCACTGTAAGTAATCTCATCGGAAAACTCAGTCGCGAGAGGGGAAAACTTAGTCACAAAGGAATTCGTTTCATGGAAAAAATGAGTCACCGGATAGGAAGAGTTTACTGACCGGACGAGTTTCAATGGAAAATACTTGTAAAATAACCTCTTTGTGTGGGAAAAACTCGAGAACCTCATCACCTTGACTATTCTTACGGGAAAACTCAGTCACGTGACGGGAAAACTTAGTCACTAAGGAATTAGTGTCATGGGAAAAATGAGTCACCGGATGGGAAAACCTTTGTCAATGGATTTGTTTCATTGGCAAAACCTAGTAAAATAACCTCTTTGTGTTGGAATAACTCGAAAACCTGGTCACTGTGAGTAGTCTAATGGGAAAACTCAGCCACAGGTGGGGGAAACTTAGTCACAAAGGAATTCGTATCATGGAAAAAACGAGTCACCAGATGAAAATTTTTTACTCACCGGACGAGTTTCAATGGAAAATACTTGTAAAATAACCTCTTTGTGTGGGAAAAACTCGAGAACCTCATCACCTGGACTATTCTCACGGGAAAACTCAGTCACGTGAGGGGAAAACTTAGTCACTAAGGAATTAGTGTCATGGGAAAAATGAGTCACCGGATGGGAAAACCTTAGTCAATGGACTAGTTTCAATGGCAAAACCAAGTAAAATAACCTCTTTGTGTTGGAATAATTCGAAAACCTTGCCACTGTGAGTAGTCTAATTTGAAAACTCAGCCACAGGATGGGGAAACTTAGTCACTAAGGAATTAGTGCCGTGGGACTAATGAGTCAACTAATGGGAAAACCTTAGTCACCGAACGAGTTTCCATGGCAAATCCTAGTAAAATAACCTCTTTATATGGGAAAAACTAGAAAACCTTGTCACTGTGAGTAGTCTCATCGGAAAACTCAATTGGGGGAGGGGAAAACTTAGTCACAAAGGAATTCGTGTCATGGGAAAAATGAGTCACCGGATGGGGAAATTTTACTCACCGGACGAGTTTTAATGGAAAATACTTGTTAAATAACCTCTTTGTGTGGGAAAAACTCGAGAACCTCATCACCTTGACTAGTCTCACGTGAAAACTCAGTCACATGAGGGGAAAACTTAGTCACTATGGAATTGGTGTCATGGGAAAGATGAGTCACCGGATGGGAAAACCTTAGTCAATGGACTAGTTTCAATGGAAAAACCTAGTAAAATAACCTCTTTGTGTTGGAATAACTCGAAAACCTTGCCACTGTGAGTAGTCTCATGGGAAAACTCAGCCACAGGAGGGGGCAACTTAGTCACTAAGGAATTAGTGCCATGGGACTAATGAGTCAACTAATGGGAAAACCTTAGTCATCGAACGAGTTTCCATGGCAAATCCTAGTAAAATAACCTCTTTGTATGGGAAAAACTAGAAAACCTTGTCACTGTGAGTAGTCTCATCGGAAAACTAAGTCGAAGGAGGGGAAAACTTAGTCACAAAGGAATTCGTGTCATGGAAAAAATGAGTCAGCGGATGGGGAAATTTTACTCACCGGACGAGTTTCAATGGAAAATACTTGTAAAATAACCTCTTTGTGTGGGAAAACTCGAGAACCTCATCACCTTGACTAGTCTCACGGGAAAACTCAGTCACATGAGGGGAAAACTTAGTCATTAAGGAATTAGTGCCATGGGACTAATAAGTAGACTAATGGGAAAACCTTAGTCACCGAACGAGTTTCCATGGCAAATCCTAGTAAAATAACCTCTTTATATGGGAAAAACTAGAAAACCTTGTCACTGTGAGTAGTCTCATCGGAAAACTCAATTGGGGGAGGGGAAAACTTAGTCACAAAGGAATTCGTGTCATGGGAAAAATGAGTCACCGGATGGGGAAATTTTACTCACCGGACGAGTTTTAATGGAAAATACTTGTTAAATAACCTCTTTGTGTGGGAAAAACTCGAGAACCTCATCACCTTGACTAGTCTCACGTGAAAACTCAGTCACATGAGGGGAAAACTTAGTCACTATGGAATTGGTGTCATGGGAAAGATGAGTCACCGGATGGGAAAACCTTAGTCAATGGACTAGTTTCAATGGAAAAACCTAGTAAAATAACCTCTTTGTGTTGGAATAACTCGAAAACCTTGCCACTGTGAGTAGTCTCATGGGAAAACTCAGCCACAGGAGGGGGCAACTTAGTCACTAAGGAATTAGTGCCATGGGACTAATGAGTCAACTAATGGGAAAACCTTAGTCATCGAACGAGTTTCCATGGCAAATCCTAGTAAAATAACCTCTTTGTATGGGAAAAACTAGAAAACCTTGTCACTGTGAGTAGTCTCATCGGAAAACTAAGTCGAAGGAGGGGAAAACTTAGTCACAAAGGAATTCGTGTCATGGAAAAAATGAGTCAGCGGATGGGGAAATTTTACTCACCGGACGAGTTTCAATGGAAAATACTTGTAAAATAACCTCTTTGTGTGGGAAAACTCGAGAACCTCATCACCTTGACTAGTCTCACGGGAAAACTCAGTCACATGAGGGGAAAACTTAGTCATTAAGGAATTAGTGCCATGGGACTAATAAGTAGACTAATGGGAAAACCTTAGTCACCGAATGAGTTTCCATGGCAAATCCTAGTAAAATAACCTCTTTGTGTTCGAATAACTCGAAAACTTGGCCACTGTGAGTAGTTTGATGGGAAAACTCAGCCACAGGAGGGGGAAACTTAGTCACTAAGGAATTAGTGCCATGGGACTAATGAGTCACCTATAGGGAAAACCTTAGTAACCGAACGAGTTACCATGGCAAATCCTAGTAAAATATCCTCTTTAGGTGGGAAAAACTAGAAAACCTTGTCACTGTAAGTAATCTCATCGGAAAACTCAGTCACGAGAGGGGAAAACTTAGTCACAAAGGAATTCGTGTCATGGAAAAAATGAGTCACCGGATGGGAAGAGTTTACTGACCGGACGAGTTTCAATGGAAAATACTAGTAAAATAACCTCTTTGTGTGGGAAAAACTTGAGAACCTCATCACCTTGACTAGTCTCACGGGAAAACTCAATCACATGAGGGGAAAACTTAGTCACAAAGGAATTCGTATCATGGAAAAAACGAGTCACCAGATGAAAAATTTTTACTCACCGGACGAGTTTCAATGGCAAATACTTGTAAAATAACCTCTTTGTGTGGGAAAAACTCGAGAACCTCATCACCTTGACTATTCTCACGGGAAAACTCAGTCACGGGAGGGGAAAACTTAGTCACTAAGGAATTAGTGTCATGGGCAAAATGAGTCACCGGATGGGAAAACCTTAGTCAATGGACTAGTTTCAATGGCAAAACCAAGTAAAATAACCTCTTTGTGTTGGAATAATTCGAAAACCTTGCCACTGTGAGTAGTCTAATTTGAAAACTCAGCCACAGGATGGGGAAACTTAGTCACTAAGGAATTAGTGCCATGGGACTAATGAGTCAACTAATGGGAAAACCTTTGTCACCGAACGAGTTTCCATGGCAATTCCTAGTAAAGTAACATCTTTGTAACGGAAAAACTAGAAAACCTTGTCACTTTGAGTAGTCTCATCGGAAAACTCAGTCGCGGGAGGGGAAAACTGTCACAAAGGAATTCATGTAATGGAAAAAATGAGTCACCAGATGGGAAAATTTTACTCACCGGATGAGTTTCAATGGAAAATACTTGTTAAATAACCTCTTTGTGTGGGAAAAACTCGAGAACCTCATCACCTTGACTAGTCTCACGTGAAAACTCAGTCACATAAGGGGAAAACTTAGTCACTAAGGAATTTGTGTCATGGGAAAGATGAGTCACCGGATGGGAAAACCTTAGTCAATGGACTAGTTTCAATGGAAAAACCTAGTAAAATAACCTCTTTGTGTTGGAATAACTCGAAAACCTGGCCACTTTGAGTAGTCTCATGGGAAAACTCAGCCACAGGAGGGTGAAACTTAGTCACTAAGGAATTAGTGCCATGGGACTAATGAGTCAACTAATGGGAAAACCTTAGTCACCGAACGAGTTTCCATGGCAAATCCTAGTAAAGTAACATCTTTGTGTCGGAAAAACTAGAAAACCTTGTCACTTTGAGTAGTCTCATCGGAAAACTCAGTCGCGGGAGGGGAAAACTTAGTCACAAAGGAATTCATGTCATGGAAAAAATGAGTCACCGGATGGGAAAATTTTACTCACCGGATGAGTTTCAATGGAAAATACTTGTTAAATAACCTCTTTGTGTGGGAAAAACTCGAGAACCTCATCACCTTGACTAGTCTCACGTGAAAACTCAGTCACATGAGGGGAAAACTTGGTCACTAAGGAATTTGTGTCATGGTAAAGATGAGTCACCGGATGGGAAAACCTTAGTCAATGGACTAGTTTCAATGGAAAAACCTAGTAAAATAACCTCTTTGTGTTGGAATAACTCGAAAACCTTGCCACTGTGAGTAGTCTCATGGGAAAACTCAGCCACAGGAGGGGGGAACTTAGTCACTAAGGAATTAGTGCCATGGGACTAATGAGTCAACTAATGGGAAAACCTAAGTCACCGAACGAGTTTCCATGGCAAATCCTAGTAAAATAACCTCTTTGTATGGGAAAAACTAGAAAACCTTGTCATTGTGAGTAGTCTCATCGGAAAACTAAGTCGAAGGAGGGGAAAACTTAGTCACAAAGGAATTCGTGTCATGGAAAAAATGAGTCACCGGATGGGAAAATTTTACTCACCGGACGAGTTTCAATGGAAAATACTTGTAAAATAACCTCTTTAAGTAGGAAAAACTCGAGAACCTCATCACCTTAACTAGTCTCACGGGAAAACTCATTCACATGAGGGGAAAACTTAGTCACTAAGGAATTAGTGTCATGGGAAAAATGAGTCACCGGATGGGAAAACCTTAGTCAATGGACAAGTTTCAATGGCAAAACCTAGTAAAATAACCTCTTTGTGTTGGAATAATTCGAAAACCTGTGCACTGTGAGTAGTCTCATGGGAAAACACAGCCACCGGAGGGTGAAACTTAGTCACTAAGGAATTAGTGCCATGGGACTAATGAGTCAACTAATGGGAAAACCTTAGTCACCGAACGAGTTTCCATGGCAAATCTTAGTAAAGTAACATCTTTGTGTCGGAAAAACTAGAAAACCTTGTAACTGTGAGTAGTCTCATCGGAAAACTCAGTTGCAGGACGAGAAAACTTAGTCACAAAGGAATTCGTGTCATGGAAAAATGAGTCACCGGATGGGAAAATTTTATTCACCAGACGAGTTTCAATGGAAAATACTTGTAAAATAACTTCTTTGTGTGGGAAAAACTCGAGAACCTCATCACCTTGACTAGTCTCACGGGAAAACTCAGTCACATGAGGGGGAAACTTAGTCACTAAGGAATTAGTGTCATGGGAAAAATGAGTCACCGGATGGGAAAACCTTAGTCAATGGACTAGTTTCAATGGCAAAACCTAGTAAAATAACCTCTTTGTGTTGGAATAACTCGAAAACCTAGCCACTGTGAGTAGTCTCATGGGAAAACTCAGCCACAGGAGGGGGAAACTTAGTCACTAAGGAATTAGTGCAATGGGACTAATGAGTCAACTAATGGGAAAACCTTAGTAACCGAACGAGTTTCCATGGCAAATCCTAGTAAAATAACCTCTTTGTGTGGGAAAAACTAGAAAACCTTGTCACTGTGAGTAATCTCATCGGAAAACTCAGTCGCGAGAGGGGAAAACTTAGTCACAAAGGAATTCGTGTCATGGAAAAAATGAGTCACCGGATGGGAAGAGTTTACTGACCGGACGAGTTTCAATGGAAAATACTAGTGAAATAACCTCTTTGTGTGGGAAAAACTTGAGAACCTCATAACCTTGACTAGTCTCACGGGAAAACTCAATCACATGAGGGGAAAACTTAGTTACTAAGGAATTAGTTTCATGGGAAAAATGAGTAACCGGATGGGAAAACCTTTGTCAATGGACTAGTTTCAATGGCAAAACCTAGTAAAATAACCTCTTTGTGTTGGAATAACTCGAAAACCTGGCCACTGTGAGTAGTCTCATGGGAAAACTCAGCCACAGGAGGGTGAAACTTAGTCACTAAGTAATTAGTGCCATGGGACTAATGAGTCAACTAATGGGAAAACCTTAGTCACCGAACGAGTTTCCATGGCAAATCCTAGTAAAGTAACATCTTTGTAACGGAAAAACTAGAAAACCTTGTCACTTTGAGTAGTCTCATCGGAAAACTCAGTCGCGGGAAGGGAAAACTTTGTCACAAAGGAATTCATGTCATGGAAAAAATGAGTCACCGGATGGGAAAATTTTACTCACCGGATGAGTTTCAATGGAAAATACTTGTTAAATAACCTCTTTGTGTGGGAAAAACTCGAGAACCTCATCACCTTGACTAGTCTCACGTGAAAACTCAGTCACATGAGGGGAAAACTTAGTCACTAAGGAATTTGTGTCATGGGAAAGATGAGTCACCGGATGGGAAAACCTTTGTCAATGGACTAGTTTCAATGGAAAAATCTAGTAAAATAACCTCTTTGTGTTGGAATAACTCGAAAACTTGGCCACGGTGAGTAGTCTCATGGGAAAACTCAGCCACAGAAGGGTGAAACTTAGTCACTAAGGAATTAGTGCCATGGGACTAATGAGTCAACTAATGGGAAAACCTTAGTCACCGAACGAGTTTCCATGGCAAATCCTAGTAAAGTAACAATCTTTGTGTCGGAAAAACTAGAAAATCTTGTCACTTTGAGTAGTCTCATCGGAAAACTCAGTTGCAGGACGAGAAAACTTAGTCACAAAGGAATTCGTGTCATGGAAAAAATGAGTCACCGGATGGGAAAATTTTATTCACCGGACGAGTTTCAATGGAAAATACTTGTAAAATAACCTCATTGTGTGGGAAAAACTCGAGAACCTCATCACCTTGACTAGTCTCACGGGAAAACTCAGTCACATGAGGGGGAAACTTAGTCACTAAGGAATTAGTGTCATGGGAAACATGAGTCACCGGATGGGAAAACCTTAGTCAATGGACTAGTTTCAATGGCAAAACCTAGTAAAATAACCTCTTTGTGTTGGAATAACTCGAAAACCTGGCCACTGTGAGTAGTCTCATGGGAAAACTCAGCCACAGGAGGGGGAAACTTAGCCACTAAGGAATTAGTGCCATGGGACTAATGAGTCAACTAATGGGAAAACCTTTGTCTTCGAACGAGTTTCCATGGCAAATCCTAATAAAATAACCTCTTTGTGTGGGAAAAACTAGAAAACCTTGTCACTGTGAGTAGTCTCATCGGAAAACTCAGTCGCAGGAGGGGAAAACTTAGTCACAAAGGAATTCGTGTCATGGAAAAAATAAGTCACCGGATGGGAAAATTTTACTCATCGGACGAGTTTCAATGGAAAATACTTGTAAAATAACCTCTTTGAGTAGGAAAAACTCGAGAACCTCATCACCTTGACTAGTCTCACAGGAAAACTCATTCACATGACGGGAAAACTTAGTCACTAAGGAATTAGTGTCATGGGAAAAATGAGTCACCGGATGGGAAAACCTTAGTCAATGGACAAGTTTCAATGGCAAAACCTAGTAAAATAACCTCTTTGTGTTGGAATAACTCAAAAACCTGGCCACTGTGAGTAGTCTCATGGGAAAACACAGCCACAGGAGGGTGAAACTTAGTCACTAAGGAATTAGTGCCATGGGACTAATGAGTCAACTAATGGGAAAACCTTAGTCACCGAACGAGTTTCCATTGCAAATCTTAGTAAAGTAACATCTTTGTGCCGGAAAAACTAGAAAACCTTGTAACTGTGAGTAGTCTCATCGGAAAACTCAGTTGCAGGACGAGAAAACTTAGTCACAAAGGAATTCGTGTCATGGAAAAAATGAGTCACCGGATGGGAAAATTTTATTCACCGGACGAGTTTCAATGGAAAATACTTGTAAAATAACCTCTTTGTGTGGGAAAAACTCGAGAACCTCATCACCTTGACTAGTCTCACGGGAAAACTCAGTCACATGAGGGGGAAACTTAGTCACTAAGGAATTAGTGTCATGGGAAAAATGAGTCACCGGATGGGAAAACCTTAGTCAGTGGACTAGTTTCAATGGCAAAACCTAGTAAAATAATCTCTTTGTGTTGGAATAACTCGAAAACCTGGCCACTGTGAGTAGTCTCATGGGAAAACACAGCCACAGGAGGGTGAAACTTAGTCACTAAGGAATTAGTGCCATGGGACTAATGAGTCAACTAATGGGAAAACCTTAGTCACCGAACGAGTTTCCATTGCAAATCTTAGTAAAGTAACATCTTTGTGTCGGAAAAACTAGAAAACCTTAGTCACTGAACGAGTTTCCATGGCAAATCCTAGTAAAATAAACTCTTTGTATGGGAAAAACTAGAAAACCTCGTCACTGTGAGTAGTCTCATCGGAAAACTCAGTCGCAGGAGGGGAAAACTTAGTCACAAAGGAATTCGTGTCATGGAAAAAATGAGTCACCGGATGGGAAAAGTTTACTCACCGGACGAGTTTCAATGGAAAATACTAATAAAATAACCTCTTTGTGTGGGAAAAACTCGAGAACCTCATCACCTTGACTAGTCTCACGGGGAAACTCAGTCACATGAGGGGAAAACTTAGTCACTAAGGAATTAGTGTCATGGGAAAAATGAGTCACCGAATGGGAAAACCTTATTCAATGGACTAGTTGCAATGGCAAAACGTAGTAAAATAACCTCTTTGTGTTGGAATAACTCGAAAACCTAGCCACTGTGAGTAGTCTCATGGGAATACTCAGTCACATGAGGAGAAAACTTAGTCACTAAGGAATTAGTGCCATGGGACTAATTAGTCAACTAATGGGAAAACCTTAGTCACCGAACGAGTTTCCATGGCAAATCCTAGTAAAATAACCACTTTGTATGGGAAAAACTAGAAAACCTTGTCACTGTGAGTAGTCTCATCGGAAAACTCAGTCGCGGGAGGGGAAAATTTAGTCACAAAGGAATTCGTGTCATGGAAAAAATGAGTCTTCGGATGGGAAAAATTTACTCACCAGACGAGTTTCAATGGAAAATACTAGTAAAATAACCTCTTTGTGTGGGAAAAACTCGAGAACCTAATCACCTTAACTAGTCTCACGGAAAAACTCAGTCACATGAGGGGAAAACTTAGTCACTAAGGAATTAGTGTCATGGGAAAAATGAGTCACCGGATGGTAAACTCCTTAGCCAATGGACTAGTTTCAATGGCAAAACCTTGTAAAATAACCTCTTTGTGTTGGAATAACTCGAGAACCTCATCACCTTGACTAGTCTTATGGGAAAACTCAGTTACATGAGGGGAAAACTTAGTCACTAAGGAATTAGTGCCATGGGACTAATGAGTCAACTAATGGGAAAACCTTAGTCACCAAACGAGTTTCCATGGTAAATCGTAGTAAAATAACGTCTTTGTGTGGGAAAAACTAGAAAAACTCGTCACTGTGAGTAGTCTCATCGGAAACTTAGTCACAAAGGAATTTGTGTCATGGAAAAAATGAGTCACCGGATGGGAAAAGTTTACTCACCGGACTAGTTTCAATGGAAAATACTAGTAAAATAACCTCTTTGTGTGGGAAAAACTCAAGAACCTCATCACCTTGACAAGTCTCACGGGGAAACTCAGTCACATGAGGGGAAAACTTAGTCACTAAGGAATTAGTGTCATGGGAAAAATGAGTCACCGGATGGGAAAACCTTATTCAATGGACTTGTTTCAATGGCAAAACCTATGAAAATAACCTCTTTGTGTTGGAATAACTAGAAAACCTGGCCACTGTGAGTAGTCTCATGGGAAAACTCAGCCACCGGAGGGCGAAACTTAGTCACTAAGGAATTAGTGCCATGGGACTAATCAGTCAACTAATGGGAAAACCTTAGTCACCGAATGAGTTTCCATGGAAAATCCTGGTAAAGTAACCTCTTTGAGTGGGAAAAACTAGAAAACCTTGTCACTGTGAGTAGTCTCATCGGAAAACTTAGTCACAAAGGAATTCGTGTCATGGAAAAAATGAGTCACCGGATGGGAAAATTTTACTCACCGGATGAGTTTCAATGGAAAATACTTGTAAAATAACCTCTTTGTGTGGGAAAAACTCGAGAACCTCATCACCTTGACTAGTCTCACGGGAAAACTCAGTCACATGAGGAGAAAACTTAGTCACTAAGGAATTAGTGCCATGGGACTAATGAGTCAACTAATGGGAAAACCTTAGTCACGGAACGAGTTTCCATGGCAAATCCTAATAAAATAACCACTTTGTGTGGGAAAAACTAGAAAACCTTTTCACTGTGAGTAGTCTCATCAAAAAACCTAGTCGCGGGAGGGGAAAAGTTAGTCACAAAGGAATTCGTGTCATGGAAAAAATGAGTCATCGGATGGGAAAAGTTTACTCACTTGACGAGTTTCAATGGAAAATAATAGTAAAATAACCTCTTTGTTTGGGAAAAACTCAAGAACCTAATCACCTTGACTAGTCTCATCGGAAAACTCAGTCACATGAGGGGAAAACTTAGTCACTAAGGAATTCGTGTCATGGGAAAAATGAGTCACCGGATGGTAAAAACCTTAGTCAATGGACTAGTTTCAATTGCAAAACCTAGTAAAATAACCTCTTAGTGTTGGAATAACTCGAAAACCTGGCCACTGTGACTAGTCTCATGTGAAAACTCAGCCACAGGAGGGGGAAACTTAGTCACTAAGGAATTAGTGCCATGCGACTAATGAGTCAACTAATGGGAAAACCTTAGTCACCGAACGAGTTTCCAGTGCAAATCCTAGTAAAATAACCTCTTTGTGTGGGAAAAACTAGAAAACCTTGTCACTGTGAGTAGTCTCATTGAAAAACTTAGTCACAGGTGGGGAAAATTTTGTCACAAAGGAATTCGTGTCATGGAAAAAATGAGTCACCGGATGGGAAACTTTTACTCACCGGACGAGTTTTAATGGAAAATACTTGTAATATAACCTCTTTTTGTGGGAAAAATTCGAGAACCTCATCACGTTGACTAGTCTCACGGGAAAACTAAGTCACATGAGGGGAAAACTTAGTCACTAAGGAATTAGTATCATGGGAAAAATGAGTCACCGGATGGTAAAAACCTTAGTCAATGGACTATTTTCAATGGCAAAACCAAGTAAAATAACCTCTTTGTGTTGGAATAACTCAAAAACCTGGCTACTGTGAGTAGTCTCATGGGAAAACTCAGCCACAGGAGGGGGAAACTTAATCACTAAGGAATTAGTGCCATGGGACTAATGAGTCAACTAATGGGAAAACCTTAGTCACCGAACGAGTTTCCATGGCAAATCCTAGTAAAATAACCTCTTTGTGTGGGAAACAATACAAAACCTTGTCACTGTGAGTAGTCTCATCGAAAAACTCAGTCACGGGTGGGGAAAATTTTGTCACAAAGGCATTCGTGTCATGGAAAAAATGAGTCACCGGATGGGAAAATTTTACTCACCGGACGAGTTTCAATGGAAAATACTAGTAAAATAACCTCTTTGTGTGGGAAAAACTTGAGAACCTCATCACCTTGACTAGTCTCACGGGAAAACTCAGTCACATGAGGAGAAAACTTAGTCACTAAGGAATTAGTGCCATGGGACTAATGAGTCAACTAATGGGAAAACCTTAGTCACGGAACGAGTTTCCATGGCAAATCCTAATAAAATAACCACTTTGTGTGGGAAAAACTAGAAAACCTTTTCACTGTGAGTAGTCTCATCAAAAAACCTAGTCGCGGGAGGGGAAAAGTTAGTCACAAAGGAATTCGTATCATGGAAAAAATGAGTCATCGGATGGGAAAAGTTTACTCACTTGACGAGTTTCAATGGAAAATAATAGTAAAATAACCTCTTTGTTTGGGAAAAACTCAAGAACCTAATCACCTTGACTAGTCTCATCGGAAAACTCAGTCACATGAGGGGAAAACTTAGTCACTAAGGAATTCGTGTCATGGGAAAAATGAGTCACCGGATGGTAAAAACCTTAGTCAATGGACTAGTTTCAATTGCAAAACCTAGTAAAATAACCTCTTAGTGTTGGAATAACTCGAAAACCTGGCAACTGTGACTAGTCTCATGCGAAAACTCAGCAACAGGAGGGGGAAACTTAGTCACTAAGGAATTAGTGCCATGCGACTAATGAGTCAACTAATGGGAAAACCTTAGTCACCGAACGAGTTTCCAGTGCAAATCCTAGTAAAATAACCTCTTTGTGTGGGAAAAACTAGAAAACCTTGTCACTGTGAGTAGTCTCATTGAAAAACTTAGTCACAGGTGGGGAAAATTTTGTCACAAAGGAATTCGTGTCATGGAAAAAATGAGTCACCGGATGGGAAACTTTTACTCACCGGACGAGTTTTAATGGAAAATACTTGTAATATAACCTCTTTTTGTGGGAAAAATTCGAGAACCTCATCACGTTGACTAGTCTCACGGGAAAACTAAGTCACATGAGGGGAAAACTTAGTCACTAAGGAAATAGTATCATGGGAAAAATGAGTCACCGGATGGTAAAAACCTTAGTCAATGGACTATTTTCAATGGCAAAACCAAGTAAAATAACCTCTTTGTGTTGGAATAACTCAAAAACCTGGCTACTGTGAGTAGTCTCATGGGAAAACTCAGCCACAGGAGGGGGAAACTTAATCACTAAGGAATTAGTGCCATGGGACTAATGAGTCAACTAATGGGAAAACCTTAGTCACCGAACGAGTTTCCATGGCAAATCCTAGTAAAATAACCTCTTTGTGTGGGAAACAATACAAAACCTTGTCACTGTGAGTAGTCTCATCGAAAAACTCAGTCACGGGTGGGGAAAATTTTGTCACAAAGGCATTCGTGTCATGGAAAAAATGAGTCACCGGATGGGAAAATTTTACTCACCGGACGAGTTTCAATGGAAAATACTTGTAAAATAAAATCTTTTTGTGGGAAAAACTCGAGAACCTCATCACCTTGACTAGTCTCACGGGAACACTCAGTCACATGAGGGGAAAACTTAGTCACTAAGGAATTAGTGTCATGGGAAAAATGAGTCACCGGATGGGAAAACCTTTGTCAATGGACTAGTTTCAATGGCAAAACCAGGTAAAATAACCTCTTTGTGTTGGAATAACTCGAAAACCTGGCCACTGTGAGTAGTCTCATGGGAAAACTCAGCCACAGGAGGGGGAAACTTAGTCACTAAGGAATTAGTGCCATGGGACTAATGAGTCAACTAATGGGAAAACCTAAGTCACCGAACGAGTTTCCATGGCAAATCCTAGTAAAATAACCTCTTTGTGTGGGAAAAACTAGAAAACCTTGTCACTGTGAGTAGTCTCATCGAAAAACTCAGTCACAGGTGGGGAAAATTTAGTCACAAAGGAATTCGTGTCATGGAAAAAATGAGTCACCAGATGGGAAAATTTTACTCACCGGACGAGTTTCAATGGAAAATACTTGTAAAGTAACCTCTTTGTGGGAAAAACTCGAGAACCGCATCTCCTTGACTAGTCTCACGGGAAAACTAAGTCACATGATGGGAAAACTTAGTCACAAAGGAATTAGTGTCATGGGAAAAATGAGTCGTCGGATGGTAAAAACCTTAGTCAGTGGACTAGTTTCAATGGCAAAACCTAGTAAAATAACCTCTTTGTGTTGGAATAACTCGAAAACCTGGCCACTGTGAGTAGTCTCATGGGAAAACTCAGCCACAGGAGGGGGAAACTTAGTCACTAAGGAATTAGTGCAATGGGACTAATGAGTCAACTAATGGGAAAACCTAAGTCACCGAACGAGTTTCCATGGCAAATCCTAGTAAAATAACCTCTTTGTGTGGGAAAAACTAGAAAACCTTGTCACTGTGTGTAGTCTCATCGAAAAACTCAGTCACAGGTGGGGAAAATTTAGTCACAAAGGAATTCGTGTCATGGAAAAAACGAGTCACCGGATGGGAAAATTTTACTCACCGAACGAGTTTCAATGGAAAATACTTGTAAAATAACCTCTTTTTGTGGGAAAAACTCGAGAACCTCATCTCCTTGACTAGTCTCACGGGAAAACTAAGTTACATGAGGGGAAAACTTAGTCACTAAGGAATTAGTGTCATGGGAAAAATGAGTCGTTGGATGGTAAAAACCTTAGTCAGTGGACTACTTTCAATGGCAAAACCTAGTAAAATAACCTCTTTGTGTTGGAATAACTCGAAAACCTGGCCACTGTGAGTAGTCTCATGGGAAAACTCAGCCACAGGAGGGGGAAACTTAGTCACTAAGGAATTAGTGCCATGGGACTAATGAGTCAACTAATGGGAAAACCTAAGTCACTGAACGAGTTTCCATGGCAAATCCTAGTAAAATAACCTCTTTGTGTGGGAAAAACTAGAAAACCTTGTCACTGTGAGTAGTCTCATCGAAAAACTCAGTCACAGGTGGGGAAAATTTAGTCACAAAGGAATTCGTGTCATGGAAAAAATGAGTCACCAGATGGGAAAATTTTACTCACCGGACGAGTTTCAATGGAAAATACTTGTAAAATAACCTCTTTGTGGGAAAAACTCGAGAACCGCATCTCCTTGACTAGTCTCACGGGAAAACTAAGTCACATGATGGGAAAACTTAGTCACAAAGGAATTAGTGTCATGGGAAAAATGAGTCGTCGGATGGTAAAAACCTTAGTCAGTGGACTAGTTTCAATGGCAAAACCTAGTAAAATAACCTCTTTGTGTTGGAATAACTCGAAAACCTGGCCACTGTGAGTAGTCTCATGGGAAAACTCAGCCACAGGAGGGGGAAACTTAGTCACTAAGGAATTAGTGCAATGGGACTAATGAGTCAACTAATGGGAAAACCTAAGTCACCGAACGAGTTTCCATGGCAAATCCTAGTAAAATAACCTCTTTGTGTGGGAAAAACTAGAAAACCTTGTCACTGTGTGTAGTCTCATCGAAAAACTCAGTCACAGGTGGGGAAAATTTAGTCACAAAGGAATTCGTGTCATGGAAAAAACGAGTCACCGGATGGGAAAATTTTACTCACCGAACGAGTTTCAATGGAAAATACTTGTAAAATAACCTCTTTTTGTGGGAAAAACTCGAGAACCTCATCTCCTTGACTAGTCTCACGGGAAAACTAAGTTACATGAGGGGAAAACTTAGTCACTAAGGAATTAGTGTCATGGGAAAAATGAGTCGTTGGATGGTAAAAACCTTAGTCAGTGGACTACTTTCAATGGCAAAACCTAGTAAAATAACCTCTTTGTGTTGGAATAACTCGAAAACCTGGCCACTGTGAGTAGTCTCATGGGAAAACTCAGCCACAGGAGGGGGAAACTTAGTCACTAAGGAATTAGTGCCATGGGACTAATGAGTCAACTAATGGGAAAACCTAAGTCACCGAACGAGTTTCCATGGCAAATCCTAGTAAAATAACCTCTTTGTGTGGGAAAAACTAGAAAACCTTGTCACTGTGAGTAGTCTCATCGAAAAACTCAGTCACAGGTGGGGAAAATTTTGTCACAAAGGAATTCGTGTCATGGAAAAAACGAGTCACCGGATGGGAAAATTTTACTCACCGGACGAGTTTCAATGGAAAATACTTGTAAAATAACCTCTTTTTGTGGGAAAAACTCGAGAACCTCATCGCCTTGACTAGTCTCACGGGAAAACTAAGTTACATGAGGGGAAAACTTAGTCACTAAGGAATTAGTGTCATGGGAAAAATGAGTCGTTGGATGGTAAAAACCTTTGTCAGTGGACTAGTTTCAATGGCAAAACCTAGTAAAATAACCTCTTTGTGTTGGAATAACTCGAAAACCTGGCCACTGTGAGTATTCTCATGCGAAAACTCAACCACAAGAGGGTGAAACTTAGTCACTAAGGAATTAGTGCCATGGGACTAATGAGTCAACTAATGGGAAAACCTTAGTCACCGAACGAGTTTCCATGGCGAATCCTAGTAAAATAATCTCTTTGTGTGGGAAACAGTAGAAAACCTTGTCACTGTGAGTAGTCTCATCGTAAAACACAGTCACGGGTGGGGAAAATTTAGTCACAAAGGAATTCGTGTCATGGAAAAAATGAGTCACCGGATGGGAAAATTTTACGCACCGGACGAGTTTCAATGGAAAATACTTGTAAAATAAAATCTTTTTGTGGGAAAAACTCGAGAACCTCATCACCTTGACTAGTCTCATGGGAAAACTCAGTCACATGAGGGGAAAACTTAGTCACTAAGGAATTCGTGTGTCATGGGAAAAATGAGTCACCGGATGGTAAAAACCTTAGTCAATGGACTAGTTTCAATGGCAAAACCTAGTAAAATAACCTCTTAGTGGTGGAATAACTCGAAAACCTGGCCACTGTGACTAGTCTCATGCGAAAACTCAGCCACTGGAGGGGGAAACTTAGTCACTAAGGAATTAGTGCCATGGGACTAATGAGTCAACTAATGGGAAAACCTTAGTCACCAAACGAGTTTCCATAGCAAATCCTAGTAAAGTAACATCTTTGTGTCGGAAAAACTAGAAAACCTTGTCACTGTGGGTAGTCTCATCGGAAAACTCAGTCGCAGGTCAGGAAAACTTAGTCACAAAGGAATTCGTGTCATGGAAAAAATGAGTCACCGGATGGGAAAATTTTATTCACCGGACGAGTTTTAATGGAAAATACTTGTAAAATAACCTCTTTGTGTGGGAAAAACTCGAGAACCTCATCACCTTGACTAGTCTCACGGGAACACTCAGTCACATGAGGGGAAAACTTAGTCACTAAGGAATTAGTGTCATGGGAAAAATTAGTCACCGGATGGGAAAACCTTAGTCAATGGACTAGTTTCAGTGGCAAAACCTAGTAAAATAACCTCTTTGTGTTGGAATAACTCGAAAACCTGGCCACTGTAAGTAGTCTCATGGGAAAACTCAGCCACAGGAGGGGGAAATTTTGTCACTAAGGAATTAGTGCCATGGGACTAATGAGTCAACTAATGGGAAAACCTAAGTCACCGAACGAGTTTCCATGGCAAATCCTAGTAAAATAACCTCTTTGTGTGGGAAAAACTAGAAAACCTTGTCACTGTGAGTAGTCTCATCGAAAAACTCAGTCACAGGTGGGGAAAATTTAGTCACAAAGGAATTCCTGTCATGGAAAAAACGAGTCACCGGATGGGAAAATTTTACTCACCGGACGAGTTTCAATGGAAAATACTTGTAAAATAACCTCTTTTGTGGGAAAAACTCGAGAACCTCATCTCCTTGACTAGTCTCACGGGAAAACTAAGTCACATGAGGGGAAAACTTAATCACTAAGGAATTAGTGTCATGGGAAAAATGAGTCGTCGGATGGTAAAAACCTTAGTCAGTGGACTAGTTTCAATGGCAAAACCTAGTAAAATAACCTCTTTGTGTTGGAATAACTCGAAAACCTGGCCACTGTGAGTATTCTCATGCGAAAACTCAACCACAAGAGGGGGAAACTTAGTCACTAAGGAATTAGTGCCATGGGACTAATGAGTCAACTAATGGGAAAACCTTAGTCACCGAACGAGTTTCCATGGCGAGTCCTAGTAAAATAATCTCTTTGTGTGGGAAACACTAGAAAACCTTGTCACTGTGAGTAGTCTCATCGTAAAACTCAGTCACGGGTGGGGAAAATTTAGTCACAAAGGAATTCGTGTCATGGAAAAAATGAGTCACCGGATGGGAAAATTTTACTCACCGGACGAGTTTCAATGGAAAATACTAGTAAAATAACCTCTTTGAGTGGGAAAAACTCGAGAACCTCATCACCTTGACTAGTCTCACGGGAAAACTCAGTGACATGAGTGGAAAACTTAGTCACTAAGGAATTAGTGTCATGGGAAAAATGAGTCACCGGATGGGAAAACCTTAGCCAATGGACTAGTTTCTATGGAAAAACCTAGTAAAATAACCTCTTTGTGTTGGAATAACTCGAAAACCTGGCCACTGTGAGTAGTCTCATGGGAAAACTCAGCCACAGGAGGGGGAAAGTTAATCACTAAGGAATTAGTGCCATGGGACCAATGAGTCAACTAATGGGAAAACCTTAGTCACCGAACGAGTTTCCATGGCAAATCCAAGCAAAATAACCTCTTTGTGTGGGAAAAAATAGAAAACCTTGTCACTGTGAGTAAGTCTCATTGGAAAACTCAGTCGCGGGAGGGGAAAATTTAGTCACAAAGGAATTCGTGTCATGGAAAAAATGAGTCACCGGATGGGAAAATTTTACTCACCGGATGAGTTTCAATGAAAAATACTTGTAAAATAACCTCTTTGAGTGGGAAAAATTCGAGAACCTCATCACCTTGACTAGTCTCACGGGAGCACTCAGTCACATGAGGGGAAAACTTAGTCACTAAGGAATTAGTGTCATGGGAAAAATGAGTCACCGGATGGGAAAACCTTAGTCAATGGACTAGTTTCAATGGCAAAACCAAGTAAAATAACCTCTTTGTGTTGGAATAACTCGAAAACCTGGCCACTGTGAGTAGTCTCATGGGAATACTCAGCCACAGGAGGGGGAAACTTAGTCACTAAGGAATTAGTGCCCTGGTCCTAATGAGTCAACTAATGGGAAAACCTCAGTCACCGAACGAGTTTCCATGGCAAATTCTAGTAAAATAACCTCTTTGTGTGGGAAAAACTAGAAAACCTTGTCCCTGTGAGTAGTCTCATCGGAACACTCAACCGCAGGAGGGGAAGACTTAGTCACAAAGGAATTCGTGTCATGGAAAAAATGAGTCACCGTATGGGAAAATTTTATTCACCGGACGAGTTTCAATGGAAAATACTTGTAAAATAACCTCTTTGTGTGGGAAAAACTCGAGAACCTCACCACCTTGACTAGTCTCGCGGGAAAACTCAGTCACATGTGGGGAAAACTTAGTCACTAAGGAATTAGTGTCTTGGGAAAAATGAGTGACCGGATGGGTAAACCTTAGTCAATGGACTAGTTTCAAGGGAAAAACCTGGTAAAATAACCTCTTTGTGTCGGAATAACTCGAAAACCTGGCCATTGTGAGTAGTCTCATGGGAATACTCAGCTACAGGAGGGGGAAACTTAGTCACTAAGGAATTAGTTCCATGGGACTAATGAGTCAACTAATGGGAAAACCTTAGTCACCGAACGAGTTTCCATGGCAAATCCTAGTAAAATAAACACTTTGTGTGGGAAGAACTAGAAAACCTTGTCACTGTGAGTAGTCGCATCGGAAACTCAGTCGCGGGAGGGGAAAATTTAATCACAAAGGAATTCGTGTCATGGAAAAAATGATTCACCGGATGGGAAAAGTTTACTCACCGTACGAGTTTCGATGGAAAATACTAGTCAAATAACCTCTTTGTGTGGGAAAAACTCGAGAACCTCATCACCTTGACTAGTCTCACGGGAAAACTCAGTCACATGAGGGGAAAACTTAGTCACTAAGGAATTAGTGTCATGGGAAAAATGAGTCACCGGATGGTAAAAACCTTAGTCAATGGACTAGTTTCAATGGCAGAACCTAGTAAAATAACCTCTTTGTGTTGGAATAACTCGAAAACCTGGCCACTGTGAGTAGTCTCATGGGAACACTCAGCCACTGAAGGGGGAAACTTAGTCACTAAGGAATTAGTGCCATGGGACTAATGAGTCAACTAATGGGAAAACCTTAGTGACCGAACGAGTTTCCATGGCAAATCCTAGTAAAATAACCTCTTTGTGTGGGAAAAACTACAAAACCTTGTCACAGTGAGTAGTCTCATCGGAAAATTCAGTCGCGAGAGGGGAAAACTTAGTCACAAAGGAATTCGTGTCATGGAAAAAATGAGTCACCGGATGGGATAAGTTTACTCACCTTAGTCACAAAGGAAGTCTTGTCATGGAATAAATGAGTCACCGGATGGGAAAATTTTACTCACCGGACGAGTTTCAATGGAAAATACTAGTAAAATAACCTCTTTGTGTGGGAAACACTCGAGAATCTTATCACCTTGACTAGTCTCACGGGAAAACTCAGTCACATGAGGGGAAAATTTAGTCACTAAGGAATTAGTGTCATGGGAAAAATGAGTCACCGGATGGTAAAACCTTAGTCAATGGAAAAACCTAGTAAAATAACCTCTTTGTGTTGGAATAACCCGAAAACCTGGCCACTGTGAATAGTCACATGGGAAAACTCAGCCACAGGAGGGGGAAACTTAGTCACTAAGGAATTAGTGCCATGGGACTAATGAGTAACCTAATGGGAAAACCTTAGTCACCGAACGAGTTTCCATGGAAAATCCATGTTAAATAACCTCTTTGTGTGGGAATAACTAGAAAACCTTGTTACTATGAGTAGTCTCATCGGAAAACTCAGCCGCCGGAGGGGAAGACGTAGTCACAAAATCGTGTCATGGAAAAAATGAGTCACCAGATGGGTAAATTTTACTCACCCGACGAGTTTCGATAGATAGTACTTTTAAAATAACCCCTTTGTGTGGGAACAAATCGAGAACCTCATCACCTTGACTAGTCTCACGGGAAAACTAAGTCACACGAGAGGAAAACTTAGTCACTAAGGAATTAGTGTCATGGGAAAAATGAGTCACCGGATTGGAAAACCTTATTCAATGGACTAGTTTCAATGGCAAAACCTAGTAAAGTAACCTCTTTGTGTTGGAATAACTCGAAAACCTAGCCACTGTGAGTATTCTCATGGGAAAACTGAGCCACAGGAGGGGGAAACTTAGTCACTAAGAAATTAGTGCCATGGGACTAATGAGTCAAGTAATGGGAAAACATTAGTCACCAAACGAGTTTCCATAGCAAATCCTAGTAAAGTAACATCTTTGTGTCGGAAAAACTAGAAAACCTTGTCACTGTGTGTAGTCTCATCGAAAAACTCAGTCACGGGTGGGGAAAATTTAGTCACAAAGGAATTCGTGTCATGGAAAAAATGAGTCACCGGATGGGAAAATTTTACTCACCGGACGAGTTACAATGGAAAATACTTGTAAAATAAATTTTTTTTTTGGGAAAAACTCGAGAACCTCATCACCTTGACTAGTCTCACGGGAAAACTCAGTCACACGAGGGGAAACCTTAGTCACTAAGGAATTAGTGTCATGGGAAAAATGAGTCACCGGATGGGAAAACCGTAGTCAATGGACTAGTTTCAATGGCAAAACCTAGTAAAGTAACCTCTTTGTGTTGGAATAACTCGAAAACCTAGCCACTGTGAGTAGTCTCATCGGAAAACTCAGTGGCGGGAGGGGAAGACTTAGTCACAAAGGAATTCGTGTCATGGAAAAAATGAGTCACCATATGGTAAAATTTTACTCACCGGACGAGTTTCAATGGAAAATACTTGTAAAATAACCTCTTTGTGTGCGAAAAACTCGAGAACCTCATCACCTTGACTAGTTTAGCAGGAAAACTCAGTCACATGAGGGGAAAACTTAGTCACTAAGTAATTAGTGTCATGGGAAAATTGAGTCACCGGATGGGAAAACCTTAGTCAATGGACTAATTTCAAGGGAAAAACCTAGTAAAATAACCTCTTTGTGTTGGAATAACTCGAAAACCTGGCCAGTGTGAGTAGTCTCATGGGAATACTCAGCCACAGGAGGGGGAAACTTAGTCACTAAGGAATTAGTGCCATGGGACTAATGAGTCAACTAATGGGAAACTTTTAGTCATCGAATGAGTTTCCATGGCAAATCCTAGTAAAATAACCTCTTTGTGTGGGAAAAACTAGAAAACCTTGTCCCTGTGAGTAGTCTCATCGGAAACCTCAGTCGCGAGAGGGGAAAATTTAGTCACAAAGGAATTCTCGTCAAGAAAAAAATGAGTCACCAAATGGGAAAATTTTACTCACCGAACGAGTTTCAATGGAAAATACTTGTCAAATAACCTCTTTGTGTGGGAAAAACTCGAGAACCTCATCACCTTGACTAGTCTCACGGGAAAACTCAGTCACATGAGGGGAAAACTTAGTCACTAAGGAATTAGAGTCATGGCAAAAATGTGTGACCGGATGGGTAAACCTTAGTCAATTGACTAGTTTCAATGGCAAAGCCTAGTAAAGTAACCTCTTTGTGTAGGAATAACTCGAAAACCTGGCCACTGTGAGTAGTCTCATGGGAATACTCAGCCACAGCAGGGGGAAACTTAGTCACTAAGGAATTAGTGCCATGGTCCTAATGAGTCAACTAATGGGAAAACCTCAGTCACCGAACGAGTTTCCATGGCAAATTCTAGTAAAATAACCTCTTTGTGTGGGAAAAACTAGAAAACCTTCTCCCTGTGAGTAGTCTCATCGGAACACTCAGCCGCAGGAGGGGAAGACTTAGTCACAAAGGAATTCGTGTCATGGAAAAAATGAGTCACCGTATGGGAAAATTTTATTCACCGGACGAGTTTCAATGGAAAATACTTGTAAAATAACCTCTTTGTGTGGGAAAAACTCGAGAACCTCACCACCTTGACTAGTCTCGCGGGAAAACTCAGTCACATGTGGGGAAAACTTAGTCACTAAGGAATTAGTGTCGTGGGAAAAATGAGTGACCGGATGGGTAAACCTTAGTCAATGGACTAGTTTCAAGGGAAAAACCTTGTAAAATAACCTCTTTGTGTCGGAATAACTCGAAAACCTGGCCACTGTGAGTACTCTCATGGGAATACTCAGCTACAGGAGGGGGAAACTTAGTCACTAAGGAATTAGTGCCATGGGTCTAATGAGTCAACTAATGGGAAAACCTTAGTCACTAAACGAGTTTCCATGGCAAATCCTAATAAAATAACCTCTATGTGTGGGAAAAACTCGAAAACCTTGTTACTGTGAGTAGTCTTATCGGAAAACTCAGTCGCGGGAGGGGTAAATTTAGTCACAACGGAATTCGTGTCATGGAAAAAATGTGTCACCGGATGGGAAAATTTTACTCACTGGACGAGTTTCAATGGAAAATACTTGTAAAATAAAATCTTTGTGTGGGAAAAACTCGAGAACCTCATCACCTTGACTAGTCTCGCGGGAAAACTCAGTCACATGAGAGGAAAACTTAGTCACTGTGGAATTAGTGTTATGGGAAAAATGAGTGACCAGATGAGTAAACCTTAGTCAATGGACTAGTTTCAAGGGAAAAACCTAGTAAAATAACCTCTTTGTGTTGGAATAACTCGAAAACCTGGCCACTGTGAGTAGTCTCATGGGAATACTCAGCCACAGGAGGGGGAAACTTAGTCACTAAGGAATTAGTGCCATGGGACTAATGAGTCAACTAATGGGAAAACCTTAGTCATCGAATGAGTTTCCATGGCAAATTCTAGTAAAATAACCTCTTTGTGTGGGAAAAACTAGAAAACCTTGTCCCTGTGAGTAGTCTCATCGGAAAACTCAGTCGCGGGAGGGGACAATTTAGTCACAAAGGAATTCTCGTCATGAAAAAAATGAGTCACCAAATGGGAAAATTTTACTCACCGAACGAGTTTCAATGGAAAATACTTGTCAAATAACCTCTTTGTGTGGGAAAAACTCGAGAACCTCATCACCTTGACTAGTCTCACGGGAAAACTCAGTCACATGAGGGGAAAACTTAGTCACTAAGGAATTAGTGTCATGGCAAAAATGAGTGACCGGATGGGTAAACCTTAGTCAATTGACTAGTTTCAATGGCAAAGCCTAGTAAAGTAACCTCTTTGTGTTGGAATAACTCGAAAACCGGGCCACTGTGAGTAGTCTCATGGGAATACTCAGCTACAGGAGGGGGAAACTTAGTCACAAAGGAATTAGTGCCATGGGTCTAATGAGTAAACTAATGGGAAAACCTTAGTCACTAAACGAGTTTCCATGGCAAATCCTAATAAAATAACCTCTATGTGTGGGAAAAACGAGAAAACCTTGTTACTGTGAGTAGTCTCATCGGAAAACTCAGTCGCGGGAGGGGTAAATTTAGTCACAACGGAATTCGTGTCGTGGAAAAAATGTGTCACCGGATGGGAAAATTTTACTCACTGGACGAGTTTCAATGGAAAATACTTGTAAAATAACCTCTTTGTGTGGGAAAAACTCGAGAACCTCATCACCTTGACTAGTCTCGCGGGAAAACTCAGTCACATGAGGGGAAAACTTAGTCACTAAGGAATTAGAGTCATGGCAAAAATGTGTGACCGGATGGGTAAACCTTAGTCAATTGACTAGTTTCAATGGCAAAGCCTAGTAAAGTAACCTCTTTGTGTAGTAATAACTCGAAAACCTGGCCACTGTGAGTAGTCTCATGGGAATACTCAGCCACAGGAGGGGGAAACTTAGTCACTAAGGAATTAGTGCCATGGTCCTAATGAGTCAACTAATGGGAAAACCTCAGTCACCGAACGAGTTTCCATGGCAAATTCTAGTAAAATAACCTCTTTGTGTGGGAAAAACTAGAAAACCTTGTCCCTGTGAGTAGTATCATCGGAACACTCAGCCGCATGAGGGGAAGACTTAGTCACAAAGGAATTCGTGTCATGGAAAAAATGAGTCACCGTATGGGAAAATTTTATTCACCGGACGAGTTTCAATGGAAAATACTAGTAAAATAATCTCTTTGTGTGGGAAAAACTCGAGAACCTCATCACCTTGACTAGTCTCGCGGGAGAACTCAATCAAATGAGGGGAAAACTTAGTCACTAAGGAATTAGTGTTATGGGAAAAATGAGTGACCAGATGGGTAAACCTTAGTCAATGGACTAGTTTCAATGGCAAAGCCTAGTAAAGTAACCACTTTGTGTTGGAATAACTCGAAAACCTGGCCACTGTGAGTAGTCTCATGGGAATACTCAGCCACAGGAGGGGGAAACTTAGTCACCAAGGAATTAGTGCCATGGGAATAATGAGTTAACTAATGGGAAAACCTTAGTCATCGAACGAGTTTCCATAGCAAATCCTAGTAAAATAACCTCTTTGTGTGGGTAAAACTAGAAAACCTTGTCCCTGTGAGTAGACTTTTCGGAAAACTCAGTCGCGGGAGGGGAAAATTTAGTCACAAAGGAATTCATGTCATGGAAAAAATGAGTCACCGGATGGGAAAATATTACTCACCGGACGAGTTTCAATGGAAAATACTAGTAAAATAATCTCTTTGTGTGGGAAAAATCTCTTTGTGTGGGAATAACTTGAAAACCTTGTCCCTGTGAGTAGTCTCATCGGAAAACTCGGTCGCGGGAGGGGAAAATTTAGTCACAAAGGAATTCGTGTCATGGAAAAAAGGGGGCACCGGATGGGAAAATTTTACTCACCGGACGAGTTTCAATGGAAAATACTTGTAAAATAACCTCTTTGTGTGGGAAAAACTCGAGAACCTTATCACCTTGACTAGTCTCACGGGAAAACTCAGTCACACGAGGGGAAAACTTAGTCACTAAGGAATTAGTGTCATGGCAAAAATGAGTGACCGGATGGGTAAACCTTAGTCAATTGACTAGTTTCAATGGCAAAGCCTAGTAAAGTAACCTCTTTGTGTTGGAATAACTCGAAAACCTGGCCACTGTGAGTAGTCTCATGGGAATACTCAGCCACAGGAGGGGGAAACTGAGTCACTAAGGAATTAGTGCCATGGTCCTAATGAGTCAACTAATGGGAAAACCTCAGTCACCGAACGAGTTTCCATGGCAAATTCTAGTAAAATAACCTCTTTGTGTGGGAAAAACTAGAAAACCTTGTCACTGTGAGTAGTCTCATCGGAACACTCAGCCGCAGGAGGGGAAGACTTAGTCACAAAGGAATTCGTGTCATGGAAAAAATGAGTCACCGGATGGGAAAATTTTACTCAACGGACGAGTTTCAATGGAAAATACTTGTAAAATAACCTCTTTGTGTGGGAAAAACTCGAGAACCACACCACCTTGACTAGTCTCGCGGGAAAACTCAGTCACATGTGGGGAAAACTTAGTCACTAAGGAATTAGTGTCGTGGGAAAAATGAGTGACCGGATGGGTAAACCTTAGTCAATGGACTAGTTTCAAGGGAAAAACCTAGTAAAATAACCTCTTTGTGTTGGAATTTCTCGAAAACCTGGCCACTGTGAGTAGTCTCATGGGAATACTCAGCCACAGGAGGGGGAAACTTAGTCACCAAGGAATTAGTGCCATGGGAATAATGAGTTGACTAATTGGAAAACCTTAGTCATCGAACGAGTTTCCATAGCAAATCTTAGTAAAATAACCTCTTTGTGTGGGAAAAACTAGAAAACCTTGTCCCTGTGAGTAGACTCATCGGAAAACTCAGTCGCGGGAGGGGAAAATTTAGTCACAAAGGAATTCATGTCATGGAAAAAATGAGTCACCGGATGGGAAAATATTACTCACCGGACGAGTTTCAATGGAAAATACTAGTAAAATAACCTCTTTGTGTGGGAAAAACTCGAGAACCTCATCACCTTGACTAGTCTCGCGGGAAAACTCAGTCACATGAGGGGAAAACTTAGTCACTAAGGAATTAGTGTCATGGGAAAAATGAGTGACCGGATGGGTAAACCTTAGTCAATGGACTAGTTTCAAGGGAAAAACCTAGTAAAATAACCTCTTTGTGTTGGAATAACTCGAAAACCTGGCCACTGTGAGTAGTCTCATGGGAATACTCAGCCACAGGAGGGGGAAACTTAGTCACTAAGGAATTAGTGCCATGGGACTAATGAGTCAACTAATGGGAAAACCTTAGTCATCGAATGAGTTTCCATGGCAAATTCTAGTAAAATAACCTCTTTGTGTGGGAAAAACTAGAAAACCTTGTCACTGTGAGTAGTCTCATCGGAACACTCAGCCGCAGGAGGGGAAGACTTAGTCACAAAGGAATTCGTGTCATGGAAAAAATGAGTCACCGTATGGGAAAATTTTATTCACCGGACGAGTTTCAATGGAAAATACTTGTAAAATAACCTCTTTGTGTGGGAAAAACTCGAGAACCTCACCACCTTGACTAGTCTCGCGGGAAAACTCAGTCACATGTGGGGAAAACTTAGTCACTAAGGAATTAGTGTCGTGGGAAAAATGAGTGACCGGATGGGTAAACCTTAGTCAACGGACTAGTTTCAAGGGAAAAACCTGGTAAAATAACCTCTTTGTGTCGGAATAACTCGAAAACCTGGCCACTGTGAGTAGTCTCATGGGAATACTCAGCTACAGGAGGGGGAAACTTAGTCACTAAGGAATTAGTGTCATGGGTCTAATGAGTCAACTAATGGGAAAACCTTAGTCACTAAACGTGTTTCCATGGCAAATCCTAATAAAATAACCTCCATGTGTGGGAAAAACTAGAAAACCTTGTTACTGTGAGTAGTCTCATCGGAAAACTCAGTCGCGGGAGGGGTAAATTTAGTCACAACGGAATTCGTGTCATGGAAAAAATGTGTCACCGGATGGGAAAATTTTACTCACTGGAAGAGTTTCAATGGAAAATACTTGTAAAATAACCTCTTTGTGTGGGAAAAACTCGAGAACCTCATCACCTTGACTAGTCTCGTGGGAAAACTCAGTCACATGAGGGGAAAACTTAGTCACTAAGGAATTAGTGTCATGGGAAAAATGAGTGACCGGATGGGAATACCTTAGTCAATGGACTAGTTTCAATGGCAAAGCCTAGTAAAGTAACCTCTTTGTGTTGGAATAACTCGAAAACCTGGCCACTGTGATTAGTCTCATGGGAATACTCAGCCACAGGAGGGGGAAACTTAGTCACTAAGGAATTAGTGCCATGGGACTAATGTGTCAACTAATGGGAAAACCTTAGTCACCGAACGAGTTTCCATGGCAAATCCCAGTAAAATAACCTCTATGTGTGGGTAAAACTAGAAAACCTTGTTATTGTGAGTAGTCTCATCGGAAAACTTAGTCGCGGGAGGGGAAAACTTAGTCACAAAGGAATTCGTGTCATGGAAAAATGTGTCACCGGATGGGAAAATTTTACTCAACGGACGAGTTTCAATTGAAAATACATGTAAAATAACCTCTTTGTGTGGGAAAAACTCGAGAACCTCATCACCTTGACTAGTCTCGCGGGAATACTCAGTCACATGAGGGGAAAACTTAGTCACTAAGGAATTAGTGTCATGGGAAAAATGAGTGACCGGATGGGTAAAGCTTAGTCAATGGACTAGTTTCAATGGCAAAGCCTAGTAAAGTAACCTCTTTGTGTTGGAATAACTCGAAAACCTGGCCACTGTGAGTAGTCTCATGGGAATACTCAACCACAGGAGGGGGAAACTTAGTCACTAAGGAATTAGTGCCATGGGACTAATGAGTCAACTAATGGGAAAACCTTAGTCACAGAACGAGTTTCCATGGCAAATCCTAGTAAAATAACCTCTTTGTGTGGGAAAAACTAGAAAATCTTGTCCCTGTGAGTAGTCTCATCGGAAAACTCAGTCGCGGGAGGGTAAAATTTAGTCACAAAGGAATTCTCGCCATGAAAAAAATGTGTCACCGGATGGGAAAATTTTACTCACCGGACGAGTTTCAATGGAAAATACTAGTAAAATAACCTCTTTGTGAGGGAAAAACTCGAGAACCTCATCACCTTAACTAGTCTCGCGGGAAAACTCAGTCACATGAGGGGAAAACTTAGTCACTAAGGAATTAGTGTCATGGGAAAAATGAGTGACCGGATGGGTAAACCTTAGTCAATGGACTAGTTTCAAGGGCAAAACCTAGTAAAATAACCTCTTTGTGTTGGAATAACTCGAAAACCTGGCCACTGTGAGTAGTCTCATAGGAATACTCAGCCACAGGAGAGGGAAACTTAGTCACTAAGGAATTAGTACCATGGGACTAATGAGTCAACAAATGGGAAAACCTTAGTCACCGAACGAGTTTCCATGGCAAATCCCAGTAAAATAACCTCTATGTGTGGGAAAAACTAGAAAACCTTGTTACTGTGAGTAGTCTCATCGGAAAACTCAGTTGCGGGAGGGGAAAATTTAGTCACAACGGAATTCGTGTCATGGAAAAAATGTGTCACCGGATGGGAAAATTTTACTCACCGGACGAGTTTCAATGGAAAATACTTGTAAAATAACCTCTTTGTGTGGGAAAAACTCGAGAACCTCATCACCTTGACTAGTCTCGCGGGAAAACTCAGTCACATGAGGGGAAAACTTAGTCACTAAGGAATTAGTGTCATTGGAAAAATGAGTGACCAGATGGGTAAACCTTAGTCAATGGACTAGTTTCAATGGCAAAGCCTACTAAAGTAACCTCTTTGTGTTGGAATAACTCGAAAACATGGCCACTGTGAGTAGTCTCATGGGAATACTCAGCCACAGGAGGGGGAAACTTAGTCACAAAGGAATTAGTGCCATGGGGCTAATGAAGCAACTAATGGGAAAACCTTAGTCATGGAACGAGTTTCCATGGCAAATCCTCGTAAAATAACCTTTGTGTGGGAAAAACTAGAAAACCTTGTCCCTGTGAGTAGTCTCATCGGAAAACTCGGTCGCGGGAGCGGAAAATTTAGTCACAAAGGAATTCGTGTCATGGAAAAAATGTGTCATCGGATGGGAAAATTTTACTCACCGGATGAGTTTCGATGGAAAATACTAGTAAAATAACCTTTTTGTGTGGGAAAACCTCGAGAACCTCATCACCTTGACTAGTCTCGTGGGAAAACTCAGTCACATGAGGGGAAAACTTAGTCACGTGAGGGGAAAACTTAGTCACTGAGGAATTAGTGTCATGGGAAAAATGAGTGACCGGATGGGTAAACCTTAGTCAATGGACTAGTTTCAAGGGAAAAACCTCGTAAAATAACCTCTTTGTGTTGGAATGACTTGAAAACCTGGCCACGGTGAGTAGTCTCATGGGAATACTCAGCCACAAGAGGGGGAAACTTAGTCACTAAGGAATTAGTGCCATGGGATTAATGAGTCAACTAATGGGAAAACCTTAGTCACCGAACGAGTTTCCAAGGCAAATCCTAGTAAAATAACCTCTTTGTGTGGGAAAAACTAGAAAACCTTGTTACTGTGAGTAGTCTCATCGGAAAACTCAGTCGCGGGAGGGGAAAATTTAGTCACAAAGGAATTCGTGTCATGGAAAAAATGTGTCACCGTATGGGAAAATTTTACTCACCGGACGAGTTTCAATGGAAAATACTTGTAAAATAATCTCTTTGTGTGGGAAAAACTCGAGAACCTCATCACCTTGACTAGTATCGCGGGAAAACTCAGTCACATGAGGGGAAAACTTAGTCACTAAGGAATTAGTGTCATGGGAAAAATGAGTCACCGGATGGGAAAACCTAAGTCAATGGATAGTTTCAATGGCAAAGCCTAGTAAAGTTACTTCGTGTCATGGAAAAAATGAGTCACCGGAGGGGAAAATTTTACTCACCGGACGAGTTTCAATGGAAAAAACTTGTAAAAGAACCTATTTGTGTGGGAAAAACTCGAGAACCTCATCACCTTGACTAGCCTCACGGGAAAACTCAGTCACACATACGGGAAAACTTAGTCTCTAAGGAATTAGTGTCATGGGAAAAATGAGTCACCGGATGGGAACACCTTAGTCCATGGACTAGTTTCAATGGAAAAACCTAGTAAAGTGACCACTTTGTGTTGGAATAACTCGAAAACCTAGCAACTGTGGGTAGTCTCATGGGAAAACTGAGCCACAGGAGGGGGAAACTTAGTCACTAAGGAATTAGTTGCACAGGACTAATTAGTCAACTAATGGGAAAACCAAAGTCACCGAACGAGTTTCCATGGCAAATCCTAGTAAAATAACCTCTTTGTGTGGGAAAAACTAGAAAACCTTGTCACTGTGAGTAGTCTCATCGGGAAACTTAGCAGCAGGAGGGGAAAACTTAGTCACAAAGGAATTCGTGTCATGTAAAAAATGAGTCACCGGATTGGAAAATTTTACTCACCGGACGAGTTTCAATGGAAAATACTTGTATAATAACCTCTTTGTATGGGAAAAACTCGAGAACCTCGTCACTTTGACTAGTCTCACGGGAAAACTCAGTCACATGAGGGGAAAACTTAGTCACTAAGGAATTTGTGTCATGGGAAAAATGAGTCACCGGATGGGAACACCTTAGTCAATGGACTAGTTTCAATGGCAAAACCTAGTAAAGTAACCACTTTGTGTTGGAATAACTCGGAATTAGGAAGGACGTAACTTTATGTTGGCCTGAACATCTTCTTCATCTTCTTCTTTAGTTAACTAGGTACCAAGGAATTGGGTTTAGTAATTAAAAAGAAAGATCTACAATGCTTAAGGAATTAACTTGTAGTTACACTAGGCTATAGCATCATGAAAATGGTTTTATAATTCAGGAATTTAGTAGGAAATTTCTAGCATGTTTTTATAGACTATGTAAACCAACCCAAGAGCTTAATGTTCATCATCTCTTTATTTTATTATTTTATGCTATTGTTTCTTTCTAGTTCTCAAACCAACAACAAATATTCATCTTTTATTTTTCCTGTTTTAGTACTAAATTTTATAATAATAAGAACACCTATCCCGTGGGTTCGATCTTTTTATATTACGCGATAGTAAATTGTACACTTGCAATTTCATTATCAAGTTTTTGGCGCCGTTGCCGGGGATAGGTTCTTTCAAGTTCTTGTTTTTATTTATTTAGTACTTTTTGTTTATATATATAAAAAAAAAGAGAAAAAAATTCAGTATAAAGAAAATATAAAAAAATTGTATTGAATAGGTGCTATTAACTTCTTTGGCTTGTTTGCATGGTAGGACATTTTGAATTGGACCCTGAAATTGAAAGAACTTTGCATCGCAGATTAGCGGAGCAAAGGAGATTAGCAAGGGCCATGGCTGAAACACAAGCTCAAATGGAGGAGCGCCTCCTTGCTGAATACAATGCAAGGGTAGAAGATGAAGTCCAAGCTAGACTTCAAAGGCTGAGAGAGGAGGAGGAAGAGCAGAATGCTAATCGCTCTCTTCGTGATATCACAGCTCCCAAGGTGGATTACAATTTTGAAGGGAGTATTGTGGTTCCGGAGGATGCTTTGCCAAATTTCCAGATTCCTCCACACTTCATCTCATTGGTAAGTCAAAACCAATTTGGTGGAAGTGTAAATGAAGACTGCCATACACATCTGGAGCGATTCACTAGGCAATGCTCCACCTTAAGGAGAAATGATGCTCACTTGGATACGGTAAGACTTATGCTGTTTCCATTTTCCTTAAGAGATGTGGCAGAGGAGTGGCTTTCTTCTCAACCACTCAGAAGCATTACTTCATGGGATGATTTGGCTGAAAAATTCACGGCCAATTTTTTTCCTTACAACCGCATAAGGAAGTTGAAGCAGGAAATCAACTCCTTCATTCAACAAGATGCTGAAAACCTGTATGAGACATGGGAGAGGTTCAAAGGACTTCTCAGAAGGTGCCCAGGTCATAACATCTCTATCGCAGATCAGGTAGAGAAATTTTATGCTGCTTTGAATGATTATACCAGGGACAAATTGGATACTGCAGCAAGTGGGGCATTCGATGCTTTGCCACCACAAGGAGCTCTTGATTTAATCAACAAACTTGCTGCAAGAGCTTCTCATTCAAACCAGGACCGGGCAATCAGGAAAGGTATTTATGAGGTTGATTCTTTTGAGTCCATTGTTGCTTCAAATAAACTTTTATCCAGGAAAGTTGATGCAATGGTCAAAAGAATGGAGGGGGTTCAACTGAGCCCGGAGGAGGCTGAATTAGAAGCTGAGGTAAAAGCTATGGGAAATTTTCAAAATTCCTATGGCAACACCTATAACCCAAGCTGGAGAAACCACCCCAATTTTTCTTGGAGAGATCAAGGGGGTGGTCAAGGAGAAGTTAGGCAACAATTTCAGAGGCCATTCCAAAATCAGAGGCCACCAATGCCTTTGAATCCAAACCAGGGAAGGAAGAGTTTGGAAGAAATTGTTGGTGAAATAGGCCAACAAACTGTGCAATTTATGAATGAGACCAGGACAAGTGCCAAGAATCATGAAGCCTCCATTAGAAATTTGGAGATCCAGGTAGGCCAGTTGGCCAAGACCATCTCAGAAAGGATTCCAGGTACTTTTCCGTCTGATACTCTTGTCAATCCAAAGGAAAATGTTGAGAATGTTTCTGCCATCACTCTTAGGAGTGGTAAGACTATGCCCGAAAGGGTAGTGGAAATTGAACAAGAGGTAAGTGGTGAAGAAAAAGAAAGGAGTGTGCCTATTGTTGTTGAAAAAATTGCTGAAAATGTAATTCCTCCTTCTAAGAAAATTGGCAAAGTTCCGTTTCCTAAAGCTTTTAAAAAGAATTTGGAAAAGCAATTCTCAAAATTTCTTGAGATTTTTAAAAGGCTTCAAATTAACATTCCATTTTCTGAAGCTTTGGAACAAATGCCAATTTATGCTAAGTTTATGAAGGACATTTTATTTAGAAGGAGGAAATTGAGTGAGATGGATGAAACTGTAATGTTAACTGAGGAGTGTTCAGCTATGGTTTTGAGGAAGTTGCCCCAAAAATTGAAGGATCCGGGGAGCTTCACTTTGCCTGTGGAAATTGAGGGACTACCAAATGCAACAGCTCTTTGTGATTTAGGAGCTTCTATAAACCTCATGCCACTCTCTATGTTTAGGAAATTGGACATGGGAGAGGCCACTCCTACTTTGATGTGTTTACAATTGGCGGACAGGTCAATTAAGTACCCCAATGGGGTGGCTGAAGATGTTTTGGTAAGGGTTGACAAGTTTGTCTTCCCGGTTGATTTTGTGATACTTGATATGGAAGAAGACTCTAAGGTACCATTAATTCTTGGGCGGCCATTCCTTGCTACAGGAAACGCCAAGATTAATGTGGCAAAAGGCCTCCTATCTTTGAAGGTAGGGGATGAAAAAGTGAAGTTTTCTGTATTCCGTACTTGTAAGCACTATGAGTCTGAAAGTGAGGATGAGTTCAAAGATGATGTTTGTAGCAAGAAAAGAAAAAGTACCCCCAATTGATTAAGGGGAAGGGTCTATCTCGGACCTTAACATTGAGCTGGTTGGGAGACAACCCAACTTAGGATAGTTTATGGTTCTGTCTTTTTAATTTTTGCACAACTCTTGTACATAAATAAAAGAAAAGAAATTTTATGTTTCTGCTGCAGGCGAGGCCAGCGCTGGAGCGCTGGAGGCCAACGCTCAAGCGTTAGGCCCCTGCTTATCACCTCTGATTCCACTAGTTTCCAGCGCTCCAGCGCTGGAGGGCTAGCGCTCATGCGCTAGGCCCCTGGAATCCCAGCTTTTTATTTTTTAATTTCCAGCGCCACAGCGTTGGAACCCAGCGCCCAGGCGCTGGGACCTCTGATGCCCAGTTTTTATTTTAATTCCAGCACCCAAGCGTTGGTATCCCCAACGCTCAAGCGCTGGAGCTCGGGCAGTTTGCTGTTTTTGCTTTTGTTTGCTGTTTTTAGTTTTTAATAAATTTTGTGTTCACCATTTTCTGGAAGTTTTAAGGTTCTATGAGTTTTCCCTTGGTCCTAAACTGGTTTTAATTTTTGGGAACTCAAGAATTCTTGTTTTTAAGGTGGACACAAATTTTTCAACTCATGAGCTTTTGTGCTGATTTTGGAACTAACAAGTCAAGCAAGTTTTTACTTGTGAGACTTTTGTTTGTTCAATGTTACAGGATAGGTACCAAAAGGAGGAAGAAACTCTCTTGAACTTAAGTGTTCAAATTGATTTTTACATTGAGGTTCCCTTGGACCTTTTGTGGAAAATTTGTTACTATACCAGCTTGTTAGTTTTTGTTTTTTATAGTTTTTAGTTTTATTTTTAGTTTAGTTTTTCTGTTTTATTTTTGCATGAGCCTTGAGTATATTATCCATTCTGATGTTGCTATAGCTTTGTGAATGCTTTATCTGATTGAACTGCTTTGTGAAAAGGTTCTATGTTTTGAAGCAGTTAGGATTGCATGCTGTAGAAAGGATTTTTGATATCTTGATTGTTGGGTTGTTGGCAAGGTTTTTCTGAGTTCTAAAAAGGGTACCACTTACCCTATCTTTTTCTGAGAGCTGAGGACTCTGAATTCTTGATTGTAAAATTTTTTCTGCCTTGTGTTGCATGTTGATTGGAGTTTTGTACACTTTGTGAGTTGAAGAGATTATAGGCATTTTTGAAAACTCAGATTTTTGCTTGAAATATTATATCCACTAGTAGCCCCTTTTGAGCCTTAAAAGAGTCATTCTTTGGAGCCTACTTTGTGTGATAATTCTTAAAGTTGTTATTGTGATTTATGTGCTAATTTGTTAGAGCTATGTTTGTTGGGTTTCTCTTTAAAAAAATGAAGAAAAAAATTGAAAAAAATAAGGTATGTGCCTTAGAAAAATAATGAAGTAGTGGGGTGAGAAAGAGTATGAGGGGAGTAAAATTCAAGTCATTCATCCCATACATTCCACTACTTTGTTCAAAAAAAAAAAAAAAAGAGAGAGAGAAAAAAATTGAGAGGACCCTTGTGTGAATTGTTTAAAGCTCTTAATCAAGGAAAAAAATCACTTAACAACAATTTCTGAGTCAGCCACTAGAGTTGCCAATTTCTTGAAATCCATACCTTAAATTGTTCAACCCTTTGGCCAAGTTACAACCTTAAAAATCTCTTCAAAATCACTTGGTTGCTTTACTTCAGTTTTGATTTGAATGATAGGCAGAATTATTGAGCTTTCTTGTTTTCATGGAGAATATCATTTTGTGAGCTTATTTGATGAACTCAAACATGTTAAAAGCCAAGCCTAACTTTCTTGATTCTTTGTCTATAAAACATGCATGTCTTCCTTTTCTGCTAAGCTTTCTTTGAAAGGTTTTTTGTGCTTCAAAGTTGTAATCAGATAAAACTTTCTCAAAACCCAGGGACGAGTTTTTCTTTAAGTTTTGTCGCTTGAGGACAAGCTGTCGTTGGGTATAGTGGTGTGATGAGTGGATTTTATATGATGTTTTTAGGCTATTTTTAGTCTTTTTATTTTATTATTTTTGAGTCACATGTAGGTTTTTTATTGTTTTTATGTAGATTTTATATTTATTTTGCATTTTGCATGTAGATTAGATTTTATTAGATTTTCTAGCTTTATTTTATATTTTTAGGAATTTTTCTAGTTATTTTGTATTTTTTAGAAAAAGCTGGTTTAGTTATCATTTTTGTCCAGGGACCAATGTGTAAAGTTTCAGGAAGTCAGGGACCAAATTGTAAAAGTTCAAGAGTGGAGGACTTAAAGTGGAGATTGAGAGAATATGAGGGCTTGAATTGAAGTGCTAACCAAGAGAGGACCAAAGTGAAAAAGAAGAATATGAAGAATCACTCTCTAATTTAGCACATGGAAAAAATGTTTAAAGAATTGATGTTAGTGGAGGAAGGGTTTCAGAATTGAACAAAGCTGGTTAGTGGCTTTTTATGGCCATCAAAACCCACTACCATGAATGAAGAAGGAAGGAAAAGCTTGAAGATGAAGAAGCAGCGTCCCAACGCTCCAGCGTTGGGATCCCAGCGCTCCAGCGCTGGGGTTCTGACTAGATGATGAGTCAGATGTTGACCCAGCGCCCCAGCGTTGGAAAGCCAGCGCTCAAGCGCTGGGCCTCGGACATAAAGTGGATTTTTAATGCATCCTAGCGCCCATGCGTTGGGAATGCCAGCGCTCAAGCGCTGGAGGCTGGAATTTTACTATAAATAGGGCCCTTTTCTTCACTTGTAAGACACACCTTCATAGAATACAACAAGTATTCTCTCTTTCTCCCTCAAAGATCATTGTTCCTAGGAATTGTGGGAAGCCAAACTTGAGCTCCTATCCAGGGTAATTCAATGATTCTCTTAGCCATGCTTGGCTAACTTCTTCTTTAAGTTTTTGGGTTGTTTTAGTTTATAATACATGTTCTAGTCTTTTTCTACATTTCTGAATTTTATTCCCATTCATGTTTTATTACCTTATGCTTTATTTCTATCTTGTGGATCCCAAGAGGTTTTGCTTATTACTTATTACATAAGGCCATTTGGTGAGTAGTAAGGGAACTAGGTAATAAAAAAGGTTATAAGTATACTTCGCTAAGGAATTAGGAAGGACGTAACTTTATGTTGGCCTGAACATCTTCTTCATCTTCTTCTTTAGTTAACTAGGTACCAAGGAATTGGGTTTAGTAATTAAAAAGAAAGATCTACAATGCTTAAGGAATTAACTTGTAGTTACACTAGGCTATAGCATCATGAAAATGGTTTTATAATTCAGGAATTTAGTAGGAAATTTCTAGCATGTTTTTATAGACTATGTAAACCAACCCAAGAGCTTAATGTTCATCATCTCTTTATTTTATTATTTTATGCTATTGTTTCTTTCTAGTTCTCAAACCAACAACAAATATTCATCTTTTATTTTTCCTGTTTTAGTACTAAATTTTATAATAATAAGAACACCTATCCCGTGGGTTCGATCTTTTTATATTACGCGATAGTAAATTGTACAATTGCAATTTCATTATCAAGTTTTTGGCGCCGTTGCCGGGGATAGGTTCTTTCAAGTTCTTGTTTTTATTTATTTAGTACTTTTTGATTATATATATAAAAAAAAAGAGAAAAAAATTCAGTATAAAGAAAATATAAAAAAATTGTATTGAATAGGTGCTATTAACTTCTTTGGCTTGTTTGCATGGTAGGACATTTTGAATTGGACCCTGAAATTGAAAGAACTTTGCATCGCAGATTAGCGGAGCAAAGGAGATTAGCAAGGGCCATGGCTGAAACACAAGCTCAAATGGAGGAGCGCCTCCTTGCTGAATACAATGCAAGGGTAGAAGATGAAGTCCAAGCTAGACTTCAAAGGCTGAGAGAGGAGGAGGAAGAGCAGAATGCTAATCGCTCTCTTCGTGATATCACAGCTCCCAAGGTGGATTACAATTTTGAAGGGAGTATTGTGGTTCCGGAGGATGCTTTGCCAAATTTCCAGATTCCTCCACACTTCATCTCATTGGTAAGTCAAAACCAATTTGGTGGAAGTGTAAATGAAGACTGCCATACACATCTGGAGCGATTCACTAGGCAATGCTCCACCTTAAGGAGAAATGATGCTCACTTGGATACGGTAAGACTTATGCTGTTTCCATTTTCCTTAAGAGATGTGGCAGAGGAGTGGCTTTCTTCTCAACCACTCAGAAGCATTACTTCATGGGATGATTTGGCTGAAAAATTCACGGCCAATTTTTTTCCTTACAACCGCATAAGGAAGTTGAAGCAGGAAATCAACTCCTTCATTCAACAAGATGCTGAAAACCTGTATGAGACATGGGAGAGGTTCAAAGGACTTCTCAGAAGGTGCCCAGGTCATAACATCTCTATCGCAGATCAGGTAGAGAAATTTTATGCTGCTTTGAATGATTATACCAGGGACAAATTGGATACTGCAGCAAGTGGGGCATTCGATGCTTTGCCACCACAAGGAGCTCTTGATTTAATCAACAAACTTGCTGCAAGAGCTTCTCATTCAAACCAGGACCGGGCAATCAGGAAAGGTATTTATGAGGTTGATTCTTTTGAGTCCATTGTTGCTTCAAATAAACTTTTATCCAGGAAAGTTGATGCAATGGTCAAAAGAATGGAGGGGGTTCAACTGAGCCCGGAGGAGGCTGAATTAGAAGCTGAGGTAAAAGCTATGGGAAATTTTCAAAATTCCTATGGCAACACCTATAACCCAAGCTGGAGAAACCACCCCAATTTTTCTTGGAGAGATCAAGGGGGTGGTCAAGGAGAAGTTAGGCAACAATTTCAGAGGCCATTCCAAAATCAGAGGCCACCAATGCCTTTGAATCCAAACCAGGGAAGGAAGAGTTTGGAAGAAATTGTTGGTGAAATAGGCCAACAAACTGTGCAATTTATGAATGAGACCAGGACAAGTGCCAAGAATCATGAAGCCTCCATTAGAAATTTGGAGATCCAGGTAGGCCAGTTGGCCAAGACCATCTCAGAAAGGATTCCAGGTACTTTTCCGTCTGATACTCTTGTCAATCCAAAGGAAAATGTTGAGAATGTTTCTGCCATCACTCTTAGGAGTGGTAAGACTATGCCCGAAAGGGTAGTGGAAATTGAACAAGAGGTAAGTGGTGAAGAAAAAGAAAGGAGTGTGCCTATTGTTGTTGAAAAAATTGCTGAAAATGTAATTCCTCCTTCTAAGAAAATTGGCAAAGTTCCGTTTCCTAAAGCTTTTAAAAAGAATTTGGAAAAGCAATTCTCAAAATTTCTTGAGATTTTTAAAAGGCTTCAAATTAACATTCCATTTTCTGAAGCTTTGGAACAAATGCCAATTTATGCTAAGTTTATGAAGGACATTTTATTTAGAAGGAGGAAATTGAGTGAGATGGATGAAACTGTAATGTTAACTGAGGAGTGTTCAGCTATGGTTTTGAGGAAGTTGCCCCAAAAATTGAAGGATCCGGGGAGCTTCACTTTGCCTGTGGAAATTGAGGGACTACCAAATGCAACAGCTCTTTGTGATTTAGGAGCTTCTATAAACCTCATGCCACTCTCTATGTTTAGGAAATTGGACATGGGAGAGGCCACTCCTACTTTGATGTGTTTACAATTGGCGGACAGGTCAATTAAGTACCCCAATGGGGTGGCTGAAGATGTTTTGGTAAGGGTTGACAAGTTTGTCTTCCCGGTTGATTTTGTGATACTTGATATGGAAGAAGACTCTAAGGTACCATTAATTCTTGGGCGGCCATTCCTTGCTACAGGAAACGCCAAGATTAATGTGGCAAAAGGCCTCCTATCTTTGAAGGTAGGGGATGAAAAAGTGAAGTTTTCTGTATTCCGTACTTGTAAGCACTATGAGTCTGAAAGTGAGGATGAGTTCAAAGATGATGTTTGTAGCAAGAAAAGAAAAAGTACCCCCAATTGATTAAGGGGAAGGGTCTATCTCGGACCTTAACATTGAGCTGGTTGGGAGACAACCCAACTTAGGATAGTTTATGGTTCTGTCTTTTTAATTTTTGCACAACTCTTGTACATAAATAAAAGAAAAGAAATTTTATGTTTCTGCTGCAGGCGAGGCCAGCGCTGGAGCGCTGGAGGCCAACGCTCAAGCGTTAGGCCCCTGCTTATCACCTCTGATTCCACTAGTTTCCAGCGCTCCAGCGCTGGAGGGCTAGCGCTCATGCGCTAGGCCCCTGGAATCCCAGCTTTTTATTTTTTAATTTCCAGCGCCACAGCGTTGGAACCCAGCGCCCAGGCGCTGGGACCTCTGATGCCCAGTTTTTATTTTAATTCCAGCACCCAAGCGTTGGTATCCCCAACGCTCAAGCGCTGGAGCTCGGGCAGTTTGCTGTTTTTGCTTTTGTTTGCTGTTTTTAGTTTTTAATAAATTTTGTGTTCACCATTTTCTGGAAGTTTTAAGGTTCTATGAGTTTTCCCTTGGTCCTAAACTGGTTTTAATTTTTGGGAACTCAAGAATTCTTGTTTTTAAGGTGGACACAAATTTTTCAACTCATGAGCTTTTGTGCTGATTTTGGAACTAACAAGTCAAGCAAGTTTTTACTTGTGAGACTTTTGTTTGTTCAATGTTACAGGATAGGTACCAAAAGGAGGAAGAAACTCTCTTGAACTTAAGTGTTCAAATTGATTTTTACATTGAGGTTCCCTTGGACCTTTTGTGGAAAATTTGTTACTATACCAGCTTGTTAGTTTTTGTTTTTTATAGTTTTTAGTTTTATTTTTAGTTTAGTTTTTCTGTTTTATTTTTGCATGAGCCTTGAGTATATTATCCATTCTGATGTTGCTATAGCTTTGTGAATGCTTTATCTGATTGAACTGCTTTGTGAAAAGGTTCTATGTTTTGAAGCAGTTAGGATTGCATGCTGTAGAAAGGATTTTTGATATCTTGATTGTTGGGTTGTTGGCAAGGTTTTTCTGAGTTCTAAAAAGGGTACCACTTACCCTATCTTTTTCTGAGAGCTGAGGACTCTGAATTCTTGATTGTAAAATTTTTTCTGCCTTGTGTTGCATGTTGATTGGAGTTTTGTACACTTTGTGAGTTGAAGAGATTATAGGCATTTTTGAAAACTCAGATTTTTGCTTGAAATATTATATCCACTAGTAGCCCCTTTTGAGCCTTAAAAGAGTCATTCTTTGGAGCCTACTTTGTGTGATAATTCTTAAAGTTGTTATTGTGATTTATGTGCTAATTTGTTAGAGCTATGTTTGTTGGGTTTCTCTTTAAAAAAATGAAGAAAAAAATTGAAAAAAATAAGGTATGTGCCTTAGAAAAATAATGAAGTAGTGGGGTGAGAAAGAGTATGAGGGGAGTAAAATTCAAGTCATTCATCCCATACATTCCACTACTTTGTTCAAAAAAAAAAAAAAAGAGAGAGAGAAAAAAATTGAGAGGACCCTTGTGTGAATTGTTTAAAGCTCTTAATCAAGGAAAAAAATCACTTAACAACAATTTCTGAGTCAGCCACTAGAGTTGCCAATTTCTTGAAATCCATACCTTAAATTGTTCAACCCTTTGGCCAAGTTACAACCTTAAAAATCTCTTCAAAATCACTTGGTTGCTTTACTTCAGTTTTGATTTGAATGATAGGCAGAATTATTGAGCTTTCTTGTTTTCATGGAGAATATCATTTTGTGAGCTTATTTGATGAACTCAAACATGTTAAAAGCCAAGCCTGACTTTCTTGATTCTTTGTCTATAAAACATGCATGTCTTCCTTTTCTGCTAAGCTTTCTATGAAAGGTTTTTTGTGCTTCAAAGTTGTAATCAGATAAAACTTTCTCAAAACCCAGGGACGAGTTTTTCTTTAAGTTTTGTCGCTTGAGGACAAGCTGTCGTTGGGTATAGTGGTGTGATGAGTGGATTTTATATGATGTTTTTAGGCTATTTTTAGTCTTTTTATTTTATTATTTTTGAGTCACATGTAGGTTTTTTATTGTTTTTATGTAGATTTTATATTTATTTTGCATTTTGCATGTAGATTAGATTTTATTAGATTTTCTAGCTTTATTTTATATTTTTAGGAATTTTTCTAGTTATTTTGTATTTTTTAGAAAAAGCTGGTTTAGTTATCATTTTTGTCCAGGGACCAATGTGTAAAGTTTCAGGAAGTCAGGGACCAAATTGTAAAAGTTCAAGAGTGGAGGACTTAAAGTGGAGATTGAGAGAATATGAGGGCTTGAATTGAAGTGCTAACCAAGAGAGGACCAAAGTGAAAAAGAAGAATATGAAGAATCACTCTCTAATTTAGCACATGGAAAAAATGTTTAAAGAATTGATGTTAGTGGAGGAAGGGTTTCAGAATTGAACAAAGCTGGTTAGTGGCTTTTTATGGCCATCAAAACCCACTACCATGAATGAAGAAGGAAGGAAAAGCTTGAAGATGAAGAAGCAGCGTCCCAACGCTCCAGCGTTGGGATCCCAGCGCTCCAGCGCTGGGGTTCTGACTAGATGATGAGTCAGATGTTGACCCAGCGCCCCAGCGTTGGAAAGCCAGCGCTCAAGCGCTGGGCCTCGGACATAAAGTGGATTTTTAATGCATCCTAGCGCCCATGCGTTGGGAATGCCAGCGCTCAAGCGCTGGAGGCTGGAATTTTACTATAAATAGGGCCCTTTTCTTCACTTGTAAGACACACCTTCATAGAATACAACAAGTATTCTCTCTTTCTCCCTCAAAGATCATTGTTCCTAGGAATTGTGGGAAGCCAAACTTGAGCTCCTATCCAGGGTAATTCAATGATTCTCTTAGCCATGCTTGGCTAACTTCTTCTTTAAGTTTTTGGGTTGTTTTAGTTTATAATACATGTTCTAGTCTTTTTCTACATTTCTGAATTTTATTCCCATTCATGTTTTATTACCTTATGCTTTATTTCTATCTTGTGGATCCCAAGAGGTTTTGCTTATTACTTATTACATAAGGCCATTTGGTGAGTAGTAAGGGAACTAGGTAATAAAAAAGGTTATAAGTATACTTCGCTAAGGAATTAGGAAGGACGTAACTTTATGTTGGCCTGAACATCTTCTTCATCTTCTTCTTTAGTTAACTAGGTACCAAGGAATTGGGTTTAGTAATTAAAAAGAAAGATCTACAATGCTTAAGGAATTAACTTGTAGTTACACTAGGCTATAGCATCATGAAAATGGTTTTATAATTCAGGAATTTAGTAGGAAATTTCTAGCATGTTTTTATAGACTATGTAAACCAACCCAAGAGCTTAATGTTCATCATCTCTTTATTTTATTATTTTATGCTATTGTTTCTTTCTAGTTCTCAAACCAACAACAAATATTCATCTTTTATTTTTCCTGTTTTAGTACTAAATTTTATAATAATAAGAACACCTATCCCGTGGGTTCGATCTTTTTATATTACGCGATAGTAAATTGTACACTTGCAATTTCATTATCAAGTTTTTGGCGCCGTTGTCGGGGATAGGTTCTTTCAAGTTCTTGTTTTTATTTATTTAGTACTTTTTGTTTATATATATAAAAAAAAGAGAAAAAAGTTCAGTATAAAGAAAATATAAAAAAATTGTATTGAATAGGTGCTATTAACTTCTTTGGCTTGTTTGCATGGTAGGACATTTTGAATTGGACCCTGAAATTGAAAGAACTTTGCATCGCAGATTAGCGGAGCAAAGGAGATTAGCAAGGGCCATGGCTGAAACACAAGCTCAAATGGAGGAGCGCCTCCTTGCTGAATACAATGCAAGGGTAGAAGATGAAGTCCAAGCTAGACTTCAAAGGCTGAGAGAGGAGGAGGAAGAGCAGAATGCTAATCGCTCTCTTCGTGATATCACAGCTCCCAAGGTGGATTACAATTTTGAAGGGAGTATTGTGGTTCCGGAGGATACTTTGCCAAATTTCCAGATTCCTCCACACTTCATCTCATTGGTAAGTCAAAACCAATTTGGTGGAAGTGTAAATGAAGACTGCCATACACATCTGGAGCGATTCACTAGGCAATGCTCCACCTTAAGGAGAAATGATGCTCACTTGGATACGGTAAGACTTATGCTGTTTCCATTTTCCTTAAGAGATGTGGCAGAGGAGTGGCTTTCTTCTCAACCACTCAGAAGCATTACTTCATGGGATGATTTGGCTGAAAAATTCACGGCCAATTTTTTTCCTTACAACCGCATAAGGAAGTTGAAGCAGGAAATCAACTCCTTCATTCAACAAGATGCTGAAAACCTGTATGAGACATGGGAGAGGTTCAAAGGACTTCTCAGAAGGTGCCCAGGTCATAACATCTCTATCGCAGATCAGGTAGAGAAATTTTATGCTGCTTTGAATGATTATACCAGGGACAAATTGGATACTGCAGCAAGTGGGGCATTCGATGCTTTGCCACCACAAGGAGCTCTTGATTTAATCAACAAACTTGCTGCAAGAGCTGCTCATTCAAACCAGGACCGGGCAATCAGGAAAGGTATTTATGAGGTTGATTCTTTTGAGTCCATTGTTGCTTCAAATAAACTTTTATCCAGGAAAGTTGATGCAATGGTCAAAAGAATGGAGGGGGTTCAACTGAGCCCGGAGGAGGCTGAATTAGAAGCTGAGGTAAAAGCTATGGGAAATTTTCAAAATTCCTATGGCAACACCTATAACCCAAGCTGGAGAAACCACCCCAATTTTTCTTGGAGAGATCAAGGGGGTGGTCAAGGAGAAGTTAGGCAACAATTTCAGAGGCCATTCCAAAATCAGAGGCCACCAATGCCTTTGAATCCAAACCAGGGAAGGAAGAGTTTGGAAGAAATTGTTGGTGAAATAGGCCAACAAACTGTGCAATTTATGAATGAGACCAGGACAAGTGCCAAGAATCATGAAGCCTCCATTAGAAATTTGGAGATCCAGGTAGGCCAGTTGGCCAAGACCATCTCAGAAAGGATTCCAGGTACTTTTGTGTGGGAAAAACTCGAGAACCTCATCACCTTGACTAGTCTCACGGGAAAACTCAGTCACACGAGGGGAAACCTTAGTCACTAAGCAATTAGTGTCATGGGAAAAATGAGTCACCGGATGGGAAAACCTAAGTCAATGGACTAGTTTCAATGGCAAACCCTAGTAAAGTAACCTCTTTCTGTTGGAATAACTCGAAAATCTAGCCACTGTGAGTAGTCTCATGGGAAAACTTAGCCACAGGAGGGGGGAACTTAGTCACTAAGGAATTACTGCCATGGGACTAATGAGTCAACGAATCGGAGAACCTTAGTCACCGAACGAGTTTCCATGGAAAATCCTAGTAAAATATCCTCTTTGTGTGGGAAACAGAAGAAAACCTTGTCCTTGTGAGTAGTCTCATCGGAACACACAGCCGCAGGAGGGGGAAACTTAGTCACTAAGGAATTAGTGCCATGGGACTAATGAGTCAACTAATGAGAAAACCTTAGTCACCGAACGAGTTTGCATGCCAAATCCTAGTAAAACAACCTCTTTGTCTGGGAAAAACTAGAAAACCTTGTCACTGTGAGTAGTCTCATCAGAAAACTCAGCCGTAGGAGGGGAAGACTTAGTCACAAAGGAATTAGTGTCATGGAAAAAATGAGTCACCGGATGGGAAAACCTTAGTCAATTGACTAGTTTCAAGGGCAAAACTCAGCCACAGGAGGGGGAAACTTAGTCACTAAGGAATTAGTGCCATGGGACAAATGTGACAACTTATGGGAAAACCTTAGTCACCGAACGAGTTTCCATGGAAAATCCTAGTAAAATAACCTCTTTGTGTGGGAAAAACTTGAAAACGTTGTCACTGTGAGTAGTCACATCATAAAACTAAGTCGCGGGAGGGGAAAACTTCATCACAAAGGAATTCGTGTCATGGAAAAAATGAGTCACCGGATGGGAAATTTTACTCACGGGACGAGTTTAAATGGACAATACTAGTAAAATAACCTCTTTGTTTGGCAAAAACTCGACTAGTCTCACGGGAAAACTCAGTCACATGAGGGGAAAACTTAGTCACTAAGGAATTAGTGTCATGGGAAAAATGAGTCACCGAATAGGAAAACCTTAGTCAATGGACTAGTTTCAATGGAATAACCTAGTATAATTACCTCTTTGTGTTGGAATAACTCGAAAACCTGGCCACTGTGAGTAGTCTCATGGGAATACTCAGCCACAGGAGTGGGAAACTTAGTCACTAAGGAATTAGTGCCATGGGACTAATGAGTCAACTAATGGGAAAACCTTAGTCACCGAACGAGTTTCCATGGCAAATCCTAGTAAAATAACCTCTTTGTGTGGGAAAAACTAGAAAACCTTGTTACTGTGAGTAGTCTCATCGGAAAACTCAGTCGCGGGAGGGGAAAATTTAGTCACAAAGGAATTCGTGTCATGGAAAAATGTGTCACCGGATGGGAAAATTTTACTCACCGGACGAGTTTCAATGGAAAATACATGTAAAATAACCTCTTTGTGTGGGAAAAACTCGAGAACCTCATCACCTTGACTAGTCTCGCGGGAAAACTCAGTCACATGAGGGGAAAACTTAGTCACTAAGTAATTAGTGTCATGGGAAAAATGAGTGACCGGATGGGTAAAGCTTAGTCAATGGACTAGTTTCAATGGCAAAGCCTAGTAAAGTAACCTCTTTATGTTGGAATAACTCGAAAACCTGGCTATTGTGAGTAGTCTCGTGGGAATACTCAGCCACAGGAGGGGGAAACATAGTGACTAAGGAATTAGTGCCATAGGAGTAAGTAATGAGTCAACTAATGGGAAAACCTTAGTCACCGAACGAGTTTCCATGGCAAATCCTAGTAAAATAACCTCTTTGTGTGGGAAAAACTCGAGAACCTCATCACCTTGACTAGTCTCACAGGAAAACTCAGTCACAAGAGGGGAAAACTTAGTCACTAAGGAATTAGTGTCATGGGAAAAATGAGTCACTGGATGGGAAAACCTTAGTCAATGGACTAGTTTCAGTGGCAAAACCTAGTAAAGTAACCTCTTTGTGTTGGAATAACTCGAAAACCTAGCCACTGCGAGTAGTCTCATGGGAAAACTCAGCCGCAGGAGGGGGAAACTTAGTCACTACGGAATTAGTGCCATGGGACTAATGAGTCAACTAATGGGAAAACCTTAGTCACCGAACGAGTTTCCATGGCAAATCCTAATTAAATAACCTCTTTGTATGGGAAAAACTAGAAAACCTTGTTACTGTGAGTAGTCTCATCGGAAAACTCAGCCGCTGGAGGGGAAGACTTAGTCACAAAGGAATTCGTGTCTTGGAAAAAATAAATCACCGGATGGGTAAATTTTACTCACCAGACGAGTTTCGATGGAAAGAACTTGTAAAATAACCTCTTTGTGTGGGAAATACCTGAGAACCTCATCACATTGACTAGACTTACGGGAAAACTCAGTCACACGAGGGGAAAACTTAGTCACTAAGCAATTAGTGTCATGGGAAAAATGAGTCACCGTATGGGAAAACCTTAGTCAATGGACTAATTTCAATTGCACAACCTAGTAAAATGACCTCGTTGTGTTGGAATAACTCGAAAACCTAGCCACTGTGAGTAGTCTCATGGGAAAACTCAGCCGCAGGAGGGGAAAACTTAGTCACTAAGGAATTAGTGCCATGGGACTAATGAGTCAACTAATGGGAAAACCTTAGTCACCGTACGAGTTTCCATGGAAAATCCTAACTAAATAACCTCTTTGTGTGGGAAAAACTAGAAAACCTTGTTACTGTGAGTAGTCTCATCGGAAAACTCAGCCGCAGGAGGGGAAGACTTAGTCACAAAGGAATTCGTGTCATGGAAAAAATGAGTCACCGGATGGGTAAATTTTACTCACCGGATGAGTTTCGATGGAAAGTACTTGTAAAATAACCTCTTTGTGTGGGAAAAACTCGAGAACCTCATCACCTTGACTAGTCTCACGGGAAAACTCAGTCACACGAGGGGAAACCTTAGTCACTAAGCAATTAGTGTCATGGGAAAAATGAGTCACCGGATGGGAAAACCTAAGTCAATGGACTAGTTTCAATGGCAAACCCTAGTAAAGTAACCTCTTTCTGTTGGAATAACTCGAAAATCTAGCCACTGTGAGTAGTCTCATGGGAAAACTTAGCCACAGGAGGGGGGAACTTAGTCACTAAGGAATTACTGCCATGGGACTAATGAGTCAACGAATCGGAGAACCTTAGTCACCGAACGAGTTTCCATGGAAAATCCTAGTAAAATATCCTCTTTGTGTGGGAAACAGAAGAAAACCTTGTCCTTGTGAGTAGTCTCATCGGAACACACAGCCGCAGGAGGGGGAAACTTAGTCACTAAGGAATTAGTGCCATGGGACTAATGAGTCAACTAATGAGAAAACCTTAGTCACCGAACGAGTTTGCATGCCAAATCCTAGTAAAACAACCTCTTTGTCTGGGAAAAACTAGAAAACCTTGTCACTGTGAGTAGTCTCATCAGAAAACTCAGCCGTAGGAGGGGAAGACTTAGTCACAAAGGAATTAGTGTCATGGAAAAAATGAGTCACCGGATGGGAAAACCTTAGTCAATTGACTAGTTTCAAGGGCAAAACTCAGCCACAGGAGGGGGAAACTTAGTCACTAAGGAATTAGTGCCATGGGACAAATGTGACAACTTATGGGAAAACCTTAGTCACCGAACGAGTTTCCATGGAAAATCCTAGTAAAATAACCTCTTTGTGTGGGAAAAACTTGAAAACGTTGTCACTGTGAGTAGTCACATCATAAAACTAAGTCGCGGGAGGGGAAAACTTCATCACAAAGGAATTCGTGTCATGGAAAAAATGAGTCACCGGATGAGAAATTTTACTCATGGGACGAGTTTAAATGGACAATACTAGTAAAATAACCTCTTTGTTTGGCAAAAACTCGACTAGTCTCACGGGAAAACTCAGTCACATGAGGGGAAAACTTAGTCACTAAGGAATTAGTGTCATGGGAAAAATGAGTCACCGAATAGGAAAACCTTAGTCAATGGACTAGTTTCAATGGAATAACCTAGTATAATTACCTCTTTGTGTTGGAATAACTCGAAAACCTGGCCACTGTGAGTAGTCTCATGGGAATACTCAGCCACAGGAGTGGGAAACTTAGTCACTAAGGAATTAGTGCCATGGGACTAATGAGTCAACTAATGGGAAAACCTTAGTCACCGAACGAGTTTCCATGGCAAATCCTAGTAAAATAACCTTTTTGTGTGGGAAAAACTAGAAAACCTTGTTACTGTGAGTAGTCTCATCGGAAAACTCAGTCGCGGGAGGGGAAAATTTAGTCACAAAGGAATTCGTGTCATGGAAAAATGTGTCACCGGATGGGAAAATTTTACTCACCGGACGAGTTTCAATGGAAAATACATGTAAAATAACCTCTTTGTGTGGGAAAAACTCGAGAACCTCATCACCTTGACTAGTCTCGCGGGAAAACTCAGTCACATGAGGGGAAAACTTAGTCACTAAGTAATTAGTGTCATGGGAAAAATGAGTGACCGGATGGGTAAAGCTTAGTCAATGGACTAGTTTCAATGGCAAAGCCTAGTAAAGTAACATCTTTATGTTGGAATAACTCGAAAACCTGGCTATTGTGAGTAGTCTCGTGGGAATACTCAGCCACAGGAGGGGGAAACATAGTGACTAAGGAATTAGTGCCATAGGAGTAAGTAATGAGTCAACTAATGGGAAAACCTTAGTCACCGAACGAGTTTCCATGGCAAATCCTAGTAAAATAACCTCTTTGTGTGGGAAAAACTCGAGAACCTCATCACCTTGACTAGTCTCACAGGAAAACTCAGTCACAAGAGGGGAAAACTTAGTCACTAAGGAATTAGTGTCATGGGAAAAATGAGTCACTGGATGGGAAAACCTTAGTCAATGGACTAGTTTCAGTGGCAAAACCTAGTAAAGTAACCTCTTTGTGTTGGAATAACTCGAAAACCTAGCCACTGCGAGTAGTCTCATGGGAAAACTCAGCCGCAGGAGGGGAAAACTTAGTCACTAAGGAATTAGTGCCATGGGACTAATGAGTCAACTAATGGGAAAACCTTAGTCACCGTACGAGTTTCCATGGAAAATCCTAACTAAATAACCTCCTTGTGTGGGAAAAACTAGAAAACCTTGTTACTGTGAGTAGTCTCATCGGAAAACTCAGCCGCTGGAGGGGAAGACTTAGTCACAAAGGAATTCGTGTCTTGGAAAAAATAAATCACCGGATGGGTAAATTTTACTCACCAGACGAGTTTCGATGGAAAGAACTTGTAAAATAACCTCTTTGTGTGGGAAATACCTGAGAACCTCATCACATTGACTAGACTTACGGGAAAACTCAGTCACACGAGGGGAAAACTTAGTCACTAAGCAATTAGTGTCATGGGAAAAATGAGTCACCGTATGGGAAAACCTTAGTCAATGGACTAATTTCAATTGCACAACCTAGTAAAATGACCTCGTTGTGTTGGAATAACTCGAAAACCTAGCCACTGTGAGTAGTCTCATGGGAAAACTCAGCCGCAGGAGGGGAAAACTTAGTCACTAAGGAATTAGTGCCATGGGACTAATGAGTCAACTAATGGGAAAACCTTAGTCACCGTACGAGTTTCCATGGAAAATCCTAACTAAATAACCTCCTTGTGTGGGAAAAACTAGAAAACCTTGTTACTGTGAGTAGTCTCATCGGAAAACTCAGCCGCAGGAGGGGAAGACTTAGTCACAAAGGAATTCGTGTCATGGAAAAAATGAGTCACCGGATGGGTAAATTTTACTCACCGGATGAGTTTCGATGGAAAGTACTTGTAAAATAACCTCTTTGTGTGGGAAAAACTCGAGAACCTCATCACCTTGACTAGTCTCACGGGAAAACTCAGTCACACGAGGGGAAACCTTAGTCACTAAGCAATTAGTGTCATGGGAAAAATGAGTCACCGGATGGGAAAACCTAAGTCAATGGACTAGTTTCAATGGCAAACCCTAGTAAAGTAACCTCTTTCTGTTGGAATAACTCGAAAATCTAGCCACTGTGAGTAGTCTCATGGGAAAACTTAGCCACACGAGGGGGAAACTTAGTCACTAAGGAATTACTGCCATGGGACTAATGAGTCAACGAATCGGAAAACCTTAGTCACCGAACGAGTTTCCATGGAAAATCCTAGTAAAATATCCTCTTTGTGTGGGAAACAGAAGAAAACCTTGTCCTTGTGAGTAGTCTCATCGGAACACACAGCCGCAGGAGGGGGAAACTTAGTCACTAAGGAATTAGTGCCATGGGACTAATGAGTCAACTAATGAGAAAACCTTAGTCACCGAACGAGTTTGCATGCCAAATCCTAGTAAAACAACCTCTTTGTCTGGGAAAAACTAGAAAACCTTGTCACTGTGAGTAGTCTCATCAGAAAACTCAGCCGTAGGAGGGGAAGACTTAGTCACAAAGGAATTAGTGTCATGGAAAAAATGAGTCACCGGATGGGAAAACCTTAGTCAATTGACTAGTTTCAAGGGCAAAACTCAGCCACAGGAGGGGGAAACTTAGTCACTAAGGAATTAGTGCCATGGGACAAATGTGACAACTTATGGGAAAACCTTAGTCACCGAACGAGTTTCCATGGAAAATCCTAGTAAAATAACCTCTTTGTGTGGGAAAAACTTGAAAACGTTGTCACTGTGAGTAGTCACATCATAAAACTAAGTCGCGGGAGGGGAAAACTTCATCACAAAGGAATTCGTGTCATGGAAAAAATGAGTCACCGGATGGGAAAATTTTACTCACGGGACGAGTTTAAATGGACAATACTAGTAAAATAACCTCTTTGTTTGGCAAAAACTCGACTAGTCTCACGGGAAAACTCAGTCACATGAGGGGAAAACTTAGTCACTAAGGAATTAGTGTCATGGGAAAAATGAGTCACCGAATAGGAAAACCTTAGTCAATGGACTAGTTTCAATGGAATAACCTAGTATAATTACCTCTTTGTGTTGGAATAACTCGAAAACCTGGTAACTGTGAGTAGTCTCATGGGAATACTCAGCCACAGGAGTGGGAAACTTAGTCACTAAGGAATTAGTGACATGGGACTAATGAGTCAACTAATGGGAAAACCTTAGTCACCGAACGAGTTTCCAAGGCAAATCCTAGTAAAATAACCTCTTTGTGTGGGAAAAACTAGAAAACCTTGTTACTGTGAGTAGTCTCATCAGAAAACTCAGTCGCGGGAGGGGAAAATTTAGTCACAAAGGAATTCGTGTCATGGAAAAATGTGTCACCGGATGGGAAAATTTTACTCACCGGACGAGTTTCAATGGAAAATACATGTAAAATAACCTCTTTGTGTGGGAAAAACTCGAGAACCTCATCACCTTGACTAGTCTCGCGGGAAAACTCAGTCACATGAGGGGAAAACTTAGTAACTAAGTAATTAGTGTCATGGGAAAAATGAGTGACCGGATGGGTAAAGCTTAGTCAATGGACTAGTTTCAATGGCAAAGCCTAGTAAAGTAACCTCTTTGTGTTGGAATAACTCGAAAACCTGGCCATTGTGAGTAGTCTCGTGGGAATACTCAGCCACAGGAGGGGGAAACATAGTGACTAAGGAATTAGTGCCATAGGAGTAAGTAATGAGTCAACTAATGGGAAAACCTTAGTCACCGAACGAGTTTCCATGGCAAATCCTAGTAAAATAACCTCTTTGTGTGGGAAAAACTAGAAAACCTTGTCACTGTGAGTAGTCTCATCGGAAAACTTAGCAGCAGGAGGGGAAAACTTAGTCACAAAGGAATTCGTGTCATGTAAAAAATGAGTCACCGGATTGGAAAATTTTACTCACCGGACGAGTTTCAATGGAAAATACTTGTAAAATAACCTCTTTGAGTGGGAAAAACTCGAGAACCTCATCACCTTGACTAGTCTCACAGGAAAACTCAGTCACAAGAGGGGAAAACTTAGTCACTAAGGAATTAGTGTCATGGGAAAAATGAGTCACCGGATGGGAAAACCTTAGTCAATGAACTAGTTTCAATGGTAAAACCTAGTAAAGGAACCTCTTTGTGTTGGTATAACTCGAAAACCTAGCCACTGTGAGTAGTCTCATGGGAAAACTCAGCCACAGGAGGGGGAAACATAGTGACTAAGGAATTAGTGCCATAGGAGTAAGTAATGAGTCAACTAATGGGAAAACCTTAGTCACCGAACGAGTTTCCATAGCAAATCCTAGTAAAATAACCTCTTTGTGTGGGAAACACAAGCAAACCTTGTCCTTGTGAGTAGTCCTCATGGGAAAACTCAGCCGCAGGAGGGGAAAACTTAGTCACAAAGGATTTCGTGTCATGGAAAAAATGAGTCACCCGATAGGAAAATTTTACTCACCAGACGAGTTTCAATGGAAAATACTTGTAAAATAACCTCTTTGAGTGGGAAAAACTCGAGAACCTCATCACCTTGACTAGTCTCACGGGAAGACTTAGTCACACGAGGGGAAAACTACTACACTAAGGAATTAGTGTCATGGGAAAAATGAGTCACTGGATGGGAAAACCTTAGTCAATGGACTAGTTTCAATGGTAAAACCTAGTAAAGGAACCTCTTTGTGTTGGAATAACTCGAAAACCTAGCCACTGTGAGTAGTCTCATGGGAAAACTTAGCCACAGGAGGGGGAAATTTAGTCACTAAGGAATTACTTCCATGGGACTAATGAGTCAACTAATGGGAAAACCTTAGTCACCGAACGAGTTTGCATGGCAAATCCTAGTAAAATAACCTCTTTGTGTGGGAAAAACTAGAAAACCTTGTCACTGTGAGTAGTCTCATGGGAAAACTCAGCCGCAGGAGGGGAAAACTTAGTCACAAAGGATTTCGTGTCATGGAAAAAATGAGTCACAGGATGGGAAAATTTTACTCACCGGACGAGTTTCAATGGAAAATACTTGTAAAATAACCTCTTTGTGTGGGAAAAACTCGAGAACCTCATCACCTTGACTAGTCTCGCGGGAAAACTCAGTCACATGAGGGGAAAACTTAGTCACTAAGTAATTAGTGTCATGGGAAAAATGAGTGACCGGATGGGTAAAGCTTAGTCAATGGACTAGTTTCAATGGCAAAGCCTAGTAAAGTAACCTCTTTGTGTTGGAATAACTCGAAAACCTGGCCATTGTGAGTAGTCTCGTGGGAATACTCAGCCACAGGAGGGGGAAACATAGTGACTAAGGAATTAGTGCCATAGGAGTAAGTAATGAGTCAACTAATGGGAAAACCTTAGTCACCGAACGAGTTTCCATGGCAAATCCTAGTAAAATAACCTCTTTGTGTGGGAAAAACTAGAAAACCTTGTCACTGTGAGTAGTCTCATCGGAAAACTTAGCAGCAGGAGGGGAAAACTTAGTCACAAAGGATTTCGTGTCATGGAAAAAATGAGTCAACGGATAGGTAAATTTTACGCACCGGACGAGTTTCAATGGAAAGTACTTGTAAAATAACCTCTTTGTGTGGGAAAAACTCGAGAACCTCATCACCATGACTAGTCTCACGGGAAAACTCAGTCACACGAGGGGAAAACTTAGTCACAAAGGAATTAGTGTCATGGGAAAAATGAGTCACCGGATGGGAAAACCTTAGTCAATGGACTAGTTTCAATGGCAAAACCTAGTAAAGTAACCTCTTTGTGTTGGAATTACTCGAAAACCTAGCCACTGTGAGTAGTCTCATGGGAAAACTCAGCCACAGGAGGGGGAAACATAGTGACTAAGGAATTAGTGCCATGGGAGTAAGTAATGAGTCAACTAACGGGAAAACCTTAGTCACCGAACGAGTTTCCATAGCAAATCCTAGTAAAATAACCTCTTTGTGTGGGAAACACAAGAAAACCTTGTCCTTTTGAGTAGTCTCATGGGAAAACTCAGCCGCAGGAGGGGGAAACTTACTCACTAAGGAATTCGTGTCATGGAAAAAATGAGTCACCGGATGGGAAAATTTTACTCACCGGACGAGTTTCAGTGGAAAATACTTGTAAAATAACCTCTTTGAGTGGGAAAAACTCGAGAACCTCATCACCTTGACTAGTCTCACGGGAAGACTTAGTCACACGAGGGGAAAACTACTACACTAAGGAATTAGTGTCATGGGAAAAATGAGTCACTGGATGGGAAAACCTTAGTCAATGGACTAGTTTCAATGGTAAAACCTAGTAAAGGAACCTCTTTGTGTTGGAATAACTCGAAAACCTAGCCACTGTGAGTAGTCTCTCAGGAAAACTCAGCCGCAGGAGGGGGAAACTTAGTCAATAAGGAATTAGTGCCATGGGACTAATGAGTCAACGAATGGGAAAACCTTAGTCACCGAACGAGTTTGCATGGAAAATCCTAGTAAAATAACCTCTTTGTGTGGGAAAAACTAGAAAACCTTGTCACTGTGAGTAGTCTCATCGGAAAAGTCAGTCGAAGGAGGGGAAAACTTAGTCACAAAGGATTTCGTGTCATGGAAAAAATGAGTCAACGGATAGGTAAATTTTACGCACCGGGCGAGTTTCGATGGAAAGTACTTGTAAAATAACCTCTTTGTGTGGGAAAAACTCGAGAACCTCATCACCTTGACTATTCTCACGGGAAAACTCAGTCACACGAGGGGAAAACTTAGTCACAAAGGAATTAGTGTCATGGGAAAAATGAGTCACCGGATGGGAAAACCTTAGTCAATGGACTAGTTTCAATGGCAAAACCTAGTAAAGTAACCTCTTTGTGTTGGAATTACTCGAAAACCTAGCCACTGTGAGTAGTCTCATGGGAAAACTCAGCCACAGGAGGGCGAAACATAGTGACTAAGGAATTAGTGCCATGGGAGTAAGTAATGAGTCAACTAATGGGAAAACCTTAGTCACCGAACGAGTTTCCATAGCAAATCCTAGTAAAATAACCTCTTTGTGTGGGAAAAACTAGAAAATCTTGTCACTGTGAGTAGTCTCATCGGAAAACTCAGCAGCATGAGGGGAAAACTTATTCACAAAGGAAATCGTGTCATGGAAAAAATGAGTCACCCGCTGGGAAAATTTTATTCACCGGACGAGATTCAACGGAAAGTACTTGTAAAATAACCTCTATGTGTGGGAAAAACATGAGAACCTCATCACCTTGACTAGTCTCACGGGAAAACTTAGTCACACGAGGGGAGAACTATTACACTAAGGAATTAGTGTCATGGGAAAAATGAGTCACCGGATGGGAAAACCTTAGTCAATGGAATAGTTTCAATGGTAAAACCTAGTAAAGGAACCTCTTTGTGTTGGAATAACTCGAAAACCTAGCCACTGTGAGTAGTCTCGTGGGAAAACTTAGCCACTGGAGGGGGAAACTTAGTCACTAAGGAATTACTGCCATGGGACTAATGAGTCAACGAATGGGAAAACCTTAGTCACCGAACGCGTTTCCATGGAAAATCCTAGTAAAATAACCTCTTTGTGTGGGAAACACAAGAAAACCTTGTCCTTGTGAGTAGTCTCATGGGAAAACTCAGCCGCAGGAGGGGGAAACTTAGTCACTAAGGAATTAGTGCCATGGGACTAATGAGTCAACTAATGAGAAAAACTTAGTCACCGAACGAGTTTGCATGCCAAATCCTAGTAAAACAACCTCTTTGTGTGGGAAAAACTAGAAAACCTTGTCACTGTGAGTATTCTCATCGGAAAACACAGTCGCAGGAGGGGAAAACCTAGTCACAAAGGAATTAGTGTCATGGAAAAAATGAGTCATCGGATGGGAAAATATTACTCTTCGGACGAGTTTCAATGGAAAATACTTGTAAAATAACCTCTTTGGGTGGGAAAAACTCGAGAACCTCATCACCTTGTCTAGTCTCACAGGAAAACTCAATCACATGCGGGGGAATCTTAGTCACTAAGGAATTAGTGTCATGGGAAAAATGAGTCACCGGATGGGAAAACCTTAGTCAATGGACTAGTTTCAATGGCAAAACCAAGTAAAATAACCTCTTTGTGTTGGAATAACTCGAAAACCTAGCCACTGTGAGTAGTCTCATGGGAAAACTGAACCGCAGGAGTGGGAAAATTAGTCACTGAGGTATTGGTGCCATAGGACTAATGAGTCAACTAATGGGAAAACCTTAGTCACCGAACGAGTTTCCATGGAAAATCCTAGTAAAATAACCTCTTTAGGTGGGAAAAACTAGAAAACCTTGTTACTGTGAGTAGTCTCATCAGGAAAACTCAGCCGCAGGAGGGGAAGACTTAGTCACAAAGGAATTCGTGTCATGGAAAAAATGAGTCACCGGATGGGTAAATTTTACTCACCGGACGACTTTCGATGGAAAGTACTTGTAAAATAACCTCTTTGTGTGGGAAAAACTCGAGAACCTCATCACCTTGACTAATCTCATGGGAAAACTCAGTCACACGAGGGGAAAACTTAGTCACTAAGCAATTAGTGTCATGGGAAAAATGAGTCACCGGATGGGAAAACCTTAGTCAATGGACTAGTTTCAATGGCAAAACCTATTAAAGTAACCTCTTTGTGTTGGAATAACTCGAAAACCTAGCCACTGGGAGTAGACTCATGGGAAAACTCAGCCGCAAGAGGGGGAAACTTAGTCACTATGGAATTAGTTCCATTGGACTAATGAGTCAACTAATGGGAAAACCTTAGTCACCAAACGAGTTTCCATGGCAAATCCTAGTTAAATACCCTCTTTGTGTGGGAAAAAGTAGAAAACCTTGTTACTATGAGTAGTCTCATCGGAAAACTCAGCCGCAGGAGGGGGAAACTTAGTCACTAAGGAATTCGTGTCATGGAAAAAATGAGTCAACGGATAGGTAAATTTTACGCACCGGACGAGTTTCGATTGAAAGTACTTGTAAAATAACCTCTTTGTGTGGGAAAAACTCGAGAACCTCATCACCTTGACTAGGCTCAAGGGAAAACTCAGTCACACGAGGTGAAAACTTAGTCACTAAGGAATTAGTGTTATGGGAAAAATGAGTCACCGGATGGGAAAACCTAAGTCAATGGACTAGTTTCAATGTCAAAACCTAGTAAAGTAACCTCTTTGTGTTGGAATTACTCGAAAACCTAGCCACTGTGAGTAGTCTCATGGGAAAACTCAGCCGCAGGAGGGGGAAACTTAGTCACTAAAGAATTCGTGTCATGGAAAAAATGAGTCAACGGATGGGTAAATTTTACGCACCGGACGAGTTTCGATGGAAAGTACTTGTAAAATAACCTCTTTGTGTGGGAAAAACTCGAGAACCTCATCACCTTGACTAGTCTCACAGGAAAACTCAGTCACAAGAGGGGCAAACTTAGTCACTAAGGAATTAGTGTCATGGGAAAAATGAGTCACCGGATGGGAAAACCTTAGTCAATGGACTAGTTTCAACGGCAAAACCTAGTAAAGTAACCTCTTTGTGTTGGAATAACACGAAAACCTAGCCACTGTGAGTAGTCTCATGGGAAAACTCAGCCGCAGGAGGGGGAAACTTAGTCACTAAGGAATTAGTGCCATGGGACTAATGAGTCAACTAATGGGAAAACCTTAGTCACCGAACGAGTTTCCTTGGCAAATCCTAATTAAATAACCTCTTTGTATGGGAAAAACTAGAAAACCTTGTCACTGTGAGTAGTCTCATCGGAAAACTCAGCCGCTGGAGGGGAAGACTTAGTCACAAAGGAATTCGTGTCTTGGAAAAAATGAGTCACCGGATGGGTAAATTTTACTCACCAGACGAGTTTCGATGGAAAGAACTTGTAAAATAACCTCTTTGTGTGGGAAATACCTGAGAACCTCATCACCTTGACTAGACTTACGGGAAAACTCAGTCACACGAGGGGAAAACTTAGTCACTAAGAAATTAGTGTCATGGGAAAAATGAGTCACCGTATGGGAAAACCTTAGTCAATGGACTAATTTCAATTGCACAACCTAGTAAAATGACCTCGTTGTGTTGGAATAACTTGAAAACCTAGCCACTGTGAGTAGTCTCATGGGAAAACTCAGCCGCAGGAGGGGAAAACTTAGTCACCAAGGAATTAGTGCCATGGGACTAATGAGTCAACTAATGGGAAAACCTTAGTCACCGTACGAGTATCCATGGAAAATCCTAATTAAATAACCTCTTTGTGTGGGAAAAACTAGAAAACCTTGTTACTGTGAGTAGTCTCATCGGAAAACTCAGCCGCAGGAGGGGAAGACTTAGTCACAAAGGAATTCTTGTCATGGAAAAAATGAGTCACCGGATGGGGAAATTTTACTCATCGGACGAGTTTCGATGGAAAGTACTTGTAAAATAACCTCTTTGTGTGGGAAAAACTCGAGAACCTCATCCCCTTGACTAGTCTCACGGGAAAACTCAGTCACACGAGGGGAAACCTTAGTCACTAAGCAATTAGTGTCATGGGAAAAATGAGTCACCGGATGGGAAAACCTTAGTCAATGGACTAGTTTCAATGGCAAACCCTAGTAAAGTAACCTCTTTTTGTTGGAATAACTCGAAAATCTAGCCACTGTGAGTAGTCTCATGGGAAAACTTAGCCACAGGAGGGGGAAACTTAGTCACTACGGAATTACTGCCGTGGGACTAATGAGTCAACGAATGGGAAAACCTTAGTCACCGAACGAGTTTCCATGGAAAATCCTAGTAAAATATCCTCTTTGTGTGGGAAACACAAGAAAACCTTGTCCTTGTGAGTAGTCTCATCGGAACACACAGCCACAGGAGGGGGAAACTTAGTCACTAAGGAATTAGTGCCATGGGACTAATGAGTCAACTAATGGGAAAACCTTAGTCACCGAACGAGTTTACATGGCAAATCCTAGTAAATTAAACTCTTTGTGTGGGAAAAACTAGAAAACCTTGTCACTGTGAGTAGTCTCATCAGAAAACTCAGCCGTAGGAGGGGAAGACTTAGTCACAAAGGAATTAGTGTCATGAAAAAAATGAGTTACCGGATGGGAAAACCTTAGTCAATTGACTAGTTTCAAGGGCAAAACCTAGTCAAATAACCTCTTTATGTTGGAATAACTCGAAAACCTGGCCACTGTGAGTAGTCTCATGGGAAAACTCAGCCACAGGAGGGGGAAACTTAGTCACTAAGGAATTAGTGCCATGGGACAAATGTGACAACTAATGGGAAAACCTTAGTCACCGAACGAGTTTCCATGGAAAATCCTAGTAAAATAACCTCTTTGTGTGGGAAAAACTTGAAAACGTTGTCACTGTGAGTAGTCACATCAGAAAACTAAGTCGCGGGAGGGGAAAACTTCGTCACAAAGGAATTCGTGTCATGGAAAAAATGAGTCACCGGATGGGAAAATTTTACTCACGGGACGAGTTTAAATGGAAAATACTAGTAAAATAACCTCTTTGTTTGGGAAAAACTCGACTAGTCTCACGGGAAAACTCAGTCACATGAGGGGAAAACTTAGTCACTAAGGAATTAGTGTCAAGGGAAAAATGAGTCACCGAATAGGAAAACCTTAGTCAATGGACTAGTTTCAATGGAATAACCTAGTATAATTACCTCTTTGTGTTGGAATAACTCGAAAACCTGGCCACTGTGAATAGTCTCATGGGAAAACTCAGCCACGGTAGGGGGAAACATAGTCACTAAAGAATTAGTGCCATGGGACTAATGAGTCAACTAATGGGAAAACCTTAGTCACCGAAATAGTTTCCATGGCAAATTCTAGTAAAGTAACCTCTTTGTGTGGGATGGGAAAATTTAACTCACCAGACGAGTTTCAATGGAAAATACTTGTAAAATAACCTCTTTGTGTGGGTAAAACTCGAGAACCTCATCACGTTGACTAGTCTAACGGGAAAACTCACTCACACGAGGGGAAAACTTAGTCACTAAGGAATTAGTGTCATGGAAAAAATGAGTCACCGGATGGGAAAACCTTAGTCATTGGACTAATTTCAATGGCAAAACCTAGTAAAATAACCTCTTTGTGTTGGAATAACTCGAAAACCTGCCCACTGTGAGTAGTCTCATGGGAAAACTCAGCAACAGGAGGGGGAAACTTAGTCACTAAGGAATTAGTGCCATGGTACTAATGAGTCAACTAATGGGAAAACCTTTGCCACCGAACGAGTTTCCATGGAAAATCCTAGTAAAGTAACCTCTTTGTGTGGGAAAAACTAGAAAACCTTGTCACTCGGAGTAGTCTCATCGGAAAACTCAGTCGCTGGAGGGGAAAACTTTGTCACAAAGGAAATCGTGTCATGGAAAAAATTAGTCACCGGATGGGAAAATATTACTCACCGGACGAGTTTCAATGGAAAATACTTGTAAAATAACCTCTTTGTGTGGGAAAAACTCGAGAACCTCATCACGTTGACTAGTCTCACGGGAAAACTCACTCACACGAGGGGAAAACTTAGTCACTAAGGAATTAGTGTCATGGGATAAATTAGTCACCGGATGGGAAAACCTTAGTCAATGGACTAGTTTCAATGGCAAAACCTAGTAAAATAACTTCTTTGTGTTTGAATAACTCGAAAAACTTGCCACTATAAGTAGTCTCATGGGAAATCTCAGCCACAGGAGGGGGAAACTTAGTCACTAAGGAATTAGTGCCATGGGACAAATGAGTCAACTAATGGGAAAACCTTTGTCACCGAATGAATTTCCATGGAAAATCCTAGTAAAGAAACCTCTTTGTGTGGGAAAAACTAGAAAACCTTGTCACTCAGAGTAGTCTCATCGGAAAACTCAGTCGCAGGAGGGGAAAACTTAGTCACAAAGGAATTCGTGTCATGGAAAAAATGAGTCACCGGATGGGAAAATGAAACTCACTGGACGAGTTTCAGTGGACAATACTTGTAAAATAACCTCTTTGTGTGGGAAAAACTCGAGAACCTCATCACCTTGACTAGTCTCACGGAAAAACTCAGTCACATGAGGGGAAAACTTTGTCACTAAGGAATTAGTGTCATGGGAAAAATGAGTCACCGGATATGAAAACCTTAGTCAATGGACTAGTTTCAATGGCATAACCTAGTAAAATAACCTCTTTGTGTTGGAATAACTCGAAAACCTGGCCACTGTGAGTAGTCTCATGGGAAAACTCAGCCACAGGAGGGGGAAACTTAGTCACAAAGGAATTAGTGCCATGGGACTAATGAGTCAACTAATGGGAAAACCTTAGTCACCGAACGAGTTTCCATGGCAAATCCTAGTAAAATAACCTTTTTGTTTGGGAAAAACTAGAAAACCTTGTCACTGTGAGTAGTCTTATCGAAAAACTCAGTCACGGGAGGGGAAAATTTAGTCACAAAGGAATTCGTGTCATGGAAAAAGTGAGTCACCGGATGGGAAAATTTTACTCACCGGACGAGTTTCAGTGGAAAAATCTTGTAAAATAACCTCTTTGTGTGGGAAAAACTCGAGAACCTCACCACCTTGACTAGTCTCATGGGAAAACTCAGTCACACGAGGGGAAAACTTAGTCACTAAGGAATTAGTGTCATGGGAAAAATGAGTCACTGGATGGGAAAACCTTAGTCAATGGACTAGTTTCAATGATAAAACCTAGTAAAATAACCTCTTTGTGTTGGAATAACTCGAAAACCTGGCCACTGTGAGTAGTTTCATGGGAAAACTCAGCCACGGTAGGGGGAAACTTAGTCACTAAAGAATTAGTGCCATGGGACTAATGAGTCAACTAATGGGAAAACCTTAGTCACCGAAATAGTTTCCATGGCAAATTCTAGTAAAGTAACATCTTTGTGTGGGAAAAACTAGAAAACCTTGTCACTGTGAGTAGTCTCTTTGAAAAAATCTGCCGCTGGAGGGGAAAATTAGTCACAAAGGAATTCCTGTCATGGAAAAAATGAGTCACCGGATGGGAAAATTTAACTCACCAGACGAGTTTCAATGGAAAATACTTGTAAAATAACCTCTTTGTGTGGGTAAAACTCGAGAACCTCATCACCTTGACTAGTCTCACGGAAAAACTAAGTCACATGAGGGGAAAACTTAGTCACTAAGGAATTAGTGTCATGCGAAAAATGAGACACCGGATGGGAAAACCTTAGTTAATGGACTAGTTTCAATGGCAAAACCTAGTAAAATAACCTCTTTGTGTTGGAATAACTCGAAAACCTGCCCTCTGAGAGTAGTCTCATGGGAAATCTCAGCCACAGGAGGGGGAAACATAGTCACTAAGGAATTAGTGCCATGGTACTAATGAGTCAACTAATGGGAAATTCTTTGTCACCGAACGAGTTTCCATGGCAAATCCTAGTAAAGTAACCTCTTTGTGTGGGAAAAACTAGAAAACCTTGTCACTCGGAATAGTCTCATCAGAAAACTCAGTCGCGGGAGGGGAAAACTTAGTCACAAAGGATTCGTGTCATGGAAAAAATTAGTCACCGGATGGGAAAAATTTACTCACCTGACGAGTTTCAATGGAAAATACTTATAAAATAACCTCTTTGTGTGGGAAAAACTCGAGAACCTCATCCCCTTGACTAGTCTCACGGGATAACTCACTCACATGAGGGGAAAATTTAGTCACGAAGGAATTAGTGTCATGGGAAAAATGAGTCACCGGATGGGAAAACCTTAGTCAATGGATTAATTTCAATTGCACAACCTGGCAAAATGACCTCTTTGTGTTGGAATAACTCGAAAACCTGCCCACTGTGGGTAGTCTCATGGGAAAACTCAGCAACAGGAGGGGGAAACTTAGTCACAAAGGAATTAGTGCCATGGTACTAATGAGTCAACTAATGGGAAAACCTTTGTCACCGAACGAGTATCCATGGCAAATCCTAGTAAAGTAACCTCTTTGTGTGGGAAAAACTAGAAAACCTTGTCACTCGGAGTTGTCTCATCGGAAAACTCAGTCGTAGGAGGGGAAAACTTAGTCACAAAGGAAATCGTGTCATGGAAAAAATTAGTCACCGGATGGGAAAACCTTAGTCAATGGACTAGTTTCAATGGCAAAACCTAGTAAAATAACTTCTTTGTGTTTGAATAACTCGAAAAACTTGCCACTATGAGTAGTCTCATGGGAAAACTCAGCCACAAGAGGGGGAAACTTAGTCACTAAGGAATTAGTGCCATGGGACTAATGAGTCAACTAATGGGAAAACCTTAGTCACCGAATGAATTTCCATGGCAAATCCTAGTAAAGAAACCTCTTTGTGTTGGAAAAACTAGAAAACCATGTCACTCGGAGTAGTCTCATCGGAAAACTCAGTCGCAGGAGGGGAAAACTTAGTCACAAAGGAATTCGTGTCATGGAAAAAATGAGTCACCGGATGGGAAAATGTTACTCACCTGACGAGTTTCAGTGGAAAATACTTGTAAAATAACCTCTTTGTGTGGGAAAAACTCGAGAACCTCATAACCTTGACTAGTCTCACGGAAAAACTCAGTCACATGAGGGGAAAACTTTTCCACTAAGGAATTAGTGTCATGGGAAAAATGAGTCACCGGATATGAAAACCTTAGTCAATGGACTAGTTTCAATGGCATAACCTAGTAAAATAACCTCTTTGTGTTGGAATAACTCGAAAAACTGGCCACTGTGAGTAGTCTCATGGGAAAACTCTGCCACAGGAGGGGGAAACTTAGTCACAAAGGAATTAGTGCCATGGGACTAATGAGTCAACTAATGGGAAAACCTTAGTCACCGAACGAGTTTCCATGGCAAATCCTAGTAAAATAACCTTTTTGTGTGGGAAAAACTAGAAAACCTTGTCACTGTGAGTAGTCTCATCGGAAAACTCAGTCGCGGGAGGGGAAAATTTAGTCACAAAGGAATTCGTGTCATGGAAAAAGTGAGTCACCGGATGGGAAAATTTTACTCACCGGACTAGTTTCAATGGAAATTACTTGCAAAATAACCTCTTTGTGTGGGAAAAACTCGAGAACCTCATCACCTTGACTAGTCTCACGGGAAAACTCAGTCACACGAGGGGAAAACTTAGTCACTAAGGATTTAGTGTCATGCGAAAAATGAGTCACTGGATGGGAAAACCTTAGTCAATGGACTAGTTTCAATGATAAAACCTAGTAAAATATCCTCTTTGTGTTGGAATAACTCGAAAACCTGGCCACTGTGAGTAGTCTCTCAGGAAAACTCAGCCACAGTAGGGGGAAACTTAGTCACTAAAGAATTAGTGCCATGGGACTAATGAGTCAACTAATGGGAAAACCTTAGTCACCGAAATAGTTTCCATGGCAAATCCTAGTAAAGTAACCTCTTTGTGTGGGAAAAACTAGAAAACCTTGTCACTGTAAGTAGTCTCTTTGAAAAAATCAGCCGCTGGAGGGGAAAACTTAGTCACAAAGGAATTCCTGTCATGGAAAAAATGAGTCACCGGATGGGAAATTTTTACTCACCGGACGAGTTTCAATAGAAAATACTTGTAAAATAACCTCTTTGTGTGGGAAAAACTTGAGAACCTCATCACCTTGACTAGTCTCATGGGAAAACTCAGTCACACGAGGGGAAAACTTAGTCACTAAGGTATTAGTGTCATGGGAAAAATGAGTCACCGGATGGGAAAACCTTAATCAATGGACTAGTTTCAATGGCAAAATCTAGTAAAATAACCACTTTGTGTTGGAATAACTCGAAAACCCAGCCACTGTAAGTAGTCTCATAGGAAAACTCAGCCACAGGAGGGGGAAACTTAGTCACTAAGGAATTAGTGCCATGGGACTAATGAGTCAACTAATGGGAAATCCTAAGTCACCGAACGAGTTTCCATGGCAAATCCTAGTAAAATAACCTCTTTGTGTGGGAAAAATTAGAAAACCTTTTCACTGTAAGTAGTCTCATCGGAAAACTCAGTCACAGGAGGGGAAGACTTTGTCACAAAGGAATTCGTGTCATGGAAAAAATGAGTCACCGGATTGGAAAATTTTACTCACCGGACGAGTTTGAATGGAAAATACTTGTAAAATAACCTCTTTGTCTGGTAAAAACTCGAGAACCTCATCACCTGGACTAGTCTCACGGGAAAACTCAGTCACACGAGGGGAAAACTTAGTCACTAAGGAATTAGTGTCATGGGAAAAATGAGTCCCCGGATGGAAAAACCTTAGTCAATGGACTAGTTTCACAGGCAATACCTAGTAAAATAACCTCTTTGTGTTGGAATAACTCGAAAACCCAGCCACTGTGAGTAGTCTCATGGGAAAACTCAGCCACAGGAGGGGGGAACTTAGTCACTAAGGAATTAGTGCCATGGGACTAATGAGTCAACTAATGGGCAATCCTTAGTCACCGAACGAGTTTCCATGGCAAATCCTAGTAAAGTAACCTCTTTGTGTGGGAAACACTAGAAAACCTTGTCACTGTGAGTAGTCTCATCGGAAAACCCAGCCGTAGGAGGGGAAAACTTAGTCACAAAGGAATTCGTTTCATGACAAAAGTGAGTCACCGGGTGGGAAACTTATACTCACCGGACGACTTTCAATAGAAAATACTTGTAAAATAACCTCTTTGTGTGGGAAAAACTTGAGAACCTCATCACCTTGACTAGTCTCACGGGAAAACTTAGTCACACGAGGGGAAAACTTAGTCACTAAGGAATTAGTGTCATGGGAAAAATGAGTCACCAGATGGGAAAACCTTAGTCACCGAAATAGTTTCCATGGCAAATCCTAGTAAAGTAACCTCTTTGTGTGGGAAAAACTAGAAAACCTTGTCACTGTAAGTAGTCTCTTTGAAAAAATCAGCCGCTGGAGGGGAAAACTTAGTCACAAAGGAATTCCTGTCATGGAAAAAATGAGTCACCGGATGGGAAATTTTTACTCACCGGACGAGTTTCAATGGAAAATACTTGTAAAATAACCTCTTTGTGTGGGAAAACCTCGAGAACCTCATCACCTTGACTAGTCTCACGGGAAAACTTAGTCACACGAGGGGAAAACTTAGTCACTAAGGAATTAGTGTCATGGGAAAAATGAGTCACCAGATGGGAAAATGTTAGTCAATGGACTAGTTTCAATGGCAAAACCTAGTAAAATAACCTCTTTGTGTTGGAATATCTCGAAAACCCAGCCACCGTAAGTAGTCTCATGGGAAAACTCAGCCACAGGAGGGTGAAACTTAGTCACTAAGTAATTAGTGCCATGGGACTAATGAGTCAACTAATGGGCAAGCCTTAGTCACCGAACGAGTTTCCATGGCAAATACAAGTAAAGTAACATATTTGTGTGGGAAACACTAGAAAACCTTGTCACTGTGAGTAGTCTCATCGGAAAACCCAGCCGTAGGAGGGGAAAACTTAGTCACAAAGGAATTCGTTTCATGAAAAAAGTGAGTCACCGGGTGGGAAACTTTTACTCACCGGACGTCTTTCAATAGAAAATACTTGTAAAATTACCTCTTTGTGTGGGAAAAACTCGAGAACCTCATCACCTTGACTAGTCTCACGGGTAAACTCGGTCACGTGAGGGGAAAACTTAGTCACTAAGGAATTAGTGTCATGGGAAAAATGAGTCCCCGGATGGAAAAACCTTAGTCAATGGACTAGTTTCACAGGCAATACCTAGTAAGATAACCTCTTTGTGTTGGAATAACTCGAAAACCCAGCCACTGTGAGTAGTCACATGGGAAAACTCAGCCACAGGAGGGGGAAACTTAGTCACTAAGGAATTAGTGCCATGGGACTAATGAGTCAACTAATGGGAAAACCTTAGTCACCGAACAAGTTTCCATGGCAAATCCTAGTAAAGTAACCTCTTTGTGTGGGAAAAACTAAAAAACCTTGTCACTACGAGTAGTCTCATCGGAAAACTCAGTCGCGGTTGGGGAAAATTTAGTCACAAAGGAATTCGTGTCATTGAAAAAACTAGTCACCGGATGGGAAAATTTTACTCACCGGACGAGTTTCAATGGAAAATACTTGTAAAATAATCTCTTTGTGTGGCAAAAACTCGAGAACCTCATCACCTTGACTAGTCTCACGGGAAAACTCAGTCACATGAGGGGAAAACTTCGTCACTAAGGAATTAGTGTCATGGGAAAAATGAGTCAGCGGACGGGAAAACTTTAGTCAATGGACAAGTTTCAATGGCGAAACCTAGTAAAATAACCTCTTTGTGTTGGAATAACTCGAAAACCTGGCCATTGTGAGTAGTCTCATGGGAAAACTCAGCCACAGGAGGGGGAAACTTAGTCACTAAGGAATTAGTGCCATGGGACTAATGAGTCAACTAATGGGAAAACCTTAGTCACCGAACGAGTTTCCTTGGCAAATCGTAGTAAAGTAACATCTTTGTGTGGGAAAAACTAGAAAACCTTGTCACTGTGAGTAGTCTCATCGGAAAACTAAGTCGCAGGAGGGGAAAACTTAGTCATAAAGGAACTCGTTTTATGGAAAATAATGAGTCACCGGATGGGAAAATTTACTCACCGGACAAGTTTAATGGAAAATACTTGTAAAATAACAACTTTGTGTGGGAAAAACTCAAGAACCTCATCACCTTGACTAGTCTCACGGGAAAACTCAGTCACGTGAGGGGAAAACTTAGTCATTAAGGAATTAGTGTCATGGGAAAAATGAGTCACCGGAAGGGAAAACCTTAGTCAAAGGACTAGTTTCAATGGCAAAACCAAGTAATTAACCTCTTTGTGTTGGAATAACTCGAAAACCAGGCCACTGTGAACAGTCTCATGGGAAAACTCAGCCACAGGAGGGGGAAACTTAGTCACTAAGGAATTAGTGCCATGGGACTAATGAGTCAACTAATGGGAAAACCTTAGTCACCGAACGAGTTTCCACGGCAAATCCTAGTAAAGTAACTTCTTTGTGTGGGAAAAACTAGAAATCCTTTCACTGTGAGTAGTCTCATCGGAAAACTCAGTCGCAGGAGGGGAAAACTTAGTCATAAAGGAATTCGTTTTATGGAAAAAATGAGTCACCGGATGGGAAAATTTTACTCACCGGACGAGTTTCAATGGAAAATGCTTGTAAAATAACCTCTTTGTGTAAGAAAAACACGAGAACCTCATCACCTTGACTAGTCTCATGGGAAAACTCAGTCACGTGAGGGGAAAACTTAGTCACTAAGAAATTAGTGTCATGGGAAAAATGAGTCACCGGATGGGAAAACCTTTGTCAATGGACCAGTTTCAATGGCAAAACCTAGTAAATTAACCTCTTTGTGTTGGAATAACTCGAAAACCTTGCCACTGTGAGTAGTTTCATGGGAAAACACAGCCACAGGAGGGGGAAACTTAGTCACTAAGGAATTAGTGCCGTGGGACTAATAACTCAACTAAGGGGAAAACCTTAGTCACCGAACGAGTTTCCATGGCAAATCCTAGTAAAGTAACATCTTTGTGTGGGAAAAACTACAAAACCTTGTCACTGTGAGTAGTCTCATTGGAAAACTCAGTCGCTGGAGGGGAAAACTTAATCACAAAGGAATTCTTGTCATGGAAAAACTGAGTCACTGTATGGGAAAATTTTACTCACCGGACGAGTTTCAATGGAAAACACTTGTAAAATAACCTCTTTTTTTGGGAAAAACTCGAGAACCTCATCACCTTGACTAGTCTCATCGGAAAACTCAGTCGCTGGAGGGGAAAACTTAGTCACAAAGGAATTCGTGTCATGGGAAAAATGAGTCACCGGATGGGAAAACCTTAGTCAATGGACTAGTTTCAATGGCAAAACCTAGTGATTAACCTCTTTGTGTTGGAATAACTTGAAAACGAGGCCACTGTGAGTAGTCTCATGGGAAAACTCAGCCACAGGAGAGGGAAACTTAGTCACTAAGGAATTGGTGCCATGGGACTAATGAGTCAACTAATGGGAAAACCTTAGTCACCGAACATGTTTCCACGGCAAATCCTAGTAAAGTAACATCTTTGTGTGGGAAAAACTAGAAAACCTTGTCACTGTGAGTAGTCTCATCGGAAAACTCAGTCGCTGGAGGGGAAAACTTAATCACAAAGGAATTCTTGTCATGGAAAAACTGAGTCACTGTATGGGAAAATTTTACTCACCGGACGAGTTTCAATGGAAAACACTTGTAAAATAACCTCTTTGTGTGGGAAAAACTCGAGAACCTCATCACCTTGACTAGTCTCATCGGAAAACTCAGTCGCTGGAGGGGAAAACTTAGTCACAAAGGAATTCGTGTCATGGGAAAAATGAGTCACCGGATGGGAAAACCGTAGTCAATGGACTAGTTTCAATGGCAAAACCTAGTAATTAACCTCTTTGTGTTGGAATAACTTGAAAACGAGGCCACTGTGAGTAGTGTCATGGGAAAACTCAGCCACAGGAGGGGGAAACTTAGTCACTAAGGAATTGGTGCCATGGGACTAATGAGTCAACTAATGGGAAAACCTTAGTCACCGAACAAGTTTCCACGGCAAATCCTAGTAAAGTAACATCTTTGTGTGGGAAAAACTAGAAAACCTTGTCACTGTGAGTAGTCTCATCGGAAAACTCAGTCGCAGGAGGGGAAATTTTGGTCACAAAGGAAGTCGTTTTATGGAAAAAATGAGTCACCGAATGGGAAATTTTTACTCACCGGACGAGTTTCAATGGAAAATACTTGTAAAATAACCTCTTTGTGTGGGAAAAATTAGAGAACCTCATCACCTTGACTAGTCTCACGGGAAAACTCAGTCACGTGAGGGGAAAACTTAGTCACTAAGCAGTTAGTGTCATGGGAAAAATGAGTCACCGGATGGGAAAACCTTAGTCAATGGACTTGTTTCAATGGCAAAACCTAGTAAAATAACCTCTTTGTGTTGGAATAACTCGAAAACCTGGCCACTGTGAGTAGTCTCATGGGAAAACACAGCCACAGGAGGGGGCAACTTAGTCACTAAGGAATTAGTGCCATGGGACTAATAACTAAACTAAGGGGAAAACCTTAGTTACCGAACGAGCTTCCATGGCAAATCCTAGTAAAGTAACATCTTTGTGTGGGAAAAACTAGAAAACCTTGTCACTGTGAGTAGTCTCATTGGAAAATCAGTCGCAGGAGGGGAAAACTTAGTCACAAAGGAATTCGTTTTATGGAAAAAATGAGTCACCGGATGGGAAAATTTTACTCACCGGACGAGTTTCAATGGAAAATACTTGTAAAATAACCTCTTTGTGTAAGAAAAACACGAGAACCTCATCACCTTGACTAGTCTCATGGGAAAACTCAGTCACGTGAGGGGAAAACTTAGTCACTAAGAAATTAGTGTCATGGGAAAAATGAGTCACCGGATGGGAAAACCTTAGTCAATGGACTAGTTTCAATGGCAAAACCTAGTAAATTAACCTCTTTGTGTTGGAATAACTCGAAAACCTTGCCACTGTGAGTAGTCTCATGGGAAAACACAGCCACAGGAGGGGGAAACTTAGTCACTAAGGAATTAGTGCCGTGGGACTAATAACTCAACTAAGGGGAAAACCTTAGTCACAGAACGAGTTTCCACGGCAAATCCTAGTAAAGTAACTTCTTTGTGTGGGAAAAACTAGAAAACCTTGTCACTGTGAGTAGTCTCATTGGAAAACTCAGTCGCTGGAGGGGAAAACTTAATCACAAAGGAATTCTTGTCATGGAAAAACTGAGTCACTGTATGGGAAAATTTTACTCACCGGACGAGTTTCAATGGAAAACACTTGTAAAATAACCTCTTTGTGTGGGAAAAACTCGAGAACCTCATCACCTTGACTAGTCTCATCGGAAAACTCAGTCGCTGGAGGGGAAAACTTAGTCACAAAGGAATTCGTGTCATGGGAAAAATGAGTCACCAGATGGGAAAACCTTAGTCAATGGACTAGTTTCAATGGCAAAACCTAGTAATTAACCTCTTTGTGTTGGAATAACTTGAAAACGAGGCCACTGTGAGTAGTGTCATGGGAAAACTCAGCCACAGGAGGGGGAACCTTAGTCACTAAGGAATTGGTGCCATGGGACTAATGAGTCAACTAATGGGAAAACCTTAGTCACCGAACCAGTTTCCACGGCAAATCCTAGTAAAGTAACATCTTTGTGTGGGAAAAACTAGAAAACCTTGTCACTGTGAGTAGTCTCATCGGAAAACTCAGTCGCAGGAGGGGAAAATTTAGTCAGAAAGGAAGTCGTTTTATGGAAAAAATGAGTCACCGAATGGGAAATTTTTACTCACCGGACGAGTTTCAATGGAAAATACTTGTAAAATAACCTCTTTGTGTGGGAAAAATTAGAGAACCTCATCACCTTGACTAGTCTCACGAGAAAACTCAGTCACGTGAGGGGAAAACTTAGTCACTAAGCAGTTAGTGTCATGGGAAAAATGAGTCACCGGATGGGAAAACCTTAGTCAATGGACTTGTTTCAATGGCAAAACCTAGTAAAATAACCTCTTTGTGTTGGAATAACTCGAAAACCTAGCCACTGTGAGTAGTCTCATGGGAAAACACAGCCACAGGAGGGGGCAACTTAGTCACTAAGGAATTAGTGCCATGGGACTCATAACTAAACTAAGGGGAAAATCTAAGTCACCGAACGAGTTTCCATGGCAAATCCTAGTAAAATAACCTCTTTGTGTGGGAAAAACCAGAAAACCTTGTCACTGTGAGTAGTCTCATCGGAAAACTCAGTCGCAGGAGGGGAAAACTTAGTCACAAAGGAATTCGTTTTATGGAAAAAATGAGTCACCGGATGGGAAAATTTTACTCACCGGACGAGTTTCAATGGAAAATACTTGTAAAATAACCTCTTTGTGTGGGAAAAATTATAGAACCTCATCACCTTGACTAGTCTCACGGGAAAACTCAGTCACGTGAGGGGAAAACTTAGTCACTAAGAAATTAGTGTCATGGGAAAAATGAGTCACCGGATGGGAAAACCTTAGTCAATGGACTAGTTTCAATGGCAAAACCTAGTAAAATAACCTCTTTGTGTAGGAATAACTCGAAAACCTGGCCACTGTGTGTAGTGTTTTGGGAAAACTCAGCCACAGGAGGGGGAAACTTAGTCACTAAGGAATTAGTGCCATGGGACTAATGAGTAAACTAATTTGAAATCCTTAGTCACAGAACGAGTTTCCACGGCAAATCCTAGTAAAGTAACTTCTTTTTGTGGGAAAAACTAGAAAACCTTGTCACTGGGAGTAGTCTGATCGGAAAACTCAGTCGCGGGAGGGGAAAACTTAATCACAAAGGAATTCGTGTCATGGAAAAAATGAGTCACCGGATGGGAAAATTATACTCACCGAACGAGTTTCAATGAAAAATACTTGTAAAATAACCTCTTTGTGTGGGAAAAACTCGAGAACCTCATCACCTTGACTAGTCTCACGGGAAAACTCAATCACGTGAGGGGAAAACTTAGTCACTAAGGAATTAGTGTCATGGGAAAAATGAGTCACCGGATGGGAAAACCTTAGTCAATGGAATAGTTTCAATGGCAAAACCTAGTATATTAACCTCTTTGTGTTGGAATAACTCGAAAACCTGACCACTGTGAGTAGTCTCATGGGAAAACTCAGCCATAGGAGGGGGAAACTTAGTCACTAAGGAATTAGTGCCATGGGACTAATGAGTCAACTAATGGGAAAACCTTAGTCACCGAACGAGTTTCCATGGCAAATCCTAGTAAAGTAACATCTTTGTGTGGGAAAAACTAGAACACCTTGTCACTGTGAGTAGTGTCATCGGAAAAATCAGTCGCAGGAAGGAAAACTTAGTCACAGAGGAATTCGTTTTATGGAAAAAATGAGTCACCGGATGGGAAAATTTTACTCACCGGACGAGTTTCAATGGAAAATACTTGTAAAATAACCTCTTTGTGTGGGAAAAACTCGAGAACCTCATCACCTTGACTAGTCTCACGGGAAAACTCAGTCACGTGAGGGGAAAACTTAGTCACTAAGCAGTTAGTGTCATGGGAAAAATGAGTCACCGGATGGGAAAACCTTAGTCAATGGACTTGTTTCAATGGCAAAACCTAGTAAAATAACCTCTTTGTGTTGGAATAACTCGAAAACCTGGCCACTGTGAGTAGTCTCATGTGAAAAAAAAGCCACAGGAGGGGGCAACTTAGTCACTAAGGAATTAGTGCCATGGGACTCATAACTAAACTAAGGGGAAAACCTAAGTCACCGAACGAGTTTCCATGGCAAATCCTAGTAAAATAACCTCTTTGTGTGGGAAAAACCAGAAAACCTTGTCACTGTGAGTAGTCTCATCGGAAAACTCAGTCGCAGGAGGGGAAAACTTAGTCACAAAGGAATTCGTTTTATGGAAAAAATGAGTCACCGGATGGGAAAATTATACTCACCGGACGAGTTTCAATGGAAAATACTTGTAAAATAACCTCTTTGTGTGGGAAAAATTATAGAACCTCATCACCTTGACTAGTCTCACGGGAAAACTCAGTCACGTGAGGGGAAAACTTAGTCACTAAGAAATTAGTGTCATGGGAAAAATGAGTCACCGGATGGGAAAACCTTAGTCAATGGACTACTTTCAATGGCAAAACTAGTAAAATAACCTCTTTGTGTTGGAATAACTCGAAATGCTTGCCACTGTGAGTAGTCTCATGGGAAAACTCAGCCACAGGACGGGAAACTAGTCACTAAGGAATTAGTGTCATGGGAAAAATGAGTCACCGGATGGGAAAACCTTAGTCAATGGACTAGTTTCAATGGCAAAACCTTGTAAAATAACCTCTTTGTGTTGGAATAACTCGAAAATCTGGCCACTGTGAGCAGTCTCATGGGAAAACTCAGCCACAGGAGGGGAAAACTTAGTCACTAAGGAATTAGTGCCATGGGACTAATGAGTCAACTAATGGGAAAACCTTAGTCACCGAACGAGTTTCCATGGAAAATCCTAGTAAAGTAACCTCTTTGTGTGGGAAAAACTAGAAAACCTTGTCACTGTGAGTAGTCTCATCGGAAAACTCAGTCGCGGGAGGGGAAAACTTAGTCACAAAGGAATTCGTGTCATGGAAAAAATGAGTCACCGGATGGGAATATTTTACACACCGGACGAGTTTCAATCGAAAATACTTGTAAAATAACCTCTTTGTGTGGGAAAAACTCGAGAACCTCATCACCTGTACTAGTCTCACGGGAAAACTCAGTCACGTGAGGGGAAATCTTAGTCACTAAGGAATTAGTATCATGGGAAAAATGAGTCACCAGATGGGAAAACCTTAGTCAATGGACTAGTTTCAATGGCAAAACAAGTAAAATAACCTCTTTGTGTTGGAATAACTCGAAAACCTGGCCACTGTGAGTAGTCTCATGGGAAAACTCAGCCATAGGAGGGGAAACTTAGTCACTAAGGAATTAGTGTCATGGGAAAAATGAGTCACCGGATGGGAAAAACTTAGTCAATGGACTAGATTCAATGGCAAAACCTATTAAAATAACCTCTTTGTGTTGGAATAACTCGAAAACCTGGCCACTGTGAGTAGTCTCATGGGAAAACTCAGCCACAAAGGGGGAAACTTAGTCACTAAAGAATTAGTGCCATGGGACTAATGAGTCAACTAATGGGAAAACCTTAGTCACCGAACGAGTTTGCATGGCAAATCCTAGTAAAGTAACCTCTATGTGTGGGAAAAACTAAAAAACCTTGTCACTGTGAGTAGTCTCATCGGAAAACTCAGTCGCGGGAGGGGAAAACTTAGTCACAAAGTGATACGAATTAAAGTGCTTTAATTCGTAAGGGTAGCGGAAGCAAACAACCAATATCGAATGTACTAGGTACAACCCATATTAGTCGAATTCTTCTAAGTGTTTTTGGATAGTTTTTAGTGAAACAGCAAGGGATAGGCAATGTTAGACTACACCAATAGTTTAACAAAGAGATTAGCACTCAACACCAATTGAGCTAATCGGATTATTCTCAAGACGACACTTGCAAATAATCTTTCGAAAATGTAGACACAAATTCTATGTTAACTTGAACTGTTTTGTTTATTGCTTGATTCATTCAAATGACCAGCATACATGGCATATATATAGCCGAAATATAGTGCTAATATTAGCTTACAAAGATGCTAATTTAGCTTATTTAAAACTGGTAATAAAGTGCAGCATAAAAGACAATTAAACTAGTAATAAAATGACATTATTCTATCAGCTATGTAACTCCTTTTCCAATGGCTGGCTGGGAGGAATTTAAGGCCTTGAATTGTCTTTAATGCTCCTTATTTTGCTCCTTTGTAACTGATCAGAATATGATTCAAATGGCTGATTTATTTGTCTTAACTTGGTGATTAAATGACTAAAACAAAACAGCCAAGTAATAATTAAATGACTAAAATAGCCAAGTAATTAAACTCAGCCCTTGATGATGGCTAGCTAAGGACCCCACGCCATTAACTCCTTGCTGGTTGTCACTTGTGTTGATTGCAAGCTCTTCTTGATCAATTTTCGCATCATCTCCTCCCCCTTTGAAAGGAATTGACCTCAATTCTTGAATACCATCATCATCCAAATATGGTGAGAGATCTCCAACATTGAAAGTAGCATGTACTCCATATTCTCCGGGCAACTCAATCTTGTATGCATTGTCATTGATCTTTGATATAACCTTGAAGGGACCATCAGCTCTAGGCATGAGCTTATTCTTTCTCTTGCTTGGGAATCTCTCCTTTCTCAAATGGACCCATACAAGATCACCTTCGTTGAACAACTTAGGCTTCTTATTCTTAGACCTTTGCTTGTAAGCTTCATTAACAGCCTTGATTCTTTCTTGCACTTGCTCATGTAGCTTCAACATTGATTTGAGTTTGGCCTCGGCATCTTGATGAACTAATTCCTCCTTTGGCATAGCAATCAGATCCAATGGCAAGTAAGGATTCACACCATAAACAACTTCAAAAGGAGAATGGTTAGTAGCATATGTAGGGGATCGATTGTAAGCAAACTCGGCATGAGCTAACTTCAAGTCCCAATCCTTTTGAGTTTTATTAACCAAGCCACGCAGCAAAGTACCAAGAGTTCTATTAGTCACCTCCGTTTGCCCATCGGTTTGAGGGTGATGGGAAGTACTAAACAGCAACTTAGTACCCAATTTCCTCCATAATGTATTCCAAAAATAACTCAAAAACTTTGAATCACGATCGGAAACAATAGTTTTAGGAACTCCATGTAAGCGTACAATCTCACGAAAGTACAAATCAGCAATGTTACTAGCATCATCTGTTTTGTGACAAGCTACAAAGTGTGCCATCTTTGAAAACCTATCAACAACAACCATAATAGCATCCTTACCTCGCTGTGTGCGGGGCAAAGCCACAATGAAATCCATGCTCACGTCCATCCAAGGACCACTAGGCGTTGGTAATGGAGTATATGCTCCTGGTTTGAAAGAACTCTTAGCCATATGACAAGTAACACACTTGCTAATGACCTTTTGCACATCTCCTAACATCTTTGGCCAATGAAAGTGTTCTTTTAAAATCTCCAGAGTTTTTGTAATGCCAAAGTGACCAGCCAAACCACCACCATGAGCCTCTCGAACTAGCAACTCACGAATTGAATGCCTTGGGATGCAAAGCCGATTCTCTTTGAACAAAAATCCACCCTGCATTATGTACTTTCCAAATGCTCCATTTTCACAGTTAGAGAATATATCACCAAAATCTACATCCTCTTTATAATAGTCTTTCAAAGTCTCAAAACCAAGTAAACGAGTTTCGAGAATTGAAATCAAAGCATACCTCCTTGAAAGTGCATCAGCCACCACGTTACTTTTACCATCCTTGTATTTTGAAGAGAAATTAAAAGATTGAAGAAATTCAACCCATTTAGCATGCCTTGGACTCAACTTTTGTTGTCCATTGATATACTTTAAAGACTCGTGATCTGAATGCAACACAAAGTGGTTAGAACGCAAATAATGACTCCAATGATCAAGAGCTCTTACAATGGCATAGAACTCCTTGTCATAGGTGCAATAGTTCAATCGAGCTCCCCCAAGTTTCTCCGAGAAATAAGCTATAGGCCGTTTGTTTTGTATCAAAACAGCCCCAATGCCAACTCCACTAGCATCACATTCAACCTCAAATGGTTGAGTGAAGTCGGGCAAGGCTAAAACAGGAGCTTCACAAAGCTTTAACTTAATCAATTCAAAAGCCTTTTGTGCTTGCTCATTCCACACAAACGCACCCTTCTTCAAACATTCAGTAATAGGGCTTGTTATAGTGCTGAAATTCTGTATAAAGCGTCAATAAAATGATGCAAGACCATGGAAAGATCTCACCTCCGAAACTGTTGTAGGACTTGGCCATGTTTTGATAGCATCCACCTTTGTTTGATCAACCGATACTCCATCTTTAGACACAACATATCCAAGAAACACAACACTTTCAACCAAGAAATCACACTTCTCCTTCTTCCCATAGAGTTTTTGTGCTCTTAGGGTTTCAAAGATTTGTTTTAAATGAGTGAAATGCTCCTCAATAGACCTGCTATACACCAAGATATCGTCAAGATAAACAACAATGAACTTACCCAAAAATGGCTTGAGTACTTCATTCATGAGCCTCATGAAGGTGCTAGGTGCATTCGTGAGTCCAAATGGCATAACCAGCCATTCATATAGACCATGCTTGGTCTTGAACGCCGTCTTCCATTCATCACCTTCACGCATTCTGATTTGGTGATACCCACTCCTTAGATCGATTTTTGAGAATATAACCGACCCATGTAACTCATCAAGCATATCATCTAACCTTGGGATGGGAAAGCGATATTTGATGGTTATGTTGTTCACCGCCCTACTATCAATACACATTCTCCTGAACCATCCTTCTTAGGAACCAGCAACGTCGGGACAGCACAAGGACTCATTGATTCACGCACATAACCCATGCTGATCAATTCTTCAATTTGCCGTTGCAACTCTTTTGTCTCCTCCGGATTACACCTATAGGCAGCCTTGTTTGGTAATGGAGCTCCCGGAATCAGATCAATTTGATGCTCAATTCCACGAATAGGTGGCAAACCAATTGGTAGCTCATTTGGAAACACATCTTCATACTCCTTCAAGACAGCCTCCAATTGTTGTTTAAGAGGAGTTTCGATATCTTCCTGTTTAGCATTCTTTGCAACCAACATGTAAACTAATTCACCATTATCAATAGCATTTTTCACTTCATTTTCAGTAGCAAACATAGTGAGGCTAGGCTTTTTACCTCTTTTTGTAGTCATGGAACGGACTTCATTTGATGCCATAGGTTTCAGCACAATCCTCTTGCCTTTGTAGTTCAATTCATACTCATTTGATCTTCCTCTATGCGTCACATCTCTATCAGATTGCCAAGGACGCCCCAAAAGTATATGACTCGCATCCATAGGCACCACATCACACAAGATATCATCGACATAAGACCCCATGGTTAACCCCACACGAACCTGCCTTGTAACTTTTATACTACTCCCATTGTCCAACCAATGTAGTGCATAAGGTTTAGGATGTTTTGTTGTGAGTAATCCTAACTTAGACACCATTTCAGTTGAAGCTGCATTGGTACAACTACCTCCATCCACAATGACACTACACCATTTATCCTTCACTTGGCACTTAGTGTAGAAGATTTGATCCCTTTGATCACCATCCAAGGGTACAGTTTTAGCTTGTAAAGTTCTAAGCACCAAAGTATCATAGATGGGAGGTTCATATTCTTCTACCTCATCCTCGACGTCTTCAACAATTTCAGGTCCATCCATGTCAAAATTGCCACCAGATTCTTCCTCTTCCTTAACCAACTCATCACGCATGCTAACCGCTTCTCTGAGGGTCACAACTCGTTGATTAGGACAAGCTCTAGCAAAGTGTCCAAAGCCTTGACACTTAAAACACCTAACCTTCGACAGGCTAGTCTCTTTGGGTGCAGCACTAGACTGTTTAGGAGTAGGCTCACCCTGTTTTGGTTGAGTCACATTTGGCTTAGTGCTAGGGGCTGCATTTGCACTACTCGACACACCTCCCTTGGACCAACCACTTGAACTCCCAGCATTATATCTGCTCTTATTTTGATTTTCAATTTTTAAGCACAAGGTGCACAAAGTGCCGAAATCAGTATAATTACATAGCTCAACAGCAAATGCTATGTTCTTATTTAGACCACGAAGAAAGCGACTCATTTTTTGCTCTTCATTCTCCTCTAGCTCACCCATTAAACATAGGTTTTCGAATTCATCAATGTACTCAGCAACACTCATTTTGCCTTGTACTAAATCTGAAATCTTCTTATACAAGTTCAATCTGTGGTTCGATGGCACATATCTTTTGCGCAACTTTCTTTTCAAGGACTCCCAAGAACTGATTTTCTCCTTCCTTTCTCGTATTCTTTGAGCCTTCAAACCCTCATACCACAACGATGCACTTTTGCTAAGTTTCAGAATAGCATACTTACAACGCTTTTCATCGTCAAGATCCTTGAAGTCAAACATTCTATCGATCTTGCGCTCCCATTCCAAATAAACCTCCGGGTCTGCACTGCCATTGAATTCAGGTAGCTCGGTGATTTTGAACTCATCCACGTTTGGACGTGGTTCACCCCTTCTAGGCCTCCATCGTTCATCTCCCACACCGACGCTCCTTAAGGCTTCACGCAATTTGTCCATGAAATCATCGCTGTTGAAATCCACCATTGTCACGTAACAAGGATTCAGAGCCGAAGCTCTGATACCACCAATGATACGAATTAAAGTGCTTTAATTCGTAAGGGTAGCGGAAGCAAACAACCAATATCGAATGTACTAGGTACAACCCATATTAGTCGAATTCTTCTAAGTGTTTTTGGATAGTTTTTAGTGAAACAGCAAGGGATAGGCAATGTTAGACTACACCAATAGTTTAACAAAGAGATTAGCACTCAACACCAATTGAGCTAATCGGATTATTCTCAAGACGACACTTGCAAATAATCTTTCGAAAATGTACACACAAATTCTATGTTAACTTGAACTGTTTTGTTTATTGCTTGATTCATTCAAATGACCAGCATACATGGCATATATATAGCCGAAATATAGTGCTAATATTAGCTTACAAAGATGCTAATTTAGCTTATTTAAAACTGGTAATAAAGTGCAGCATAAAAGACAATTAAACTAGTAATAAAATGACATTATTCTATCAGCTATGTAACTCCTTTTCCAATGGCTGGCTGGGAGGAATTTAAGGCCTTGAATTGTCTTTAATGCTCCTTATTTTGCTCCTTTGTAACTGATCAGAATATGATTCAAATGGCTGATTTATTTGTCTTAACTTGGTGATTAAATGACAAAAAAAAACAGCCAAGTAATAATTAAATGACTAAAATAGCCAAGTAATTAAACTCAGCCCTTGATGATGGCTAGCTAAGGACCCCACGCCATTAACTCCTTGCTGGTTGTCACTTGTGTTGATTGCAAGCTCTTCTTGATCAATTTTCGCATCACAAAGGAATTCGTGTCATGGAAAAAATGAGTCACCGGATGCGAAAATTTTGCTCACCGGACGAGTTTCAATGGAAAATACTTGTAAAATAACCTCTTTGTGAGGGAAAAACTTCAGAACCTCATCACCTCGACTAGTCTCACGGAAAAACTCAGTCACGTGAGGGGAAAACTTAGTCACTAAGGAATTAGTGTCATGGGAAAAATGAGTCACCGGATGGGAAAACCTTAGTCAATGGACTAGTTTCAATGGCAAAACCTAGTAAAATAACCTCTTTGTGTTGGAATAACTCGAAAACCTGGCCACTGTGAGTAGTCTCATGGGAAATCTCAGCCACAGGAGGGGGAAACTTAGTCACTAAGGAATTAGTGCCATGGGACTAATGAGTCAACTAATGGGAAAACCGTAGTCACCGAACGAGTTTCCATGGCAAATCCTAGTAAAGTAACCTCTTTGTGTGGGAAAAAGTAGAAAACCTTGTCACTGTGAGTAGTCTCATCGGAAAACTCAGTCGCGGGAGGGGAAAACATAGTCACTAAGGAATTAGTGCCATGGGACTAATGAGTCAACTAATGGGAAAACCTTAGTCACCGAACGAGTTTCCATGGGAAATCCTAGTAAAGTAACCTCTTTTTGTGGGAAAATCTAGAAAACCTTGTCACTGTGAGTAGTCTAATCGGAAAACTCAGTCGCGGGAGGGGAAAACTTAGTCACATAGGAATTCGTGTCATAGAAAAAATCAGTCACCGGATGGGAAAATTTTACTCACCGGACGAGTTTCAAAGGAAAATACTTGTAAAATAACCTCTTTGTGTGGGAAAAACTTCAGAACCTCATCACCTCGACTAGTCTCACGGGAAAACTCAGTCACGTGAGGGGAAAACTTAGTCACTAAGGAATTAGTGTCATGGGAAAAATGAGTCACCGGATGGGAAAACCTTAGTCAATGGACTAGTTTCAGTGGCAAAACCTAGTAAAATAACCTCTTTGTGTTGGAATAACTCGAAAACCTGGCCACTGTGAATAGTCTCATGGAAATCTCAGCCACAGGAGGGGGAAACTTAGTCACTAAGGAATTAGTGCCATGGGACTAATGAGTCAACTAATGGGAAAACCTTAGTCACCGAACGAGTTTCCATGGAAAATCCTAGTAAAGTAACCTCTTTTTGTGGGAAAAACTAGAAAACCTTGTCACTGTGAGTAGTCTCATCGGAAAACTCAGTCGCGGGAGGGGAAAACTTAGTCACATAGGAATTCGTGTCATGGAAAAAATCAGTCACCGGATGGGAAAATTTTACTCACCGGACGAGTTTCAATGGAAAATACTTGTAAAATAACCTCTTTGTGTGGGAAAAACTTCAGAACCTCATCACCTCGACTAGTCTCACGGGAAAACTCAGTCACGTGAGGGGAAAACTTAGTCACTAAGGAATTAGTGTAATGGGAAAAATGAGTCACCGGATGGGAAAACCTTAGTCAATGGACTAGTTTCAATGGCAAAACCTAGTTAAATAACTTCTTTGTGTTGGAATAACTCGAAAACCTGGCCACTGTGAGTAGTCTCATGGGAAATCTCAGCCACAGGAGGGGGAAACTTAGTCACTAAGGAATTAGTGCCATGGGACTAATGAGTCAACTAATGGGAAAACCTTAGTCACCGAACGAGTTTCCATGGCAAATCCTAGTAAACTAACCTCTTTGTGTGGGAAAAAGTAGAAAACCTTGTCACTGTGAGTAGTCTCATCGGAAAACTCAGTCGCGGGAGGGGAAAACTTAGTCACAAAGGAATTCGTGTCATGGAAAAATCAGTCACCGGATGGGAAAATTTTACTCTTCGGACGAGTTTCAATGGAAAATACTTGGAAAATAACCTCTTTGTGTGGGAAAAACTCCAGAACCTCATCACCTTCACTAGTCTCACGGGAAAACTCAGTCCCACGAGGGGAAAACTTAATCACTAAGGAATTAGTGTCATGGGAAAAATGAGTCACCGGATGGGAAAATCTTAGTCAATGGACTAGTTTCAATTGCAAAACCTAGTAAAGTAACCTCTTTGTGTTGGAATAACTCGAAAACCTAGCCACTGTGAGTAGTCTCATGGGAAATCTCAGCCACAGGAGGGGGAAACTTAGTCACTAAGTAATTAGTGCCATGGGACTAATGAGTCAACTAATGGGAAAACCTTAGTCACCGAACGAGTTTCCATCGAAAATCCTAGTAAAATAACCTCTTTGTATGGGAAAAACTAGAAAACCTTGTCACTGTGAGTAGTCTCATCGGAAAACTCAGTCGCAAGGGGGGAAAACTTAGTCACAAAGGAATTCGTGTCATGGAAAAAATGAGTCACAGGATGGGAACACCTTAGTCAATGGACTAGTTTCAATGGCAAAACCTTGTAAAGTAACCTCTTTGTGTTGGAATAACTCAAAAACCTAGCCACTGTGAGTAGTCTCATGGGAAAACTCAGCCACAGGACGGGGGAACTTAGTCACTAAGGTATTGGTGCCATGGGAGTAATGAGTCAACAAATGGGAAAACCTTAGTCACCGAACGAGTTTCCATGGCAAATCCTAGTAAAATAACCTCTTTGTGTGGGAAAAACTAGAAAACCTTGTCACTGTGAGTAGCCTCATCGAAAAACTCAGCAGCAGGAGGGGAAAACTTAGTCACAAAGGAATTCATATCATGTAAAAAATGAGTCACCGGATGGGAAACTTTTACTCACCGGACGAGTTTCAATAGAAAATACTTGTAAAATACCCTCTTTGTGTGGGAAAAACTAGAAAAACTTGTCACTGTGAATAGTCTCATCGGAAAACTCAGCAGCAGGAGGGGAAAACTTAGTCACAAAGGAATTCATGTCATGTAAAAAATGAGTCACCGGATGGGAAAATTTTACTCACCGGACGAGTTTCAATAGAAAATACTTGTAAAATACCCTCTTTGTGTGGGAAAAACTCGAGTCCCTCATCACCTTGACTAGTCTCACGGGAAAATTCAGTCACACGAGGGGAAAACTTAGTCACTATGGAATTAATGTCATGGGAAAAATTAGTCACCGGATGGGAACACCTTAGTCAATGGACTAGTTTCAATGGCAAAACCTAGTAAAGTAACCACTTTGTGTTGGAATAACTCGAAAACCTAGCAACTGTGGGCAGTGTCATGGGAAAACTGAGCCACAGGAGGGGGAAACTTAGTCACTAAGGAATTAGTGCCACGGGAATAATTAGTCAACTAATGGGAAAACCTAAGTCACCGAACGAGTTTCCATGGCAAATCCTAGTAAAATAACCTCTTTGTGTGGGAAAAACTAGAAAACCTTGTCACTGTGAGTAGTCTCATCGGAAAACTCAGTCGCAAGAGGGGAAAACTTAGTCACAAAGGAATTCGTGTCATGGAAAAAATGAGTCACCGGATGGGAACACCTTAGTCAATGGACTAGTTTCAATGGCAAAACCTTGTAAAGTAACCTCTTTGTGTTGGAATAACTCAAAAACCTAGCCACTGTGAGTAGTCTCATGGGAAAACTCAGCCACAGGACGGGGGAACTTAGTCACTAAGGTATTGGTGTCATGGGAGTAATGAGTCACCGGATGGGAAACTTTTACTCACCGGACGAGTTTCAATAGAAAATACTTGTAAAATACCCTCTTTGTGTGGGAAAAACTCGAGAACCTCATCACCTTGACTAGTCTCACGGGAAAATTCAGTCACACGAGGGGAAAACTTAGTCACTATGGAATTAATGTCATGGGAAAAATTAGTCACCGGATGGGAACACCTTAGTCAATGGACTAGTTTCAATGGCAAAACCTAGTAAAGTAACCACTTTGTGTTGGAATAACTCGAAAACCTTGCAACTGTGGGCAGTCTCATGGGAAAACTGAGCCACAGGAGGGGGAAACTTAGTCACTAAGGAATTAGTGCCACGGGAATAATTAGTCAACTAATGGGAAAACCTAAGTCACCGAACGAGTTTCCATGGCAAATCCTAGTAAAATAACCTCTTTGTGTGGGAAAAACCAGAAAACCTTGTCACTGTGAGTAGTCTCATAGGAAAACTCAGCAGCAGGAGGGGAAAACTTAGTCACAAAGGAATTCGTGTCATGTAAAAAATGAGTCACCGGATGGGAAACTTTTACTCACCGGACGAGTTTCAATGGAAAATACTTGTAAAATAACCTCTTTGTGTGGGAAAAACTCGAGAACCTCATCACCTTGACTAGTCTCACTAGAAAACTCAGTCACACGAGAGGAAAACTTAGTCACTAAGGAATTAGTGTCATGGGAAAAATGAGTCACCGGATGGGAAAACCTTAGTCAATGGACTAGTTTCAATGGCAAAACCTAGTAAAGGAACCTCTTTGTGTTGGAATAACTCGCAAACCTAGCCACTGTGAGACTGAATTACCTGGGATGCCTGTGCCCATAAGAAATCGCGGAGCCACCCATTAATAGTAATGGAACTTTGGGCAAACTTTCCTCCTGTGATATGAGTTACTACCCCTTGATCGCTTATACTACCCCAAACATCTGACTGCATTTTCCAACTGAAATGGAATATTACTACCGAAATTGCATTGTACATCCAAAATAGTCCTAAGAAGACATGATCCCAAGCGGATACTTGGCATGTTCCCCCTCTTCCTGGTCCATCACAAGGGAAACGAAAACCAAGATTTGCTTTATCCGGTATCAATCTTGAGTTACGAGCAAATAGAACACCTTTTAGGAGTATCAATACCGTCACATGAATTGTAAATGCATGAATATGATGGACCAAAAAATCCGCAGTTCCTAAAGGAATAGGTAATAAAGCGACTTTGTTGCCTACTGCCACTAAATCACCACCCCCCCAAGTCAAACTAGTACCTGTTGTTGCACCAGGGGCCGTTATGCCCGGTGCTAAAGCGTGGGTATTTTGTATCCATTGAGCAAAAATGGGTTGCAATTGTATAGCTGTATCTGAAAACATATCTTGGGGACGCCCTAACGCACTCATGGTATCATTATGAATATACAAACCAAAACTATGAAAGCCTAAAAATATACACACCCAGTTTAGATGTGATATGATTGCATCGCGATGCCTAAGGACACGATCTAATAGATCGTTGTATCGAGTCGTTGGATCATAGTCTCTTACCATAAAAATGGCTGCATGTGCTGCAGCACCAACTATGAGAAATCCACCAATCATGGGAAAACTCAGCAACAGGAGGAGGAAACTTAGTCACTAAGGAAATAGTGCCATGGGACTAATGAGTCAACTAATGGGAAAACCTTAGTCACCGAACGAGTTTCCATGGCAAATCCTAGTAAAGTAACCTCTTTGTATTGGAATAACACGAAAATCTAGCCACTGTGATTAGTCTCGTGGGAAAACTGAGCTACAAGAGGGGGAAACTTATTCACTAAGGTATTAGTGTCATGGGACTAATGAGTCAACTAATGGGAAAACCTTAGTCACCGAACGAGTTTCCATGGAAAATCCTAGTAAAATAACCTCTTTGTGTGGGAAAAACTAGAAAACCTTATCACTGTCAGTAGTCTCATCGGAAAACTCAGCCGCAGGAGGGGAAGACTTAGTCACAAAAGAATTCGTGTCATGGAAAAAATGAGTCACCGGAGGTGAAAATTTTACTCACCGGACGAGTTTCGATGGAAAAAACTTGTAAAATAACTCTTTGTGTGGGAAAAACTCGAGAACCTCAACACCTTGACTAGCATCACGTGAAAACTCAGTCACACGAGGGGAAAACTTAGTCACTAAGAATTAGTGTCATGGGAAAAATAAGTCACCGGAGGGGTAAATTTTACAAACCGGACGAGTTTCAATAGAAAAGACTTGTAAAATAACCTCTTTGTGTGGGAAAAACACGAGAACCTCATCACCTTGACTAGTCTCACGGGAAAATTCAGTCACACGAGGGGAAAACTTAGTCACTATGGAATTAGTGTCATGGGAAAAATTAGTCACCGGATGGGAATGCCTTAGTCAATGGACTAGTTTCAATGGCAAAACCTAGTAAAGTAACCACTTTGTGTTGGAATAACTCGAAAACCTAGCAACTGTGGGTAGTCAGTCTCATGGGAAAACTGAGCCACAGGAGGGGCAAACTTAGTCACTAAGGAATTAGTGCCACGGGAATAATTAGTCAACTAATGGGAAAACCTAAGTCACCGAACGAGTTTGCATGGCAAATCCTAGTAAAATAACCTCTTTGTGTGGGAAAAAACAGAAAACCTTGTCACTGTGAGTAGTCTCATTGGAAAACTCAGCAGCAGGAGGGGAAAACTTAGTCACAAAGGAATTCGTGTCATGTAAAAAATGAGTCACCGGATGGGAAACTTTTACTCACCGAACCAGTTTCTATGGAAAATACTAATAAAATAACCTCTTTGTGTGGGAAAAACTCGAGAACCTCATCACCTTGACTAGTCTCACATGAAAACTCAGTCACACGAGGGGAAAACTTAGTCACTAAGGAATTAGTGTCATGGGAAAAATGAGTCACCGGATGGGAAAACCTAAGTCAATGGACCAGTTTCAATGGCAAAACCTAGTAAAGGAACCTATTTGTGTTGGAATAACTCGCAAACCTAGCCACTGTGAGTTGTCTCATGGGAAAAGTCAGCCACATGAGGGGGAAACTTAGTCACAAAGAAATTAGTGCCATGGGAGTAATGAGTCAACTAATGGGAAAACCTTAGTCACCTAACGAGTTTCCATAGAAAATCTTAGTAAAATAACCTCTTTGTGTCAGAAAAACTAGAAAACCTTGTCACTGTGAGTAGTCTCATTGGAAAACTCAGCAGTAGGAGGGGAAAACTTAGTCACAAAGGAATTCGTGTCATGTAAAAAATGAGTCACCGGATGGGAAAATTTTACACACCGGATGGGTTTCAATGGAAAGTACTTGTAAAATAACCTCTTTGTTTGGGCAAAACTCGAGAACCTCCTCACCTTGCCTAGTTTCACGGGAAAACTCAGTCACCCGAGGGGAAAACTTAGTCACTAAAGAATTAGTGTCATGGGAAAATGGGAAAATTGAGTCACCGGATGGGCAAACCTTAGTCAATGGACTAGTTTCAATGGAAAAACCTAGTAAAGTAACCTCTTTGTGTTGGAATAACTCGAAAACCTAGCCACTGTGAGTAGTCTCATGGGAAAACTCAGCCGCAGGAGGCGGAAATTTAGTCCCTAAGGAATTAGTGCCATGGGACTAATGAGTCAACTAATGGGAAAACCTTAGTCACCGAACGAGTTTCCATGGCAAATCCTAGTAAAATAACCTCTTTGTGTGGGAAAAACTAGAAAACCTTGTCACTGTGAGTAGTCTCATCGTAAAACTCAGCCACAGGAGGGGGAAACTTAGTCACTAAGGAATTAGTGCCATGGGACTAATGAGTCCACTAATGGGAAAACCTTAGTCACCGAACGAGTTTCCATGGAAAATCCTAGTAAAATATTCTCTTTGTACGGGAAAAACTAGAAAACCTTGTCACTGTGAGTAGTCTCATCGGAAACCTCAGTCGCAGGAGGGGAAAATTTAGTCACAAAGGAATTCGTGTCATGGAAAAAATGAGTCACCGGATGGGAAAATTTTACTCACCGAACGAGTTTCAATGGAAAGTACTTGTAAAATAACCTCCATGTGTGGGAAAAACTCGAGAACCTCATCACCTTTACTAGTCTCACGGGAAAACTCAGTCACACGAGGGGAAAACTTAGTCACTGAGGAATTAGTGTCATGGGAAAAATGAGTCACCGGATGGGAAAACCTTAGTCAATGGACTAGTTTCAATGGCAAAACCTAGTAAAGGAACCTCTTTGTGTTGGAATAACTCGCAAACCTAGCCACTGTGAGTAGACTCATGGGAAAACTCAGCCGCGGGAGGGGGAAACTTAGTCACTTAAGAATTAGTGCCATGAGACTAATGAGTCAACTAATGGGAAAACCTTAGTCACCGAACCAGTTTCCATGGCAAGTCCTAGTAAAATAACCTCTTTGTGTGGGAAAAACTAGAAAACCTTGTCACTGTGAGTAGTCTCATCGGAAAACTCAGTCGCGGGAGGGGAAAACTTAGTCACAACGGAATTCATGTCATGGAAAAAATGAGTCACCGGATGGTAAAATTTTACTCACCGGACGAGTTTCAATAAAAAAATACTTGTAAAATAACCTCTTCGTGTGGGAAAAACTCGAGAACCTCATCACATTGACTAGTCTCACGGGAAAACTCAGTCACATGAGGGGAAAACTTAGTCACTAAGGAATTAGTGTCATGGGAAAATTGAGTCACCGGATGGGAAAACCTTAGTCAATGGACTATTTTCAATGGAAAAACCTTGTAAAGTAACCTCTTGGTGTTGGAATAACTCGAAAACCTAGCCACTGTGAGTAGTCTCATGGGAAAACTCAGCCGCAGGAGGCGGAAACTTAGTCTCTAAGGAATTAGTGCCATGGGACTAATGAGTCAACTAATGGGAAAACCTTAGTCACCGAACGAGTTTCCATGGCAAATCCTAGTAAAGTAACCTCTTTGTGTTGGAATAACACGAAAATCTAGCCACTGTGATTAGTCTCGTGGGAAAACTGAGCTACAGGAGGGGGAAACTTCTTCACTAAGGTATTAGTGTCATAGGACTAATGAGTCAACTAATGGGAAAACCTTAGTCACCGAACGAGTTTCCATGGAAAATCCTAGTAAAATAACCTCTTTGTGTGGGAAAAACTAGAAAACCTTATCACTGTCAGTAGTCTCATCGAAAAACTTAGCCGCAGGAGGGGAAGACTTAGTCACAAAGGAATTCGTGTCATGGAAAAAATGAGTCACCGGAGGGTAAAATTTTACTCACCGGACGTGTTTCGAAGGAAAAAACTTGTAAAATAACTCTTTGTGTGGGAAAAACTCGAGAACCTCATCACCTTGACTAGTCTCACGGGAAAACTCAGTCACACGAGGGGAAAACTTAGTCACTAAGGAATTAGTGTCATGGGAAAAATGAGTCACCGGATTGGAAAACCTTAGTCAATGGACTAGTTTCAATGGCAAAACCTTGTAAAGTAACCTCTTTGTGTTGGAATAACTCCAAAAAATAGCCACTGTGAGTATTCTCACGGGAAAACTCAGCCGCAGGAGGGGGAAACTTAGTCACTTAGGAATTAGTGCCATGGGACTAATGAGTCAACTAATGGGAAAACCTTAGTCACCGAACGAGTTTCCATGGAAAATCATAGTAAAATAACCTCTTTGTGTGGGAAAAACTAGAAAACCTTGTCACTGTGAGTAGTCTCATTGGAAAACTCAGCAGCTGGAGGGGAAAACTTAGTCACAAAGGAATTCGTGTCATGTAAAAAATGAGTCACCGGATGGGAAAATTTTACTCACCGGACGAGTTTCAGTGGAAAATACTTGTAAAATAACCTCTTCGTGTGCGAAAACTCGAGAACCTGATCACCTTGACTAGTCTCACGAGAAAACTCAGTCACACGAGGGGAAAAGTTAGTCACTAAGGAATTAGTGTCATGGGAAAAATGAGTCACCGGATGGGAACACCTTAGTCATTGGACTAGTTTTAATGGAAAAACTTAGTAAAGTAACCTCTTTGTGTTGAAATAACTTCAAAAAATAGCCACTGTGAGTAGTCTCATGGGAAAACTCAGCCGCAGGAGGGGGAAACTTAGCCACTTAGGAATTAGTGCCATGGGACTAATGAGTCAACTAATGGGAAAACCTTAGTCACCGAACGAGTTTCCATGGCAAATCCTAGTAAAATAACCTCTTTGTGTGGGAAAAACTAGAAAACCTTGTCACTGTGAGTAGTCTCATTGGAAAACTCAGCAGCTGGAGGGGAAAACTTAGTCACAAAGGAATTCGTGTCATGTAAAAAATGAGTCACCGGATGGGAAACTTTTACTCACCGGACGAGTTTCAGTGGAAAATACTTGTAAAATAACCTCTTTGTGTGGGAAAAACTGGAGAACCTCTTCAGTTTGACTAGTCTCACGGGAAAACTCAGTCACACGAGGGGAAAACTTTGTCACTAAGGAATTAGTGTCATGGGAAAAATGAGTCACCGGATGGGAACACCTTAGTCAATGGACTAGTTTCAATTGCAAAACCTAGTAAAGTAACCTATTTATGTTGGAATAACTCGAAAACCTAGCCACTGTGAGTAGTCTCATGGGAAAACTCAACCACAGGAGAGGGAAACTTAGTCACTAAGGAATTAGTGCCATGGGACAAATGAGTCAACTAATGGGAAAACCTAAGTCACCGAACGAGTTTCCATGTCAAATCCTTGTAAAATAACCTCTTTGTGTGGGAAAAACTTGAAAACCTTGTCACTGTGAGTAGTCTCATCGGAAAACTCAGCAGCAGGAGGGGAAGACTTAGTCACAAAGGAATTCGTGTCATGGAAAAAATGAGTCACCAGATGGGTAAATTTTACTCACCTGACGAGTTTCGATGGAAAGTACTTGTAAAATAACCTCTTTGTGTGGGAAAAACTCGAGAACCTCATCACCTTGACTAGTCTCACGGGAAAACTCAGTCACACGAGGGGAAAACTTAGTCACTAAGGAATCAGTGTCATGGGAAATATGAGTCACCGGATGGGAACACCTTAGTCAATGGACTAGTTTCAATGGCAAAACCTAGTAAAGTAACCTATTTATGTTGGAATAACTCGAAAACCTAGCCACTGTGAGTAGTCTCATGGGAAAACTCAGCCACAAGAGGGGGAAACTTAGTCACTAAGGAATTAGTGCCATGGGACTAATGAGTCAACTAATGGGAAAACCTTAGTCACCGAACGAGTTTCCATTGCAAACATAGTAAAATAACCTCTATGTGTGGGAAAAACTAGAAAACCTCTTGTCACTGTGAGTAGTCTCATCGGAAAACTCAACAGCAGGAGGGGAAGACATAGCCACAAAGGAATTCGTGTCAAGGAAAAAATATGTCACCAGATGCGTAAATTTTACTCATCGGACCAGTTTCGATGGAAAGTACTTGTAAAATAACCTCTTTGTGTGGGAAAAACTCGAGAACCTCATCACATTGACTAGTCTCACGAGAAAACTCAGTCACACGAGGGGAAAACTTAGTCACTAAGGAATTAGTGTCGTGAGAAAAATAAGTCACCGGATGGGAAAACCTTAGTCAATGGATTAGTTTCAATGGCAAAATCTAGAAAAGTAACCTCTTTATGTTGGAATAACTCGAAAACCTAGCCACTGTGAGCAGTCTCATGGGAAAACTCAGCAGCAGGAGGGGGAAACTTAGTCACTAAGGAATTAGGGCCATGGGACTAATGAGTCAACTAATGGGAAAACCTTAGTAACCAAACGAGTTTCCATGGCAAAACCTAGTTAAATAACCTATTTGTGTGGTAAAAACTAGAAAACCTTGTTACTGTGAAGAGTCTCATCGGAAAACTCAGCCGCTGGAGGGGAAAACTTAGTCACAAAGGAATTCGTGTCATGTAAAAAATGAGTCACCGGATGGGAAAATTTTACTCACCGGATGAGTTTCAGTGGAAAGTACTTGTAAAATAACCTCTGCGTGTGCGAAAAACTCGAGAACCTCATCACCTTGACTAGTCTCACGGGAAAACTCAGTCACACGAGGGGAAAACTTAGTCACTAAGGAATTAGTGTCATGGGAAAAATGAGTCACCGGATGGGAAAACCTTAGTCAATGGACTAGTTTCAATGGCAAAACCTAGTAAAGTAACCTCTTTGTGTTGGAATAACTCGAAAACCTAGCCACTGTGAGCAGGCTCATGGGAAAACTCAGCCGCAGGAGGGGGGAACTTAGTCACTAAGGAATTAGTGCCATGGGACTAATGAGTCAACTAATGGGAAAACCTTAGTCGCCAAACGAGTTTCCATGGCAAAACCTAGTTAAATAACCTATTTGTGTCGGAAAAACTAGAAAACCTTGTTACTGTGAGTAGTCACATCGGAAAACTCAGCCGCAGGAGGGGAAGACTTAGTCACAACAAAGGAATTCGTGTTATGGAAAAAATGAGTCACCGGATTGGTAAATTTTACTCACCGGACGAGTTTCAGTGGAAAAAACTTGTAAAATAACCTCTTTGTGTGCGAAAAACTCGAGAAACTCATCACCTTGACTAGTCTCACGGGAAAACTCAGTCACACGAGGGGAAAACTTAGTCACTAAGGAATTAATATCATGGGAAAAATGAGTCACCGGATGGGAAAACCTTAGTCAATGGACTAGTTTTAATGGCAAAATCTAGTAAAGTAACCTCTTTGTGTTGGAATAACTCCAAAAACTAGCCACTGTGAGTAGTCTCATGGGAAAACTCAGCCGCAGGATGGGGGAAACTTAGTCACTTAGCAATTAGTGCCATGGGACTAATGAGTCAACTAATGGGAAAACCTTAGTCACCGAACGAGTTTCCATGGCAAATCCTAGTAAAATAACCTCTTTGTGTGGAAAAAACTAGAAAACCTTCTCTCTGTTAGTAGTCTCATCGGAAAACTCAGCAGCAGGAGGGGAAGACTTAGTTACAAAGGAATTCGTGTCATGGAAAAAATGAGTCACCAAATGGGTAAATTTTACTCACCGGACGAGTTTGGATGGAAAGTACTTGTAAAATAACCTCTTTGTTTGGGAAAAACTCGAGAACCTCATCACCTTGACTAGTCTCACGGGAAAACTCAGTCACACGAGGGGAAAACATAGTCACTAAGGAATTAGTGTCATGGGAAAAATGAGTCACCGGTTGGGAACACCTTAGTCAATGGACTAGTTTCAATGGCAAAACCTAGTAAATAACCTATTTATGTTGGAATAACTCGAAAACCTAGCCACTGTGAGCAGTCTCATGGGAAAACTCAGCCGCAGGAGGGGGAAACTTAGTCACTAAGGAATTAGTGTCATGGGAAAAATGAGTCACCAAATGGGAAAACCTTAGTCAATGGACTAGTTTCAATGGCAAAACCTAGCAAAGTAACCTCTTTGTGTTGGAATAACTCGAAAACCTAGCCACTGTGAGCAGGCTCATGGGAAAACTCAGCCGCAGGAGGGGGAAACTTAGTCACTAAGGAATTAGTGCCATGGGACTAATGAGTCAACTAATGGGAAAACCTTAGTAACCAAACGAGTTCCCATGGCAAAACCTAGTTAAATAACCTATTTGTGTGGTAAAAACTAGAAAACCTTGTTACTGTGAGTAGTCTCATCGGAAAACTCAACCGCTGGAGGGGAAAACTTAGTCACAAAGGAATTCGTGTCATGTAAAAAATGAGTCGCCGGATGGGAAAATTTTACTCACCGGATGAGTTTCAGTGGAAAGTACTTGTAAAATATCCTCTTCGTGTGCGAAAAACTCGAGAACCTCATCACCTGACTAGTCTCACGGGAAAACTCAGTCACACGAGGGGAAAAGTTAGTCACTAAGGAATTAGTGTCATAAGAAAAATGAGTCACCGGATGGGAACACCTTAGTCAATGGACTAGTTTTAATGGCAAAACCTAGTAAAGTTACCTCTTTGAGATGGAATAACTCCAAAAAATAGCCACTGTGAGTAGTCTCATGGGAAAACTCAGCCGCAGGAGGGGGAAACATAGTCACTTAGGAATTAGTGCCATGGGACTAATGAGTCAACTAATGGGAAAACCTTAGTCACCGAACGAGTTTCCATGGCAAATCCTAGTAAAATAACCTCTTTGTGTCGGAAAAACTAGAAAACCTTGTCACTGTGAGTAGTCTCATCGGAAAACTCAGCAGCAGGAGGGGAAAACTTAGTCACAAAGGAATTCGTGTCATGTAAAAAATGAGTCACCAGATGGGAAAATTTTACTCACCGGACAAGTTTCAGTGGAAAGTACTTGTAAAATAACCTCTTTGTGTGCGAAAAACTCGAGAAACTCATCACCTTGACTAGTCTCACGGGAAAACTCAGTCACACGAGGGGAAAAGTTAGTCACTAAGGAATTAGTGTCATAAGAAAAATGAGTCACCGGATGGGAACACCTTAGTCAATGGACTAGTTTTAATGGCAAAACCTAGTAAAGTAACCTCTTTGTGTTGGAATAACTCCAAAAAATAGCCACTGTGAGTAGTCTCATGGGAAAACTCAGCCGCAGGAGGGGGAAACTTAGTCACTTAGGAATTAGTGCCATGGGACTAATGAGTCAACTAATGGGAAAACCTTAGTCACCGAACGAGTTTCCATGGCAAATCCTAGTAAAATAACCTCTTTGTGTGGGAAAAACTAGAAAACCTTGTCACTGTGAGTAGTCTCATCGGAAAACTCAGCAGCAGGAGGGGAAGACTTAGTCACAAAGGAATTCGTGTCAAGGAAAAAATGAGTCACCAGATGCGTAAATTTTACTCATCGGACCAGTTTCGATGGAAAGTACTTGTAAAATAACCTCTTTGTTTGGGAAAAACTCGAGAACCTCATCACATTGACTAGTCTCACGGGAAAACTCAGTCACACGAGGGGAAAACTTAGTCACTAAGGAATTAGTATCATGGGAAAAATGAGTCACCGGATGGGAAAACCTTAGTCAATGGACTAGTTTTAAAGGCAAAATCTAGTAAAGTAACCTCTTTGTGTTGGAATAACTCCAAAAAATAGCCACTGTGAGTAGTCTCATGGGAAAACTCAGCCGCAGGAGGGGGAAACTTAGTCACTTAGGAATTAGTGCCATGGGACTAATGAGTCAACTAATGGGAAAACCTTAGTCACCGAACGAGTTTCCATGGCAAATCCTAGTAAAATAACCTCTTTGTGTGGGAAAAACTAGAAAACCTTGTCACTGTGAGTAGTCTCATCGGAAAACTCAGCAGCAGGAGGGGAAGACTTAGTTACAAAGGAATTCGTGTCAAGGAAAAAATGAGTCACCAGATGCGTAAATTTTACTCATCGGACCAGTTTCGATGGAAAGTACTTGTAAAATAACCTCTTTGTTTGGGAAAAACTCGAGAACCTCATCACATTGACTAGTCTCACGAGAAAACTCAGTCACACGAGGGGAAAACTTAGTCACTAAGGAATTAGTGTCATGAGAAAAATGAGTCACTGGATGGGAAAACCTTAGTCAATGGATTAGTTTCAATGGCAAAATCTAGAAAAGTAACCTCTTTATGTTGGAATAACTCGAAAACCTAGCCACTGTGAGCAGTCTCATGGGAAAACTCAGCCGCAGGAGGGGGAAACTTAGTCACTAAGGAATTAGAGCCATGGGACTAATGAGTCAACTAATGGGAAAACCTTAGTAACCAAACGAGTTTCCATGGCAAAACCTAGTTAAATAACCTATTTGTGTGGTAAAAACTAGAAAACCTAGTTACTGTGAGTAGTCTCATCGGAAAACTCAGCCGCTGGAGGGGAAAACTTGGTCACAAAGGAATTCGTGTCATGTAAAAAATGAGTCACCGGATGGGAAAATTTTACTCACCAGATGAGTTTCAGTGGAAAGTACTTGTAAAATAACCTCTTCGTGTGCGAAAAACTCGAGAACCTCATCACCTTGACTAGTCTCACGGGAAAACTCAGTCACATGAGGGGAAAACTTAGTCACTAAGGAATTAGTGTCATGGGAAAAATGAGTCACCGGATGGGAAAACCTTAGTCAATGGACTAGTTTCAATGGCAAAACCTAGTAAAGTAACCTCTTTGTGTTGGAATAACTCGAAAACCTAGCCACTGTGAGCAGGATCGTGGGAAAACTCAGCCGCAGGAGGGGGAAACTTAGTCACTAAGGAATTAGTGCCATGGGACTAATGAGTCAACTAATGGGAAAACCTTAGTAACCAAACGAGTTTCCATGGCAAAACCTAGTTAAATAACCTATTTGTGTGGGAAAAACTTGAAAACCTTGTTACTGTGAGTAGTCACATCGGAAAACTCAGCCGCAGGAGGGGAAGACTTAGTCACAACAAAGGAATTCGTGTTATGGAAAAAATAAGTCACCGGATTGGTAAATTTTACTCACCGGACGAGTTTCAGTGGAAAATACTCGTAAAATAACCTCTTTGTGTGCGAAAAACTCGAGAACCTCATCACCTTGACTAGTCTCACGGGAAAACTCAGTCACACGAGGGGAAAAGTTAGTCACTAAGGAATTAGTGTCATAAGAAAAATGAGTCACTGGATGGGAACACCTTAGTCAATGGACTAGTTTTAATTTCAAAACCTAGTAAAGTTACCTCTTTGAGATGGAATAACTCCAAAAAATAGCCACTGTGAGTAGTCTCATGGGAAAACTCACCCGCAGGAGGGGGAAACTTAGTCACTTAGGAATTAGTGCCATGGGACTAATGAGTCAACTAATGGGAAAACCTTAGTCACCGAACGAGTATCCATGGCAAATCCTAGTAAAATAACCTCTTTGTGTGGGAAAAACTAGAAAACCTTGTCACTGTGAGTAGTCTCATCGGAAAACTCAGCAGCAGGAGGGGAAAACTTAGTCACAAAGGAATTCGTGTCATGTAAAAAATGAGTCACCAGATGGGAAAATTTTACTCACCGGACAAGTTTCAGTGGAAAGTACTTGTAAAATAACCTCTTTGTGTGCGAAAAACTCGAGAAACTCATCACCTTGACTAGTCTCACGGGAAAACTCAGTCACACGAGGGGAAAAGTTAGTCACTAAGGAATTAGTGTCATAAGAAAAATGAGTCACCGGATGGGAACACCTTAGTCAATGGACTAGTTTTAATGGCAAAACCTAGTAAAGTAACCTCTTTGTGTTGGAATAACTCCAAAAAATAGGCACTGTGAGTAGTCTCATGGGAAAACTCAGCCGCAGGAGGGGGAAACTTAGTCACTTAGGAATTAGTGCCATGGGACTAATGAGTCAACTAATGGGAAAACCTTAGTCACCGAACGAGTTTCCATGGCAAATCCTAGTAAAATAACCTCTTTGTGTGGGAAAAACTAGAAAACCTTGTCACTGTGAGTAGTCTCATCGGAAAACTCAGCAGCAGGAGGGGAAAACTTAGTCACAAAGGAATTCGTGTCATGTAAAAAATGAGTCACCGGATGGGAAAATTTTACTCACCGGACAAGTTTCAGTGGAAAGTACTTGTAAAATAACCTCTTTGTGGGCGAAAAACTCGAGAAACTCATCACCTTGACTAGTCTCACGGGAAAACTCAGTCACACGAGGGCAAAACTTAGTCACTAAGGAATTAGTGTCATGGGAAAAATGAGTCACCGGATGGGAAAACCTTAGTCAATGGACTAGTTTCAATGGCAAAACCTAGTAAAGTAACCTCTTTGTGTTGGAATAACTCGAAAACCTAGCCACTGTGAGCAGGATCGTGGGAAAACTCAGCCGCAGGAGGGGGAAACTTAGTCACTAAGGAATTAGTGCCATGGGACTAATGAGTCAACTAATGGGAAAACCTTAGTAACCAAACGAGTTTCCATGGCAAAACCTAGTTAAATAACCTATTTGTGTGGGAAAAACTTGAAAACCTTGTTACTGTGAGTAGTCACATCGGAAAACTCAGCCGCAGGAGGGGAAGACTTAGTCACAACAAAGGAATTCGTGTTATGGAAAAAATGAGTCACCGGATTGGTAAATTTTACTCACCGGACGAGTTTCAGTGGAAAATACTCGTAAAATAACCTCTTTGTGTGCGAAAAACTCGAGAACCTCATCACCTTGACTAGTCTCACGGGAAAACTCAGTCACACGAGGGGAAAAGTTAGTCACTAAGGAATTAGTGTCATAAGAAAAATGAGTCACCGGATGGGAACACCTTAGTCAATGGACTAGTTTTAATTTCAAAACCTAGTAAAGTTACCTCTTTGAGATGGAATAACTCCAAAAAATAGCCACTGTGAGTAGTCTCATGGGAAAACTCAGCCGCAGGAGGGGGAAACTTAGTCACTTAGGAATTAGTGCCATGGGACTAATGAGTCAACTAATGGGAAAACCTTAGTCACCGAACGAGTTTCCATGGCAAATCCTAGTAAAATAACCTCTTTGTGTGGGAAAAACTAGAAAACCTTGTCACTGTGAGTAGTCTCATCGGAAAACTCAACAGCAGGAGGGGAAAACTTAGTCACAAAGGAATTCGTGTCATGTAAAAAATGAGTCACCAGATGGGAAAATTTTACTCACCGGACAAGTTTCAGTGGAAAGTACTTGTAAAATAACCTCTTTGTGTGCGAAAAACTCGAGAAAACCTTGTTACTGTGAGTAGTCACATCGGAAAACTCAGCCGCAGGAGGGGAAGACTTAGTCACAACAAAGGAATTCGTGTTATGGAAAAAATGAGTCACCGGATTGGTAAATTTTACTCACCGAACGAGTTTCAGTGGAAAAAACTTGTAAAATAACCTCTTTGTGTGCGAAAAACTCGAGAAACTCATCACCTTGACTAGTCTCACGGGAAAACTCAGTCACACGAGGGGAAAACATAGTCACTAAGGAATTAATATCATGGGAAAAATGAGTCAACGGATGGGAAAACCTTAGTCAATGGACTAGTTTTAATGGCAAAATCTAGTAAAGTAACCTCTTTGTGTTGGAATAACTCCAAAAACTAGCCACTGTGAGTAGTCTCATGGGAAAACTCAGCCGCAGGATGGGGAAACTTAGTCACTTAGGAATTAGTGCCATGGGACTAATGAGTCAACTAATGGGAAAACCTTAGTCACCGAACGAGTTTCCATGGAAAATCCTAGTAAAATAACCTCTTTGTGTGGGAAAAACTAGAAAACCTTCTCACTGTAAGTAGTCTCATCGGAAAACTCAGCAGCAGGAGGGGAAGACTTAGTTACAAAGGAATTCGTGTCATGGAAAAAATGAGTCACCAGATGGGTAAATTTTACTCACCGGACGAGTTTGGATGGAAAGTACTTGTAAAATAACCTCTTTGTTTGGGAAAAACTCGAGAACCTCATCACCTTGACTAGTCTCACGGGAAAACTCAGTCACACGAGGGGAAAACATAGTCACTAAGGAATTAGTGTCATGGGAAAAATGAGTCACCGGTTGGGAACACCTTAGTCAATGGACTAGTTTCAATGGCAAAACCTAGTAAATAACCTATTTATGTTGGAATAACTCGAAAACCTAGCCACTGTGAGCAGTCTCGTGGGAAAACTCAGCCGCAGGAGGGGGAAACTTAGTCACTAAGGAATTAGTGCCATGGGACTAATGAGTCAAATAATGGGAAAACCTTAGTAACCAAACGAGTTCCCATGGCAAAACCTAGTTAAATAACCTATTTGTGTGGTAAAAACTAGAAAACCTTGATACTGTGAGTAGTCTCATCGGAAAACTCAACCGCTGAAGGGGAAAACTTAGTCACAAAGGAATTCGTGTCATGTAAAAAATAGGTCGCCGGATGGGAAAATTTTACTTACCGGATGAGTTTCAGTGGAAAGTACTTGTAAAATAACCTCTTCGTGTGCGAAAAACTCGAGAACCTCATCACCTGACTAGTCTCACGGGAAAACTCAGTCACACGAGGGGAAAACTTAGTCACTAAGGAATTAGTGTCATGGGAAAAATGAGTCACGGGATGGGATAACCTTAGTCAATGGACTAGTTTCAATGGCAAAACCTAGTAAAGTAACCTCTTTGTGTTGGAATAACTCGAAAACCTAGCCACTGTGAGCAGGCTCATGGGAAAACTCAGCCGCAGGAGGGGGAAACTTAGTCACAACAAAGGAATTCGTGTTATGGAAAAAATGAGTCACCGGATTGGTAAATTTTACTCACCGGATGAGTTTCAGTGGAAAATACTCGTAAAATAACCTCTTTGTGTGCGAAAAACTCGAGAACCTCATCACCTTGACTAGTCTCACGGGAAAACTCAGTCACACGAGGGGAAAAGTTAGTCACTAAGGAATTAGTGTCATAAGAAAAATGAGTCACCGGATGGGAACACCTTAGTCAATGGACTAGTTTTAATTTCAAAACCTAGTAAAGTTACCTCTTTGAGATGGAATAACTCCAAAAAATAGCCACTGTGAGTAGTCTCATGGGAAAACTCAGCCGCAGGAGGGGGAAACTTAGTCACTTAGGAATTAGTGCCATGGGACTAATGAGTCAACTAATGGGAAAACCTTAGTCACCGAACGAGTTTCCATGGCAAATCCTAGTAAAATAACCTCTTTGTGTGGGAAAAACTAGAAAACCTTGTCACTGTGAGTAGTCTCATCGGAAAACTCAACAGCAGGAGGGGAAAACTTAGTCACAAAGGAATTCGTGTCATGTAAAAAATGAGTCACCAGATGGGAAAATTTTACTCACCGGACAAGTTTCAGTGGAAAGTACTTGTAAAATAACCTCTTTGTGTGCGAAAAACTCGAGAAAACCTTGTTACTGTGAGTAGTCACATCGGAAAACTCAGCCGCAGGAGGGGAAGACTTAGTCACAACAAAGGAATTCGTGTTATGGAAAAAATGAGTCACCGGATTGGTAAATTTTACTCACCGAACGAGTTTCAGTGGAAAAAACTTGTAAAATAACCTCTTTGTGTGCGAAAAACTCGAGAAACTCATCACCTTGACTAGTCTCACGGGAAAACTCAGTCACACGAGGGGAAAACATAGTCACTAAGGAATTAATATCATGGGAAAAATGAGTCAACGGATGGGAAAACCTTAGTCAATGGACTAGTTTTAATGGCAAAATCTAGTAAAGTAACCTCTTTGTGTTGGAATAACTCCAAAAACTAGCCACTGTGAGTAGTCTCATGGGAAAACTCAGCCGCAGGATGGGGAAACTTAGTCACTTAGGAATTAGTGCCATGGGACTAATGAGTCAACTAATGGGAAAACCTTAGTCACCGAACGAGTTTCCATGGAAAATCCTAGTAAAATAACCTCTTTGTGTGGGAAAAACTAGAAAACCTTCTCACTGTAAGTAGTCTCATCGGAAAACTCAGCAGCAGGAGGGGAAGACTTAGTTACAAAGGAATTCGTGTCATGGAAAAAATGAGTCACCAGATGGGTAAATTTTACTCACCGGACGAGTTTGGATGGAAAGTACTTGTAAAATAACCTCTTTGTTTGGGAAAAACTCGAGAACCTCATCACCTTGACTAGTCTCACGGGAAAACTCAGTCACACGAGGGGAAAACATAGTCACTAAGGAATTAGTGTCATGGGAAAAATGAGTCACCGGTTGGGAACACCTTAGTCAATGGACTAGTTTCAATGGCAAAACCTAGTAAATAACCTATTTATGTTGGAATAACTCGAAAACCTAGCCACTGTGAGCAGTCTCGTGGGAAAACTCAGCCGCAGGAGGGGGAAACTTAGTCACTAAGGAATTAGTGCCATGGGACTAATGAGTCAAATAATGGGAAAACCTTAGTAACCAAACGAGTTCCCATGGCAAAACCTAGTTAAATAACCTATTTGTGTGGTAAAAACTAGAAAACCTTGATACTGTGAGTAGTCTCATCGGAAAACTCAACCGCTGAAGGGGAAAACTTAGTCACAAAGGAATTCGTGTCATGTAAAAAATAGGTCGCCGGATGGGAAAATTTTACTTACCGGATGAGTTTCAGTGGAAAGTACTTGTAAAATAACCTCTTCGTGTGCGAAAAACTCGAGAACCTCATCACCTGACTAGTCTCACGGGAAAACTCAGTCACACGAGGGGAAAACTTAGTCACTAAGGAATTAGTGTCATGGGAAAAATGAGTCACGGGATGGGATAACCTTAGTCAATGGACTAGTTTCAATGGCAAAACCTAGTAAAGTAACCTCTTTGTGTTGGAATAACTCGAAAACCTAGCCACTGTGAGCAGGCTCATGGGAAAACTCAGCCGCAGGAGGGGGAAACTTAGTCACAACAAAGGAATTCGTGTTATGGAAAAAATGAGTCACCGGATTGGTAAATTTTACTCACCGGATGAGTTTCAGTGGAAAATACTCGTAAAATAACCTCTTTGTGTGCGAAAAACTCGAGAACCTCATCACCTTGACTAGTCTCACGGGAAAACTGAGTCACACGAGGGGAAAAGTTAGTCACTAAGGAATTAGTGTCATAAGAAAAATGAGTCACCGGATGGGAACACCTTAGTCAATGGACTAGTTTTAATTTCAAAACCTAGTAAAGTTACCTCTTTGAGATGGAATAACTCCAAAAAATAGCCACTGTGAGTAGTCTCATGGGAAAACTCAGCCGCAGGAGGGGGAAACTTAGTCACTTAGGAATTAGTGCCATGGGACTAATGAGTCAACTAATGGGAAAACCTTAGTCACCGAACGAGTTTCCATGGCAAATCCTAGTAAAATAACCTCTTTGTGTGGGAAAAACTAGAAAACCTTGTCACTGTGAGTAGTCTCATCGGAAAACTCAACAGCAGGAGGGGAAAACTTAGTCACAAAGGAATTCGTGTCATGTAAAAAATGAGTCACCAGATGGGAAAATTTTACTCACCGGACAAGTTTCAGTGGAAAGTACTTGTAAAATAACCTCTTTGTGTGCGAAAAACTCGAGAAAACCTTGTTACTGTGAGTAGTCACATCGGAAAACTCAGCCGCAGGAGGGGAAGACTTAGTCACAACAAAGGAATTCGTGTTATGGAAAAAATGAGTCACCGGATTGGTAAATTTTACTCACCGAACGAGTTTCAGTGGAAAAAACTTGTAAAATAACCTCTTTGTGTGCGAAAAACTCGAGAAACTCATCACCTTGACTAGTCTCACGGGAAAACTCAGTCACACGAGGGGAAAACATAGTCACTAAGGAATTAATATCATGGGAAAAATGAGTCAACGGATGGGAAAACCTTAGTCAATGGACTAGTTTTAATGGCAAAATCTAGTAAAGTAACCTCTTTGTGTTGGAATAACTCCAAAAACTAGCCACTGTGAGTAGTCTCATGGGAAAACTCAGCCGCAGGATGGGGAAACTTAGTCACTTAGGAATTAGTGCCATGGGACTAATGAGTCAACTAATGGGAAAACCTTAGTCACCGAACGAGTTTCCATGGAAAATCCTAGTAAAATAACCTCTTTGTGTGGGAAAAACTAGAAAACCTTCTCACTGTAAGTAGTCTCATCGGAAAACTCAGCAGCAGGAGGGGAAGACTTAGTTACAAAGGAATTCGTGTCATGGAAAAAATGAGTCACCAGATGGGTAAATTTTACTCACCGGACGAGTTTGGATGGAAAGTACTTGTAAAATAACCTCTTTGTTTGGGAAAAACTCGAGAACCTCATCACCTTGACTAGTCTCACGGGAAAACTCAGTCACACGAGGGGAAAACATAGTCACTAAGGAATTAGTGTCATGGGAAAAATGAGTCACCGGTTGGGAACACCTTAGTCAATGGACTAGTTTCAATGGCAAAACCTAGTAAATAACCTATTTATGTTGGAATAACTCGAAAACCTAGCCACTGTGAGCAGTCTCGTGGGAAAACTCAGCCGCAGGAGGGGGAAACTTAGTCACTAAGGAATTAGTGCCATGGGACTAATGAGTCAAATAATGGGAAAACCTTAGTAACCAAACGAGTTCCCATGGCAAAACCTAGTTAAATAACCTATTTGTGTGGTAAAAACTAGAAAACCTTGATACTGTGAGTAGTCTCATCGGAAAACTCAACCGCTGAAGGGGAAAACTTAGTCACAAAGGAATTCGTGTCATGTAAAAAATAGGTCGCCGGATGGGAAAATTTTACTTACCGGATGAGTTTCAGTGGAAAGTACTTGTAAAATAACCTCTTCGTGTGCGAAAAACTCGAGAACCTCATCACCTGACTAGTCTCACGGGAAAACTCAGTCACACGAGGGGAAAACTTAGTCACTAAGGAATTAGTGTCATGGGAAAAATGAGTCACGGGATGGGATAACCTTAGTCAATGGACTAGTTTCAATGGCAAAACCTAGTAAAGTAACCTCTTTGTGTTGGAATAACTCGAAAACCTAGCCACTGTGAGCAGGCTCATGGGAAAACTCAGCCGCAGGAGGGGGAAACTTAGTCACAACAAAGGAATTCGTGTTATGGAAAAAATGAGTCACCGGATTGGTAAATTTTACTCACCGGATGAGTTTCAGTGGAAAATACTCGTAAAATAACCTCTTTGTGTGCGAAAAACTCGAGAACCTCATCACCTTGACTAGTCTCACGGGAAAACTCAGTCACACGAGGGGAAAAGTTAGTCACTAAGGAATTAGTGTCATAAGAAAAATGAGTCACCGGATGGGAACACCTTAGTCAATGGACTAGTTTTAATGGCAAAACCTAGTAAAGTTACCTCTTTGAGATGGAATAACTCCAAAAAATAGCCACTGTGAGTAGTCTCATGGGAAAACTCAACCGCAGGAGGGGGAAACTTAGTCACTTAGGAATTAGTGCCATGGGACTAATGAGTCAACTAATGGGAAAACCTTAGTCACCGAACGAGTTTCCATGGCAAATCCTAGTAAAATAACTTCTTTGTGTGGGAAAAACTAGAAAACCTTGTCACTGTGAGTAGTTTCATCGGAAAACTCAGCAGCAGGAGGGGAAGACTTAGTCACAAAGGAATTCGTGTCAAGGAAAAAATGAGTCACCAGATGCGTAAATTTTACTCATCGGACCAGTTTCGATGGAAAGTACTTGTAAAATAACCTCTTTGTTTGGGAAAAACTCGAGAACCTCATCACATTGACTAGTCTCACGAGAAAACTCAGTCACACGAGGGGAAAACTTAGTCACTAAGGAATTAGTGTCATGGGAAAAATGAGTCACCGGACGGGAACACCTTAGTCAATGGACTAGTTTCAATGGCAAAACCTAGTAAAGTAACCACTTTGTGTTGGAATAACTCGAAAACCTAGCAAAAGTGAGTAGTCTCATGGGAAAACTGAGCCACAGGAGGGGTAAACTTAGTCACTAAGGAATTAGTGCCATGGGAATAACTCGAAAACCTAGCCATCGTGAGTAGTCTCATGGGAAAACTCAGCCACAGGAAGGGGAAACTTAGTCACTAAGGAATTAGTGCCATGGGACTAATGAGTCAACTAATGGGAAAACCTTAGTCACCGAACGAGTTTCCATGGCAAATCCTAGTAAAATAACCTCTTTGTGTGGGAAAAACTAGAAAACCTTGTCACTGTGAGTAGTCTCATCGGAAAACTCAGCAGCAGGAGGGGAAAACTTAGTCACAAAGGTATTCGTGTCATGTAAAAAATGAGTCACCAGATGGGAAAATTTTACTCACCGGACGAGTTTCAGTGATAAATGCCTGTAAAATAACCTCTTTGTGTGCGAAAAACTCGAGAACCTCATCACCTTGACCAGTCTCACAGGAAAACTCAGTCACACGAGGGGAAAACTTAGTCACTAAGGAATTAGTGTCATGGGAAAAATGAGTCACCGGATGGGAAAACCCTAGTCAATGGACTAGTTTCAATGTCCAAACCTAGTAAAGTAACCTCTTTGTGTTGGAATAACTCGAAAACCTAGCCTCTGTGAGCAGTCTCATGGGAAAATGAGTCAACTAATGGGAAAATGAGTCAACTAACTCGAAAACCTTGTCACCGTGAGTAGTCTCATCGGAAAACTCAGCAGCAGGAGGGGAAAACTTAGTCACAAAGGTATTCGTGTCATGTAAAAAATGAGTCACCAGATGGGAAAATTTTACTCACCGGACGAGTTTCAGTGATAAATGCCTGTAAAATAACCTCTTTGTGTGCGAAAAACTCGAGAACCTCATCACCTTGACCAGTCTCACGGGAAAACTCAGTCACACGAGGGGAAAACTTAGTCACTAACGAATTAGTGTCATGGGAAAAATGAGTCACCGGATGGGAAAACCTTAGTCAATGGACTAGTTTCAATGGCCAAACCTAGTAAAGTAACCTCTTTGTGGGAAAAACTTGAAAACCTTGTCACTGTTACTTGTCTCATCGGAAAACTCAGCCGCAGGAGGGAAAGACTTAGTCACAAAGGAATTCGTGTCATAGAAAAAATGAGTCACCGGATGTGTAAATTTTATTCACCGGACGAGTTTCGATAGAAAGTACTTGTAAAATAACCTCTTTGTGTGGGAAAAACTCGAGAACCTCATCACCTTGACAAGTCTCACGGGAAAACTTAGTCACACGAGGGGAAAACTTAGTCACTAAGGAATTAATGTCAAGGGAAAAATGAGTCACCGGATGGGAAAACCTTAGTCAATGGACTAGTTTCAATGGCAAAACCTAGTAAAGTAACTTCTTTGTGTTGGAATAACTCGAAAACCTAGCCACTGTGAATAGTCTCATGGGAAAACACAGCTGCAGGAGGGTGAAACTTAGTCACTAAGGAATTAGTGCCATGGGACTAATGAGTCAACTAATGGGACAACCTTAGTCACCGTACGCGTTTCCATGGCAAATCCTAGTAAAATAAGCCTTTGTGTGGGAAAAATTTGAAAACCTTGTCACTGTTAGTTGTCTCATCGGAAAACTCAGCCGCAGGAGCGGAAAACTTAGTCACAAAGGAATTTGTGTCATGGAAAAAATGAGTCACCGGATGGGAAAATCTTACTCACTGGACGAGTTTCAGTGGAAAGTAATTGTAAAATAACCTCTTTGTGTGGGAAAAACTCGAGAACCCCATCACCTTGACTAGTCTCACGGGAAAATTCAGTCACACGAGGGGAAAACTTAGTCGCTAAGGAATTAGAGTCATGGGAAAAATGAGTCACCGGATGGGAACACCTTAGTCAAAGGACTAGTTTCAATGGCAAAACTTAGTAAAGTGACATCTTTGTGTTGGAATAACTTGAAAACCTAGCCACTGTGAGTAGTCTCATGGAAAAACTCAGCCACAGGAGGGGGATACTTAGTAACTAAGGAATTAGTGCCTTAGGACTAATGAGTCAACGAATGGGAAAACCTTAGTCACCGAACGAGTTTCCATGGCAAATCCTAGAAAAATAACCTCTTTGTGTGGGAAAAACTAGAAAACCTTGTCACTGTGAGTAGTCTCATCGGAACACTCAGTCGCAGGAGGGGAAGACTTAGTCACAAAGGAATTCGTGTCATGGAAAAAATGAATCATCGAATGGGAAAACTTTACTTACCGGACGAGTTTCAATGGAAAATACTTGTAAAATAACCTCTTTGTGTGGGAAAAACTCGAGAACCTCATCACCTTGACTAGTCTCACGGGAAAACTCAGTCACACGAGGGGAAAACTTAGTCACTAAGGAATTAGTGTCGTGGGAAAAATGAGTCACCGGATGGGAAAACCTTAGTCAATGGACTAGTTTCAACGGCAGAACCTAGTAAAGTAACCTCTTTGTGTTGGAATAACTCGAAAACCTGGCCACTGTGAGTAGTCTCATGGGAAAACTCAGCCACAAGAGGGGGGAACTTAGTCACTAAGGAATTAGTGCCATGGGACTAATGAGTCAACTAATGGGAAAACCTTAATCACCGAACGAGTTTCCATGGCAAATCCTAGTAAAATAACCTCTTTGTGTGGGAAAAACTAGAAAACCTTATCACTGTGAGTAGTCTCATCGGAAAACTCAGTCGTGGGAGGGGAAAATTTAGTGAGAAATGAATACGTGTCATGGAAAAAATGAGTCACCGGATGGGAAAATTTTACTCACCGGACAAGTTTCAATGGAAAATACTTGTAAATTAACATCTTTGAGTGGGAAAAACTGAGAACCTCATCACCTTGACTAGTCTCGCGGGAAAACTCAGTCACGTGAAGGGAAAACTTAATCACTAAGGAATTAGTGTCATGGGAAAAAGGGTCACCGGATGGGAAAACCTAGTAAAGTAACCTCTTTCTGTTGGAATAACTCGAAAACCTTACCACTGTGAGTAGTCTCATGGGAAAACTCAGCCACTGGAGGGGGAAACTTAGTCACTAAGGAATTAGTGCCATGGGACTAATGAGACAACGAATGGGAAAACCTTAGTCACCGAACGATTTTCCATGGCAAATCCTAGTAAAATAACCTCTTTGTGTGGGAAACACTAGAAAACCTTGTCCTTGTGAGTAGTCTCTTCGGAACACTCAGCCGCAGGAGGGGAAGACTTAGTCACAAAGGAATTCGTGTCATGGAAAAAATGAGTCACCGGATGGGAAAACTTTACTCACTGGACGAGTTTCAATGGAAAATACTTGTAAAATAACCTCTTTGTGCGGGAAAAACTCGAGAACATCATCACCTTGACTAGTCTCACGGGAAAACTCAGTCACACGAGGGGAAAACTTAGTCAATAAGGAATTAGTGTCGTGGGAAAAATGAGTCACCGAATGGGAAAACCTTAGTCAATGGACTAGTTTCAATGGAAGAACCTAGTAAAGTAACCTCTTTCTGTTGGAATAACTCGAAAACCTAGCAACTGTGAGTAGTCTCATGGGAAAACTCAGTCACATGAGGGGAAAACTTAGTCACTAAGGAATTAGTGTCACGGGAAAAATGAGTCACCGGATGGGAAAACCTTAGTCAATGGACTAGTTTCAATTGCAAAACCTAGTAAAGTAACATCTTTCTGTTGGAATAACTCGAAAACCTAGCCACTGTGTTTAGTCTCATGGGAAAACTCAGCCACAGGAGGGGGAAACATAGTCACTAAGGAATTACTGCCATGGGACTAATGAGACAACGAATGGGAAAACCTTAGTCACCGAACGAGTTTCCATGGCAAAACCTAGTAAAATAACCTCTTTGTGTTGGAATAACTCGAAAAACCTTGCCACTGTGACTAGTCTCGTTGGAAAACTCAGCCACAGGAGGGGGAAACTTAGTCACTAAGGAATTAGTATCATGGGACTAATGAGTCAACGAATGGGAAAACCTTAGTCACCGAACTAGTTTCCATGGAAAATCCTAGTAAAATAACCTCTTTGTGTGGGAAACACTAGAAAACCTTGTCCTTGTGATTAGTCTCTTCGGAACACTCAGCCGCAGGAGGGGAAGACTTAGTCACAAAGGAATTCGTGTCATGGAAAAAATGAGTCACCGGATGGGAAAACTTTACTCAGCGGACGAGTTACAATGGAAAATACTTGTAAAATAACCTCTTCGTGTGGGAAAAACTCGAGAACCTCATCACTTTGACTAGTCTCACGGGAAAACTCAGTCACACGAGGGGAAAACTTAGTCACTAAGGAATTAGTGTCGTGGGAAAAATGAGTTACCGGATGGGAAAACCTTAGTCAATGGACTAGTTTCAACGGCAGAACCTAGTAAAGTAACCTCTTTGTGTTGGAATAACTCGAAAACCTGGCCACTGTGAGTAGTCTCATGGGAAAACTCAGCCACAAGAGGGGGAAACTTAGTCACTAAGGAATTAGTGCCATGGGACTAATGAGACAACGAATGGGAAAACCTTAGTCACCGAACTAGTTTCCATGGCAAATCCTAGTAAAATAACCTCTTTGTGTGGGAAAAACTTGAAAACCTTATCACTGTGAGTAGTCTCATCGGAAAACTCAGTCGTGGGAGGGGAAAATTTAGTGAGAAATGAATACGTGTCATGGAAAAAATGAGTCACCGGATGGGAAAATTTTACTCACCGGACAAGTTTCAATGGAAAATACTTGTAAATTAACATTTTTGAGTGGGAAAAACTGAGAACCTCATCACCTTGACTAGTCTCGCGGGAAAACTCAGTCACGTGAAGGGAAAACTTAATCACTAAGGAATTAGTGTCATGGGAAAAAGGGTCACCGGATGGGAAAACCTAGTAAAGTAACCTCTTTCTGTTGGAATAACTCGAAAACCTTACCACTGTGAGTAGTCTCATGGGAAAACTCAGCCACTGGAGGGGGAAACTTAGTCACTAAGGAATTAGTGCCATGGGACTAATGAGACAACGAATGGGAAAACCTTAGTCACCGAACGAGTTTCCATGGCAAATCCTAGTAAAATAACCTCTTTGTGTGGGAAACACTAGAAAACCTTGTCCTTGTGAGTAGTCTCTTCGGAACACTCAGCCGCAGGAGGGGATGACTTAGTCACAAAGGAATTCGTGTCATGGAAAAAATGAGTCACCGGATGGGAAAACTTTACTCACTGGACGAGTTTCAATGGAAAATACTTGTAAAATAACCTCTTTGTGCGGGAAAAACTCGAGAACATCATCACCTTGACTAGTCTCACGGGAAAACTCAGTGACACGAGGGGAAAACTTAGTCACTAAGGAATTAGTGTCGTGGGAAAAATGAGTCACCGAATGGGAAAACCTTAGTCAATGGACTAGTTTCAATGGAAGAACCTAGTAAAGTAACCTCTTTCTGTTGGAATAACTCGAAAACCTAGCAACTGTGAGTAGTCTCATGGGAAAACTCAGCCACAAGAGGGGGAAACTTAGTCACTAAGGAATTAGTGCCATGGGACTAATGAGACAACGAATGGGAAAACCTTAGTCACCGAACTAGTTTCCATGGCAAATCCTAGTAAAATAACCTCTTTGTGTGGGAAAAACTTGAAAACCTTATCACTGTGAGTAGTCTCATCGGAAAACTCAGTCGTGGGAGGGGAAAATTTAGTGAGAAATGAATACGTGTCATGGAAAAAATGAGTCACCGGATGGGAAAATTTTACTCACCGGACAAGTTTCAATGGAAAATACTTGTAAATTAACATTTTTGAGTGGGAAAAACTGAGAACCTCATCACCTTGACTAGTCTCGCGGGAAAACTCAGTCACGTGAAGGGAAAACTTAATCACTAAGGAATTAGTGTCATGGGAAAAAGGGTCACCGGATGGGAAAACCTAGTAAAGTAACCTCTTTCTGTTGGAATAACTCGAAAACCTTACCACTGTGAGTAGTCTCATGGGAAAACTCAGCCACTGGAGGGGGAAACTTAGTCACTAAGGAATTAGTGCCATGGGACTAATGAGACAACGAATGGGAAAACCTTAGTCACCGAACGAGTTTCCATGGCAAATCCTAGTAAAATAACCTCTTTGTGTGGGAAACACTAGAAAACCTTGTCCTTGTGAGTAGTCTCTTCGGAACACTCAGCCGCAGGAGGGGATGACTTAGTCACAAAGGAATTCGTGTCATGGAAAAAATGAGTCACCGGATGGGAAAACTTTACTCACTGGACGAGTTTCAATGGAAAATACTTGTAAAATAACCTCTTTGTGCGGGAAAAACTCGAGAACATCATCACCTTGACTAGTCTCACGGGAAAACTCAGTGACACGAGGGGAAAACTTAGTCACTAAGGAATTAGTGTCGTGGGAAAAATGACTCACCGAATGGGAAAACCTTAGTCAATGGACTAGTTTCAATGGAAGAACCTAGTAAAGTAACCTCTTTCTGTTGGAATAACTCGAAAACCTAGCAACTGTGAGTAGTCTCATGGGAAAACTCAGTCACATGAGGGGAAAACTTAGTCACTAAGGAATTAGTGTCACGGGAAAAATGAGTCACCGGATGGGAAAACCTTAGTCAATGGACTAGTTTCAATTGCAAAACCTAGTAAAGTAACATCTTTCTGTTGGAATAACTCGAAAACCTAGCCACTGTGTTTAGTCTCATGGGAAAACTCAGCCACAGGAGGGGGAAACATAGTCACTAAGGAATTACTGCCATGGGACTAATGAGACAACGAATGGGAAAACCTTAGTCACCGAACGAGTTTCCATGGCAAAACCTAGTAAAATAACCTCTTTGTGTTGGAATAACTCGAAAAACCTTGCCACTGTGACTAGTCTTGTTGGAAAACTCAGCCACAGGAGGGGGAAACTTAGTCACTAAGGAATTAGTATCATGGGACTAATGAGTCAACGAATGGGAAAACCTTAGTCACCGAACTAGTTTCCATGGAAAATCCTAGTAAAATAACCTCTTTGTGTGGGAAACACTAGAAAACCTTGTCCTTGTGATTAGTCTCTTCGGAACACTCAGCCGCAGGAGGGGAAGACTTAGTCACAAAGGAATTCGTGTCATGGAAAAAATGAGTCACCGGATGGGAAAACTTTACTCAGCGGACGAGTTACAATGGAAAATACTTGTAAAATAACCTCTTCGTGTGGGAAAAACTCGAGAACCTCATCACTTTGACTAGTCTCACGGGAAAACTCAGTCACACGAGGGGAAAACTTAGTCACTAAGGAATTAGTGTCGTGGGAAAAATGAGTTACCGGATGGGAAAACCTTAGTCAATGGACTAGTTTCAACGGCAGAACCTAGTAAAGTAACCTCTTTGTGTTGGAATAACTCGAAAACCTGGCCACTGTGAGTAGTCTCATGGGAAAACTCAGCCACAAGAGGGGGAAACTTAGTCACTAAGGAATTAGTGCCATGGGACTAATGAGACAACGAATGGGAAAACCTTAGTCACCGAACTAGTTTCGATGGCAAATCCTAGTAAAATAACCTCTTTGTGTGGGAAAAACTAGTAAACCTTATCACTGTGAGTAGTCTCATCGGAAAACACAGTCGTGGGAGGGGAAAATTTAGTCAGAAATGAATTCGTGTCATGGAAAAATTGAGTCACCAGATGGGAAAATTTTACTCACGAGACGAGTTTAAATGGAAAATACTAGTAAAAAAACCTCTTTGTGTTGGAAACACTAGAAAACCTTGTCCTTGTGAGTAGTCTAATCGAAACACTCAGCCGCAAGAGGGGAAAACTTAGTCACAAAGGAATTCGTGTCATGGAAAAAATTAATCACCGGATGGGAAAACTTTACTCACCGGACGAGTTACAATGGAAAATACTTGTAAAATAACCTCTTTGTGTGGGAAAAACTCGAGAACCGCATCACCTTAACTAGTCTCACGGGAAAACTCAGTCACATGAGGGGAAAACTTAGTCACTAAGGAATTAGTGTCATGGGAAAAATGAGTCACCGGATAGGAAAACCTTAGTCAATGGACTAGTTTCAATGGCATAACCTAGTAAAATAACCCCTTTGTGTTGGAATAAATCTAAAACCTGGCCACTATGAGTAGTCTCATGGGAAAACTCAACCACAGGAGGGGGAAACTTAGTCACTAACGAATTAGTGCCATGGTGCTAATGAGTCAACTAATGGGAAAACCTTTGTCACCGAACGAGTTTCCATGGCAAATCCTAATAAAGTAACCACTTTGAGTGGGAAAAACAAGAAAACCTTGTCACTCGGAGTAGTCTCATCGGAAAACTCAGTCACAGGAGGGGAAAACTTAGTCGCAAAGGAATTCGTGTCATGGAAAAATTAGTCACCGGATTGGAAAATTTTACTCACCGGACGAGTTTCAATGGAAAATACTTGTAACACAACGTCTTTGTGTGGGAAAAACTCGAGAACCTAATCATCTTGACTAGTCTCACGGCAAAACTAAGTCACATGAGGGGAAAACTTAGCCACTAAGGAATTAGTGTCATGGGAAAAATGAGTAACCGGATCGGAAAACCTTAATCAATCGACTACTTTCAATGGCAAACCTAGTAAAATAACCTCTTTGTGTTGGAAAAACTCGAAAACCTGCCCACTGTGAATAGTCTCATGGGAAAACTCAGCCACAGGAGGGGGAAACTTAGTCACTAAGGAATTAGTGCCATGGTACTAATGAGTCAACTAATGGGAAAACCTTTGTCACCGAACGAGTTTCCATGGCAAATCCTAGTAAAGTAACCTCTTTGTGTGGGAAAAACTAGAAAACCTTGTCACTCGGAGTAGTCTCATCGGAAAACTCAGTCGCAGGAGGGGAAAACTTAGTCACAAAGGAATTCGTGTCATGGAAAAAATTAGTCACCGGATGGGAAAATTTTACTCACCGGACGAGTTTCAATGGAAAATACTTGTAAAATAACCTCTTTGTGTGGGAAAAACTCGAGAACCTCATCATCTTGACTAGTCCCACGGGAAAACTCAGTCACATGAGGGGAAAACTTAGTCACTAAGGAATTAGTTTCATGGGAAAAATGAGTCACCGGATGTGAAAACCTTAGTCAATGGACTAGTTTGAATGGCAAAACCTAGTAAAGTAACCTCTTTGTGTTGGAATAACTCGAAAACCTGGCCACTGTGAGTAGTCTCATTGGAAAACTCAGCCACAGGAGGGGGAAACTTAGTCACTAAGGAATTAGTGCCATGGGACTAATGAGTCAACTAATGGGAAAACCTTAGTAACCAAACGAGTTTCCATGGCAAAACCTAGTTAAATAACCTATTTGTGTGGGAAAAACTAGAAAACCTTGTTACTGTGAGTAGTCACATCGGAAAACTCAGCCGCAGGAGGGGAAGACTTAGTAACAACAAAGGAATTCGTGTTATGGAAAAAATGAGTCACCGGATTGGTAAATTTTACTCACCGGACGAGTTTCAGTGGAAAATACTCGTAAAATAACCTCTTTGTGTGCGAAAAACTCGAGAACCTCATCACCTTGACTAGTCTCACGGGAAAACTCAGTCACACGAGGGGAAAAGTTAGTCACTAAGGAATTAGTGTCATAAGAAAAATGAGTCACCGGATGGGAACACCTTAGTCAATGGACTAGTTTTAATGGCAAAACCTAGTAAATAACCTCTTTGTGTTGGAATAACTCGAAAACCTGCCCACTGTGAGTAGTCTCATGGGAAAACTCCGCCACAGGAGGGGGAAACTTAGTCACTAAGGAATTAGTGCCATGGTACTAATGAGTGAACTAATGGGAAAACCTTAGTCACCGAACGAGTTTCCATGGCAAATCCTAGCAAAATAACCTCTTTGTGTGGAAAAAACTAGAAAACCTTGTCACTGTGAGTAGTCTCATCGGAAAACTCAGTTCCAGGAGGGGAAAACTTAGTCACAAAGGAATTCGTGTCATGGAAAAAATGAATCACCGGATGGGAAAATTTAACTCACAGGATGAGTTTCAGTTGAAAATACTTGTAAAATAACCTCTTTGTGTGGGAAAAACTCGAGAACCTCATCACCTAGACTAGTCTCACCGGGAAACTCAGTCACATGAGAGGAAAATTTAGTCACTAAGGAATTAGTGTCATGGGAAAAATGAGTCACCGGATGGGAAAACCTTAGTCAATGGACTAGTTTCAACGGCAAAACCCAGTAAAATAACCTCTTTGTGTTGGAATAACTCGAAAACCTGTCCACTGTGAGTAGTCTCATGGGAAAACTAAGCCACAGGAGGGTGAAACTTAGTCACTAAGGAATTAGTGCCATGGTACTAATGAGTGAACTAATGGGAAAACCTTAGTCACCGAACGAGTTTCCATGGCAAATCCTAGTAAAATAACCTCTTTGTGTGGGAAAATCTAGAAAACCTTGTCACTGTGAGTAGTCCCATAGGAAAACTCAGTCCCAGGAGGGGAAAACTTAGTCACAAAGGAATTCGTGTCATGGAAAAAATGAGTCACCGAATGGGAAAATTTAACTCACAGGACGAGTTTCAATGGAAAATACTTGTAAAATAACCTCTTTGTGTGGCAAAAACTCGAGAACCTCATCACCTTGACTAGACTCACGGGAAAACTCAATCACATGAGGGGCAAATTTAGTCACTAAAGAATTAGTGTCATGGGAAAAATGAGTCACCAGACGGGAAAACCTTTGTCAATGGACTAATTTCAAGGGCAAAACCTAGTAAAATGACCTCTTTGAGTTGGAATAACTCGATAACCTGGCCACTGTGAGTAGTCTCTTGGGAAAACTCAGCCACAGGAGGGGGAAACTTAGTGACTAAGGAATTAGGGCCATGGGACTAATTAGTCAACTAATTGGAAAACCTTAGTCACCGAACGAGTTTCCATGGCAAGTCCTAGTAAAGTAACCTCTTTGTGTGGGAAAAACAAGAAAACCTTGTCACTATGAGTAGTCTCATCAGAAAACTCAGTCGCAGGAGGGGAAAGCTTAGTCACAAAGGAATTCGTGTCATGGAAAAAATGAGTCACCGGATGGGAAAATTTTATTCACTGGACGAGTTTCAATGGAAAATACTTGTAAAATAACCTCTTTGTGTGGGAAAAACTCGAGAACCTCATCACCTTGACTAGTCTCACGGGAAAACTCTGTCACGTGAGGGGAAAACTTAGTCACTAAGGAATTAGTGTCATGGGAAAAATGATTCACCGGATGGGAAAACCTTAGTCAATGGACTAGTTTCAATGGCAAAACCTAGTAAAATAACCTCTTTGTGTTGGAATAACTCGAAAACCTGTCCACTGTGAGTAGTCTCATGGGAAAACTAAGCCACAGGAGGGTGAAACTTAGTCACTAAGGAACTAGTGCCATGGTACTAATGAGTGAACTAATGGGAAAACCTTAGTCACCGAACGAGTTTCCATGGCAAGTCCTAGTAAAGTAACCTCTTTGTGTGGGAAAAACTAGAAAACCTTGTCACTGTGAATAGTCTCATCGGAAAACTCAGTCGCAGGAGGGGAAAACTTAGTCACAAAGGAATTCGTGTCATGGAAAAAATGAGTCACCGGATGGGAAAATTTTATTCACTGGACGAGTTTCAATGGAAAATACTTGTAAAATAACCTCTTTGTGTGGGAAAAACTCGAGAACCTCATCACCTTGACTAGTCTCACGGGAAAATTCAGTCACGTGAGGGGAAAACTTAGTCACTAAGGAATTAGTTTCACGGGAAGAATGAGTCACCGGATGGGAAAACCTTAGTCAATGGACTAGTTTCAATGGAAAAACTTTGTAAAATAACCTCTTTGTGTTGGAATAACTCGAAAACCAGCCCACTGTGAGTAGTCTCATGGGAAAACTCAGCCACAGGAGGGGGAAACTTAGTCACTAAGGAATTAGTGCCATGGTACTAATGAGTCAACTAATGGGAAAACCTTTGTCACCGAACGAGTTTCCATGGAAAATCCTAGTACAGTAACCTCTTTGTGTGGGAAAAACTAGAAAACCTTGTCACTCGGAGTAGTCTCATCGGAAAACTCAGTCGCAGGAGGGGAAAACTTAGTCACAAAGGAATTCGTGTCATGGAAAAAATTAGTCACCGGATAGGGAAATTTTATTCAACGGACCAGTTTCAATGGAAAATACTTGTAAAATAACCTCTTTATGTGGGAAAAACTCGAGAACCTCATCATCTTGACTAGTCTCACGGGAAATCTCAGTCACATGAGGGGAAAACTTAGTCACTAAGGAATTAGTGTCATGGGAAAAATGAGTCATTGGATGGGAAAACCTTTGTCAATGGATTAGTTTCAATGGCAAAACCTAGTAAAATAACCTCTTTGTGTTGGAATAACTCGAAAACCTGGCCACTGTGAGTAGTCTCATTGGAAAACTCAGGCACAGGAGGGTGAAACTTAATCACTAAGGAATTAGTGCCATGGGACTAATGAGTCAACTAATGGGAAAACCTTAGTCACCGAACGAGTTTCCATGGCAAATCCTAGTAAAGTAACTTCTTTGTGTGGGAAAAACTAGAAAACCTTGTCACTGTGAGTAGTCTCATCGGAAAACTCAGCCGCAGGAGGGGAAAACTTAGTCACAAAGGAATTCGTGTCATGGAAAAATTGAGTCACCGGATGGGAAAATTTTACTCACAGGACGAGTTTCAATGGAAAATACTTGTAAAATAACTTCTCTGTGTGGGAAAAACTCAAGAACCTCATCACCATGACTATTCTCACGGCAAAACTCAGTCACATGAGGGAAAATACAGTCACTAAGGAATTAGTGTCATGGGAAAAATAAGTCACCGGATGGGAAAACCTTAGTCAATGGACTAATTTCAATGGCAAAACCTAGTAAAATGACCTCTTTGTGTTGGAATAACTCGAAAACCTGGCCACTGTGAGTAGTCTCATGGGAAAACTCAGCCACAGGAGGGGGAAACTTAGTTAGTAAGGAATTAGTGCCATGGGACTAATGAGTCAACTAATGGGAAAACCTTAGTCACCGAACGAGTTTCTATGGGAAATCCTAGTAAAGTAACCTCTTTTTGTGGGAAAAACTAGAAAACCTTGTCACTGTGAGTAGTCTCATCGGAAAACTCAGCCGCAGGAGGGGAAAACTTAGTCGCAAAGGAATTCGTGTCATGGAAAAATTGAGTCACCGGATGGGAAAATTTTACTCACAGGACGAGTTTCAATGGAAAATACTTGTAAAATAACTTCTTTGTGTGGGAAAAATCAAGAACCTCATCACCATGACTAGTCTCACGGGAAAACTCAGTCACATGAGGGGAAAATACAGTCACTAAGGAATTAGTGTCATGGGAAAAATAAGTCACCGGATGGGAAAACCTTAGTCAATGGACTAATTTCAATGGCAAAACCTAGTAAAATGACCTCTTTGTGTTGGAATAACTCGAAAACCTGGCCACTGTGAGTAGTCTCATGGGAAAACTCAGCCACAGGAGGGGGAAACTTAGTCAGTAAGGAATTAGTGCCATGGGACTAATGAGTCAACTAATGGGTAACCTTAGTCACCAAACGAGTTTCCAAGGCAAATCCTTGTAAAATAACCTCTTTGTGTGGGAAAAACAAGAAAACCTTGTCACTGTGAGTAGTCACATAGGAAAACTCAGTCGCGGGAGAGGAAAACTTAGTCACAATGGAATTCGTGTCATGGAAAAAATGAGTCACCGGATGGGAAAATTTTACTCACCCGACGAGTTTCAATGGAAAATACTTGTAAAATAACCTCTTTGTGTGGCAAAAACTCGAGAACCTCATCACCTTGACTAGTCTCACGGGAAAACTCAGTCACGTGAGGGGAAAACTTAGTCACTAAGGAATTAGTGTCATGGGAAAAATGAGTCACCGGATGGGAAAACCTTAGTCAATGGACTAGTTTCAATGGCAAAACCTAGTAAAATAACCTCTTTGTGTTGGAATAACTCAAAAACCTGTCCACTGTGAGTAGTCTCATGGGAAAACTAAGCCACAGGAGGGTGAAACTTAGTCACTAAGGAATTAGTGCCATGGTACTAATGAGTGAACTAATGGGAAAACCTTAGTCACCGAACGAGTTTCCATGGCAAATCCTAGTAAAATAACCTCTTTGTGTGGGAAAAACTAGAAAACCTTGTCACTGTGAGTAGTCCCATAGGAAAACTCAGTCCCAGGGGGGGAAAACTTAGTCACAAAGGAATTCGTGTCATGGAAAAAATGAGTCACCGGATGGGAAAATTTAACTCACAGGACGAGTTTCAATGGAAAATACTTGTAAAATAACCTCTTTGTGTGGCAAAAACTCGAGAACCTCATCACCTTGACTAGTCTCACGGGAAAACTCAATCACATGAGGGGAAAATTTAGTCACTAAAGAATTAGTGTCATGGGAAAAATGAGTCACCGGATGGGAAAACCTCTGTCAATGGACTAATTTCAATGGCAAAACCTAGTAAAATGACCTCTTTGTGTTGGAATAACTTGAAAACCTGGCCACAGTGAGTAGTCTCATGGGAAAACTCAGCCACAGGAGGGGGAAACTTAGTCACTAAGGAATTATTGCCATGTGACTAATGAGTCAACTAATGGGAAAACGTTTGTCATCGAACGAGTTTCCAAGGAAAATCCTAGTAAAGTAACCTCTTTGTGCGGGAAAAACTAGAAAACCTTGTCACTCGGAGTAGTCTCATCGGAAAACTCAGTCGTAGGAGGGGAAAACTTAGTCACAAAGGAAATCGTGTCATGGAAAAAATTAGTCACCGGTTAGGAAAATTTTATTCCCCGGACGAGTTTCAATGGAAAATACTTGTAAAATAACCTCTTTGTGGGGGAAAAACTCGAGAACCTCATCATCTTGACTAGTCTCACGGGAAAGCTCAGTCACATGAGGGGAAAACTTAGTCACTAAGGAATTAGTGTCATGGGAAAAATGAGTCACCGGATGGGAAAACCTTAGTCAATGGACTAATTTCAATGGCAAAACCTAGTAAAATGACCTCTTTGGGTTGGAATAACTCGAAAACATGGCCACTGTGAGTAGTCTCATGGGAAAACTCAGCCACAGGAGGGGGAAACTTAGTCACTAAGGAATTCGTGCCATGGTACTAATGAGTGAACTAATGGGAAAACCTTAGTCACCGAACGAGTTTCCATGGCAAATCCTAGTAAAATAACCTCTTTGTGTGGGAAAAACTAGAAAACCTTGTCACTGTGAGTAGTCCCATAGGAAAACTCAGTCCCAGGGGGGGAAAACTTAGTCACAAAGGAATTCGTGTCATGGAAAAAATGAGTCACCGGATGGGAAAATTTAACTCACAGGACGAGTTTCAATGGAAAATACTTGTAAAATAACCTCTTTGTGTGGCAAAAACTCGAGAACCTCATCACCTTGACTAGTCTCACGGGAAAACTCAATCACATGAGGGGAAAATTTAGTCACTAAAGAATTAGTGTCATGGGAAAAATGAGTCACCGGATGGGAAAACCTCTGTCAATGGACTAATTTCAATGGCAAAACCTAGTAAAATGACCTCTTTGTGTTGGAATAACTTGAAAACCTGGCCACAGTGAGTAGTCTCATGGGAAAACTCAGCCACAGGAGGGGGAAACTTAGTCACTAAGGAATTATTGCCATGTGACTAATGAGTCAACTAATGGGAAAACGTTTGTCATCGAACGAGTTTCCAAGGAAAATCCTAGTAAAGTAACCTCTTTGTGCGGGAAAAACTAGAAAACCTTGTCACTCGGAGTAGTCTCATCGGAAAACTCAGTCGTAGGAGGGGAAAACTTAGTCACAAAGGAAATCGTGTCATGGAAAAAATTAGTCACCGGTTAGGAAAATTTTATTCCCCGGACGAGTTTCAATGGAAAATACTTGTAAAATAACCTCTTTGTGGGGGAAAAACTCGAGAACCTCATCATCTTGACTAGTCTCACGGGAAAGCTCAGTCACATGAGGGGAAAACTTAGTCACTAAGGAATTAGTGTCATGGGAAAAATGAGTCACCGGATGGGAAAACCTTAGTCAATGGACTAATTTCAATGGCAAAACCTAGTAAAATGACCTCTTTGGGTTGGAATAACTCGAAAACCTGGCCACTGTGAGTAGTCTCATGGGAAAACTCAGCCACAGGAGGGGGAAACTTAGTCACTAAGGAATTCGTGCCATGGTACTAATGAGTGAACTAATGGGAAAACCTTAGTCACCGAACGAGTTTCCATGGCAATTCCTAGTAAAATAACCTCTTTGTGTGGGAAAAATTAGAAAACCTTGTCACTGTGAGTAGTCTCATCGGAAAACTCAGTCCCAGGAAGGGAAAACTTAGTCACAAAGGAATTCGTGTCTTGGAAAAAATGAGTAACCGGATGTGAAAATTTAACTCACAGGACGAGTTTCAATGGAAAATACTTGAAAAAAAAACCTCTTTGTGTGGGACAAACTCGAGAACCTCATCCCCTTGACTAGTCTCACGGGAAAACTCAGTCACATGAGGGGAAAATTTAGTCACTAAGGAATTAGTGTCATGGGAAAAATGAGTCACCGGATGGGAAAACCTCTGTCAACGGACTAATTTCAATGGCAAAACCTAGTAAAATGACCTCTTTGTGTTGGAATAACTCGAAAACCTGGCCACTGTGAGTAGTCTGATGGGAAAACTCAGCCACAGGAGGGGGAAACTTAGTCACTAAGGAATTTGTGCCATGGGACTAATGAGTCAACTAATGGGAAAATCTTAGTCACCGAATTAGTTTCCATGGCAAGTCCTAGTAAAGTAACCTATTTGTGTGGGAAAAACTAGAAAACCTTGTCACTGTGAGTAGTCTCATCGGAAAACTCAGTCGCAGGAGGGGAAAACTTAGTCACAAAGGAATTCGTGTCATGGAAAAAATGAGTCAACGGATGGGAAAATTTCACTCACCGGACGAGGTTCAATGGAAAATACTTGTAAAATAACCTCTTTGTGTGGGAAAAACTCGAGAACCTCATCACCTTGACTAGTCTCACGGGAAAACTCAGTCACACGAGGGGAAAACTTAGTCACTAAGGAATTAGTGTCATGGGAAAAATGAGTCACCGGATGGGAAAACCTTAGACAATGGACTAGTTTCAATGGCAAAACCTAGTAAAATAACCTCTTTGTGTTGGAATAACTCGAAAACGTAGCCACTGTGAGTAGTCTCATGGGAAAACTCAGCCACAGGAGGGGGAAACTTACTCACTAAGGAATTTGTGCCATGGGACTAATGAGTCAACTAATGGGAAAACCTTAGTCACCGAATGAGTTTCCATGGCAAATCCTTGTAAAATAACTTCTTTGTGTGGGAAAAACTAGAAAACCTTGTCACTGTGAGTAGTCACATCGGAAAACTCAGTCGCGGGAGGGGAAAACTTAGTCACAAAGGAATTCGTGTCATGGAAAAAATGAGTCACCGGATGTGAAAATTTTACTCACGGGACGAGTTTCAATGGATAATACTTGTAAAATAACCTCTTTGTGTGGGAAAAACTCGAGAACCTAATCACCTTGACTAGTCTCACGGGAAAACTCAGTCACACGAGGGGAAAACTTAGTCACTAAGGAATTAGTGTCATGGGAAAAATGAGTCACCGGATGGGAAAACCTTAGACAATGGACTAGTTTCAATGGCAAAACCTAGTAAAATAACCTCTTTGTGTTGGAATAACTCGAAAACGTAGCCACTGTGAGTAGTCTCATGGGAAAACTCAGCCACAAGAAGGGGAAACTTACTCACTAAGGAATTTGTGCCATGGGACTAATGAGTCAACTAATGGGAAAACATTAGTCACCGAATGAGTTTCCATGGCAAATCCTTGTAAAATAACTTCTTTGTGTGGGAAAAACTAGAAAACCTTGTCACTGTGAGTAGTCACGTCGGAAAACTCAGTCGCGGGAGGGGAAAACTTAGTCACAAAGGAATTCGTGTCATGGAAAAAATGAGTCACCGGATGTGAAAATTTTACTCACGGGACGAGTTTCAATGGAAAATACTAGTAAAATAACCTCTTTGTTTGGGAAAAACTGGAGAACCTCATCACCTTGACTAGTCTCACGGGAAAACTCAGTCACATGAGGGGAAAATTTAGTCACTAAGGAATTAGTGTCATGGGAAAGATGAGTCACCGGATGGGAAAACCTTTGTCAATGGACTAATTTCAATGGCAAAACCTAGTAAAATGACCTCTTTGTGTTGGAATAACTCGAAAACCTGGCCACTGTGAGTAGTCTCATGGGAAAACTCAGCCACAGGAGGGGGAAACTTAGTCACTAAGGAATTAGTGCCATGTTACTAATGAGTCAACTAATGGGAAAACCTTTGTCACCAAACGAGTTCCCATGGCAAATCCTAGTAAAGTAACCTTTTTGTGTGGGAAAAACTAGAAAACCTTGTCACTCGGAGTAGTCTCATCGGAAAACTCAGTCGCTGGAGTGGAAAACTTAGTCACAGAGGAATTCGTGTCATGGAAAAACTTAGTCACCGGATGGGAAAATTTTACTCACCGGACGAGTTTCAATGGAAAATACTTGTAACATAACCTCTTTGTGTGGGAAAAACTCGAGAACCTCATCATCTTGACTAGTCGCACGGGAAAACTCAGTCACATGAGGGGAAAACTTAGTCACTAAAGAATTAGTGTCATGGGAAAAATGAGTCACCGGATGGGAAAACCTTAGTCAATGGACTAGTTTCAATGGCAAAACCTAGTAAAATAACCTCTTTGTGTTGGAATAACTCGAAAACCTGCCCACTGTGAGTAGTCTCATGGGAAAACTCAGCCACAGGAGGGGGAAACTTAGTCACTAAGGAATTAGTGACATGGTACTAATGAGTCAACTAATGGGAAAACCTTTGTCACCAAACGAGTTTCCATGGAAAATACTAGTAAAGTAACCTCTTTGTGTGGGAAAAACTAGAAAACCTTGTCACTCGGAGTAGTCTCATCACCAAACTCAGTCGCGGGAGGGGACAACTTAGTCACAAAGGAATTCGTGGCATGGAAAAAATGAGTCACCGGATGGGAAAATTTTACTCACCGGATGAGTTTCAATGGAAAATACTTGTAAAAGTTTAACCTCTTTGTGTGGAAAAAACTCGAGAACCTCATCACCTTGACTAGTCTCACGGGAAAACTCAGTCACATGAGGGGAAAACTTAGTCACTAAGGAATTAGTGTCATGGGAAAAATGAGTAACCGGATGGGAAAACCTCAGTCAATGGACTTGTTTCAATGGCAAAACCTAGTTAAATAACCTTTTTGTGTTGGAATAACTCGAAAACCTGGCCACTGTGAGTAGTCGGAAAACTCAGCCACAGGAGGGGGAAACTTAGTCACTAAGGAATTAGTCACCATGGGACTAATGAGTCAACTAATGGGAAAACCTTAGTCACCGAACGGGTTTCCATGGCAAATCCTAGTAAAGTAACATCTTTGTGTGGGAAAAACTAGAAAACCTTGTCACTGTGAGTAGTCTCATCGGAAAACTCAGTCGCGGGGGGGGGGGGGGGGGCAATTTAGTCACGAAGGAATTCGTGTCATGGAAAAAATGAGTCACCGGATGGGAAAATTTTACTCACCGGACGAGTTTCAATGGAAAATACTTGTAAAAGTTTAACCTCTTTGTGTGGAAAAAACTCGAGAACCTCATCACCTTGACTAGTCTCATGAGAAAAATGAGTCACCGAATGGGAAAACCTTAGTCAATGGACTAGTTTCAATGGCAAAACCTAGTAAAATAACCACTTTGTGTTGGAATAACTCGAAAACCTGGCCACTGTGAGTAGTCTCATGGAAAAACTCAGCCACAAGAGGGGGAAACTTAGTCACTAAGTGCCATGGGACTAATGAGTCGACTAATGGGAAAACCTTAGTCACCGATCGAGTTTCCATGGCAAATCCAAGTAAAGTAACATTTTTGTGTGGGAAAAACTAGAAAACCTTGTTACTGTGAGTAGTCTCATCAGAAAACTCAGTCGCGGGAGGGGAGAACTTAGTCACAAAGGAGTTCGTGGCATGGAAAAAATGAGTCACCGGATGGGAAAATATTACTCACCGGACGAGTTTCAATGGAAAATTCTTGTAAAAGTTTAACCTCTTTGTGTGGAAAAAACTCGAGAACCTCATCACCTTGACTAGTCTCACGGGAAAACCCAATAACGTGAGGGGAAAACTTAGTCACTAAGGAATTAGTGTCAGGGGAAAAATGAGTCACCGGATGGGAAAACCTTAGTCAATGGACTAGTTTCAATGGCAAAACCTAGTAAAATAACCACTTTGTGTTGGAATAACTCGAAAACCTGGCCACTGTGAGTAGTCTCATGGGAAAACTCAGCCACAGGAGGGGGAAACTTAGTCGCTAAGGAATTAGTGCCATGGGACTAATGAGTCGAAAAACCTTAGTCACCGAACGAGTTTCCATGGCAAATCCAAGTAAAGGAACATCTTTGTGTGGGAAAAACTAGAAAACCTTGTCACTGTGAGTATTCTCATCGGAAAACTCAGTCGCGGGAGGGGAAAACTTAGTCACAAAGGAATTCGTGTCATGGAAAAAATGAGTCACCGGATGGGAAAATTTTACTCACCGGACGAGTTTCATTGTGAAATACTTGTAAAATAACCTCTTTGTGTGGGAAAAACTCGAGAACATCATCACCTTGACTAGTCTCACGGGAAAACTCAGTCACGTGAGGGGAAAACTTAGTCACTAAGGAATTAGTGTTTTGGGAAAAATGAGTCACCGGATGGGAAAACCTTAGTCAATGGAGTAGTTTCAATGGCAAAACCTAGTAAAATAACCACTTTGTGTTGGAATAACTCGAAAACCTGGCCACTGTGAGTAGTCTCATGGGAAAACTCAGCCACAAGAGGGGGAAACTTAGTCACTAAGGAATTAGTGCCATGGGACTAATGAGTCGACTAATGGGAAAACCTTAGTCACAGAACGAGTTTTCATGGCAAATCCTAGTAAAATGACCTCTTTGTGTGGAAAAAACTAGAAAACCTTGTCACTGTGAGTAGTCTCATCGGAAAACTCTATCGCGGGAGAGGAAAATTTAGTCACAAAGGAATTCGTGTCATGGAAAAAATGAGTCACCGGATGGGAAAATTTTACTCACCGGACGAGTTTCAATGGAAAATACTTGTAAAATAACCTTTTTGTGTGGTAAAAACTCAAGAACCTCATCACCTTGACTAGTCTAACGGGAAAACTCAGTCACTTGAGGGGAAAACTTAGTCACTAAGGAATTAGTGTCATGGGAAAAATGAGTCACCGGATGGGAAAACCTTAGTCAATGGACTAGTTTCAATGGCAAAACCTAGTAAAATAACCTCTTTGTGTTGGAATAACTCGAAAATCTGGCCACTGTGAGTAGTCTCATGGGAAAACTCAGCCACAGGTGGGGGAAACTTAGCCACTACGGAATTAGTGCCATGGGACTAATGAGTCAACTAGTGGGAAAACCTTAGTCACCGAACGAGTTTCCATGGCAAATCCTAGTAAAATTACATCTTTGTGTGGAAAAAACTAGAAAACCTTGTCACTGTGAGTAGTCTCATCGGAAAACTCAGTCGCGGAAGGGGACAACATAGTCACAAAGTAATTCGTGTCATGGAAAAAATGAGTCACCGGATGGGAATATTTTACTCACCGGACAAGTTTCAATGCAAAATACTTGTAAAATAACCTCTGTGTGGGAAAAACTCGAGATCCTCATCACCTTGTCTAGTCTCACGGGAAAACTCAGTCACGTGAGGGGAAAACTTAGTCACTAAGGAATTAGTGTCATGGAAAAAATGAGTCACCGGATGGGAAAACCTTAGTCAATGGACTAGTTTCAATGGCAAAACCTAGTTAAATAACCACTTTGTGTTGGAATAACTCGAAAACCTGGCCACTGTGAGTAGTCTCATGGGAAAACTCAGCCACAGGAGGGGGAAACTTAGTCACTTAGGAATTAGTGCCATGGGACTAATGAGTCAACTAATGGGAAAACCTTAGTCACCGAACGAGTTTCCATGGCAAATCCTAGTAAAGTTACATCTTTGTGTGGAAAAAACTAGAAAACTTTGTCACTGTGAGTAGTCTCATCGGAAAACTCAGTCGCGGTAGGGGACAACTTAGTCACAAAGTAATTCGTGTCATGGAAAAAATGAGTCCAAAGATGGGAAAATTTTACTCACCGGACAAGTTTCAATGGAAAATACTTGTAAAATAACCTCTGTGGGAAAAACTCGAGAACCTCATCACCTTGACTAGTCACACGGGAAAACTTAGTCACGTGAGGGGAAAACTTAGTCACTAAGGAATTAGTGTCATGGGAAAAATGAGTCACCGGATGGGAAAACCTTAGTCAATGGACTAGTTTCAATGGCAAAACCTAGTAAAATAACCACATTGTGTTGGAATAACTCGAAAACCTGGCCACTGTGAGTAGTCTCATGGGAAAACTCAGCCACAGGAGGGGGAAACTTAGTCACAACGGAATTAGTGCCATGGGACTAATGAGTCAACTAATGCGAAAACCTTAGTTACCGAACGAGTTTCCATGGCAAGTCTTAGTAAAGTTACATCTTTGTGTGGAAAAAACTAGAAAACTTTGTCACTGTGAGTAGTCTCATCGGAAAACTCAGTCGCGGGAGGGGACAACTTAGTCACAAAGGAATTCGTGTCATGGAAAAAATGAGTCACCGGATGGGAAAATTTTACTCACCGGACAAGTTTCAATGGAAAATACTTTCAAAATAACCTCTTTGTGGGAAAAACTCGAGATCCTCATCACCTTGACTAGTCTCACGGGAAAACTCAGTCACGTGAGGGGTAAACTTAGTCAATAAGGAATTATTGTCATGGGAAAAATGAGTCACCGGATGGGAAAACCTTAGTCAATGGACTAGTTTCAATGGCAAAACCTAGTAAAATAACCACTTTGTGTTGGAATAACTCGAAAACCTGGCCACTGTGAGTAGTCTCATGGGAAAACTCAGCCACAGGAGGGGGAAACTTAGTCACTAAGGAATTAGTGCCATGGGACTAATGAGTCGGCTAATGGGAAAACCTTAGTCACCGAACGAGTTTCCATGGAAAATCCTAGTAAAATAACCTCTTTGTGGGGGAAAAACTAGAAAACCTTGTCACTGTGAGTACTCATCGGAAAACTCAGTCGCGGGCGGGGAAAATTTATTCACAAAGGAATTCGTGTCTTGGAAAAATGAGTCACCGGATGGGAAAATTTTACTCACCGGACGAGATTCAATGGAAAATACTTGTAAAATAACCTTTTTGTGTGGGAAAAACTCGAGAACCTCATCACCTTGACTAGTCTCACGGGAAAACTCAATAACGTGAGGGGAAAACTTAGTTACTAAGGAATTAGTGTCATTGGAAAAATGAGTCACCGGATGGGAAAACCTTAGTCAATGGACTAGTTTCAATGGCAAAACCTAGTAAAATAACCACTTTGTGTTGGAATAACTCGAAAACCTGGCCACTGTGAGTAGTCTCATGGGAAAACTCAGCCACAGGAGGGGGAAACTTAGTCACTAAGGAATTAGTGCCATGGGACTAATGAGTCGGCTAATGGGATAACCTTAGTCACCGAACGAGTTTCCATGGCAAATCCTAGTAAAATAACCTCTTTGTGTGGGAAAAACTAGAAAACCTTGTCACTGTGAGTAGTCTAATCGGAAAACTCAGTCGCGGGAGGGGAAATTTAGTCACAAAGGAATTCATGTCATGGAAAAAATGAGTCACCAGATGGGAAAATTTTACTCACCGGACGAGTTTCAATGGGAAATACTTGTAAAATAACCTCTTTGTGTGGGAAAAAACTCGAGAACCTCATCACCTTGACTAGTCTAACAGGAAAACTCAGTCACATGAGGGGAAAACTTAGTCACTAAGGAATTAGTGTCATGGGAAAAATGAGTCACCGGATGGGAAAAACTTAGTCAATGGACTAGTTTCAATGGCAAAACCTAGTAAAATAACCTTTTTGTGTTTGAATAACTCGAAAACCAGGCCACTGTGAGTAGTCTCATGGGAAAACTCAGCCACAGGAGGGGGAAACTTAGTCACTACGGAATTAGTGCCATGGGACTAATGAGTCAACTAATGGGAAAACCTTAGTCACCGAACGAGTTTCCATGGCAAATCCTAGTAAAGTTACATCTTTGTGTGGGAAAAACTAGAAAACCTTGTCACTGTGAGTAGTCTCATCGGAAAACTCAGTCGCTGGCGGGGAAAATTTATCACAAAGGAATTTGTGTCATGGAAAAATGAGTCACCGGATGGGAAAATTCTACTCACCGGACGAGATTCAATGGAAAATACTTGTAAAATTACCTGTTTGTGTGCGAAAAACTCGAGAACCTCATCACCTTGACTAGTCTCACGGGAAAACTCAATAACATGAGGGGAAAACTTAGTCACTAAGGAATTAGTGTCATGGGAAAAATGAGTCACCGGATGGGAAAACCTTAGTCAATGGACTAGTTTCAATGGCAAAACTTAGTAAAATAACCTTTTTGTGTTTGAATAACTGGAAAACTTGGCCACTGTGAGTAGTCTCATCGGAAATCTCATTCGCGGGAGGGGAAAACTTAGTCACAAGGGAATTCGTGTCATGGAAAAAATGAGTCACGGGATGGGAATATTTTACTCACCGGACGAGTTTCAATGGAAAATACTTGTAAAATAACCTCTGTGTGGGAAAAACTCGAGAACCTCATCACCTTGACTAGTCTAACGGGAAAACTCAGTCACATGAGGGGAAAACTTAGTCACTAAGGAATTAGTGTCATGGGAAATATGAGTCACCGGATGGGAAAACCTTAGTCAATGGACTAGTTTCAATGGCAAAACCTAGTAAAATAACCACTTTGTGTTGGAATAACTCGAAAACCTGGCCACTGTGAGTAGTCTCATGGGAAAACTCAGCCACAGGAGGGGGAAACTTAGTCACCACAGAATTAGTGCCATGGGACTAATGAGTCGACTAATGGGAAAACCTTAGTCACCGAACGAGTTTCCATGGCAAATCCTTGAAAAGTTACATCTTTGTGTGGGAAAAACTAGAAAACCTTGTCACTGTGAGTAGTCTCATCGGAAAACTCAGTCGCGGGCGGGGAAAATTTAGTCACAAAGGAATTCGTGTCATGGAAAAAATGAGTCACCGGATGGGAAAATTTTACTCACCGGACGAGTTTCAATGGAAAATACTTGTAAAATAACCTCTTTGTGTGGAAAAAACTCGAGAACCTCATCACCTTGACTAGTCTCACGGGAAAACTCAGTTACATGAGGGGAAAACTTAGTCACTAAGGAATTAGTGTCATGGGAAAAATGAGTCACCGGATGGGAAAACCTTAGTCAATGGACTAGTTTCAATGGCAAAACCTAGTAAAATAACCACATTGTGTTGGAATAACTCGAAAACCTGGCCACTGTGAGTAGTCTCATGGGAAAACTCAGCCACAGGAGGGGGAAACTTAGTCACAACGGAATTAGTGCCATGGGACTAATGAGTCAACTAATGCGAAAACCTTAGTCACCGAACGAGTTTCCATGGCAAGTCTTAGTAAAGTTACATCTTTGTGTGGAAAAAACTAGAAAACTTTGTCACTGTGAGTAGTCTCATCGGAAAACTCAGTCGCGGGAGGGGAAAACTTAGTCACAAGGGAATTCGTCTCATGGAAAAAATGAGTCACCGGATGGGAAAATTTTACTCACCGGACGAGTTTCAATGGAAAATACTTGTAAAATAACCTCCGTGTGGGAAAAACTCGAGAACCTCATCACCTTGACTAGTCACACGGGAAAACTTAGTCACGTGAGGGGAAAACTTAGTCACTAAGGAATTAGTGTCATGGGAAAAATGAGTCACCGGATGGGAAAACCTTAGTCAATGGACTAGTTTCAATGGCAAAACCTTGTAAAACAACCTTTTTTTGTTGGAATAACTGGAAAACCTTGCCACTGTGAGTAGTCTCATGGGAAAACTCAGCCACAAGAGGGGGAAACTTAGTCACTAAGGAATTAGTGCTATGGGACTAATGAGACAACTAATGGGAAAACCTTAGTCACCGAAAGAGTTTCCATCACATATCCTAGTAAAGTAACATCTTTGTGTGGGAAAAACTAGAAAACCTTGTCACTGTAAGTAGTCTCATCGGAAAACTAAGTCGCGGGAGGGGAAAACTTAGTCACAAGGGAATTCGTGTCATGGAAAAAATGAGTCACCGGATGGGAAAATTTTACTCACCGGACGAGTTTCAATGGAAAATACTTGTAAAATAACCTCTGTGTGGGAAAAACTCGAGAACCTCATCACCTTGACTAGTCTAACGGGAAAACTCAATCACATGAGGGGAAAACTTAGTCACTAAGGAATTAGTGTCATGGGAAAAATGAGTCACCGGATGGGAAAACCTTAGTCAATGGACTAGTTTCAATGGCAAAACCTTGTAAAATAACCACTTTGTGTTGTAATATCTCGAAAACCTGGCCACTGTGAGTAGTCTCATGGGAAAACTCAGCCACAGGAGGGGGAAACTTAGTCACTACGGAATTAGTGCCATGGGACTAATGAGTCAACTAATGGGAAAACCTTAGTCACCGAACGAGTTTCCATGGCAAATCCTAGTAAAGTTACATCACCGGAAAAATTTATCACAAAGGAATTCGTGTCATGGAAAAATGAGTCACCGGATGGGAAAATTTTACTCACCGGACGAGATTCAATGGATAATACTTGTAAAATAACCTTTTTGTGTGGGAAAAACTCGAGAACCTCATCACCTTGACTAGTCTCACGGGAAAACTCAATAACGTGAGGGGAAAACTTAGTCACTAAGGAATTAGTGTCATGGGAAAAATGAGTCACCGGATGGGAAAACCTTAGTCAATGGACTAGTTTCAATGGCAAAACCTAGTAAAATAACCACTTTGTGTTGGAATAACTCGAAAACCTGGCCACTGTGAGTAGTCTCATGGGAAAACTCAGCCACAGGAGGGGGAAACTTAGTCACCACAGAATTAGTGCCATGGGACTAATGAGTCGACTAATGGGAAAACCTTAGTCACCGAACGAGTTTCCATGGCAAATGCAAGTAAAGTAACATCTTTGTGTGGGAAAAACAAGAAAACCTTGTCACTGTGAGTAGTCTCATCGGAAAACTCAGTCGCGGGAGGGGAAAACTTAGTCACAAAGGAATTCGTGTCATGGAAAAAATGAGTCACCGGATGGGAAAATTTTACTCACCGGACGAGTTTCAATGGAAAATACTTGTAAAATAACCTCTTTGTGTGGGAAAAACTCGAGAACCTCAACATCTTGACTAGTCTCACGGGAAAACTCAGTCACATGAGGGGAAAACTTAGTCACTAAGGAATTAGTGTCATGGGAAAAATGAGTCACCGGATGGGAAAACCTTAGTCAATGGACTAGTTTCAATGGCAAAACCTAGTAAAATAACCTTTTTGTGTTGGAATAACTGGAAAACCTGGCCACTGTGAGTAGTCTCATGGGAAAACTCAGCCACAAGAGGGGGAAACTTAGTCACTAAGGAATTAGTGCTATGGGACTAATGAGACAACTAATGGGAAAACCTTAGTCACCGAAAGAGTTTCCATCACAAATCCTAGTAAAGTAACATCTTTGTGTGGGAAAAACTAGAAAACCTTGTCACTGTAAGTAGTCTCATCGGAAAACTAAGTCGCGGGAGGGGAAAACTTAGTCACAAGGGAATTCGTGTCATGGAAAAAATGAGTCACCGGATGGGAAAATTTTACTCACCGGACGATTTTCAATGGAAAATACTTGTAAAATAACCTCTGTGTGGGAAAAACTCGAGAACCTCATCACCTTGACTAGTCACACGGGAAAACTTAGTCACGTGAGGGGAAAACTTAGTCACTAAGGAATTAGTGTCATGGGAAAAATGAGTCACCGGATGGGAAAACCTTAGTCAATGGACTAGTTTCAATGGCAAAACCTAGTAAAATAACCTTTTTGTGTTGGAATAACTGGAAAACCTGGCCACTGTGAGTTGTCTCATGGGAAAACTCAGCCACAAGAGGGGGAAACTTAGTCACTAAGGAATTAGTGCTATGGGACTAATGAGACAACTAATGGGAAAACCTTAGTCACCGAAAGAGTTTCCATTACAAATCCTAGTAAAGTAACATCTTTGTGTGGGAAAAACTAGAAAACCTTGTCACTGTAAGTAGTCTCATCGGAAAACTAAGTCGCGGGAGGGGAAAACTTAGTCACAAGGGAATTCGTGTCATGGAAAAAATGAGTCACCGGATGGGAAAATTTTACTCACCGGATGAGTTTCAATGGAAAATACTTGTAAAATAACCTCTGTGTGGGAAAAACTTGAGAACCTCATCACCTTGACTAGTCACACGGGAAAATTTAGTCACGTGAGGGGAAAACTTAGTCACTAAGGAATTAGTGTCATTGGAAAAATGAGTCACCGGATGGGAAAACCTTAGTCAATGGACTAGTTTCAATGGCAAAACCAAGTAAAATAACCTTTTTGTGTTGGAATAACTGGAAAACCTGGCCACTGTGAGTAGTCTCATGGGAAAACTCAACCACAAGAGGGGGAAACTTAGTCACTAAGGAATTAGTGCTATGGGACTAATGAGACAACTAATGGGAAAACCTTAGTCACCAAAAGAGTTTCCATCACAAATCCTAGTAAAGTAACATCTTTGTGTGCGAAAAACTAGAAAACCTTGTCACTGTAAGTAGTCTCATCGGAAAACTCAGTCGAGGGAGGGGAAAACTTAGTTACTAAGGAATTAGTGTCATTGGAAAAATGAGTCACCGGATGGGAAAACCTTAGTCAATGGACTAGTTTCAATGGCAAAACCTAGTAAAATAACCACTTTGTGTTGGAATAACTCGAAAACCTGGCCACTGTGAGTAGTCTCATGGGAAAACTCAGCCACAGGAGGGGGAAACTTAGTCACTAAGGAATTAGTGCCATGGGACTAATGAGTCGACTAATGGGAAAACCTTAGTCACCGAACGAGTTTCCATGGCAAATCCTAGTAAAATAACCTCTTTGTGTGGGAAAAACTAGAAAACCTTGTCACTGTGAGTAGTCTCATCGGAAAACTCAGTCGCGGGAGGGGAAATTTAGTCACAAAGGAATTCGTGTCATGGAAAAAATGAGTCACCGGATGGGAAAATTTTACTCACCGGATGAGTTTCAATGGGAAATACTTGTAAAATAACCTCTTTGTGTGGGAAAAAACTCGAGAACCTCATCACCTTGACTAGTCTAACGGGAAAACTCAGTCACATGAGGGGAAAACTTAGTCACTAAGGAATTAGTGTCATGGGAAAAATGAGTCACCGGATGGGAAAAACTTAGTCAATGGACTAGTTTCAATGGCAAAACCTAGTAAAATAACCTTTTTGTGTTGGAATAACTCGAAAACCTGGCCACTGTGAGTAGTCTCATGGGAAAACTCAGCCACAGAGGGGGAAACTTAGTCACTAAGGAATTAGTGCCATGGGACTAATGAGTCAATTAATGGGAAAACCTTAGTCACCGAACGAGTTTCCATGGCAAATCCTAGAAAAGTTACATCTTTGTGTGGGAAAAAATAGAAAACCTTGTCACTGTGAGTAGTCTCATAGGAAAACTCAGTCGCGGGCGGGGAAAATATAGTCACAAAGGAATTTGTGTCATGGAAAAATGAGTCACCGGATGGGAAAATTTTACTCACCGGACGAGATTCAATGGAAAATACTTGTAAAATAACCTTTTTGTGTGGGAAAAACTCGAGAACCTCATCACCTTGACTAGTCTCACGGGAAAACTGAATAACGTGAGGGGAAAACTTAGTCACTAAGGAATTAGTGTCATGGGAAAAATGAGTCACCGGATGGGAAAACCTTAGTCAATGGAGTAGTTTCAATGGCAAAACCTACTAAAATAACCACTTTGTGTTGGAATAACTCGAAAACCTGGCCACTGTGAGTAGTCTCACGGGAAAACTCAGCCACAGGAGGGGGAAACTTTGTCACTAAGGAATTAGTGCCATGGGACTAATGAGTCGACTAATGGGAAAACCTTAGTCACCGAACGAGTTTCCATGGCAAATGCAAGTAAAGTAACATCTTTGTGTGGGAAAAACTAGAAAACCTTGCCACTGTGAGTAGTCTCATCGGAAAACTCAGTCGCGGGAGGGGACAACTTAGTCACAAAGGAATTCGTGTCTTAGAAAAATGAGTCACCGGATGGGAAAATTTTACTCACCGGACGAGTTTCAATGGAAAATACTTGTAAAATAACCTCTTTGTATGGAAAAAACTCGTGAACCTCATCACCTTGACTAGTCTCACGGGAAAACTCAGTTACATGAGGGGAAAACTTAGTCACTAAGGAATTAGTGTCATGGGAAAAATGAGTCACCGGATGGGAAAACCTTAGTCAATGGACTAGTTTCAATGGAAAAACCTAGTAAAATAACCACTTTGTGTTGGAATAACTCGAAAACCTGGCCACTGTGAGTAGTCTCATGGGAAAACTCAGCCACAGGAGGGGGAAACTTTGTCACTAAGGAATTAGTGCCATGGGACTAATGAGTCGACTAATGGGAAAACCTTAGTCACCGAACGAGTTTCCATGGCAAATGCAAGTAAAGTAACATCTTTGTGTGGGAAAAACTAGAAAACCTTGTCACTGTGTGTAGTCTCATCGGAAAACTCAGTCGCGGGAGGGGACAATTTAGTCACAAAGGAATTAGTGTCATGGAAAAAATGAGTCACCGGATGGGAAAATTTTACTGTCCGGACGAGTTTCAATGGAAAATACTTGTAAAATAACCTCTTTGTGTGGAAAAAACTCGAGGACCTCATCACCTTGACTAGTCTCACGGGTAAACTCAGTTACATGAGGGGAAAACTTAGTCACTAAGGAATTAGTGTCATGGGAAAAATGAGTCACCGGATGGGAAAACCTTAGTCAATGGACTAGTTTCAATGGCAAAACCTAGTAAAATAACCTTTTTGTGTTGGAATAACTCGAAAACCTGGCCACTGTGAGTAGTCTCATGGGAAAACTCAGCCACAGGAGGGGGAAACTTTGTCACTAAGGAATTAGTGCCATGGGACTAATGAGTCGACTAATGGGAAAACCTTAGTCACCGAACGAGTTTCCATGGCAAATGCAGGTAAAGTAACATCTTTGTGTGGGAAAAACAAGAAAACCTTGTCACTGTGAGTAGTCTCATCGGAAAACTCAGTCGCGGGAGGGGAAAACTTAGTCACAAAGGAATTCGTGTCATGGAAAAAATGAGTCACCGGATGGGAAAATTTTACTCACCGGACGAGTTTCAATGGAAAATACTTGTAAAATAACCTCTTTGTGTGGGAAAAACTCGAGAACCTCATCATCTTGACTAGTCTCACGGGAAAACTCAGTCACATGAGGGGAAAACTTAGTCACTAAGGAATTAGTGTCATGGGAAAAATGAGTCACCGGATGGGAAAACCTTAGTCAATGGACTAGTTTCAATGGCAAAACCTAGTAAAATAACCTTTTTGTGTTGGAATAACTGGAAAGCCTTGCCACTGTGAGTAGTCTCATGGGAAAACTCAGCCACAAGAGGAGGAAACTTAGTCACTAAGGAATTAGTGCTATGGGACTAATGAGACAACTAATGGGAAAACCTTAGTCACCGAAAGAGTTTCCATCACAAATCCTAGTAAAGTAACATCTTTGTATGCGAAAAACTAAAAAACCTTGTCACTGTAAGTAGTCTCATCGGAAAACTTAGTCACAAGGGAATTCGTGTCATGGAAAAAATGAGTCACCGGATGGGAAAATTTTACTCACCGGACGAGTTTCAATGGAAAATACTTGTAAAATAATCTCTGTGTGGGAAAAACTCGAGAACCTCATCACCTTGACTAGTCACACGCGAAAACTCAGTCACGTGAGGGGAAAACTTAGTCACTAAGGAATTAGTGTCATGGGAAAAATGAGTCACCGGATGGGAAAACCTTAGTCAATGGACTAGTTTCAATGGCAAAACCTAGTAAAATAACCATTTTGTGTTGGAATAACTCGAAAACCTGGCCACTGTGAGTAGTCTCATGGGAAAACTCAGCCACAAGAGGGGGAAACTTTGTCACTAAGGAATTAGTGCCATGGGACTAATGAGTCGACTAATGGGAAAACCTTAGTCACCGAACGAGTTTCCATGGCAAATGCAAGTAAAGTAACATCTTTGTGCGGGAAAAACTAGAAAACCTTGTCACTGTGTGTAGTCTCATCGGAAAACTCAGTCGCGGGAGGGGACAATTTAGTCACAAAGGAATTAGTGTCATGGAAAAAATGAGTCTCCGGATGGGAAAATTTTACTGACCGGACGAGTTTCAATGGAAAATACTTGTAAAATAACCTCTTTGTGTGGAAAAAACTCGAGGACCTCATCATCTTGACTAGTCTCACGGGTAAACTCAGTTACATGAGGGGAAAACTTAGTCACTAAGGAATTAGTGTCATGGGAAAAATGAGTCACCGGATGGGAAAACCTTAGTCAATGGACTAGTTTCAATGGCAAAACCTAGTAAAATAACCTTTTTGTGTTGGAATAACTCGAAAACCTGGCCACTGTGAGTAGTCTCATGGGAAAACTCAGCCACAGGAGGGGGAAACTTTGTCACTAAGGAATTAGTGCCATGGGACTAATGAGTCGACTAATGGGAAAACCTTAGTCACCGAACGAGTTTCCATGGCAAATGCAGGTAAAGTAACATCTTTGTGTGGGAAAAACAAGAAAACCTTGTCACTGTGAGTAGTCTCATCGGAAAACTCAGTCGCGGGAGGGGAAAACTTAGTCACAAAGGAATTCGTGTCATGGAAAAAATGAGTCACCGGATGGGAAAATTTTACTCACCGGACGAGTTTCAATGGAAAATACTTGTAAAATAACCTCTTTGTGTGGGAAAAACTCGAGAACCTCATCATCTTGACTAGTCTCACGGGAAAACTCAGTCACATGAGGGGAAAACTTAGTCACTAAGGAATTAGTGTCATGGGAAAAATGAGTCACCGGATGGGAAAACCTTAGTCAATGGACTAGTTTCAATGGCAAAACCTAGTAAAATAACCTTTTTGTGTTGGAATAACTGGAAAGCCTTGCCACTGTGAGTAGTCTCATGGGAAAACTCAGCCACAAGACGAGGAAACTTAGTCACTAAGGAATTAGTGCTATGGGACTAATGAGACAACTAATGGGAAAACCTTAGTCACCGAAAGAGTTTCCATCACAAATCCTAGTAAAGTAACATCTTTGTGTGCGAAAAACTAAAAAACCTTGTCACTGTAAGTAGTCTCATCGGAAAACTTAGTCACAAGGGAATTCGTGTCATGGAAAAAATGAGTCACCGGATGGGAAAATTTTACTCACCGGACGAGTTTCAATGGAAAATACTTGTAAAATAATCTCTGTGTGGGAAAAACTCGAGAACCTCATCACCTTGACTAGTCTAACGGGAAAACTCAGTCACATGAGGGGAAAACTTAGTCACTAAGGAATTAGTGTCATGGGAAAAATGAGTCACCGGATGGGAAAACCTTAGTCAATGGACTAGTTTCAATGGCAAAACCTAGTAAAATAACCACTTTGTGTTGGAATAACTCGAAAACCTGGCCACTGTGAGTAGTCTCATGGGAAAACTCAGCCACAAGAGGGGGAAACTTTGTCACTAAGGAATTAGTGCCATGGGACTAATGAGTCGACTAATGGGAAAACCTTAGTCACCGAACGAGTTTCCATGGCAAATGCAAGTAAAGTAACATCTTTGTGCGGGAAAAACTAGAAAACCTTGTCACTGTGAGTAGTCTCATCGGAAAACTCAGTCGCGGGAGGGGACAACTTAGTCACAAAGGAATTCGTGTCATGGAAAAATGAATCACCGGATGGGAAAATTTTACTCACCCGACGAGTTTCAATGGAAAATACTTGTAAAATAACCTCTTTATGTGGAAAAAACTCGAGAACCTCATCACCTTGACTAGTCACACGCGAAAACTTAGTCACGTGAGGGGAAAACTTAGTCACTAAGGAATTAGTGTCATGGGAAAAATGAGTCACCGGATGGGAAAACCTTAGTCAATGGAGTAGTTTCAATGGCAAAACCTAGTAAAATAACCACTTTGTGTTGGAATAACTCGAAAACCTGGCCAGTGTGAGTAGTCTCATGGGAAAACTCAGCCACAGGAGGGGGAAACTTAGTCACTAAGGAATTAGTGCCATGGGACTAATGAGTCAACTAATGGGAAAACCTTAGTCACCGAACGAGTTTCCATGGCAAATCCTAGTAAAATAACCTCTTTGTGTGGGAAAAACTAGAAAACCTTGTCACTGTGAGTAGTCTCATCGGAAAACTCAGTCGCGGGAGGGGAAATTTAGTCACAAAGGAATTCGTGTCATGGTAAAAATGAGTCACCGGATGGGAAAATTTTACTCACCGGACGAGTTTCAATGGGAAATACTTGTAAAATAACCTCTTTGTGCGGGAAAAAACTCGAGAACCTCATCACCTTGACTAGTCTAACGGGAAAACTCAGTCACATGAGGGGAAAACTTAGTCACTAAGGAATTTGTGTCATGGGAAAAATGAGTCACCGGATGGGAAAAACTTAGTTAATGGACTAGTTTCAATGGCAAAACCTAGTAAAATTACCTTTTTGTGTTGGAATAACTGGAAAACCTGGCCACTGTGAGTAGTCTCATGGGAAAACTCAGCCACAGGAGGGGGAAACTTAGTCACTAAGGAATTAGTGCAATGGGACTAATGAGTCGACTAATGGGAAAACCTTAGTCACCGAACGAGTTTCCATGGCAAATGCAAGTAAAGTAACATCTTTGTGTGGGAAAAACAAGAAAACCTAGTCACTGTGAGTAGTCTCATCAGAAAACTCAGTCGCGGGAGTGGAAAACTTAGTCACAAAGGAATTCGTGTCATGGAAAAAATGAGGCACCGGATGGGAAAATTTTACTCACCTGACGAGTTTCAATGGAAAATACTTGTAAAACAACCTCTTTGTGTGGGAAAAACTCGAGAACCTCATCATCTTGACTAGTCTCACGGGAAAACTCAGTCACATGAGGGGAAAACTTAGTCACTAAGGAATTAGTGTCATGGGTAAAATGAGTCACCGGATGGGAAAACCTTAGTCAATGGACTAGTTTCAATGGCAAAACCTAGTAAAATAACCTTTTTGTGTTGGAATAACTCGAAAACCTGGCCAGTGCGAGTAGTCTCATGGGAAAACTCAGCCACAGGAGGGGGAAACTTTGTCACTAAGGAATTAGTGCCATGGGACTAATGAGTCGACTAATGGGAAAACCTTAGTCACCGAACGAGTTTCCATGGCAAATGCAAGTAAAGTAACATCTTTGTGTGGGAAAAACAAGAAAACCTAGTCACTGTGAGTAGTCTCATCGGAAAACTCAGTCGCGGGAGGGGAAAACTTAGTCACAAAGGAATTCGTGTCATGGAAAAAATGAGGCACCGGATGGGAAAATTTTACTCACCTGACGAGTTTCAATGGAAAATACTTGTAAAACAACCTCTTTGTGTGGGAAAAACTCGAGAACCTCATCATCTTGACTAGTCTCACGGGAAAACTCAATCACATGAGGGGAAAACTTAGTCACTGAGGAATTAGTGTCATGGGTAAAATGAGTCACCGGATGGGAAAACCTTAGTCAATGGACTAGTTTCAATGGCAAAACCTAGTAAAATAACCTTTTTGTGTTGGAATAACTGGAAAGCCTTGCCACTGTGAGTAGTCTCATGGGAAAACTCAGCCACAAGAGGGGGAAACTTAGTCACTAAGGAATTAGTGCTATGGGACTAATGAGACAACTAATGGGAAAACCTTAGTCACCGAAAGAGTTTCCATCACAAATCCTAGTAAAGTAACATCTTTGTGTGGGAAAAACTAGAAAACCTTGTCACTATAAGTAGTCTCATCAGAAAACTCAGTCGCGGGAGGGGAAAACTTAGTCACAAGGGAATTCGTGTCATGGAAAAAATGAGTCACCCGACGGGAAAATTTTACTCACCGGACGAGTTTCAATGGAAAATACTTGTAAAATAACCTTTTTGTGTGGGAAAAACTCGAGAACCTCATCACCTTGACTAGTCTCACGGGAAAACTCAATAACGTGAGCGGAAAACTTAGTCACTAAGGAATTAGTGTCATGGGAAAAATGAGTCACCGGATGGGAAAACCTTAGTCAATGGACTAGTTTCAATGGCAAAACCTAGTAAAATAACCACTTTGTGTTGGAATAACACGAAAACCTGGCCACTGTGAGTAGTCTCATGGGAAAACTTAGCCACAGGAGGGGGAAACTTTGTCACTAAGGAATTAGTGCCATGGGACTAATGAGTCGACTAATGGGAAAACCTTAGTCACCGAACGAGTTTCCATGGCAAATGCAAGTAAAGTAACATCTTTGTGTGGGAAAAACAAGAAAAACTTGTCACTGTGAGTAGTCTCATCGGAAAACTCAGTCGCGGGAGGGGAAAACTTAGTCACAAAGGAATTCGTGTCATGGAAAAAATGAGTCACCGGATGGGAAAATTTTACTCACGTGACGAGTTTCAATGGAAAATACTTGTAAAATAACCTCTTTTTGTGGGAAAAACTCGAGAACCTCATCATCTTGACTAGTCTCACGGGAAAACTCAGTCACATGAGGGGAAAACTTAGTCACTAAGGAATTAGTGTCATGGGAAAAATGAGTCACCGGATGGGAAAACCTTAGTCAATGGACTAGTTTCAATGGCAAAACCTAGTAAAATAACCTTTTTGTGTTGGAATAACTGGAAAACCTGGCCACTGTGAATAGTCTCATGGGAAAACTCAGCCACAAGAGGGGGAAACTTAGTCACTAAGGAATTAGTGCTATGGGACTAATGAGACAACAAATGGGAAAACCTTAGTCACCGAAAGAGTTTCCATCGCAAATCCTAGTAAAGTAACATCTTTGTGTGGGAAAAACTAGAAAACCTTGTCACTGTAAGTAGTCTCATCGGAAAACTCAGTCGCGGGAGGGGAAAACTTAGTCACAAGGGAATTCGTGTCATGGAAAAAATGAGTCACCGGATGGGAAAATTTTAGTCACCGGACGAGTTTCAATGGAAAATACTTGTAAAAAAACCTCTGTGTGGGAAAAACTCGAGAACCTCATCACCTTGACTAGTCTAACGGGAAAACTTAGTCACGTGAGGGGAAAACTTAGTCACTAAGGAATTAGTGTCATGTGAAAAATGAGTCACCGGATGGGAAAACCTAAGTCAATGGACTAGTTTCAATGGCAAAACCTAGTAAAATAACCACTTTGTGTTGGAATAACTCGAAAACCTGGCCACTGTGAGTAGTCTAGTGGGAAAACTCAGCCACAGGAGGGGGAAACATTGTCACTAAGGAATTAGTGCCATGGGACTAATGAGTCGACTAATGGGAAAACCTTAGTCACCGAACGAGTTTCCATGGCAAATGCAAGTAAAGTAACATCTTTGTGTGGGAAAAACAAGAAAACCTTGTCACTGTGAGTAGTCTCATCGGAAAACTCAGTCGCGGGAGGGGAAAACTTAGTCACAAAGGAATTCGTGTCATGGAAAAAATGAGTCACCGGATGGGAAAATTTTACTCACGTGACGAGTTTCAATGGATAATAGTTGTAAAATAACCTCTTTTTGTGGGAAAAACTCGAGAACCTCATCATCTTGACTAGTCTCACGGGAAAACTCAGTCACATGAGGGGAAAACTTAGTCACTAAGGAATTAGTGTCATGGGAAAAATGAGTCACCGGATGGGAAAACCTTAGTCAATGGACTAGTTTCAATGGCAAAACCTAGTAAAATAACCTTTTTGTGTTGGAATAACTGGAAAACCTGGCCACTGTGAATAGTCTCATGGGAAAACTCAGCCACAAGAGGGGGAAACTTAGTCACTAAGGAATTAGTGCTATGGGACTAATGAGACAACAAATGGGAAAACCTTAGTCACCGAAAGAGTTTCGATCGCAAATCCTAGTAAAGTAACATCTTTGTGTGGGAAAAACTAGAAAACCTTGTCACTGTAAGTAGTCTCATCGGAAAACTCAGTCGCGGGAGGGGAAAACTTAGTCACAAGGGAATTCGTGTCATGGAAAAAATGAGTCACCGGATGGGAAAATTTTAGTCACCGGACGAGTTTCAATGGAAAATACTTGTAAAATAACCTCTGTGTGGGAAAAACTCGAGAACCTCAACACCTTGACTAGTCTAACGGGAAAACTTAGTCACGTGAGGGGAAAACTTAGTCACTAAGGAATTAGTGTCATGGGAAAAATGAGTCACCGGATGGGAAAACCTTAGTCAATGGACTAGTTTCAATGGCAAAACCTAGTAAAATAACCACTTTGTGTTGGAATAACTCGAAAACCTGGCCACTGTGAGTAGTCTAGTGGGAAAACTCAGCCACAGGAGGGGGAAACATTGTCACTAAGGAATTAGTGCCATGGGACTAATGAGTCGACTAATGGGAAAACCTTAGTCACCGAACGAGTTTCCATGGCAAATGCAAGTAAAGTAATATCTTTGTGTGGGAAAAACAAGAAAACCTTGTCACTGTGAGTAGTCTCATCGGAAAACTCAGTCGCGGGAGGGGAAAACTTAGTCACAAAGGAATTCGTGTCATGGAAAAAATGAGTCACCGGATGGGAAAATTTTACTCACGTGACGAGTTTCAATGGATAATAGTTGTAAAATAACCTCTTTTTGTGGGAAAAACTCGAGAACCTCATCATCTTGACTAGTCTCACGGGAAAACTCAGTCACATGAGGGGAAAACTTAGTCACTAAGGAATTAGTGTCATGGGAAAAATGAGTCACCGGATGGGAAAACCTTAGTCAATGGACTAGTTTCAATGGCAAAACCTAGTAAAATAACCTTTTTGTGTTGGAATAACTGGAAAACCTGGCCACTGTGAATAGTCTCATGGGAAAACTCAGCCACAAGAGGGGGAAACTTAGTCACTAAGGAATTAGTGCCATGGGACTAATGAGTCGACTAATGGGAAAACCTTAGTCACCGAACGAGTTTCCATGGCAAATCATAGTAAAATAACCTCTTTGTGTGGGAAAAACTAGAAAACCTTGTCACTGTGAGTAGTCTCATCGGAAAACTCAGTCGCGGGGGGGGGGGGGGGGGGGGGGAAATTTAGTCACAAAGGAATTCGTGTCATGGAAAAAATGAGTCACCGGATGGGAAAATTTTACTCACCGGACGAGTTTCAATGGAAAATACTTGTAAAATAACCTCTTTGTGTGGAAAAAACTCGAGAAGATCATCACCTTGACTAGTATCACGGGAAAACTCAGTCACGTGAGGGGAAAACTTAGTCAGTAAATAATTAGTGTCATGGGAAAAATGAGTCACCGGATGGGAAAACCTTAGTCAATGGACTAGTTTCATCGGCAAAACCTAGTAAAATAACCTCTTTGTGTTGGAATAACTGAAAACCTGGCCACTGTGAGTAGTCTCATGGGAAAACTCAGCCACAGGAGGGGGAAACTAAGTCACTAAGGAATTAGTGCCATGGGACTAATGAGTCAACTAATGGGAAAACCTTAGTCATCGAACGAGTTTCCATGGCAAATCCTAGTAAAGTAACATCTTTGTGTGGGAAAAACTAGAAAACCTTGTCACTGTGAGTAGTCTCATCGGAAAACTCAGTCGCGGGAGGGGACAACTTAATCACAAAGGAATTAGTGTCATGGAAAAAATGATTCACCGGATGGGAAAATTTTACTCACCGGACGAGTTTCAATGGAAAATACTTGTAAAATAACCTCTTTGTGTCGAAAAAACTCGAGAACATCATCTCCTTGACTAGTCTCACGGGAAAACTCAGTTACATGAGGGGAAAACATAGTCACTAAGGAATTAGTGTCATGGGAAAAATGAGTCACCGGATGGGAAAACCTTAGTCAATGGACTAGTTTCAATGGCAAAACCTAGTAAAATAACCTTTTTGTGTTGGAATAACTCGAAAACCTGGCCACTGTGAGTAGTCTCATGGTAAAACTCAGCCACAGGAGGAGGAAACTTAGTCACTAAGGAATTAGTGCCATGGGACTAATGAGTCGACTAATGGGAAAACCTTAGTCACCGAACGAGTTTCCATGGAAAATCCTAGTAAAATAACCTCTTTGTGTGGGAAAAACTAGAAAACCTTGTCACTGTGAGTAGTCTCATCGGAAAACTCAGTCGCGGGAGGGGAAATTTAGTCACAAAGGAATTCGTGTCATGGAAAAAATGAGTCACCGGATGGGAAAATTTTACTCACCGGACGAGTTTCAATGGAAAATACTTGTAAACTAACCTCTTTGTGTGGAAAAAACTCGAGAAGATAATCACCTTGACTAGTCTCACGGCAAAACTTTGTTACATGAGGGGAAAACATAGTCACTAAGGAATTCGTGTCATGGGAAAAATGAGTCACCGGATGGGAAAACCTTAGTCAATGGACTAGTTTCAATAGCAAAACCTAGTAAATAACCTTTTTGTGTTGGAATAACTCGAAAACCTGGCCACTGTGAGTAGTCTCATGGGAAAACTCAGCCACAGGAAGGGGAAACTTAGTCACTAAGGAATTAGTGCCATGGGACTAATGATTCAACTAATGGGAAAACCTTAGTCACCGAACTAGTTTCCATGGCAAATGCAAGTAAAGTAACATCTTTGTGTGGGAAAAACTAGAAAACCTTGTCACTGTGAGTAGTCTCATCGGAAAACTCAGTCGCGGGAGGGGACAACTTAGTCACAAAGGAATTAGTGTCATGGAAAAAATGAGTCACCGGATGGGAAAATTTTAGTCAGCGGACGAGTTTCAATGGAAAATACTTGTAAAATAACCTCTTTGTGTGGAAAAAACTTGAGAACCTCATCACCTTGACTAGTCTAACGGGAAAACTCAGTCACGTGAGGGGAAAACTTAGTCACTAAGGAATTAGTGTCATGGGAAAAATGAGTCACCGGATGGGAAAACCTTAGTCAATGGACTAGTTTCAATGGCAAAACCTAGTAAAATAACCTTTTTGTGTTGGAATAACTCGAAAACCTGGCCACTGCGAGTAGTCTCATGGGAAAACTCAGCCACAGGAGGGGGAAACTTTGTCACTAAGGAATTAGTGCCATGGGACTAATGAGTCGACTAATGGGAAAACCTTAGTCACCGAACGAGTTTCCATGGCAAATGCAAGTAAAGTAACATCTTTGTGTGGGAAAAACAAGAAAACCTAGTCACTGTGAGTAGTCTCATCGGAAAACTCAGTCGCGGGAGGGGAAAACTTAGTCACAAAGGAATTCGTGTCATGGAAAAAATGAGGCATCGGATGGGAAAATTTTACTCACCTGACGAGTTTCAATGGAAAATACTTGTAAAATAACCTCTTTGTGTGGGAAAAACTCGAGAACCTCATCATCTTGACTAGTCTCACGGGAAAACTCAGTCACATGAGGGGAAAACTTAGTCACTAAGGAATTAGTGTCATGGGTAAAATGAGTCACCGGATGGGAAAACCTTAGTCAATGGACTAGTTTCAATGGCAAAACCTACTAAAATAACCTTTTTGTGTTGGAATAACTGGAAAGCCTTGCCACTGTGAGTAGTCTCATGGGAAAACTCAGCCACAAGAGGGGGAAACTTAGTCACTAAGGAATTAGTGCTATGGGACTAATGAGACAACTAATGGGAAAACCTTAGTCACCGAAAGAGTTTCCATCACAAATCCTAGTAAAGTAACATCTTTATGTGGGAAAAACTAGAAAACCTTGTCACTATAAGTAGTCTCATTAGAAAACTCAGTCGCGGGAGGGGAAAACTTAGTCACAAGGGAATTCGTGTCATGGAAAAAATGAGTCACCCGACGGGAAAATTTTACTCACCGGACGAGTTTCAATGGAAAATACTTGTAAAATAACCTCTTTCTGTGGAAAAAAACTCGAGAAGATCATCACCTTGACTAGTATCACGGGAAAACTCAGTCACGTGAGGGGAAAACTTAGTCAGTAAATAATTAGTGTCATGGGAAAAATGAGTCACCGGATGGGAAAACCTTAGACAATGGACTAGTTTCAATGGCAAAACCTAGTAAAATAACCTCTTTGTGTTGGAATAACTGAAAACCTGGCCACTGTGAGTAGTCTCATGGGAAAACTCAGCCACAGGAGGGGGAAACTTAGTCACTAAGGAATTAGTGCCATGGGACTAATGAGTCAACTAATGGGAAAACCTTAGTCATCGAACGAGTTTCCATGGCAAATCCTAGTAAAGTAACATCTTTGTGTGGGAAAAACTAGAAAACCTTGTCACTGTGAGTAGTCTCATCGGAAAACTCAGTCGCGGGAGGGGACAACTTAGTCACAAAGGAATTCGTGTCATGGAAAAAATGAGTCACCGGATGGGAAAATTTTACTCACGTGACGAGTTTCAATGGAAAATACTTGTAAAATAACCTCTTTTTGTGGGAAAAACTCGAGAACCTCATCATCTTGACTAGTCTCACGGGAAAACTCAGTCACATGAGGGGAAAACTTAGTCACTAAGGAATTAGTGTCATGGAAAAAATGAGTCACCGGATGGGAAAACCTTAGTCAATGGACTAGTTTCAATGGCAAAACCTAGCAAAATAACCTTTTTGTGTTGGAATAACTGGAAAACCTGGCCACTGTGAATAGTCTCATGGGAAAACTCAGCCACAAGAGGGGGAAACTTAGTCACTAAGGAATTAGTGCTATGGGACTAATGAGACAACAAATGGGAAAACCTTAGTCACCGAAAGAGTTTCCATCGCAAATCCTAGTAAAGTAACATCTTTGTGTGGGAAAAACTAGAAAACCTTGTCACTGTAAGTAGTCTCATCGGAAAACTCAGTCGCGGGAGGGGAAAACTTAGTCACAAGGGAATTCGTGTCATGGAAAAAATGAGTCACCGGATGGGAAAATTTTAGTCACCGAACAAGTTTCAATGGAAAATACTTGTAAAATAACCTCTGTGTGGGAAAAACTCGAGAACCTCATCACCTTGACTAGTCTAACGGGAAAACTTAGTCACGTGAGGGGAAAACTTAGTCACTAAGGAATTAGTGTCATGGGAAAAATGAGTCACCGGATGGGAAAACCTTAGTCAATGGACTAGTTTCAATGGCAAAACCTAGTAAAATAACCACTTTGTGTTGGAATAACTCGAAAACCTGGCCACTGTGAGTAGTCTAGTGGGAAAACTCAGCCACAGGAGGGGGAAACATTGTCACTAAGGAATTAGTGCCATGGGACTAATGAGTCGACTAATGGGAAAACCTTAGTCACCCGAACGAGTTTCCATGGCAAATGCAAGTAAAGTAACATCTTTGTGTGGGAAAAACAAGAAAACCTTGTCACTGTGAGTAGTCTCATCGGAAAACTCAGTCGCGGGAGGGGAAAACTTAGTCACAAAGGAATTCGTGTCATGGAAAAAATGAGTCACCGGATGGGAAAATTTTACTCACGTGACGAGTTTCAATGGATAATAGTTGTAAAATAACCTCTTTTTGTGGGAAAAACTCGAGAACCTCATCATTTTGACTAGTCTCACGGGAAAACTCAGTCACATGAGGGGAAAACTTAGTCACTAAGGAATTAGTGTCATGGGAAAAATGAGTCACCGGATGGGAAAACCTTAGTCAATGGACTAATTTCAATGGCAAAACCTAGTAAAATAACCTTTTTGTGTTGGAATAACTGGAAAACCTGGCCACTGTGAATAGTCTCATGGGAATACTCAGCCACAAGAGGGGGAAACTTAGTCACTAAGGAATTAGTGCCATGGGACTAATGAGTCGACTAATGGGAAAACCTTAGTCACCGAACGAGTTTCCATGGCAAATCATAGTAAAATAACCTCTTTGTGTGGGAAAAACTAGAAAACCTTGTCACTGTGAGTAGTCTCATCGGAAAACTCAGTCGCGGGGGGGGGGGGGGGGGGAAATTTAGTCACAAAGGAATTCGTGTCATGGAAAAAATGAGTCACCGGATGGGAAAATTTTACTCACCGGACGAGTTTCAATGGAAAATACTTGTAAAATAACCTCTTTCTGTGGAAAAAACTCGAGAAGATCATCACCTTGACTAGTATCACGGGAAAACTCAGTCACGTGAGGGGAAAACTTAGTCAGTAAATAATTAGTGTCATGGGAAAAATGAGTCACCGGATGGGAAAACCTTAGTCAATGGACTAGTTTCATCGGCAAAACCTAGTAAAATAACCTCTTTGTGTTGGAATAACTGAAAACCTGGCCACTGTGAGTAGTCTCATGGGAAAACTCAGCCACAGGAGGGGGAAACTTAGTCACTAAGGAATTAGTGCCATGGGACTAATGAGTCAACTAATGGGAAAACCTTAGTCATCGAACGAGTTTCCATGGCAAATCCTAGTAAAGTAACATCTTTGTGTGGGAAAAACTAGAAAACCTTGTCACTGTGAGTAGTCTCATCGGAAAACTCAGTCGCGGGAGGGGACAACTTAGTCACAAAGGAATTAGTGTCATGGAAAAAATGATTCACCGGATGGGAAAATTTTACTCACCGGACGAGTTTCAATGGAAAATACTTGTAAAATAACCTCTTTGTGTCGAAAAAACTCGAGAACATCATCTCCTTGACTAGTCTCACGGGAAAACTCAGTTACATGAGGGGAAAACATAGTCACTAAGGAATTAGTGTCATGGGAAAAATGAGTCACCGGATGGGAAAACCTTAGTCAATGGACTAGTTTCAATGGCAAAACCTAGTAAAATAACCTTTTTGTGTTGGAATAACTCGAAAACCTGGCCACTGTGAGTAGTCTCATGGTAAAACTCAGCCACCGGAGGGGGAAACTTAGTCACTAAGGAATTAGTGCCATGGGACTAATGAGTCGACTAATGGGAAAACCTTAGTCACCGAACGAGTTTCCATGGCAAATCCTAGTAAAATAACCTCTTTGTGTGGGAAAAACTAGAAAACCTTGTCACTGTGAGTAGTCTCATCGGAAAACTCAGTCGCGGGAGGGGAAATTTAGTCACAAAGGAATTCGTGTCGTGGAAAAAATGAGTCACCGGATGGGAAAATTTTACTCACCGGACGAGTTTCAATGGAAAATACTTGTAAACTAACCTCTTTGTGTGGAAAAAACTCGAGAAGATCATCACCTTGACTAGTCTCACGGGAAAACTTTGTTACATGAGGGGAAAACATAGTCACTAAGGAATTAGTGTCATGGGAAAAATGAGTCACCGGATGGGAAAACCTTAGTCAATGGACTAGTTTCAATAGCAAAACCTAGTAAATAACCTTTTTGTGTTGGAATAACTCGAAAACCTGGCCACTGTGAGTAGTCTCATGGGAAAACTCAGCCACAGGAGGGGGAAACTTAGTCACTAAGGAATTAGTGCCATGGGACTAATGATTCAACTAATGGGAAAACCTTAGTCACCGAACGAGTTTCCATGGCAAATCCTCGTAAAATTACCTCTTTGTATGGGAAAAACTAGAAAACCTTGTCACTGTGAGTAGTCTCATCGGAAAACTCCGTCGCAGGAGGGGAAAACTTAGTCACAAAGGAAATCGTTTTATGGAAAAAATGAGTCACCGGATGGGATAATTTTACTCACCGGACGAGTTTCAATGGAAAATACTTGTAAAATAACCTCTTTGTGTGGGAAAAACTCGAGAACCTCATCACCTTAACTAGTCTCACGGGAAAACTCAATCACGTGAGGGGAAAACTTAGTCACTAAGAAATTAGTGTCAGGGGATAAATGAGTCACCGGATGGGATAACCTTAGTCAATGGACTAGTTTCAATTTCTAAACCTAGTAAAATAATCTCTTTGTTTTGGAATAACTCGAAAACCTGGCCACTGTGAGTAGTCTCATGGGAAAACTCAGCCACAGGAGGGGGAAACTTAGTCACTAAGGAATTAGTGCCATGGGACTAATGAGTAAACAAATGGGAAAACCTTAGTCACCGAACGAGTTTCCATGGCAAATCCTTGTAAAGTAACATCTTTGTGTGGGAAAAACTAAAAAACCTTGTCACTGTGAGTAGTCTCATCGGAAAACTCAGTCGCGGGAGGGGTAAACTTAGTCATAAAGGAATTCGTGTCATGGAAAAAATGAGTCACCGGATGAGAAAATTTTACTCACCGGACGAGTTTCAATGCAAAAACTTGTAAAATAACCTCTTTATGTGGGAAAAACTCGAGAACCTCATCACCTTGACTAGTCTCACGGGAAAACTCAGTCACGTGAGGGGAAAACTTAGTCAGTAAATAATTAGTGTCATGGGAAAAATGAGTCACCGGATGGGAAAACCTTAGTCAATGGACTAGTTTCAATGGCAAAACCTAGTAAAATAACCTTTTTGTGTTGGAATAAATGGAAAACCTGGCCACTGTGAATAGTCTCATGGGAAAACTCAGCCACAAGAGTAGGAAACTTAGTCACTAAGGAATTAGTGCTATGGGACTAACGAGACAACTAATGGGAAAACCTTAGTCACCGAAAGAGTTTCCATCGCAAATCCTACTAAATTAACATCTTTGTGTGGGAAAAACTAGAAAACCTTGTCACTGTAAGTAGTCTCATCGGAAAACTCAGTCGCGGGAGGGGAAAACTTAGTCACAAGGGAATTCGTGTCATTGAAAAAATGAGTCACCGGATGGGAAAATTTTAGTCACCGGACGAGTTTCAATGGAAAATACTTGTAAAATAACCTCTGTGTGGGAAAAACTCGAGAACCTCATCACCTTGACTAGTCTAACGGGAATACTTAGTCACTAAGGAATTAGTGTCATGGGAAAAATGAGTCACCGGATGGGAAAACGTTAGTCAATGGACTAGTTTCAATGGAAAAACCTAGTAAAATAACCACTTTGTGTTGGAATAACTCGAAAACCTGGCCACTGTGAGTAGTCTCATGGGAAAACTCAGCCACAGGAGGGGGGAACTTTGTCACTAAGGAATTAGTGCCATGGGACTAATGAGTCGACTAATGGGAAAACCTTAGTCATCGAACGAGTTTCCATGGCAAATGCAAGTAAAGTAACATCTTTGTGTGGGAAAAACAAGAAAACCTTGTCATTGTGAGTAGTCTCATCGGAAAACTCAGTCGCGGGAGGGGAAAACTTAGTCACAAAGGAATTCGTGTCATGGAAAAAATGAGTCACCGGATGGGAAAATTTTAGTCACCGGACGAGTTTCAATGGAAAATACTTGTAAAATAACCTCTGTGTGGGAAAAACTCGAGAACCTCATCACCTTGACTAGTCTAACGGGAAAACTTAGTCTCGTGAGGGGAAAACTTAGTCACTAAGTAATTAGTGTCATGGGAAAAATGAGTCACCGGATGGGAAAACCTTAGTCAATGGACTAGTTTCAATGGCAAAACCTAGTAAAATAACCACTTTGTGTTGGAATAACTCGAAAACCTGGCCACTGTGAGTAGTCTCATGGGAAAACTCAGCCACAGGAGGGGGAAACTTAGTCACTAAGGAATTAGTGCCATGGGACTAATGAGTCAACTAATGGGAAAACCTTAGTCACCGAACGAGTTTCCATGGCAAATCCTAGTAAAATAACCTCTTTGTGTGGGAAAAACTAGAAAACCTTGTCACTGTGAGTAGTCTCATCGGAAAACTCAGTCGCGGGAGGGGAAATTTAGTCACAAAGGAATTCGTGTCATGGAAAAAATGAGTCACCGGATGGGAAAATTTTACTCACCGGACGAGTTTCAATGGAAAATACTTGTAAAATAACCTCTTTGTGTGGGAAAAACTCGAGAACCTCATCACCTTGACTAGTCTCACGGGAAAACTCAGTCACGTGAGGGGAAAACTTAGTCAGTAAATAATTAGTGTCATGGGAAAAATGAGTCTCCGGATGGGAAAACCTTAGTCAATGGACTAGTTTCATCGGCAAAACCTAGTAAAATAACCTCTTTGTGTTGGAATAACTGAAAACCTGGCCACTGTGAGTAGTCTCATGGGAAAACTCAGCCACAGGAGGGGGAAACTTAGTCACTAAGGAATTAGTGCCATGGGACTAATGAGTCAACTAATGGGAAAACCTTAGTCATCGAACGAGTTTCCATGGCAAATCCTAGTAAAGTAACATCTTTGTGTGGGAAAAACTAGAAAACCTTGTCACTGTGAGTAGTCTCATCGGAAAACTCAGTCGCGGGAGGGGACAACTTAGTCACAAAGAAATTGGTGTCATGGAAAAAATGAGTCACCGGATGGGAAAATTTTAGTCACCGGACGAGTTTCAATGGAAAATACTTGTAAAATAACCTCTTTGTGTGGAAAAAACTCGAGAACATCATCACCTTGACTAGTCTCACGGGAAAACTCAGTTACATGAGGGGAAAACATAGTCACTAAGGAATTAGTGTCATGGGAAAAATGAGTCACCGGATGGGAAAACCTTAGTCAATGGACTAGTTTCAATGGCAAAACCTAGTAAAATAACCTTTTTGTGTTGGAATAACTCGAAAACCTGGCCACTGTGAGTAGTCTCATGGTAAAACTCAGCCACAGGAGTGGGAAACTTAGTCACTAAGGAATTAGTGTCATGGGACTAATGTGTCGACTAATGGGAAAACCTTAGTCACCGAACGAGTTTCCATGGCAAATCCTAGTAAAATAACCTCTTTGTGTGGGAAAAACTAGAAAACCTTGTCACTGTGAGTAGTCTCATCGGAAAACTCAATCGCGGGAGGGGAAATTTAGTCACAAAGGAATTCGTGTCATGGAAAAAATGAGTCACCGGATGGGAAAATTTTAGTCACCGGACGAGTTTCAATGGAAAATACTTGTAAAATAACCTCTGTGTGGGAAAAACTCGAGAACCTCATCACCTTGACTAGTCTAACGGGAAAACTTAGTCTCGTGAGGGGAAAACTTAGTCACTAAGTAATTAGTGTCATGGGAAAAATGAGTCACCGGATGGGAAAACCTTAGTCAATGGACTAGTTTCAATGGCAAAACCTAGTAAAATAACCACTTTGTGTTGGAATAACTCGAAAACCTGGCCACTGTGAGTAGTCTCATGGGAAAACTCAGCCACAGGAGGGGGAAACTTAGTCACTAAGGAATTAGTGCCATGGGACTAATGAGTCGACTAACTGGAAAACCTTAGTCACCGAACGAGTTTCCATGGCAAATCCTAGTAAAATAACCTCTTTGTGTGGGAAAAAATAGAAAACCTTGTCACTGTGAGTAGTCTCATCGGAAAACTCAGTCGCGGGAGGGGAAATTTAGTCACAAAGGAATTCGTGTCATGGAAAAAATGAGTCACCGGATGGGAAAATTTTACTCACCGGACGAGTTTCAATGGAAAATACTTGTAAAATAACCTCTTTGTGTGGGAAAAACTCGAGAACCTCATCACCTTGACTAGTCTCACGGGAAAACTCAGTCACGTGAGGGGAAAACTTAGTCAGTAAATAATTAGTGTCATGGGAAAAATGAGTCACCGGATGGGAAAACCTTAGTCAATGGACTAGTTTCATCGGCAAAACCTAGTAAAATAACCTCTTTGTGTTGGAATAACTGAAAACCTGGCCACTGTGAGTAGTCTCATGGGAAAACTCAGCCACAGGAGGGGGAAACTTAGTCACTAAGTAATTAGTGCCATGGGACTAATGAGTCAACTAATGGGAAAACCTTAGTCACCGAACGACTTTCCCTGGCAAATCTTAGTAAAATAACCTCTTTGTGTGGGAAAAACTAGAAAACCTTGTCACTGTGAGTAGTCTCATCGGAAAACTCAATCGCGGTTGGGGAAAATTTAGTAACAAAGGAATTCGTGTCATGGAAAAAATGAGTCACCGGATGGGAAAATTTTACTCACCGGACGAGTTTCAATGGAAAATACTTGTAAACTAACCTCTTTGTGTGGAAAAAACTCGAGAAGATCATCACCTTGACTAGTCTCACGGGAAAACTTTGTTACATGAGGGGAAAACATAGTCACTAAGGAATTCGTGTCATGGGAAAAATGAGTCACCGGATTGGAAAACCTTAGTCAATGGACTAGTTTCATCGGCAAAACCTAGTAAAATAACCTCTTTGTGTTGGAATAACTGAAAACCTGGCCACTGTGAGTAGTCTCATGGGAAAACTCAGCCACAGGAGGGGGAAACTTAGTCACTAAGGAATTAGTGCCATGGGACTAATGAGTCGACTAATGGGAAAACCTTAGTCACCGAACGAGTTTCCATGGCAAATCTTAGTAACATAACCTCTTTGTGTCGGAAAAACTAGAAAACCTTGTCACTGTGAGTAGTCTCATCGGAAAACTCAGTCGCGGGAGGGGAAATTTAGTCACAAAGGAATTCGTGTCATGGAAAAAATGAGTCACCGGATGGGAAAATTTTACTCACCGGACGAGTTTCAATGGAAAATACTTGTAAAATAACCTCTTTGTGTGGAAAAAACTCGAGAACATCATCACCTTGACTAGTCTCACGGGAAAACTCAGTTACATGAGGGGAAAACATAGTCACTAAGGAATTAGTGTCATGGGAAAAATAAGTCACCGGATGGGAAAACCTTAGTCAATGGACTAGTTTCAATGGCAAAACCTAGTAAAATAACCTTTTTGTGTTGGAATAACTCAAAAACCTGGCCACTGTGAGTAGTCTCATGGGAAAACTAAGCCACAGGAGGGGGAAACTTAGTCACTAAGGAATTAGTGCCATGGGACTAATGAGTCGACTAATGGGAAAACCTTAGTCACCGAACGAGTTTCCATGGCAAATCCTAGTAAAATAACCTCTTTGTGTGGGAAAAACTAGAAAACCTTTTCACTGTGAGTAGTCTCATCGGAAAACTCAGTCGCGAGACGGGAAATTTAGTCACAAAGGAATTCGTGTCATGGAAAAAATGAGTCACGGGATGGGAAAATTTTACTCACCGGACGAGTTTCAATGTAAAATACTTGTAAAATAACCTCTTTGTGTGGGAAAAACTCGAGAACCTCATCACCTTGACTAGTCTCACGGGAAAACTCAGTCACGTGAGGGGAAAACTTAGTCAGTAAATAATTAGTGTCATGGGAAAAATGAGTCTCCGGATGGGAAAACCTTAGTCAATGGACTAGTTTCATCGGCAAAACCTAGTAAAATAACCTCTTTGTGTTGGAATAACTGAAAACCTGGCCACTGTGAGTAGTCTCATGGGAAAACTCAGCCACAGGAGGGGGAAACTTAGTCACTAAGGAATTAGTGCCATGGGACTAATGAGTCAACTAATGGGAAAACCTTAGTCATCGAACGAGTTTCCATGGCAAATCCTAGTAAAGTAACATCTTTGTGTGGGAAAAACTAGAAAACCTTGTCACTGTGAGTAGTCTCATCGGAAAACTCAGTCGCGGGAGGGGACAACTTAGTCACAAAGAAATTGGTGTCATGGAAAAAATGAGTCACCGGATGGGAAAATTTTAGTCACCGGACGAGTTTCAATGGAAAATACTTGTAAAATAACCTCTTTGTGTGGAAAAAACTCGAGAACATCATCACCTTGACTAGTCTCACGGGAAAACTCAGTTACATGAGGGGAAAACATAGTCACTAAGGAATTAGTGTCATGGGAAAAATGAGTCACCGGATGGGAAAACCTTAGTCAATGGACTAGTTTCAATGGCAAAACCTAGTAAAATAACCTTTTTGTGTTGGAATAACTCGAAAACCTGGCCACTGTGAGTAGTCTCATGGTAAAACTCAGCCACAGGAGGGGGAAACTTAGTCACTAAGGAATTAGTGTCATGGGACTAATGTGTCGACTAATGGGAAAACCTTAGTCACCGAACGAGTTTCCATGGCAAATCCTAGTAAAATAACCTCTTTGTGTGGGAAAAACTAGAAAACCTTGTCACTGTGAGTAGTCTCATCGGAAAACTCAATCGCGGGAGGGGAAATTTAGTCACAAAGGAATTCGTGTCATGGAAAAAATGAGTCACCGGATGGGAAAATTTTAGTCACCGGACGAGTTTCAATGGAAAATACTTGTAAAATAACCTCTTTGTGTGGGAAAAACTCGAGAACCTCATCACCTTGACTAGTCTAACGGGAAAACTTAGTCTCGTGAGGGGAAAACTTAGTCACTAAGTAATTAGTGTCATGGGAAAAATGAGTCACCGGATGGGAAAACCTTAGTCAATGGACTAGTTTCAATGGCAAAACCTAGTAAAATAACCACTTTGTGTTGGAATAACTCGAAAACCTGGCCACTGTGAGTAGTCTCATGGGAAAACTCAGCCACAGGAGGGGGAAACTTAGTCACTAAGGAATTAGTGCCATGGGACTAATGAGTCGACTAACTGGAAAACCTTAGTCACCGAACGAGTTTCCATGGCAAATCCTAGTAAAATAACCTCTTTGTGTGGGAAAAACTAGAAAACCTTGTCACTGTGAGTAGTCTCATCGGAAAACTCAGTCGCGGGAGGGGAAATTTAGTCACAAAGGAATTCGTGTCATGGAAAAAATGAGTCACCGGATGGGAAAATTTTACTCACCGGACGAGTTTCAATGGAAAATACTTGTAAAATAACCTCTTTGTGTGGGAAAAACTCGAGAACCTCATCACCTTGACTAGTCTCACGGGAAAACTCAGTCACGTGAGGGGAAAACTTAGTCAGTAAATAATTAGTGTCATGGGAAAAATGAGTCACCGGATGGGAAAACCTTAGTCAATGGACTAGTTTCATCGGCAAAACCTAGTAAAATAACCTCTTTGTGTTGGAATAACTGAAAACCTGGCCACTGTGAGTAGTCTCATGGGAAAACTCAGCCACAGGAGGGGGAAACTTAGTCACTAAGTAATTAGTGCCATGGGACTAATGAGTCAACTAATGGGAAAACCTTAGTCACCGAACGACTTTCCCTGGCAAATCTTAGTAAATAACCTCTTTGTGTGGGAAAAACTAGAAAACCTTGTCACTGTGAGTAGTCTCATCGGAAAACTCAATCGCGGTTGGGGAAAATTTAGTAACAAAGGAATTCGTGTCATGGAAAAAATGAGTCACCGGATGGGAAAATTTTACTCACCGGACGAGTTTCAATGGAAAATACTTGTAAACTAACCTCTTTGTGTGGAAAAAACTCGAGAAGATCATCACCTTGACTAGTCTCACGGGAAAACTTTGTTACATGAGGGGAAAACATAGTCACTAAGGAATTCGTGTCATGGGAAAAATGAGTCACCGGATGGGAAAACCTTAGTCAATGGACTAGTTTCATCGGCAAAACCTAGTAAAATAACCTCTTTGTGTTGGAATAACTGAAAACCTGGCCACTGTGAGTAGTCTCATGGGAAAACTCAGCCACAGGAGGGGGAAACTTAGTCACTAAGGAATTAGTGCCATGGGACTAATGAGTCGACTAATGGGAAAACCTTAGTCACCGAACGAGTTTCCATGGCAAATCTTAGTAACATAACCTCTTTGTGTCGGAAAAACTAGAAAACCTTGTCACTGTGAGTAGTCTCATCGGAAAACTCAGTCGCGGGAGGGGAAATTTAGTCACAAAGGAATTCGTGTCATGGAAAAAATGAGTCACCGGATGGGAAAATTTTACTCACCGGACGAGTTTCAATGGAAAATACTTGTAAAATAACCTCTTTGTGTGGAAAAAACTCGAGAACATCATCACCTTGACTAGTCTCACGGGAAAACTCAGTTACATGAGGGGAAAACATAGTCACTAAGGAATTAGTGTCATGGGAAAAATAAGTCACCGGATGGGAAAACCTTAGTCAATGGACTAGTTTCAATGGCAAAACCTAGTAAAATAACCTTTTTGTGTTGGAATAACTCAAAAACCTGGCCACTGTGAGTAGTCTCATGGGAAAACTAAGCCACAGGAGGGGGAAACTTAGTCACTAAGGAATTAGTGCCATGGGACTAATGAGTCGACTAATGGGAAAACCTTAGTCACCGAACGAGTTTCCATGGCAAATCCTAGTAAAATAACCTCTTTGTGTGGGAAAAACTAGAAAACCTTTTCACTGTGAGTAGTCTCATCGGAAAACTCAGTCGCGAGACGGGAAATTTAGTCACAAAGGAATTCGTGTCATGGAAAAAATGAGTCACGGGATGGGAAAATTTTACTCACCGGACGAGTTTCAATGTAAAATACTTGTAAAATAACCTCTTTGTGTGGGAAAAACTCGAGAACCTCATCACCTTGACTAGTCTCACGGGAAAACTCAGTCACGTGACGGGAAAACTTAGTCAGTAAATAATTAGTGTCATGGGAAAAATGAGTCACCGGATGGGAAAACCTTAGTCAATGGACTAGTTTCATCGGCAAAACCTAGTAAAATAACCTCTTTGTGTTGGAATAACTGAAAACCTGGCCACTGTGAGTAGTCTCATGGGAAAACTCAGCCACAGGAGGGGGAAACTTAGTCACTAAGGAATTAGTGTCATGGGACTAATGAGTCAAATAATGGGAAAACCTTAGTCATCGAACGAGTTTCCATGGCAAATCCTAGTAAAGTAACATCTTTGTGTGGGAAAAACTAGAAAACCTTGTCACTGTGAGTAGTCTCATCAGAAAACTCAGTTGCGGGAGGGGACAACTTAGTCACAAAGGAATTAGTGTCATGGAAAAAATGAGTCACCGGATGGGAAAATTTTACGCACCGGACGAGTTTCAATGGAAAATACTTGTAAAATAACCTCTTTGTGTGGAAAAAACTCGAGAACATCATCACCTTGACTAGTCTCACGGGAAAACTCAGTTAAATGAGGGGAAAACATAGTCACTAAGGAATTAGTGTCATGGGAAAAATGAGTCACCGGATGGGAAAACCTTAGTCAATGGACTAGTTTCAATGGCAAAACCTAGTAAAATAACCTTTTTGTGTTGGAATAACTCGAAAAACTGGCCACTGTGAGTAGTCTCATGGTAAAACTCAGCCACAGGAGGGGGAAACTTAGTCACTAAGGAATTAGTGCCATGGGACTAATGAGTCGACTAATGGGAAAACCTTAGTCACCGAACGAGTTTCCATGGCAAATCCTAGTAAAATAACCTCTTTGTGTGGGAAAAACTAGAAAACCTTTTCACTGTGAGTAGTCTCATCGGAAAACTCAGTCGCGAGACGGGAAATTTAGTCACAAAGGAATTCGTGTCATGGAAAAAATGAGTCACGGGATGGGAAAATTTTACTCACCGGACGAGTTTCAATGTAAAATACTTGTAAAATAACCTCTTTGTGTGGAAAAAACTCGAGAACATCATCACCTTGACTAGTCTCACGGGAAAACTCAGTTACATGAGGGGAAAACATAGTCACTAAGTAATTAGTGTCATGGGAAAAATGAGTCACCGGATGGGAGAACCTTAGTCAATGGACTAGTTTCAATGGCAAAACCTAGTAAAATAACCACTTTGTGTTGGAATAACTCGAAAACCTGGCCACTGTGAGTAGTCTCATGGGAAAACTCAGCCACAGGAGGGGGAAACTTAGTCACTAAGGAATTAGTGCCATGGGACTAATGAGTCGACTAACTGGAAAACCTTAGTCACCGAACGAGTTTCCATGGCAAATCCTAGTAAAATAACCTCTTTGTGTGGGAAAAACTAGAAAACCTTGTCACTGTGAGTAGTCTCATCGGAAAACTCAGTCGCGGGAGGGGACAACTTTGTCACAAAGGAATTAGTGTCATGGAAAAAACTGAGTCACCGGATGGGAAAATTTTACTCACCGGACGAGTTTCAATGGAAAATACTTGTAAAATAACCTCTTTGTGTGGAAAAAACTCGAGAACATCATCAGCTTGACTAGTCTCACGGGAAAACTCAGTTACATGAGGGGAAAACATAGTCACTAAGGAATTAGTGTCATGGGAAAAATGAGTCACCGGATGGGAAAACCTTAGTCAATGGGCTAGTTTCAATGGCAAAACCTACTAAAATAACCACTTTGTGTTGGAATAACTCGAAAACCTGGCCACTGTGAGTAGTCTCATGGGAAAACTCAGCCACAGGAGGGGGAAACTTAGTCACTAAGGAATTAGTGCCATGGGACTAATGAGTCGACTAATGGGAAAACGTTAGTCACCGAACGAGTTTCCATGGCAAATCCTAGTAAAATAACCTCTTTGTGTGGGAAAAACTAGAAAACCTTATCACTGTGAGTAGTCTCATCGGAAAACTCAGTCGCGGGAGGGGAAATTTAGTCATAAAGTAATTCGTGTCATGGAAAAAATGAGTCACCGGATGGGAAAATTTTACTCACCGGACGAGTTTCAATGGAAAATACTTGTAAAATAACCTCTTTGTGTGGAAAAAACTCGAGAAAATCATCACCTTGACTAGTCTCACGGGAAAACTCAGTTACATGAGGGGGAAACTTAGTCACAAAGGAATTAGTGTCAAATGGAAAAAATGAGTCACGGGATGGGATAATTTTACTCACCGGACGAGTTTCAATGGAAAATACTTGTAAAATAACCTTTTTGTGTGGGAAAAACTCGAGAACCTCATCACCTTGACTAGTCTCACGGGAAAACTCAATAACGTGAGCGGAAAACTTAGTCACTAAGGAATTAATGTCATGGGAAAAATGAGTCACCGGATGGGAAAACCTTAGTCAATGGACTAGTTTCAATGGCAAAACCTAGTAAAATAACCACTTTGTGTTGGAATAACTCGAAAACCTGGCCACAGTGAGTATGCTCATGGGAAAACTCAGCCACAGGAGGGGGAAACTTAGTCACTAAGGAATTAGTGCCATGGGACTAATGAGTCAACAAATGGGAAAACCTTAGTCACCGAACGAGTTTCCATGGCAAATCCTAGTAAAGTAACATATTTGTGTGGGAAAAACTAAAAAACCTTGTCATTGTGAGTAGTCTCATCGGAAAACTTAGTCGCGGGAGGGGTAAACTTAGTCATAAAGGAATTCGTGTCATGGAAAAAATGAGTCACCGGATGGGATAATTTTACTCACCGGACGAGTTTCAATGGAAAATACTTGTAAAATAACCTTTTTGTGTGGGAAAAACTCGAGAACCTCATCACCTTGACTAGTCTCACGGGAAAACTCAATAACGTGAGCGGAAAACTTAGTCAATAAGGAATTAGTGTCATGGGAAAAATGAGTCACCGGATGGGAAAACCTTAGTCAATGGACTAGTTTCAATGGCAAAACCTAGTAAAATAACCTCTTTGTGTTGGAATAACTCGCAAACCTGGCCACTGTGAGTAGTCTCATGGGAAAACTCAACCACAGGAGGGGGAAACTTAGTCACTAAGGAATTAGTGCCATGGGACTAATGATTCAACTAATGGGAAAACCTTACTCACCGAACGAGTTTCCATGGCAAATCCTAGTAAAATAACCTTTTTGTGTGGGAAAAACTAGAAAACCTTGTCACTGTGAGTAGTCTCATCGGAAAACTCAGTCGTAGGAGAGGAAAACTTAGTCACAAAGGAGTTCGTTTTATGGAAAAAAATGAGTCACCGGATGGGAAAATTTTACTCACCGGACGAGTTTCAATGGAAAACACTTGTAAAATAACCTCTTTGTGTGGGAACAACCCGAGAACCGCATCACCTTGACTATTCTCACGGGAAAACTCAGTCACATGAGGGGAAAACTTAGTCACTAAGAAATTAGTGTCCTGGGAAAAATGAGTCACCGGATGGGAAAACCGTAGTGAATGGACTAGTTTCAATGGCAAAACCTAGTAAAATAACCTCTTTGTGTTGGAATAACTTGAAAACCTGGCCACAGTGAGTATGCTCATGGGAAAACTCAGCCACAGGAGGGGGAAACTTAGTCACTATGGAATTAGTGCCATGTGACTAATGAGTTAACTAATGGGAAAACCTTAGTCACCGAACGAGTTTCGATGGCAAATCCTAGTAAAATAACCTTTTTGTGTGGGAAAAACTAGAAAACCTTGTCACTGTGAGTAGTCTCATTGGAAAACTCAGTCGCAGGAGGGGAAAACTTAGTCACAAAGGAGTTCGTTTTATGGAAAAAAATGAGTCACCGGATGGGAAAATTTTACTCACCGGACGAGTTTCAACGGAAAATACTTGTAAAATAACCTCTTTGTGTGGGAAAAACTCGAGAACCTCATCACCTTGACTAGTCTCACGGGAAAACTCAGTCACATGAGGGGAAAACTTAGTCACTAAGAATTTAGTGTCATGAGAAAAATGAGTCACCGGATGGGAAAACCTTAGTCAATGGACTAGTTTCAATGGCAAAACCTAGTAAAATAACCTCTTTGTGTTGGGATAACTCGAAAACCTGGCTACTGTGAGTAGTCTCATGGGAAAACTCAGCCACAGGAGGGGGAAACTTAGTCACTAAGGAATTAGTGCTGTGGGACTAATGAGTCAACTAATGGGAAAACCTTAGTCACCGAACGAGTTTCCATGGCAAATCCTAGTAAAGTAACATATTTGTGTGGGAAAAACTAAAAAACCTTGTCATTGTGAGTAGTCTCATCGGAAAACTTAGTCGCGGGAGGGGTAAACTTAGTCATAAAGGAATTTGTGTCATGGAAAAAATGAGTCACCGGATGGGATAATTTTACTCACCGGACGAGTTTCAATGGAAAATACTTGTAAAATAACCTTTTTGTGTGGGAAAAACTCGAGAACCTCATCACCTTGACTAGTCTCACGGGAAAACTCAATAACGTGAGCGGAAAACTTAGTCAATAAGGAATTAGTGTCATGGGAAAAATGAGTCACCGGATGGGAAAACCTTAGTCAATGGACTAGTTTCAATGGCAAAACCTAGTAAAATAACCTCTTTGTGTTGGAATAACTCGCAAACCTGGCCACTGTGAGTAGTCTCATGGGAAAACTCAACCACAGGAGGGGGAAACTTAGTCACTAAGGAATTAGTGCCATGGGACTAATGATTCAACTAATGGGAAAACCTTACTCACCGAACGAGTTTCCATGGCAAATCCTTGTAAAATAACCTTTTTGTGTGGGAAAAACTAGAAAACCTTGTCACTGTGAGTAGTCTCATCGGAAAACTCAGTCGTAGGAGAGGAAAACTTAGTCACAAAGGAGTTCGTTTTATGGAAAAAAATGAGTCACCGGATGGGAAAATTTTACTCACCGGACGAGTTTCAATGGAAAACACTTGTAAAATAACCTCTTTGTGTGGGAACAACCCGAGAACCGCATCACCTTGACTATTCTCACGGGAAAACTCAGTCACATGAGGGGAAAACTTAGTCACTAAGAAATTAGTGTCCTGGGAAAAATGAGTCACCGGATGGGAAAACCGTAGTGAATGGACTAGTTTCAATGGCAAAACCTAGTAAAATAACCTCTTTGTGTTGGAATAACTTGAAAACCTGGCCACAGTGAGTATGCTCATGGGAAAACTCAGCCACAGGAGGGGGAAACTTAGTCACTATGGAATTAGTGCCATGTGACTAATGAGTTAACTAATGGGAAAACCTTAGTCACCGAACGAGTTTCGATGGCAAATCCTAGTAAAATAACCTTTTTGTGTGGGAAAAACTAGAAAACCTTGTCACTGTGAGTAGTCTCATTGGAAAACTCAGTCGCAGGAGGGGAAAACTTAGTCACAAAGGAGTTCGTTTTATGGAAAAAAATGAGTCACCGGATGGGAAAATTTTACTCACCGGACGAGTTTCAACGGAAAATACTTGTAAAATAACCTCTTTGTGTGGGAAAAACTCGAGAACCTCATCACCTTGACTAGTCTCACGAAAAAACTCACTCACACGAGGGGGAAACTTAGTCACTACAAATTTAGTGTCATGAGAAAAATGAGTCACCGGATGGGAAAACCTTAGTCAATGGACTAGTTTCAATGGCAAAACCTAGTAAAATAACCTCTTTGTGTTGGGATAACTCGAAAACCTGGCTACTGTGAGTAGTCTCATGGGAAAACTCAGCCACAGGAGGGGGAAACTTAGTCACTAAGGAATTAGTGCTGTGGGACTAATGAGTCAACTAATGGGAAAACCTTAGTCACCGAACGAGTTTCCATGGCAAATCCTAGTAAAGTAACATCTTTGTGTGGGAAAAACTAAAAAACCTTGTCACTGTGAGTAGTCTCATCGGAAAACTCAGTCGCGGGAGGGGTAAACTTAGTCATAAAGGAATTCGTGTCATGGAAAAAATGAGTCACCGGATGAGAAAATTTTACTCACCGGACAAGTTTCAATGGAAAATACTTGTAAAATAACCTCTTTGTGTGGGAAAAACTCGAGAACCTCATCGCCTTAACTAGTCTCACGGGAAAACTCAATCACGTGAGGGGAAAACTTAGTCACTAAGAAATTAGTGTCAGGGGATAAATGAGTCACCGGATGGGATAACCTTAGTCAATGGACTAGTTTCAATTTCTAAACCTAGTAAAATAATCTCTTTGTTTTGGAATAACTCGAAAACCTGGCCACTGTGAGTAGTCTCATGGGAAAACTCAGCCACAGGAGGGGGAAACTTAGTCACTAAGGAATTAGTGCCATGGGACTAATGAGTCAACAAATGGGAAAACCTTAGTCACCGAACGAGTTTCCATGGCAAATCCTAGTAAAGTAACATCTTTGTGTGGGAAAAACTAAAAAACCTTGTCACTGTGAGTAGTCTCATCGGAAAACTCAGTCGCGGGAGGGGTAAACTTAGTCATAAAGGAATTCGTGTCATGGAAAAAATGAGTCACCGGATGAGAAAATTTTACTCACCAGACGAGATTCAATGGAAAATACTTGTAAAATAACCTCTTTATATGGGAAAAACTCGAGAACCTTATCACCTTGACTAGTCTCACGGGAAAACTCAGTCACGGGAGGGGAAAACTTAGTCACTAAGGAATTAGTGTCATGGGAAAAATGAGTCACCGGATGGGAAAACTTTAGTCAATGGACTAGATTCAATGGCAAAACCTAGTAAAATAACCTCTTTGTGTTGGAATAACTGAAAACCTGGCCACAGTGAGTAGTCTCATGGGAAAACTCAGCCACAGGAGGGGGAAACTTAGTCACTAAGGAATTAGTGCCATGGGACTAATGAGTCAACTAATGGGAAAACCTTAGTCACTGAACGAGTTTCCATGGCAAATCCTAGTAAAATAACCTTTTTGTGTGGGAAAAACTTGAAAACCTTGTCACTGTGAGTAGTCTCATCGGAAACTCAGTCGCAGGAGGGGAAAACTTAGTCACAAAGGAGTTCGTTTTATGGAAAAAAATGAGTCACCGGATGGGAAAATTTTACTCACCGGACGAGTTTCAATGGAAAATACTTGTAAAATAACCTCTTTGTGTGGGAAAAACCCGAGAACCGCATCACCTTGACTATTCTCACAGGAAAACTCAGTCACATGAGGGGAAAACTTAGTCACTAAGTAATTAGTGTCCTTGGAAAAATGAGTCACCGGATGGGAAAACCGTAGTCAATGGACTAGTTTCAATGGCAAAACCTAGTAAAATAACCTCTTTGTGTTGGAATAACTTGAAAACCTGGCCACAGTGAGTATGCTCATGGGAAAACTCAGCCACAGGAGGGGGAAACTTAGTCACTAAGGAATTAGTGCCATGGGACTAATGAGTCAACTAATGGGAAAACCTTAGTCACCGAACGAGTTTCGATAGCAAATCCTAGTAAAATAACCTTTTTGTGTGGGAAAAACTAGAAAACCTTGTCACTGTGAGTAGTTTCATTGGAAAACTCAGTCGCAGGAGGGGAAAACTTAGTCACAAAGGAGTTCGTTTTATGGAAAAAAATGAGTCACCGGATGGGAAAATTTTACTCACCGGACGAGTTTCAACGGAAAATACTTGTAAAATAACCTCTTTGTGTGGGAAAAACTCGAGAACCTCATCACCTTGACTAGTCTCACGGGAAAACTCAGTCACATGAGGGGAAAACTTAGTCACTAAGAATTTAGTGTCATGGGAAAAATGAGTCACCGGATGGGAAAACCTTAGTCAATGGACTAGTTTCAATGGCAAAACCTAGTAAAATAACCTCTTTGTGTTGGGATAACTCGAAAACCTGGCTACTGTGAGTAGTCTCATGGGAAAACTCAGCCACAGGAGGGGGAAACTTAGTCACTAAGGAATTAGTGCCATGGGACTAATGAGTCAACTAATGGGAAAAGCTTAGTCACCGAACAAGTTTCCATGGCAAATCCTAGTAAAGTAACATCTTTGTGTGGGAAAAACTAAAAAACCTTGTCACTGTGAGTAGTCTCATCGGAAAACTCAGTCGCGGGAGGGGTAAACTTAGTCAAAAAGGAATTCGTGTCATGGAAAAAATGAGTCACCGGATGAGAAAATTTTACTCACCGGACGAGTTTCAATGGAAAATACTTGTAAAATAACCTCTTTGTGTGGGAAAAACTCGAGAACCTCATCACCTTGACTAGTCTCACGGGAAAACTCAGTCACATGAGGGGAAAACTTAGTCACTAAGAATTTAGTGTCATGGGAAAAATGAGTCACCGGATGGGAAAACCTTAGTCAATGGACTAGTTTCAATGGCAAAACCTAGTAAAATAACCTCTTTGTGTTGGGATAACTCGAAAACCTGGCTACTGTGAGTAGTTTCATGGGAAAACTCAGCCACAGGAGGGGGAAACTTAGTCACTAAGGAATTAGTGCTGTGGGACTAATGAGTCAACTAATGGGAAAACCTTAGTCACCGAACGAGTTTCCATGGCAAATCCTAGTAAAGTAACATCTTTGTGTGGGAAAAACTAAAAAACCTTGTCACTGTGAGTAGTCTCATCGGAAAACTCAGTCGCGGGAGGGGTAAACTTAGTCAAAAAGGAATTCGTGTCATGGAAAAAATGAGTCACCGGATGAGAAAATTTTACTCACCGGACGAGTTTCAATGGAAAATACTTGTAAAATAACCTCTTTGTGTGGGAAAAACTCGAGAACCTCATCACCTTGACTAGTCTCATGGGAAAATTCAGCCACAGAAGGGGGAAACTTAGTCACTAAGGAATTAGTGCCATGGGACTAATGAGTCAACTAATGGGAAAACCTTAGTCACCGAACGAGTTTCCATGGCAAATCCTAGTAAAATAAGCTCTTTGTGTGGGAAAAACTTGAACACCTTGTCACTGTGAGTAGTCTCATCGGAAAACTCAACAGCAGGAGGGGAAAACTTAGTCTCAAAGGAATTCGTGTCATGTAAAAAATGAGTCACCGGATGGGTAAATTTTACTCACCGGACGAGTTTCGATGGAAAGTACTTGTAAAATAACCTCTTTGTGTGGGAAAAACTCGAGAACCTCATCTCCTTGACTAGTCTCACGGGAAAACTCAGTCACACACGGGGAAAACTTAGTCACTAAGGAATTAGTGTCATGGGAAAAATGAGTCACCGGATGGGAAAACCTTAGTCAATGGACTAGTTTCAATGGCAAAACCTAGTAAAATAACCTTTTTGTGTTGGAATAACTCGAAAAACTGGCCACTGTGAGTAGTCTCATGGTAAAACTCAGCCACAGGAGGGGGAAACTTAGTCACTAAGGAATTAGTGCCATGGGACTAATGAGTCGACTAATGGGAAAACCTTAGTCACCGAACGAGTTTCCATGGCAAATCCTAGTAAAATAACCTCTTTGTGTGGGAAAAACTAGAACACCTTGTCACTGTGAGTAGTCTCATCGGAAAACTCAACAGCAGGAGGGGAAAACTTAGTCCCAAAGGAATTCGTGTCATGTAAAAAATGAGTCACCGGATGGGTAAATTTTACTCACCGGACGAGTTTCAGTGGAAAATACTTTTAAAATAACATCTTTGTGTGGGAAAAACTCGAGAACCTCATCACCTTGACTAGTCTCACGGGAAAACTCAGTCACACAAGGGGAAAACTTAGTCAATAAGGAATTAGTGTCATGGGAAATATGAGTCACCGGATGGGAACACCTTAGTCAATGGACTAGTTTCAATGGCAAAACCAAGTAAAGTAACCTCTTTGTGTTGGAATAACTCGAAAACCTAGCCACTGTGAGTAGTCTCATCGGAAAACTCATCCACAGGAGGGGGGAACTGAGTCACTAAGGAATTAGTGCCATGGGACTAATGAGTCAACTAATGGCAATACCTTAGTCACCAAACGAGTTTCCATGTCAAATCCTAGTTAAATAACCTCTTCGTGTGGGAAAAAGTAGAAAACCTTGTTACTGTGAGTAGTCTCATCGGAAAACTTAGCCGCAGGAGGGGAAGACTTAGTCACAAAGGAATTCGTGTCATGGAAAAAATGAGTCACCGGATGGGTACATTTTACTCACAGGATGAGTTTCGATGGAAAGTACTTGAAACGTAACCTCTTTTTGTGGGAAAAACTCGAGAACCTCATCACCTTGACTAGTCTCACGAAAAAACTCAGTCACACGAGGGGAAAACTTAGTCACTAAGGAATTAGTGTCATGGGAAAAATGATTCACCGGATGGGAAAACCTTATTCAATGGACTAGTTTCAATGGCAAAACCTAGTAAAATAAACCTCTTTGTGTGGAAATAACTCGAAAACCTAGCCACTGTGAGTAGTCTCATGGGAAAACACAGCCGCAGGAGGGGGAAACTTAGTCACTAAGGAATTAGTGCCATGGGACTAATGAGTCAACTAATGGGAATACCTTTGTCACCAAACGAGTTTCCATGTCAAATCCTAGTTAAATAACCTCTTCGTGTGGGAAAAACTAGAAAACCTTGTTACTGTGAGTAGTCTCATCGGAAAACTCAGCCGAAGGAGGGGAAGACTTAGTCACAAAGGAATTCGTGTCATGGAAAAAATGAGTCACCGGATGGGTACATTTTACTCACCGGATGAGTTTCGATGGAAAGTACTTGAAAAGTAACCTCTTTGTGTGGGAAAAACTCGAGAACCTCATCACCTTGACTAGTCTCACGGGAAAACTTAGTCAATAAGGAATTAGTGTCATGGGAAAATGAGTCACCGGATGGGAACACCTTAGTCAATGGACTAGTTTCAATGGCAAAACCAAGTAAAGTAACCTCTTTGTGTTGGAATAACTCGAAAACCTAGCCACTGTGAGTAGTCTCATGGGAAAACTCAGCCACAGGAGGGGGGAACTGAGTCACTAAGGAATTAGTGCCATGGGACTAATGAGTCAACTAATGGGAATACCTTAGTCACCAAACGAGTTTCCATGTCAAATCCTAGTTAAGTAACCTCTTCGTGTGGGAAAAAAAAGAAAACCTTGTTACTGTGAGTAGTCTCATCGGAAAACTCAGCCGCAGGAGGGGAAGACTTAGTCACAAAGGAATTCGTGTCATGGAAAAAATGAGTCACCGGATGGGTACTTTTTACTAACCGGATGAGTTTCGATGGAAAGTACTTGAAAAGTAACCTCTTTTTGTGGGAAAAACTCGAGAACCTCATCACCTTGACTAGTCTCACGAAAAAACTCACTCACACGAGGGGGAAACTTAGTCACTAAGGAATTAGTGTCATGGGAAAAATGAGTCACCGAATGGGAACACCTTAGTCAATGGACTAGTTTCAATGGCAAAACCAAGTAAAGTAACCTCTTTGTGTTGGAATATCTCGAAAACATAGCCACTGTGAGTAGTCTCATGGAAAAACTCAGCCACAGGAGGGGAAACTTAGTCACTAAGGAATTAGTGCCATGGGACTAATGAGTCAAATAATGGGAAAACCTTAGTCACCGAACGAGTTTCCATGGCAAATCCTAGTAAAGTAACATCTTTGTGTGGGAAAAACTAAAAAACCTTGTCACTGTGAGTAGTCTCATCGGAAAACTCAGTCGCGGGAGGGGTAAACTTAGTCATAAAGGAATTCGTGTCATGGAAAAAATGAGTCACCAGATGAGAAAATTTTACTCACCGGACGAGTTTCAATGGAAAATACTTGTAAAATAACCTCTTTGTGTGGGAAAAACTCGAGAACCTCATCACCTTGACTAGTCTCACGGGAAAACTCAGTCACATGAGGGGAAAACTTAGTCACTAAGAATTTAGTGTCATGGGAAAAATGAGTCACCGGATGGGAAAACCTTAGTCAATGGACTAGTTTCAATGGCAAAACCTAGTAAAATAACCTCTTTGTGTTGGGATAACTCGAAAACCTGGCTACTGTGAGTAGTTTCAAGGGAAAACTCAGCCACAGGAGGGGGAAACTTAGTCACTAAGGAATTAGTTCCATGGGACTAATGAGTCAACTAATGGGAAAACCTTAGTCACCGAACGAGTTTCCATGGCAAATCCTAGTAAAATAAACTCTTTGTGTGGGAAAAACTAGAAAACCTTGTCACTGTGAGTAGTCTCATCAGAAAACTCTGCCACAGGAGGGGGAAACTTAGTCACTAAAGAATTAGTGCCATGGGACTAATGAGTCAACAAATGGGAAAACCTTAGTCACCGAACGAGTTTCCATGGAAAATCCTAGTAAAATAACCTCTTTGTATGGGAAAAACTTGAAAACCTTGTCACTGTGAGTAGACTCTTTGGAAAACTCAGTCGCAGGAGGGGAAAACTTAGTCACAAAGGAATTCGTGTCATGGAAAAAATGAGTCACCGGATGGGAAAGTTTTACTCACCGGACGAGTTTCAATGGAAAATACTTGTAAAATAACCTCTTTGTGTGGGAAAAACTCTAGAACCTCATCACCTTGACTAGTCTCACGGGAAAACTCAGTCACACGAGGGGAAAACTACTACACTAAGGAATTAGTGTCATGGAAAAAATGAGTCACCGGATGGGAAAACCGTAGTCAATGGACTAGTTTCAATGGTAAAACCTAGTAAAGGAACCTCTTTGTGTTGGAATAACTCGAAAAGCTAGCCACTGTGAGTAGGCTCATGGGAAAACTCAGCCACAGGAGGGGGAAACTTAGTCACTAAGGAATTAGTGCCATGGGACTAATGAGTCAACTAATGGGAAAACCTTAGTCACCGAACGAGTTTCCATAGCAAATCCTAGTAAAATAACCTCTTTGTGTGGGATAAACTAGAAAAGCTTGTCACTGTGAGTAGTCTCATCGAAAAACTCAGCAGCAGGAGGGGAAAACTAAGTCACCAAGGAATTCGTGTCATGGAAAAAATGAGTCACCGGATGGGAAATTTTACTCACTTGACGAGTTTCAATGGAAAGTACTTCTAAAATAACCTCTGTGTGTGGGCAAAACTCGAGAACCTCATCTCCTTGACTAGTCTCACGGGAAAAATAGGTCACCCGAGGGGTAAACTTAGTCACTAAGGAATTAGTGTCATGGGAAAATTGAGTCACCGGATGGGCAAACCTTAGTCAATGGACTAGTTTCATTGGAAAAACCTAGTAAAGTAACCTCTTTCTGTTTGAATAACACGAAAACCTAGCCACTGTGTGTAGTCTCATGGGAAAACTCAGCCGCCGGAGGGGGAAACTTAGTCACTAAGGAATTAGTGCCATGGGACTAATGAGTCAACTAATGGGAAAACCTTGGTCACCGAACGAGTTTCCATGGCAAATCCTAGTAAAATAACCTCTCTGTGTGGGAAAAACTAGAAAACCTTGTCACTGTGAGTAGTCTCATCGGAAAACTCAGCCACAGGAGAGAGAAAACTTAGTCACTAAGGAATTAGTGCCATGGGACTAATGAGTCGACTAATGGGAAAACCTTAGTCACCGAACGAGTTTCCATGGAAAATCCTAGTAAAATATCCTCTTTGTATGGGAAAAACTAGAAAACCTTGTCACTGTGAGTAGTCTCATCGGAAATCTCAGTCGCAGGAGGGGAAAATTTAGTCACAAAGGAATTCGTGTCATGGAAAAAATGAGTCACCGGATGGGAAAATTTTACTCACCGGACGAATTTCAATGGAAAGTACTTGTAAAATAACCACTTTGTGTGGGCAAAACTCGAGAACCTCATCACCTTGACTAGTCTCACGGGAAAACTCAGTCACCCGAGGGGAAAACTTAGTCACTAACGAATTAGTGTCATGGGAAAATTGAGTCACCGGATGGGCAAACCTTAGTCAATGGACTAGTTTCAATGGCAAAATCTAGTAAAGTAACCTCTTTGTGTTGGAATAACTCGAAAACCTAGCCACTGGAAGTAGTCTCATGGGAAACTCAGCCGCAGGAGGGGGAAACTTAGTCACTAAGGAATTAGTGCCATGGGACTAATGAGTCAACTAATGGGAAAACCTTAGTCACCAAACGAGTTTCCATGGAAAATCCTAGTAAAATAACCTCTTTGTATGGGAAAAACTTGAAAACCTTGTCACTGTGAGTAGACTCATCGGAAAACTCAGTCGCACGAGGGGAAAACTTAGTGACAAAGGAATTCGTGTCATGGAAAAAATGAGTCACCGGATGGGAAAATTTTACTCACCGGACGAGTTTCAATGGAAAATACTTGTAAAATAACCTCTTTGTGTGGGAAAAACTCGAGAACCTCATCACCTTGACTAGTCTCACGGGAAAACTCAGTCACCCGAGGGGAAAACTTAGTCACTAAGGAATTAGAGTCATGGGAAAATTGAGTCACCGGATGGGCAAACCTTAGTCAATGGACTAGTTTCAATGGCAAAACCTAGTAAAGTAACCTCTTTGTGTTGGAATAACTCGAAAACCTAGCCACTGTAAGTAGTCTCATGGGAAAACTCAGCCGCAGGAGGGGGAAACTTAGTCACTAAGGAATTAGTGCCATGGGACTAATGAGTCAACTAATGGGAAAACCTTAGTCACCGAACGAGTTTCCATGGAAAACCCTAGTAAAATAACCTCTTTGTATGGGAAAAACTTGAAAACCTTGTCACTGTGAGTAGACTCATCAGAAAACTCAGTCGCAGGAGGGGAAAACTTAGTCACAAAGGAATTCGTGTCATGGAAAAAATGAGTCACCGGATGGGAAAATTTGACTCACCGGACGAGTTTCAATGGAAAATACTTGTACAATAACCTCTTTGTGTGGGAAAAACTCGAGAACCTGATCACCTTGACTAGTCTCACGAGAAAACTCAGTCACACGAGGGGAATACTACTACACTAAGGAATTAGTGTCATGGGAAAAATGAGACACCGGATGGGAAAACCGTAGTCAATGGACTAGTTTCAATGGTAAAACCTAGTAAAGGAACCTGTTTGTGTTGGAATAACTCGAAAACCAAGCCACTGTGAGTAGTCTCATGGGAAAACTAAGCCACAAGAGGGGGAAACTTAGTCACTAAGGAATTAGTGCCACGGGAGTAATGAGTCAACTAATGGGAAAACCTTAGTCACCAAACAAGTTTCCATGGCAAATCCTAGTTAAATTACCTCTTTGTGTGGGAAAAACTAGAAAACCTTGTCACTTTGAGAAGTCTCATCGGAAAACAAAGCAGCAGGAGGGGAAGACTTAGTCACAAAGGAATTCGTGTCATGGAAAAAATGAGTCACCGGATGGGTAAATTTTACTCACCGGACGAGTTTCGATGGAAAGTACTTGTAAAATAACCTCTTTGTGTGGGAAAAACTCGAGAACATCATCACCTTGACTAGTCTCACGGGAAAACTCAGTCACACGAGGGGAAAAGTTAGTCACTAAGGAATTAGTGTCATGGGAATAATGAGTCACCGGATGGGAAAACCTTAGTCAATGGACTAGTTTCAATGGCAAAACCTAGTAAAGTAACCTCTTTGTGTTGGAATAACTCGAAAACCTAGCCACTATGAGTAGTCTCATGGGTAAACTCAACCGCAGGAGGGGGAAACTTAGTCACTAAGGAATTAGTGCCATGGGACTAATGAGTCAACTAATGGGAAAACCTTAGTGACCAAACATGTTTCCATGGCAAATCCTAGTTAAATAACCTCTTTGTGAGGGAAAAACTAGAAAACCTTGTTACTGTGAGTAGTCGCATCGGAAAACTCAGCCGCAGGAGGGGAAGATTTAGTCACAAAGGAATTCGTGTCATGGAAAAAATGAGTCACCGAATGGGTAAATTTTACTCACCGGACGATTTTCGATGGAAAGTACTTGTAAAATAACCTCTTTGTGTGGGAAAAACTCGAGAACCTCATCACCTTGACTAGTCTCACGGGAAAACTCAGTCACACGAGGGGAAAACTTAGTCACTAAGGAATTAGTGTCATGGGAAAAATGAGTCACCGGATGGGAAAACCTTAGTCAATGGACTAGTTTCAATGGAAAAACCTAGTAAAGTAACCTCTTTGTGTTGGAATAACTCGAAAACCTAGCAACTGTGAGTAGTCTCATGGGAAAACTCAGCCGCAGGAGGGGGAAACTTAATCACTAAGGAATTAGTGCCATGGGACTAATGAGTCAACTAATGGGAAAACCTTAGTCACCAAACGAGTTTCCATGGCAAATCCTAGTTAAGTAACCTCTTTGTGTGGGAAAAACTAGAAAACCTTGTCACTGTGAGTAGTCTCATCGGAAAACTCAGCCGCAAGAGGGGAAGACTTGGTCACAAAGGAACTCGTTTCATGTAAAAAATGAGTCACCGGATGGGAAAATTTTACTCACCGGACGAGTTTCTGTGGAAAATACTTGTAAAATAACCTCTTTGTGTGCGAAAAACTCGAGAACCTCATCACCTTGACTAGTCTCACGGGAAAACTCAGTCACACGAGTGGAAAAGTTAGTCACTAAGGAATTAGTGTCATGGGAAAAATGAGTCACCGGATGGGAAAACCTTAGTCAATGGACTAGTTTCAATGGCAAAACCTAGTAAAGTAACCTCTTTGTGTTGGAATAACTCGAAAACCTAGCCACTGTGAGTAGTCTCATGGGAAAACACAGCCGCAGGAGGGGGAAACTTAGTCACTAAGGAATTAGTGCCATGGGACTAATGAGTCAACTAATGGGAACACCTTTGTCACCGTCCGAGTTTCCATGGCAAATCTTAATTAAATAACCTCTTTGTGTGGGAAAAACAAGAAAACCTTGTTAGTGTGAGTAGTCTCATCGGAAAACTCAGCCGCAGGAGGGGAAGACTTAGTCACAAAGGAATTCGTGTCATGGAAAAAATGAGTCACCGGATGGGTAAATTTTACTCACCGGATGAGTTTCGATGGAAAGTACTTGTAAAATAACCTCTTTGTGTGGGAAAAACTCGAGAACCTCATCACCTTGACTAGTCTCACGGGAAAACTCAGTCACACGAGGGGAAAAGTTAGTCACTAAGGAATTAGTGTCATGGGAAAAATGAGTCACCGGATGGGAAAACCTTAGTCAATAGACTAGTTTCAATGGAAAAACCTAGTAAAGTAACCTCTTTGTGTTGGAATAACTCAAAAACCTAGCCACTGTGAGTAGTCTCATGGGAAAACTCAGCCGCAGGAGGGGGAAACTTAGTCACTAAGGAATTAGTGCCATGGGACTAATGAGTCAACTAATGGGAAAACCTTAGTCACCAAACGAGTTTCCATGGCAAATCCTAGTTAAGTAACCTCTTTGTGTGGGAAAAACTAGAAAACCTTGTCACTGTGAGTAGTCTCATCGGAAAACTCAGCCGCAAGAGGGGAAGACTTAGTCACAAAGGAACTCGTTTCATGTAAAAAATGAGTCACCGGATGGGAAAATTTTACTCACAGGACGAGTTTCAGTGGAAAATACTTGTAAAATAACCTCTTTGTGTGCGAAAAACTCGAGAACCTCATCACCTTGACTAGTCTCACGGGAAAACTCAGTCACACGAGTGGAAAAGTTAGTCACTAAGGAATTAGTGTCATGGGAAAAATGAGTCACCGGATGGGAAAACCTTAGTCAATGGACTAGTTTCAATGGCAAAACCTAGTAAAGTAACCTCTTTGTGTTGGAATAACTCGAAAACCTAGCCACTGTGAGTAGTCTCATGGGAAAACACAGCCGCAGGAGGGGGAAATTTAGTCACTAAGGAATTAGTGCCATGGGACTAATGAGTCAACTAATGGGAACACCTTTGTCACCGTCCGAGTTTCCATGGCAAATCCTAATTAAATAACCTCTTTGTGTGGGAAAAACAAGAAAACCTTGTTAGTGTGAGTAGTCTCATCGGAAAACTCAGCCGCAGGAGGGGAAGACTTAGTCACAAAGGAATTCGTGTCATGGAAAAAATGAGTCACCGGATGGGTAAATTTTACTCACCGGATGAGTTTCGATGGAAAGTACTTGTAAAATAACCTCTTTGTGTGGGAAAAACTCGAGAACCTCATCACCTTGACTAGTCTCACGGGAAAATTCAGTCACACGAGGGGAAAAGTTAGTCACTAAGGAATTAGTGTCATGGGAAAAATGAGTCACCGGATGGGAAAACCTTAGTCAATGGACTAGTTTCAATGGCAAAACCTAGTAAAGTAACCTCTTTGTGTTGGAATAACTCGAAAACCTAGCCACTGTGAGTAGTCTCATGGGAAAACTCAGCCGCAGGAGGGGGAAACTTAGTCACTAAGGAATTAGTGCCATGGGACTAATGAGTCAACTAATGGGAAAACCTTAGTCACTAAACGAGTTTCCATGGCAAATCCTAGTTAAATAACCTCTTTGGGTGAGAAAAACTAGAAAACCTTGTCACTGTGAGTAGTCTCATCAGAAAACTCAGCCGTAGGAGGGGAAGACTTAGTCACAAAGGAACTCGATTTATGTAAAAAATGAGTCACCGGATGGGAAAATTTTACTCACCGGACGAGTTTCAGTGGAAAATATTTGTAAAATAACCTCTTTGTGTGCGAAAAACTCGAGAACCTCATCACCTTGACTAGTCTCACGGGAAAACTCAGTCACATGAGGGGGAAACTTAGTCAATAAGGAATTAGTGTCATGGGAAAAATGAGTCACCGGATGGGAAAACCTTAGTTAATGGACTAGTTTCAATGGCAAAACCTAGTAAAGTAACCTCTTTGTGTTGGAATAACTCGAAAACCTAGCCACTGTGAGTAGTCTCATGGGAAAACTCAGCCGCAGGAGGGGGAAACTTAGTCACTTAGGAATTAGTGCCATGGGACTAATGAGTCAACTAATGGGAAAACCTTAGTCACCAAACAAGTTTCCATGGCAAATCCTAGTTAAATTACCTCTTTGTGTGGGAAAAACTAGAAAACCTTGTCACTTTGAGAAGTCTCATCGGAAAACTCAGCAGCAGGAGGGGAAGACTTAGTCACAAAGGAATTCGTTTTTATGTAAAAAATGAGTCACCGGATGGGTAAATTTTACTCACCGTACGAGTTTCAGTGGAAAATATTTGTAAAATAACCTCTTTGTGTGCGAAAAACTCGAGAACCTCATCACCTTGACTAGTCTCACGGGAAAACTCAGTCACATGAGGGGGAAACTTAGTCAATAAGGAATTAGTGTCATGGGAAAAATGAGTCACCGGATGGGAAAACCTTAGTTAATGGACTAGTTTCAATGGCAAAACCTAGTAAAGTAACCTCTTTGTGTTGGAATAACTCGAAAACCTAGCCACTGTGAGTAGTCTCATGGGAAAACTCAGCCGCAGGAGGGGGAAACTTAGTCACTTAGGAATTAGTGCCATGGGACTAATGAGTCAACTAATGGGAAAACCTTAGTCACCAAACAAGTTTCCATGGCAAATCCTAGTTAAATTACCTCTTTGTGTGGGAAAAACTAGAAAACCTTGTCACTTTGAGAAGTCTCATCGGAAAACTCAGCAGCAGGAGGGGAAGACTTAGTCACAAAGGAATTCGTTTTTATGTAAAAAATGAGTCACCGGATGGGTAAATTTTACTCACCGTACGAGTTTCAGTGGAAAATACTTGTAAAATAACCTCTTTATGTGCGAAAAACTCGAGAACCTCATCACCTTGACTAGTCTCACGGGAAAACTCAGTCACACGAGGGGAAAACTTAGTCACTAAGGAATTAGTGTCATGGGAAAAATGCGTCACCGGATGTGAAAACCTTAGTCAATGGACTAGTTTCAATGGCAAAACCTAGTAAAGTAACCTCTTTGTGTTGCATAACTCGAAAACCTAGCCACTGTGAGTAGTCTCATGGGAAAACTCAGTCGCAGGAGGGGGAAACTTAGTCACTAAGGAATTAGTGCCATGGGACTAATGAGTAAACTAATGGGAAAACCTTAGTCACCGAACCAGTTTCCATGGAAAATCCTAATTAAATAACCTCTTTGTGTGGGAAAAACTAGAAAACCTTGTTTCTGTGAGTAGTCTCGTCGGAAAACTCAGCCGCAGGAGGGGAAGACTTAGTCACAAAGGAATTCGTGTCATGGAAAAAATGAGTCACCGGATGGGTAAATTTTACTCAACGGAGGAGTTTCGATGGAAAGTACTTGTAAAATAACCTCTTTGTGTGGGAAAAACTCGAGAACCTCATCACCTTGACTAGTCTCACGGGAAAACTCAGTCACACGAGGGGAAAACTTAGTCACTAAGGAATTAGTGTCATGGGAAAAATGAGTCACCGGATGGGAAAACCTTAGTCAATGGACTAGTTTCAATGGCAAAACCTAGTAAAGTAACCTCTTTGTGTTGCAATAACTCGAAAACCTAGCCACTGTGAGTAGTCTCATGGGAAAACTCAGCCGCAGGAGGGGAAACTTAGTCACTAAGGAATTAGTGCCATGGGACTAATGAGTCAACTAATGGGAAAACCTTAGTCACCGAATGAGTTTCCATGGAAAATCCTAGTTAAATAACCTCGTTGTGTGGGAAATACTAGAAAACCTTGTCACTGTGAGTAGTCTCATCGGAAAACTCAGCCACTGGAGGGGAAGACTTAGTCACAAAGGAATACGTGTCATGGAAAAAATGAGTCACCGGATGGGTAAATTTTACTCACCGGACGAGTTTCGAAGGAAAGTACTTGTAAAATAAACCCTTTGTGTGGGAAAAACTCGAGAACCTCATCACCTTGACTAGTCTCACGGGAAAACTTAGTCACACGAGGGGAAAACTTAGTCACTAAGGATTTAGTGTCATGGGAAAAATGAGTCACCAGATGGGAAAACCTTAGTCAATGGACTACTTTCAATGGCAAAACCTAGTAAAGTAACCTCTTTGTGTTGGAATAACTCGAAAACCTAGCCACTTTGAGTAGTCTCATGGGAAAACTCAGCCGCAGGAGGGGGAAACTTAGTCACTAAGGAATTAGTGCCATGGGACTGATGAGTAAACTAATGGGAAAACCTTAGTCACCCAACCAGTTTCCATTGAAATCCTAATTAAATAACCTCATTGTGTGGGAAAAACTAGAAAACCTTGTTACAGTGAGTAGTCTCGTCGGAAAACTCAGCCGCGGGAGGGGAAGACTTAGTCACAAAGGAATTCGTGTCATGGAAAAAATGAGTCACCGGATGGGTCAATTTTACTCAACGGAGGAGTTTCGATGGAAAGTACTTGTAAAATAACCTCTTTATGTGGGAAAAACTCGAGAACCTCATCACCTTGACTAGTCTCACGGGAAAACTCAGTCACACGAGGGGAAAACTTAGTCACTAAGGAATTAGTGTCATGGGAAAAATGAGTCACTGGATGGGAAAACCTTAGTAAATGGACTAGTTTCAATGGCAAAACCTAGTAAAGTATCCTCTTTGTGTTGGAAAAACTCGAAAACCTAGCCACTGTGAGTAGTCTCATGGGAAAACTCAGCCGCAGGAGGGGGAAACTTAGTCACTTAGGAATTAGTGCCATGGGACTAATGAGTCAACTAATGGGAAAACCTTAGTCACCGAACAAGTTTCCATGGCAAATCCTAGTTAAATAACCTCTTTGTGTGGGAAAAACTAGAAAATCTTGTCACTGTGAGTAGTCTCATCGGAAAACTCAGCAGTAGGAGGGGAAGACTTAGTCACAAAGGAATTCGTGTCATGTAAAAATTGAGTCACCGGATGGGAAAATTTTACTCACCGGACGAGTTTTAGTGGAAAATACTTGGAAAATAACCTCTTTGTGTGCGAAAAACTCGAGAACCTCATCACCTTGACTAGTCTCACGGGAAAACTCAGTCACACGAGGGGAAAACTTAGTCACTAAGGAATTAGTGTCATGGGAAAAATGAGTCACCGGATGGGAAAACCTTAGTCAATGGACTAGTTTCAATGGCAAAACCTAGTAAAGTAACCTCTTTGTGTTGGAATAACTCGAAAACCTAGCCACTATGACTAGTCTCATGGGAAAACTCAGCCGCAGGAGGGGGAAACTTAGTCACTAAGGAATTAGTGCCATGGGACTAATGAGTCAACTAATGGGAAAACCTTAGTCACTAAACGAGTTTCCATGGCAAATCCTAGTTAAATAACCTCTTTGGGTGGGAAAAACTAGAAAACCTTGTCACTGTGAGTAGTCTCATCAGAAAAACTCAGCCGTAGGAGGGGAAGACTTAGTCACAAAGGAATTCGTGTCATGTAAAAATTGAGTCACCGGATGGGAAAATTTTACTCACCGGACGAGTTTTAGTGGAAAATACTTGGAAAATAACCTCTTTGTGTGGGAAAAACTCGAGAACCTCATCACCTTGACTAGTCTCACGGGAAAACTCAGTCACACGAGGGGAAAACTTAGTCACTAAGGAATTAGTGTCATGGGAAAAATGAGTCACCGGATGGGAAAACCTTAGTCAATGGACTAGTTTCAATGGCAAAACCTAGTAAAGTAACCTCTTTGTGTTGCAATAACTCGAAAACCTAGCCACTGTGAGTAGTCTCATGGGAAAACTCAGCCGCAGGAGGGGAAACTTAGTCACTAAGGAATTAGTGCCATGGGACTAATGAGTCAACTAATGGGAAAACCTTAGTCACCGAATAAGTTTCCATGGAAAATCCTAGTTAAATAACCTCGTTGTGTGGGAAATACTAGAAAACCTTGTCACTGTGAGTAGTCTCATCGGAAAACTCAGCCGCTGGAGGGGAAGACTTAGTCACAAAGGAATACGTGTCATGGAAAAAATGAGTCACCGGATGGGTAAATTTTACTCACCGGACGAGTTTCGAAGGAAAGTACTTGTAAAATAAACCCTTTGTGTGGGAAAAACACGAGAACCTCATCACCTTGACTAGTCTCACGGGAAAACTTAGTCACACGAGGGGAAAACTTAGTCACTAAGGATTTAGTGTCATGGGAAAAATGAGTCACCAGATGGGAAAATCTTAGTCAATGGACTACTTTCAATGGCAAAACCTAGTAAAGTAACCTCTTTGTGTTGGAATAACTCGAAAACCTAGCCACTTTGAGTAGTCTCATGGGAAAACTCAGCCGCAGGAGGGGGAAACTTAGTCACTAAGGAATTAGTGCCATGGGACTGATGAGTAAACTAATGGGAAAACCTTAGTCACCCAACCAGTTTCCATTGAAATCCTAATTAAATAACCTCATTGTGTGGGAAAAACTAGAAAACCTTGTTACTGTGAGTAGTCTCGTCGGAAAACTCAGCCGCGGGAGGGGAAGACTTAGTCACAAAGGAATTCGTGTCATGGAAAAAATGAGTCACCGGATGGGTCAATTTTACTCAACGGAGGAGTTTCGATGGAAAGTACTTGTAAAATAACCTCTTTATGTGGGAAAAACTCGAGAACCTCATCACCTTGACTAGTCTCACGGGAAAACTCAGTCACACGAGGGGAAAACTTAGTCACTAAGGAATTAGTGTCATGGGAAAAATGAGTCACTGGATGGGAAAACCTTAGTCAATGGACTAGTTTCAATGGCAAAACCTAGTAAAGTATCCTCTTTGTGTTGGAATTACTCGAAAACCTAGCCACTGTGAGTAGTCTCATGGGAAAACTCAGCCGCAGGAGGGGGAAACTTAGTCACTTAGGAATTAGTGCCATGGGACTAATGAGTCAACTAATGGGAAAACCTTAGTCACCGAACAAGTTTCCATGGCAAATCCTAGTTAAATAACCTCTTTGTGTGGGAAAAACTAGAAAATCTTGTCACTGTGAGAAATCTCATCGGAAAACTCAGCAGCAGGAGGGGAAGACTTAGTCACAAAGGAATTCGTGTCATGTAAAAAATGAGTCAACGGATGGGAAAATTTTACTCACCGGACGAGTTTCAGTGGAAAATACTTGTAAAATAACCTCTTTATGTGCGAAAAACTCGAGAACCTCATCACCTTGACTAGTTTCACGGGAAAACTCAGTCACACGAGGGGAAAACTTAGTCACTAAGGAATTAGTGTCATGGGAAAAATGAGTCACCGGATGAGAAAGTCTTAGTCAATGGACTAGTTTCAATGGCAAAACCTAGTAAAGTAACCTCTTTGTGTTGGAATAACTCGAAAACCTAGCCACTTTGAGTAGTCTCATGGGAAAACTCAGCCGCAGGAGGGGGAAACTTAGTCACTAAGGAATTAGTGCCATGGGACTGATGAGTAAACTAATGGGAAAACCTTAGTCACCCAACCAGTTTCCATTGAAATCCTAATTAAATAATCTCATTGTGTGGGAAAAACTAGAAAACCTTGTTACTGTGAGTAGTCTCGTCGAAAAACTCAGCCGCGGGAGGGGAAGACTTAGTCACAAAGGAATTCGTGTCATGGAAAAAATGAGTCACCGGATGGGTCAATTTTACTCAACGGAGGAGTTTCGATGGAAAGTACTTGTAAAATAACCTCTTTATGTGGGAAAAACTCGAGAACCTCATCACCTTGACTAGTCTCACGGGAAAACTCAGTCACACGAGGGGAAAACTTAGTCACTAAGGAATTAGTGTCATGGGAAAAATGAGTCACTGGATGGGAAAACCTTAGTCAATGGACTAGTTTCAATGGCAAAACCTAGTAAAGTATCCTCTTTGTGTTGGAATAACTCGAAAACCTAGCCACTGTGAGTAGTCTCATGGGAAAACTCAGCCGCCGGAGGGGGAAACTTAGTCACTTAGGAATTAGTGCCATGGGACTAATGAGTCAACTAATGGGAAAACCTTAGTCACCGAACAAGTTTCCATGGCAAATCCTAGTTAAATAACCTCTTTGTGTGGGAAAAACTAGAAAATCTTGTCACTGTGAGTTGTCTCATCGGAAAACTCAGCAGTAGGAGGGGAAGACTTAGTCACAAAGGAATTCGTGTCATGTAAAAATTGAGTCACCGGATGGGAAAATTTTACTCACCGGACGAGTTTTAGTGGAAAATACTTGGAAAATAACCTCTTTGTGTGCGAAAAACTCGAGAACCTCATCACCTTGACTAGTCTCACGGGAAAACTCAGTCACTCGAGGGGAAAACTTAGTCACTAAGGAATTAGTGTCATGGGAAAAATGAGTCACCGGATGGGAAAACCGTAGTCAATGGACTAGTTTCAATGGCAAAACCTAGTAAAGTAACCTCTTTGTGTTGGAATAACTCGAAAACCTAGCCACTGTGACTAGTCTCATGGGAAAACTCAGCCGCAGGAGGGGGAAACTTAGTCACTAAGGAATTAGTGCCATGGGACTAATGAGTCAACTATTGGGAAAACCTTAGTCACCGAACGAGTTTCCATGGAAAATCCTAGTTAAATAACCTCTTTGTGTGGGAAATACTAGAAAACCTTGTCACTGTGAGTAGTCTCATCGGAAAACTCAGCCGCTGGAGGGGAAGACTTAGTCACAAAGGAATACGTGTCATGGAAAAAAATGAGTCACCGGATGGGTAAATTTTACTCACCGGACGAGTTTCGAAGGAAAGTACTTTTAAAATAAACCCTTTGTGTGGGAAAAACTCGAGAACCTCATCACCTTGACTAGTCTCACGGGAAAACTCAGTCACACGAGGGGAAAACTTAGTCACTAAGCAATTAGTGTCATGGGAAAAATGAGTCACCGGATGGGAAAACCTTAGTCAATGGACTAGTTTCAATGGCAAAACCTAGTAAAGTAACCTCTTTGTGTTGGAATAACTCGAAAACCTAGCCACTGTGAGTAGTCTCATGGGAAAACTCAGCCGCAGGAGGGGGAAACTTAGTCACTAAGGAATTTTTGCCATGGGACTAATGAGTAAACTAATGGGAAAACCTTAGTCACCAAACAAGTTTCCATGGCAAATCCTAGTTAAATAACCTCTTTGTGTGGGAAAAACTAGAAAACCTTGTCACTGTGAGAAATCTCATCGGAAAACTCAGCAGCAGGAGGGGAAGACTTAGTCACAAAGGAATTCGTGTCATGTAAAAAATGAGTCAACGGATGGGAAAATTTTACTCACCGGACGAGTTTCAGTGGAAAATACTTGTAAAATAACCTCTTTATGTGCGAAAAACTCGAGAACCTCATCACCTTGACTAGTTTCACGGGAAAACTCAGTCACACGAGGGGAAAACTTAGTCACTAAGGAATTAGTGTCATGGGAAAAATGAGTCACCGGATGAGAAAGTCTTAGTCAATGGACTAGTTTCAATGGCAAAACCTAGTAAAGTAACCTCTTTGTGTTGGAATAACTCGAAAACCTAGCCACTTTGAGTAGTCTCATGGGAAAACTCAGCCGCAGGAGGGGGAAACTTAGTCACTAAGGAATTAGTGCCATGGGACTAATGAGTAAACTAATGGGAAAACCTTAGTCACCCAACCAGTTTCCATTGAAAATCCTAATTAAATAACCTCATTGTGTGGGAAAAACTAGAAAACCTTGTGGACAGGGCGAGCGCCCCACGACAGTAATAGGGCGACCAACATTTGTAAAGGGCGGCCCAGAATGGCGACCCAGGGGCTTATTTGTAATACATAGGATATTGGGCCTGATCTTTGAGGCCCATAGGCTTAGTTTGCATTAAATGTAATTTATGGTCTTCCTCCCTATAAATAGCCAAGGGAGACTCATGTAAATGGGACCTGAATTCTCTTATTCTAATAACACTTCTTTCTCTATGCTCTCTCAATTCGAGAACATTTGGCGCCGTCTGTGGGGAAAGGTAAAACTTTTCCCACTACCATGAAAAAGTTTCGTTTTTTACCGCTTGAGTAAAAAAAAAAAAAAAAAAAAAAAAAGAGAAAAACCTAAATCATCTCCCTCCCAAGTGCAGCCGCCACCACCACTCCCCTTCACAACCTCCCGGCCGCCGCCACCACACGCGACCTACCACTCTACTTCTTTTTTATCTCTTCCCCTCACTGGACGCTCTCTGCTTCCTCGCGTCTTCCATTTTTTTTCTATCCCTTTCCCTTTCACGTTTTTCCTTCTCTCTCCTATCCCAGCAAAAATGCAAGCCTTTTCGGAAAACCAGCACCACCACGGTGCTCCCCTCGTCGTCCGCAACAAAACCCATGGTTCAGATCATCGTTCAACCGCCGTTGACCGCCGTCGCCGCTGCCTTGAAGGCCGTTTTCCGGTCAAATCCTTGGGCTTGTGGGAAAACCGCCACCGCCACGTTGGTCCTCTCTAGGAGGAGAAGAGGTTCTGATACTCCGTTGGTGCTCCGACGAAAGCACCGTCGTCGGCCGCCGTGGAGGGCGATTTACGGCGTGTTCTCTGACGAGCTTCGATTCAGAAAAAGGAAGTACTTTCTGAACGGCCTCCGCTTGCTCTTCACAGTTCTGGAATCCGATCAAGGAACAGATAAGTTTCAATTTTGATTTTTAGTTATTTTTCTTTCATGTTTTTAACCCCGATTTAACTGAAATTGCAGTCCTGAAATTGAGTTTTACAATTGCAAAAAACTGTTGAATTGCTGTTCTGTGATTGGAATATTAACGTTGCTTAGTTACTGCAATATCTGTCATGGAAAATTAGGGAATTGATACATGCTTAATTACTGGGTTTGCTTAGACAGAGGCTTAAACATTGAGAAAATAAGAAAGAGTAGAGTAGTGTCTTTTGGGAATCATACTGTTCCAATCGGGCTTCCGGTCAACCATAACACGACCGGTCAACCATACAAGCCACCCGGAAAATGGACCCTCGGAGGAAAGACCGCGCGCCCAAAACGGGCATCAAACCTTCCAGTCGGAGATTCCGGTCAGTGCTGCCGATCACACCCCGACTAAAGGGCTCCGACCGGGCATATGACCCCGGTCGTGGTAGGCGACGGCCTGCACAAGATACCCGTTCTGACATTCCCTCGAGCCCCTCAAGTGTCAGAAAGATTCCTTGCTATAAAGCCCATCCACTTTTCCACATAAGGTACACACCCTCATATACCTAGGACTTACTTAGCTCTCGAGACGATCACTGACTTGAGCGTCGGAGTGTCTTTGCAGGTACCCCCCGTTCGTTGGATCGGCGACATCTCAGTGTACTCAGCATCACTACCTCCTCCAACAGAAGTGCCGTTCCCCAGTTTTCGAGTACTCTTTCCGATCACCCACTCAGTGAGTATCGAACATTGGCGCCGTCTGTGGGGAAACGGTAATCTTCCTACAGCTACCCAGCATGGCTCCTAAGAAAGCTACTAGACAATCTTCTCGCGCAGCCCAAGATGACTCCGTCCATGTAGAAACCATTGGTGAGAACGAACTTTCAGAAGACCAAGGCCAGCAGATCGGCCAGACGGTCCAGATTACACCCCGAAACCCCCAGACCGAGAGGGCAGGAAGTTGAGCAGGCCCAAAATGACCGAGAAGCACTCACTCGGTTAGAAGCTAGGATGGCAGCAATGGAGGAACAAGGTCAGAAGGGCACGGAGGACCAGAACGCGACCATACAGTTCCTGAAAGAGCATATCCAACGACTAGAAGAAGAAAGAGACCAAGGCTGGAACCAGGGCCAACCCCACCGATCTCCCCCCCGGGCCGAGGGAGCCGGTGGGAGAACTCATCATCAGGCGGTCCGCCGGACACCCATCGTCGAACAGGAAGGAGGAACTATCCAGGGTAACCCGCTAGGGTCCGCCATCATGCAAGAACCCATGCCCCCAAATTTCATCCGACCTCCCAAGATGCAACAGTACGACGGAACTGACGACCCTTGGGCTCACCTGGACCATTTCAGGAGCACGATGATGTGCGCGGGCGCCACGGACCCCCTGTGCTGCCGCTTTTTCCCCATGAGTCTGGGACGAGTGCCACAAAGGTGGTTCCAATCATTGCCTGAGGGCACCATTCAGCAATGGGCTGATGTCGTCCGACTATTCACCCGACACTTTGCGTCGAGTAAAGAATTGCCGCGGACGATCGAGACATTAGAGCAGATCAAACAAGGCCCCCAGGAATCCCTCAGGAGCTACCTAGCCCGGTTCAACAAAGAAGCCAACCTAACCCCTGGACTCTCCGAGGAAGTGCACCTAATCTTCGCTCGGAAGGGTCTTAGGCCAGGCCCCTTCTGGAAGTCTTTAAGTGGGGTACGACCAAAAACGATAGCCGAGTTCCAGAGACGGTCAGAGAAGTTTATCAACCAGGAAGACGCCGAGATGACTTTGAAGTTGGAAATCTCTGCTCCGGTAAAGCCAACACCCCAACTCCAGGCTGCTCCGAGCCGTGAAGACTCTCGAACGGACAAGCAGAAGGAACGAAAAGAAGCATACAAGCCCCGAGCTAGATTCGACCGATACGCCCCGTTGAACGCCCCACTTTCCCAGATCTACAGGGAAAATGCCCATACTGAGCTACGAGACCGACCACCGATCATACGGTCAAGAAACGTCGTCCGGTCGTCCAAGTTCTGCGAATATCACGACGGTCCGGGTCATGAGACCGACGAATGCGTACAACTAATGGACTCGGTCGAAAGGTTTGTGAGAGAAGGACGCTTAGCCAAGTATGTACAATCAGCATTACCATCGTCTCGAGCTCGCTCACCACGAAGGTGGAGCCCTCGCAGAGACCGAAGGATTGAGCGCCCCGCTCGAGAGGGGCATGGACGAGACGACTGTTCAAACGACCAACCCCAACGACCGAACTGGCGGGAAAGATCCCGAGAACATGATCGGAGAGGAGCACCACGTGGAGACCCCCACTTCACCTTATCGATCGCGGGAGGTTTCGTCTGCGGCGGCACTACTGTCGGGTCCCGAAGGCGAGGTCTAAGGGCGGTACTTAGGACCGAAGTGAGCCAGACAGCTGAGAGAAGACCGACCAGAGATGAGGCTGCTGTTACCTTCTCCAACGCCGATTACGGCCGCGAGACGGGTGAGGACGGGGACCCGATCGTCTGCAGTGCAGTCATAGCAAACCAGCAAGTTACCAAGGCTCTCATAGACACAGGGAGCTCGGCTGATATCCTGTTCTACGCGGCATACAAAGCCCTAGGACAATCCACCAGAGACCTGACCCCGTATGATAACGATCTGGTCGGATTCACGGGAGACCGGGTCACCCCCCTCGGATACTTTGATACGTGGCTTTCCCTCGGAGACCCTCACTCGTGCAAAACCGTGAAGACTCGCTTCATCGTGGTGGACTGCCCCACGGCTTACACGGTCATTCTCGGCAGGCCGAGCATCAACGCCTTTAAAGCAATAATATCCTGCCCTCACTTAATGCTCAAATACCCCCACCAGGGCAGAGTAGTAACAGTGAAGGGGAACCTCAAAATGGCGCGAAGTTGTTACACAGCCAGTTGCCGCTTGGCCAGGGAAGATCGGATGAGGAAGAAGCAGAGGTCAGGCAAGGGAACCCAGGAGACCTTCGCGGTCATGGACGTTGACCCGCGGATCGACCACTCTGAAACCGACCTGCGCCTTCATCCTGAAGGACGGACGAAGACCGTTCAAGTTGGAAGTACGGAGAGACATGTCACGAAGGTGGCAGAGGACCTTACGGTCGAGCAGGCAGAAAGGTTGGAACGGCTCCTCAAAGCCAACAAAGACCTCTTTGCGTGGCAATCATCGGATATGCCGGGTGTTCACCCCGACCTCGCGTGCCACAAACTAACCGTCAACCCAAAGTGCAAGCCGGTCGCCCAGAAGAAGAGGCCGATGAGCGCAGAGAAGCAAGCGGTCATCAAGGAACAGACAAGCGAGCTACTACGAGCAGGGATCATCCGGGAAATTAAATATACGACCTGGCTGTCGAACGTTGTTCTCGTCAAAAAGGCAAATGGGAAGTGGCGCATGTGCGTTGATTACACCGATCTCAATAAAGCATGCCCGAAGGACCCCTTTCCACTTCCTAGTATCGACGCCCTAGTGGACAATTCGGCGGGTTACGAATCCCTCTCCCTGATGGACGCCTACTCAGGGTATAATCAAATACCAATGTTCCGGCCGGACGAGGAAAAGACGGCCTTCATAACCGATCAGGGTACGTTCTGTTACACCATGCTCCCTTTTGGGCTGAAGAATGCAGTAGCAACTTATCAGCGCATGATGACTCAAGTCTTCGACGGTCTTCAAGGTCAGACCGTGGAAGTGTATATAGATGATATCATTGTAAAGACCCCGACCGGTGGAGATCATACGGCCGACCTGAGGGCCGTCTTCAAACAATTGAGGAAGCACAATATGAGACTGAACCCGGAGAAATGTACGTTCGGGGTCCGAGGAGGGAAGTTTCTCGGATTCATGTTGACCTCGAGGGGGATAGAGGCAAACCCAGACAAATGCGAAGCCATCCGAGACATGAAGAGCCCGACCTCCATCAAGGAGGTGCAACAACTGGCCGGACGACTAACGACTTTGAGCCGTTTTCTCCCAAGAGCCGCCCTCCGATCACTGCCCCTGTACGAACTCATCAAGAAAGGGAAATCTTTCGAATGGACCCCGGACGCCGAGAAAGCATTTCTGGAATTCAAAGAAACCCTACAATCTCCACCCATCCTGTCGAGCCCGATTAAGGGGGAAACCCTATACCTATACCTCGCTGTGAGAGACAAGGCAACCAGTGCCGTGTTGGTGAGAGAGGACCAGGGAGGTCAACACCCCGTGTATTTTGTCAGCAGAGCCCTGCAAGGCCCAGAACTCAGGTATCAGAAGCTAGAAAAAGTGGCTTTCACCCTCCTTACAACTGCCAGACGACTGAGGCAGTACTTCCAAGGCCACACCGTTGTCGTACGGACAGACCAACCTATCAAGCAAGTACTACAAAAGCCAGGCCTGGCCGGGCGTATGATCGGTTGGTCCATAGAACTGTCCGAGCATGATATTCGGTACGAACCCCGGCAGGCCATCAAGTCTCAAGCTTTGGCGGATTTTTTGGCAGAAATGAAGGAGGAGGCCGGTGATCCTATCAAGTCAACCTGGACGATCCATGTGGATGGCTCCAGCAATAGCAAAGGGGGAGGAGCAGGGGTCGTGGTCGAGTGCTCCTCGGGGATCACAGTGGAACAATCCATTCGTTTCAATTTCCCCACTACTAACAATCAGGGCGAGTATGAAGCGTGCATTGCAGGCTTAATGACCGCGTCCGATTTAGGAGCTCGACGGGTCAGCGTTCACAGTGACTCCCAACTGGTCGTCTCCCAGGTCAACGGCGAATACCAGGCCAGAGAACCGATTCTTCAGCACTACCTAGAGCATTTAAGGAACTTGTGTCTCAAGTTTGATGAAGTTCAATTCATCCATGTACCAAGAGCAGAAAACGAGAGGGCAGACATCCTATCACGCCTTGCGAGTTCAAAGAAACCAGATAACAACAGGTCGGTCATCCAAGGAACTATAAGTAGCCCGAGCGTCCAACCAGCACCCCTGATCGGATCGCTTTCGTCAAGCGAAGATTGGACCACGCCGATTCGCAATCACCTCACGAATGGCTGGCTCCCGGAGGATGAACTTGGAAAAAAGAAGCTTGTGCGACAATCGGCATGGTTCACGGTGGTCGACGATCAACTGTACAAACGGGGATTCTCCACCCCACTACTCAAATGCTTGAGCCCAGAGAGGGCTGCTTACGTCTTGGCTGAGATTCACGAGGGTAGCTGCGGCCACCACCCTGGAGGTCAGACACTCGCGAAGAAAGTTCTTAGAGCCGGCTACTACTGGCCCACGCTGAATCAAGATGCGGCCGATCATGTAAAACGCTGCGACGCCTGTCAGAGGCACGCCGACTTGCACAGAGCACCTCCCCATGAACTATCCAGCCTAGTGGCTCCTTGGCCTTTCCATCAATGGGGTATGGATCTCCTGGGCCCTTTCCCTAGGGCACCGGGCCAGCTGAAGTTTCTAATAGTCGCGGTAGACTATCACACTAAGTGGATAGAGGCTGAACCGCTCGCCACTATCACGTCAGCTCGAGTGCAACGCTTCTTCTACAAACACGTCATTAGCCGCTTCGGGGTTCCCCAATCCGTGGTGACGGACAACGGAACTCAATTTACTGATAAGAGTTTCCGAGCGCTGTTGGAAGGACTCCACATCAAACAACATTTCACCTCAGTCGAGCACCCCCAAACGAACGGACAGGCGGAATCGGCTAACAAGGTAATTCTCAAAGGGATCAAGAAGAGACTCGACGATGTCAAAGGGCAATGGGCCGAACACCTCGACCAAGTACTCTGGTCCTACAGGACGACCCCTCAATCGGCGACAGGAGAAAGCCCATTCAGGCTAACATATGGCACGGAAGCGGTCATACCAGTCGAGATTGGCGAACCTAGCGCCCGGATACTCGGCTTCGACCCAAGCACGAACGACCAACGGCTGAACGAGGAGCTAGATCTAGCGGAAGAAAAAAGACAAACGGCCAACCTACGGCAGGCTGTAGCCAAGCAGTACGCTACTCTTAGATACAACAAAAGAGTAGTACCGCGCAATTTTACGCCCGGTCAGCTCGTCCTTCGCCGAGCGAGCGTTGGGTCGCGACCGGAGGACCGCGGGAAGCTGGCGGCAAATTGGGAAGGCCCCTACCGGGTACGTCACACGTCAGAAAACGGAGCTTACAAGCTGGAACGTCTCGACGGTTCCGAGATTCCACGCTACTGGAATGCTATGAACCTTAGGAACTACTACAGTTAGCAACACCCTTACCCCCTTTTTCTTTAACGGGGCGATGTATTTTTCTTTTTTGAAAATTATCTAATGAAAAACAGATTGAAGAAACTCACCTCATACAGAGTCGGCAGAGTCATCAACGATCGCCCTAGGCATCGAACCAAGCGTTCGTCCGAACCTAGAGGACTGGTCCCCAAATACCCCTTAAAGGGTTCAACGATCGCCCTAGGCGTCGAACCAAGCGTTCGTCCGAACCTAGAGGACTGGTCCCCAAATACCCCTTAAAGGGTTCAACGATCGCCCTAGGCGTCGAACCAAGCGTTCGTCCGAACCTAGAGGACTGGTCCCCAAATACCCCTTAAAGGGTTCAACGATTGCCCTAGGCGTCGAACCAAGCGTTCGTCCGAACCTAGAGGACTGGTCCCCAAATACCCCTTAAAGGGTTCAACGATCGCCCTAGGCGTCGAACCAAGCGTTCGTCCGAACCTAGAGGACTGGTCCCCAAATACCCCTTAAAGGGTTCAACGATCGCCCTAGGCGTCGAACCAAGCGTTCGTCCGGACCTAGAGGACTGGTCCCCAAATACCCCTTAAAGGGTTCAACGATCGCCCTAGGCGTCGAACCAAGCGTTCGTCCGAACCTAGAGGACTGGTCCCCAAATACCCCTTAAAGGGTTCAACGATCGCCCTAGGCGTCGAACCAAGCGTTCGTCCGAACCTAGAGGACTGGTCCCCAAATACCCCTTAAAGGGTTCAACGATCGCCCTAGGCGTCGAACCAAGCGTTCGTCCGAACCTAGAGGACTGGTCCCCAAATACCCCTTAAAGGGTTCAACGATCGCCCTAGGCGTCGAACCAAGCGTTCGTCCGAACCTAGAGGACTGGTCCCCAAATACCCCTTAAAGGGTTCAACGATTGCCCTAGGCGTCGAACCAAGCGTTCGTCCGAACCTAGAGGACTGGTCCCCAAATACCCCTTAAAGGGTTCAACGATCGCCCTAGGCGTCGAACCAAGCGTTCGTCCGAACCTAGAGGACTGGTCCCCAAATACCCCTTAAAGGGTTCAACGATCGCCCTAGGCGTCGAACCAAGCGTTCGTCCGGACCTAGAGGACTGGTCCCCAAATACCCCTTAAAGGGTTCAACGATCGCCCTAGGCGTCGAACCAAGCGTTCGTCCGAACCTAGAGGACTGGTCCCCAAATACCCCTTAAAGGGTTCAACGATCGCCCTAGGCGTCGAACCAAGCGTTCGTCCGAACCTAGAGGATTGGTCCCCAAATACCCCTTAAAGGGTTCAACGATCGCCCTAGGCGTCGAACCAAGCGTTCGTCCGAACCTAGAGGACTGGTCCTCAAATACCCCTTAAAGGGTTCAACGACAACTCGGACTACAAGTTCTACAAACGCTCAAACAAAATGTAAACTCGGAAAACTCAGCCGCAGGAGGGGAAGACTTAGTCACAAAGGAATTCGTGTCATGGAAAAAATGAGTCACCGGATGGGTAAATTTTACTCAACGGAGGAGTTTCGATGGAAAGTACTTGTAAAATAACCTCTTTGTGTGGGAAAAACTCGAGAACCTCATCACCTTGACTAGTCTCACGGGAAAACTCAGTCACACGAGGGGAGAACTTAGTCACTAAGGAATTAGTGTCATGGGAAAAATGAGTCACCGGATGGGAAAACCTTAGTCAATGGACTAGTTTCAATGACAAAACCTAGTAAAGTAAACTCTTTGTGTTGGAATAACTCGAAAACCTAGCCACTGTGAGTAGTCTCATGGGAAAACTCAGCCGCAGGAGGGGGAAACTTAGTCACTAAGGAATTAGTGCCATGGGACTAATGAGTCAACTAATGGGAAAACCTTAGTCATTGAACGAGTTTCCATGGCAAATCCTAGTTAAATAACCTCTTTGTGTGGGAAATACTAGAAAACGTTGTCACTGTGAGTAGTCTCATCGGAAAACTCAGCCGCAGGAGGGGAAGACTTAGTCACTAAGCAATTAGTGTCATGGGAAAAATGAGTCACCAGATGGGAAAACCTTAGTCAATGGACTAGTTTCAATGGCAAAACCTAGTAAAGTAACCTCTTTGTGTTTGAATAACTCGAAAACCTAGCCACTGTGAGTAGTCTCATGGGAAAACTCAGCCGCAGGAGGGGGGAACATAGTCACTAAGGAATTAGTGCCATGGGACTAATGAGTCAACTAATGGGAAAACCTTAGTCACCAAACGAGTTTCCATGGCAAATCCTAGTTAAATAACCAGTTTGTGTGGGAAAGATTAGAAAACCTTGTTACTGTGAGTAGTCTCATCGGAAAACTCAGCCGCAGGAGGGGAAGACTTAGTCACAAAGGAATTCGTGTCGTGGAAAAAATGAGTCACCTGATGGGTAAATTTTACTCACCGGACGAGTTGCGATGGAAAGTACTTGTAAAATAACCTCATTGTGTCGGAAAAACTCGAGAACCTCATCGCCTTGACTAGTCTCACGGGAAAACTCAGTTACACGAGGGGAAAACTTAGTCACTAAGCAATTAGTGTCATGGGAGAAATGAGTCACCGGATGGGAAAACCTTAGTCAATGGACTCGTTTCAATGGCAAAACCTAGTAAAGTAACCTCTTTGTGTTGGAATAACTCGAAAACCTAGCCACTGTGAGTAGTCTCATGGGAAAACTCAGCCGCAGGAGGGGGAAACATAGTCACTAAGGATTTAGTGCCATGGGACTAATGAGTCAAATAATGGGAAAACCTTAGTCACCGAACAAGTTTCCATGGCAAATCCTAGTTAAATAACCTCTTTGTGTGGGAAAAACTAGAAAACCTTGTCACTGTGAGTAGTCTCATCGGAAAACTCAGCAGCAGGAGGGGAAGACTTAGTCACAAAGGAATTCGTGTCATGTAAAAAATGAGTCACCGGATGGTCAAATTTTACTCACTGGACGAGTTTCGATGGAAAGTACTTGTAAAATAACCTCTTTGTGAGGGAAAAACTCGAGAACCTCATCACCTTGACTAGTCTCACGCGAAAACTCAGTCACACGAGGGGAAAACTTAGTCACTAAGCGATTGGTGTCATGGGAAAAATGAGTCACCGGATGTGAAAACCTTAGTCAATGGACTCGTTTCAATGGCAAAACCTAGTAAAGTAACCTCTTTGTGTTGGAATAACTCGAAAACCTAGCCACTGTGAGTAGTCTCATGGGAAAACTCAGCCGCAGGAGGGGGAAACATAGTCACTAAGGAATTAGTGCCATGGGACTAATGAGTCAACTAATGGGAAAACCTTAGTCACCAAACGAGTTTCCATGGCAAATCCTAGTTAAATAACCTCTTTGTGTGGGAAAGATTAGAAAACCTTGTTACTGTGAGTAGTCTCATCGGAAAACTCAGCCGCAGGACGGGAAGAGTTATCACAAAGGAATTCGTGTCGTGGAAAAAATGAGTCACCTGATGGGTAAATTTTACTCACCGGACGAGTTTCGATGGAAAGTACTTGTAAAATAACCTCTTTGTGTGGGAAAAACTAGAGAACCTCATCGCCTAGACTAGTCTCACGGGAAAACTCAGTCACACGAGGGGAAAACTTAGTCACTAAGCAATTAGTGTCATGGGAGAAATGAGTCACCGGATGGGAAAACCTTAGTCAATGGACTATTTTCTATGGCAAAACCTAGTAAAGTAACCTCGTTGTGTTGGAATAACTCGAAAACCTAGCCACTGTGAGTAGTCTCATGGGAAAACTCAGCCGCAGGAGGGGGAAACTTAGTCACTAAGGAATTAGTGCCATGGGACTAATGAGTAAACTAATGGGAAAACCTTAATCACCAAACGAGGTTCCATGGCAAATCCTAGTTAAATAACCTCTTTGTGTGGGAAAGATTAGAAAACCTTGTTTACTGTGAGTAGTCTCATCGGAAAACTCAGCCGAAGGAGGGGAAGACTTAGTCACAAAGGAATTCGTGTCGTGGAAAAAATGAGTCACCTGATGAGTAAATTTTACTCTTCGGACGAGTTTCGATGGAAAGTACTTGTAAAATAACCTCTTTGTGTGGGAAAAACTCGAGAACCTCATCGCCTTGACTAGTCTCACGGGAAAACTCAGTCACACGAGGGGAAAACTTAGTCACTAAGCAATTAGTGTCATGGGAGAAATGAGTCACCGGATGGGAAAACCTTAGTCAATGGACTAGTTTCAATGGCAAAACCTAGTAAAGTAACCTCGTTGTGTTGGAATAACTCGAAAACCTAGCCACTGTAAGTAGTCTCATGTGAAAACTCAGCCGCAGGAGGGGGAAACTTAGTCACTAAGGAATTAGTGCCATGGGACTAATGAGTCAACTAATGGGAAAACCTTCGTCACCAAACGAGTTTCCATGGCAAATCCTAGTTAAATAACCTCTTTGTGTGGGAAAGATTAGAAAACCTTGTTACTGTGAGTAGTCTCATCGGAAAACTCAGCCGCAGGAGGGGAAGACTTAGTCACAAAGGAATTCGTGTCGTGGAAAAAATGAGTCACCTGATGGGTAAATTTTACTCACCGGACGAGTTTCGATGGAAAGTACTTGTAAAATAACCTCTTTGTGTGGGAAAAACTCGAGAACCTCATCACCTTGACTAGTCTCATGGGAAAACTCAGTCACACGAGGGGAAAACTTAGTCACTAAGGAATTAGTGTCATGGGAAAAATGAGTCACCGGATGGGAAAACCTTAGTCTATGGACTAGTTTCAAAGGCTTAACCTAGTATAATAACCTCTTTGTGTTGGAATAACTCGAAAACCTAGCCACCGTGAGTAGTCTCAAGGGAAAACTCAGCCATAGGATGGGAAAACTTAGTCACTAAGGAATTAGTGCCATGGGACTAATGAGTCAACAAATGGGAAAACCTTTGTCACCGAACGAGTTTCCATGGCAAATCCTAGTAAAGTAACCTCTTTGTGTGGGAAAAACTAGAAAACCTTGTCTCTCGGAGTAGTCTCTTCGGAAAACTCAGTCGCAGGAGGGGAAAACTTAGTCACAAAGGAATTCGTGTCATGGAAAAAATTTGTCACCGGATGGGAAAATTTTACTCACCGGCGGAGTTTCAATGGAAAATACTAGTAAAATAACCTCTTTGTGTGGGAAAAACTCGAGAACCTCATCACCTTGACTAGTCTCACGGGAAAACTAAGTCACATGAGGGGAAAACTTAGTCACTTAGGAATTAGTGTCATAGGAAAAATGAGTCACCAGATGGGAAAACCTTAGTCAATGTACTAGTTTCAACAGCAAAACCTAGTAAAATAACCTCTTTGTGTTGGAATAACTCGAAAACCTGCCCACTGTGAGTAGTCTCATGGGAAAACTCAGCCACAGGAGGGAGAAATTTAGTCACTAAGGAATTAGTGCCATGGAACTAATGAGTCAACTAATGGGAAAACCTTTGTCACCGAACGAGTTTCCATGGCAAATCCTAGTAAAGTAACCTCTTTGTGTAGGAAAAACTAGAAAACCTTGTCACTCGGAGTAGTCTCATCGGAAAACTTTGTCGCAGGAGTGGAAAATTTAGTCACAAAGGAATTCGTGTCATGGGAAAAATGAGACACCGGATGGGAAAACCATAGTCAATGGACTAATTTCAATTGCACAACCTAGTAAAATGACCTCTTTGTGTTAGAATAACTCTAAAACCTGCCCACTGTGAGTAGTCTCATGGGAAAACTCAGCCACAGGAGGGGGAAACTTAGTCACTAAGGAATTAGTGCCATGGTACTAATGAGTAACCTAATGGGAAAACCTTTGTCACCGAACGAGTTTCCATGGCAAATCCTAGTAAAGTAACCTCTTTGTGTGGGAAAAACTAGAAAACCTTGTCACTCGGAGTAGTCTCATCGGAAAACTCAATCGCAGGGGGGGAAAATTTAGTCACAAAGGAATTCGTGTCATGGGAAAAATTAGTCACCAGATGGGAAAACCTCAGTCAATGGACTAATTTCAATTACACAACCTAGTAAAATGACCTTTGTGTGTTAGAATAACTCTAAAACCTGCCCACTGTGAGTAGTCTCATGGGAAAACTCAGCCACAGGAGGGGGATACTTAGTCCCTAAGGAATTAGTGCCATGGTACTAATGAGTCAACTAATGGGAAAACCTTTGTCACCGAATGAGTTTCCATGGCAAATCCTAGTAAAGTAACCTCTTTGTGTGGGAAAAACTAGAAAACCTTGTCACTCGGAGTAGTCTCATCAGAAAACTCAGTCGCAGGAGGGGAAAACTTAGTCACAAAGGAATTCGTGTCATGGAAAAAATGAGTCACTGGATGGGCAAATTTCACTCACCGGACGAGTATAAATGGAAAATACTTGTAAAATAACCTCTTTGTGTCGGAAAAACTCGAGAACCTCATCACCTTGACTAGTCTCACGGGAAAACCCACTCACACGAAGGGAAAACTTAGTCACTATGGAATTAGTGTCATAGGAAAAATGAGTCACCAAATGGGAAAACCTTAGTCAATGGACTAGTTTCAATGGAATAACCTAGTATTATAACCTCTTTGTGTTGGAATAACCTGAAAACCTAGCCACTGTGAGTAGTCTCAAGGGAAAACTCAGCCATAGGATGGGAAAACTTAGTCACTAACGAATTAGTGCCATGGGACAATTGAGTCAACAAATGGGAAAACCTTTGTCACCGAACAGGTTTCCCTGGCATATCCTAGTAAAGTAACCTCTCTGTGTGGGAAAAACTAGAAAACCTTGTCTCTCGGAGTAGTCTCTTCGGAAAACTCAGTCGCAGGAGGGGAAAACTTAGTCACAAAGGAATTCGTGTCATGGAAAAAATTAGTCACCGGATAGGAAAATTTTACTCACCGGACGAGTTTCAATGGAAAATACTTGTAAAATAACCTCTTTGTGTGGGAAAAACTCGAGAACCTCATCACCTTGACTAGTCTCACGGGAAAACTCAGTCACACGAGGGGAAAACTTAGTCACTAAGGAATTAGTGTCATGGGAAAAATGAGTCACCAGATGGGAAAACATTAGTCAATGGACTAGTTTCAATGCCAATACCTAGTAAAGGTTCTTTGTGTTTGAATAACTCGAAAACCTAGTCACTGTGAGTATTCTCATCGAAATTAGTGCCATGGGACTAATGAATCAACAAATGGGAAAATCTTAGTCACCGAACGAGTTTCCATGGCAAATCCTAGTAAAATAACCTCTTTGTGTGGGAAAAACTAGAAAACCTTATCACTGTGAGTATTCTCATCGAAACACTCAGTCGCAGGAGGGGAAGACTTAGTCACAAAGGAAGTCGTGTCATGGAAAAAATGATTCACCGGATGGGAAAATTTTAATCACCGGACGAGTTTCAATGGAAAATACTTGTAAAATAACCTCTTTGTGTGGGAAAAACTCGAGAACCTCATCACCTTGACTAGTTTCACGGGAAAACTTAGTCACACGAGGGGAAAACTTAGTGACTAAGGAATTAGTGTCATGGGACTAATGAGTCAACTAATGGGAAAACCTTAGTCACCGAACGAGTTTCCATGGCAAATCCTAGTAAAATAACCTCTTTGTGTGGGAAAAACTAGAAAACCTTGTCACTGTGAGTAGTCTAATCGGAAAACTCAGCAGCAGGAGTGGAAAACTTAGTCACAAAGGAATTCGTGTCATGGAAAAAATGAGTCACTGGATGGGAAAATTTCACTCACCGGACAAGTATAAATGGAAAATACTTGTAAAATAACCTCTTTGTGTCGGAAAAACTCGAGAACCTCATCACCTTGACTAGTCTCACGGGAAAACTCACTCACACGAAGGGAAAACTTAGTCACTATGGAATTAGTGTCCTGGGAAAAATGAGTCACCGGATGGGAACACCTTAGTCAATGGACTAGTTTCAATGGCAAAACCTAGTAAAGTAACCTCTTTGTGTTGGAATAACTCGAAAACCTAGCCACTGTGAGTAGTCTCATGGGAAAACTCAGCCACAGGAGGGGGAAACTTAGTCACTAAGGAATTACTGCCATGGGACTAATGAGTCAACGAATGGGAAAACATTAGTCACCGACGAGTTTCCAGTGAAAATCCTAGTAAAATAACCTATTTGTGTGGGAAACACTAGAAAACCTTGTCCTTGTGAGTAGTCTTATCGGAACACACAGCCGCAGGAGGGGAAGACTTAGTCACAAAGGAATTCGTGTCATGGAAAAATGAGTCACCGGATGGGAAAACTTTACTCACCGGATGAGTTTCAATGGAAAATAATTGTAAAATTACCTCTTTGTGTGGGCATAACTCGAGAACCTAATCTCCTTGACTAGTCTCACGGGAAAACTCAGTCACACGAAGGGAAAACTTAGTTACTAAGGAATTAGTGTCGTGGGAAAAATGAGTCACCGGATTGGAAAACCTTAGTCAATGGACTAATTTCAACGGCAGAACCTAGTAAAGTAACCTCTTTCTGTTGGAATAACTCGAAAAGCTAGCCACAGTGAGAAGTCTCATGGGAAAACTCAGCCACGGGAGGGGGAAACTTAGTCACTAAGGAATTAGTGCCATGGGACTAATGAGTGAACTAATTGGAAAACCTTAGTCACCGAACGAGTTTCCATGGCAAATCCTTGTAAAATAACCTCTTTGTGTGGGAAAAACTAGAAAACCTTGTCACTGTGAGTAGTCACATCGGAAAACTCAGTCGCGGGAGGGGAAAACTTAGTCACAAAGGAATTCGTGTCATGGAAAAAATTAGTCACCGGATGGGAAAATTTTACTCACCGGCGTAGTTTCAATGGAAAATACTAGTAAAATAACCTCTTTGAGTGGGAAAAACTCGAGAACCTCATCACCTTGACTAGTCTGACGGGAAAACTCAGTCACATGAGGGGAAAACTTAGACACTAAGGAATTAGTGTCATGGAAAAAATGAGTCACCGGATGGGAAAACCTTAGTCAATGGACTAATTTCAATTGCACAACCTAGTAAAATGACCTCTTTATGTTAGAATAACTCTAAAACCTGCCCACTGTGAGTAGTCTCAAGGGAAAACTCAGCCACAGGAGGGGGAAACTTAGTCACTAAGGAATTAGTGCCATGGTACTAATGAGTCAACTAATGGGAAAACCTTTGTCACCGAACGAGTTTCCATGGCAAATCCTAGTAAAGTAACCTCTTTGTGTGGGAAAAACAAGAAAACCTTGTCACTCGGAGTAGTCTCATCGGAAAACTCAGTCGCAGGAGGGGAAAATTTAGTCACAAAGGAATTCGTGTCATGGGAAAAATGAGTCACCCGATGGGAAAACCTTAGTCAATGGACTAATTTCAATTGCACAACCTAGTAAAATGACCTCTTTGTGTTAGAATAACTCTAAAACCTGCCCACTGTGAGTAGTCTCATGGGAAAACTCAGCCACAGGAGGGGGAAACTTAGTCACTAAGGAATTAGTGCCATGGTACTAATGAGTAACCTAATGGGAAAACCTTTGTCACCGAACGAGTTTCCATGGCAAATCCTAGTAAAGTAACCTCTTTGTGTGGGAAAAACTAGAAAACCTTGTCACTCGGAGTAGTCTCATCGGAAAACTCAGTCGCAGGAGGGGAAAATTTAGTCACAAAGGAATTCGTGTCATGGGAAAAATGAGTCACCGGATGGGAAAACCTTAGTCAATGGACTAATTTCAATTACACAACTTAGTAAAATGACCTATGTGTGTTAGAATAACTCTAAAACCTGCCCACTGTGAGTAGTCTCATGGGAAAACTCAGCCACCGGAGGGGGAAACTTAGTCACTAAGTAATTAGTGCCATGGTACTAATGAGTAACCTAATGGGAAAACCTTTGGCACAGAACGAGTTTCCATGACAAATCCTAGTAAAGTAACATCTTTGTGTGGGAAAAACTAGAAAACCTTGTCACTCGGAGTAGTCTCATCGGAAAACTCAGTCGCAGGAGGGGAAAATTTAGTCACAAAGGAATTCGTGTCATGGGAAAAATGAGTCACCGGATGGGAAAACCTTAGTCAATGGACTAATTTCAATTACACAACCTAGTAAAATGACCTCTGTGTGTTACAATAACTCTAAAACCTGCCCACTGTGAGTAGTTTCATGGGAAAACTCAGCCACAGGAGGGGGAAACTTAGTCACAAAGGAATTAGTGCCATGGTACTAATGAGTCAACTAATGGGAAAACCTTTGTCACCGAACGAGTTTCCATGGCAAGTCCTAGTAAAGTAACCTCTTTGTGTGGGAAAAACTAGAAAACCTTGTCACTCGGAGTAGTCTCAGCGGAAAGGAATTCGTGTCATGGAAAAAATTAGTCACCGGATGGGAAAATTTTACTTACAGGACGAGTTGCAATGGAAAATACTTGTAAAATAACCTCTTTGTGTGGGAAAAACTCGAGAACCTCATCACCTTGACTAGTCTCACGGGAAAACTCAGTCACACGAGGGGAAAACTTAGTCACTAAGGAATTAGTGTTATGGGAAAAATGAGTCACCGAATGGGTAAACCTTAGTCAATGGACTAGTTTCAATGGCATAACCTAGTATAATAACCTCTTTGTGTTGGAATAACTCGAAAACCTAGCCACTGTGAGTAGTCTCAAGGGAAAACTGAGCCATAGGATGGGAAAACTTAGTCACTAAGGAATTAGTGCCATGGGACTAATGAGTCAACAAATGGGAAAACCTTTGTCACCGAACGAGTTTCCATGGCAAATCCTAGTAAAGTAACCTCTTTGTGTGGGAAAAACAAGAAAACCTTGTCTCTCGGAGTAGTCTCATCGGAAAACTCAGTCGCAGGAGGGGAAAACTTAGTCACAAAGGAATTCGTGTCATGGAAAAAATTAGTCACCGGATGGGAAAATTTTACTCACCAGACGAGTTTCAATGGAAAATACTTGTAAAATAACCTCTTTGTGTGGGAAAAACTCGAGAACCTCATCATCTTGACTAGTCTCACGGGAAAACTAAGTCATATGAGGGGAAAACTTAGTCACTTAGGAATTAGTGTCATGGGAAAAATGAGTCACCGGATGGGAAAACCTTAGTCAATGGACTAGTTTCAATGGCAAAACCTAATAAAATAACCTCTTTGTGTTGGAATAACTCGAAAACCTGCCCACTGTGAGTAGTCTCATGGGGGAAACTTAGTCACTAAGTAATTAGTGCCATGGGACTAATGAGTCAACGAATGGGAAAACCTTAGTCACCGAACGAGTTTCCATGGCAAATCCTAGTAAAATAACCTCTTTGTGTGGGAAAAACTAGAAAACCTTGTCACCGTGAGTAGTCTCATCGGAAAACTCAGTTGCTGGAATGGAAAACTTAGTCACAAAGGAATTCGTGTCATAAAAAAAAAATAAGTCACCGGATGGGAAAATTTTACTCACCGGACGAGTTTCAATGGAAAATACTTGTAAAATCCTCTTTGTGTGGGAAAAACTCGAGAACCTCACCACCATGACTAGTCTCTCGGGAAAACTCAGTCACGTGAAGGGAAAACTTAGTCACTAAGGAATTAGTGTCATGGGAGAAATTAGTCACCGGATGGGAAAACCTTAGTCAATGGACTAGTTTCAATGGCAAAATCTAGTAAAATAACCTCTTTGTGTTGGAATAACTCGAAAACCTGGCCACTGTGAGTAGTCTTATTGGAAAACTCAGCCACAGGAGGGGGAAACTTAGTCACTAAGGAATTAGTGCCAAGGGACTAATGAGTGAACTTATGGGAAAACCTTAGTCACCGAACGAGTTTCCATGGCAAATCTTAGTAAAATAACCTCTTTGTATGGGGAAAAGTAGAAAATTTTGTCACTGTAAGTAGTCCCATCGGAAAACTCAGTCGCAGGAGGGGAAAACTTAGTCGCAAAGGAATTCGTTTTATGGAAAAAATGAGTCACCGGATGGGAAAATTTTACTCACCGGACGAGTTTCAATGGAAAATACTTGTAAAATAACCTCTTTGTGTGGGAAAAACTTGAGAACCTCACCACCTTCACTAGTCTCACGGGAAAACTCGGTCACGTGAGGGGAAAACTTAGTCACTAAGGAATTAGTGTCATGGGAAAAATTAGTCACCGGATGGGAAAACCTTAGTCAATGGACTAGTTTCAATGGCAAAACCTAGTAAAATAACCTCTTTGTGTTGGAATACCTCGAAAACCTGGCCACTGTGAGTAGTCTCATGGGAAAACTCAGCCACAGCAGGGGGAAACTTAGTCACTAAGGAATTAGTGCCATGGGACTAATGAGTCAGCTTATGGGAAAACCTTAGTTACCGATCGAGTTTCCATGGCAAATCCAAGTATAGTAACATCTTTGTGTGGGAAAAACTAGAAAACCTTATCACTGTGAGTAGTCTCATCGGAAAACTCAGTCGCTGGAGTGGAAAACTTAGTCACAAAGGAATTCGTGTCATGGAAAAACTGAGTCACCGTATGGGAAAATTTTACTCACCGGACGAGTTTCAATGGAAAATACTTGTAAAATAACCTCTTTGGGTGGGAAAAACTTGAGAACCTCATCACCTTGACTAGTCTCACGGGAAAACTCGGTCACGTGAGGGGAAAACTTAGTCACTAAGGAACTAGTGTCATGGGAAAAATGAGTCACCAGATGGGAAAACCTTAGTCAATGGACTAGTTTCAATGGCAAAACCTAGTAAAATAACCTCTTTGTGTTGGAATAACTCGAAAACCTGGCCACTGTGAGTAGTCTTATTGGAAAACTCAGCCACAGGAGGGGGAAACTTAGTCACTAAGGAATTAGTGCCATGGGACTAATGAGTCAACTTATGGGAAAACCTTAGTCACCGAACGAGTTTCCATGGAAAATCCTAGTAAAATAACCTCTTTGTATGGGAAAAGGTAGAAAACTTTGTCACTGTAAGTAGTCCCATCGGAAAACTCAGTCGCAGGAGGGTAAAACTTAGTCGCAAAGGAATTCGTTTTATGGAAAAAATGAGTCACCGGATGGGAAAATTTTACTCAACGGACGAGTTTCAATGGAAAATACTTGTAAAATAACCTCTTTGTCTGGGAAAAACTCGAGAACCTCATCACCTTGACTAGTCTCACGGGAAAACTCAGTCACGTGAGGGGAAAACTTAGTCACTAAGGAATTAGTGTCATGGGAAAAATTAGTCACCGAATGGGAAAACCTTAGTCAATGGACTAGTTTCAATGGCAAAACCTAGTAAAATAACCTCTTTGTGTTGGAATAACTCGAAAACCTTGCCACTGTGAGTAGTCTCATGGGGAAACTCAGCCACAGGAGGGGAAAACTTAGTCACTAAGTAATTAGTGCCATGGGACTAATCAGTCAACTAATGCGAAAACCTTAGTCATCGAACGACTTTCCCTGGCAAATCTTAGTAAATTACCTCTTTGTGTGGGAAAAACTAGAAAACCTTGTCACTGTGAGTAGTCTCATCGGAAAACTCAGTCGCGGTTGGGGAAAATTTAGTAACAAAGGAATTCGTGTCATGGAAAAAATGAGTCACCGGATGGGAAAATTTTACTCACCGGACGAGTTTCAATGGAAAATACTTGTAAAATAACCTCTTTGTGTGGGAAAAACTCGAGAACCTCATCACCTTGACTAGTCTCACGGGAAAACACAGTCACACGAGGGGAAAACTTAGTCACTAAGGAATTAGTGTCATGGGAAAAATGAGTCACCAGATGGAAAAACCTTAGTCAATGGACTAGTTTCAATGGCAAAACCTAGTAAAATAACCTCTTTGTGTTGGAATAACTCGAAAACCTTGCCACTGTGAGTAGTCTCATGGGGAAACTCAGCCACAGGAGGGGAAAACTTAGTCACTAAGTAATTAGTGCCATGGGACTAATCAGTCAACTAATGGGAAAACCTTAGTCATCGAACGACTTTCCCTGGCAAATCTTAGTAAATTACCTCTTTGTGTGGGAAAAACTAGAAAACCTTGTCACTGTGAGTAGTCTCATCGGAAAACTCAGTCGCTGGAGTGGAAAACTTAGTCACAAAGGAATTCGTGTCATGGTACTAATGAGTCAACTAATGGGAAAACCTTTGTCACCGAACGAGTTTCCATGGCAAGTCCTAGTAAAGTAACCTCTTTGTGTGGGAAAAACTAGAAAACCTTGTCACTCGGAGTAGTCTCAGCGGAAAGGAATTCGTGTCATGGAAAAAATTAGTCACCGGATGGGAAAATTTTACTTACAGGACGAGTTGCAATGGAAAATACTTGTAAAATAACCTCTTTGTGTGGGAAAAACTCGAGAACCTCATCACCTTGACTAGTCTCACGGGAAAACTCAGTCACACGAGGGGAAAACTTAGTCACTAAGGAATTAGTGTTATGGGAAAAATGAGTCACCGAATGGGTAAACCTTAGTCAATGGACTAGTTTCAATGGCATAACCTAGTATAATAACCTCTTTGTGTTGGAATAACTCGAAAACCTAGCCACTGTGAGTAGTCTCAAGGGAAAACTGAGCCATAGGATGGGAAAACTTAGTCACTAAGGAATTAGTGCCATGGGACTAATGAGTCAACAAATGGGAAAACCTTTGTCACCGAACGAGTTTCCATGGCAAATCCTAGTAAAGTAACCTCTTTGTGTGGGAAAAACAAGAAAACCTTGTCTCTCGGAGTAGTCTCATCGGAAAACTCAGTCGCAGGAGGGGAAAACTTAGTCACAAAGGAATTCGTGTCATGGAAAAAATTAGTCACCGGATGGGAAAATTTTACTCACCAGACGAGTTTCAATGGAAAATACTTGTAAAATAACCTCTTTGTGTGGGAAAAACTCGAGAACCTCATCATCTTGACTAGTCTCACGGGAAAACTAAGTCATATGAGGGGAAAACTTAGTCACTTAGGAATTAGTGTCATGGGAAAAATGAGTCACCGGATGGGAAAACCTTAGTCAATGGACTAGTTTCAATGGCAAAACCTAATAAAATAACCTCTTTGTGTTGGAATAACTCGAAAACCTGCCCACTGTGAGTAGTCTCATGGGGGAAACTTAGTCACTAAGTAATTAGTGCCATGGGACTAATGAGTCAACGAATGGGAAAACCTTAGTCACCGAACGAGTTTCCATGGCAAATCCTAGTAAAATAACCTCTTTGTGTGGGAAAAACTAGAAAACCTTGTCACCGTGAGTAGTCTCATCGGAAAACTCAGTTGCTGGAATGGAAAACTTAGTCACAAAGGAATTCGTGTCATAAAAAAAAAATAAGTCACCGGATGGGAAAATTTTACTCACCGGACGAGTTTCAATGGAAAATACTTGTAAAATCCTCTTTGTGTGGGAAAAACTCGAGAACCTCACCACCATGACTAGTCTCTCGGGAAAACTCAGTCACGTGAAGGGAAAACTTAGTCACTAAGGAATTAGTGTCATGGGAGAAATTAGTCACCGGATGGGAAAACCTTAGTCAATGGACTAGTTTCAATGGCAAAATCTAGTAAAATAACCTCTTTGTGTTGGAATAACTCGAAAACCTGGCCACTGTGAGTAGTCTTATTGGAAAACTCAGCCACAGGAGGGGGAAACTTAGTCACTAAGGAATTAGTGCCAAGGGACTAATGAGTGAACTTATGGGAAAACCTTAGTCACCGAACGAGTTTCCATGGCAAATCTTAGTAAAATAACCTCTTTGTATGGGGAAAAGTAGAAAATTTTGTCACTGTAAGTAGTCCCATCGGAAAACTCAGTCGCAGGAGGGGAAAACTTAGTCGCAAAGGAATTCGTTTTATGGAAAAAATGAGTCACCGGATGGGAAAATTTTACTCACCGGACGAGTTTCAATGGAAAATACTTGTAAAATAACCTCTTTGTGTGGGAAAAACTTGAGAACCTCACCACCTTCACTAGTCTCACGGGAAAACTCGGTCACGTGAGGGGAAAACTTAGTCACTAAGGAATTAGTGTCATGGGAAAAATTAGTCACCGGATGGGAAAACCTTAGTCAATGGACTAGTTTCAATGGCAAAACCTAGTAAAATAACCTCTTTGTGTTGGAATACCTCGAAAACCTGGCCACTGTGAGTAGTCTCATGGGAAAACTCAGCCACAGCAGGGGAAACTTAGTCACTAAGGAATTAGTGCCATGGGACTAATGAGTCAGCTTATGGGAAAACCTTAGTTACCGATCGAGTTTCCATGGCAAATCCAAGTATAGTAACATCTTTGTGTGGGAAAAACTAGAAAACCTTATCACTGTGAGTAGTCTCATCGGAAAACTCAGTCGCTGGAGTGGAAAACTTAGTCACAAAGGAATTCGTGTCATGGAAAAACTGAGTCACCGTATGGGAAAATTTTACTCACCGGACGAGTTTCAATGGAAAATACTTGTAAAATAACCTCTTTGGGTGGGAAAAACTTGAGAACCTCATCACCTTGACTAGTCTCACGGGAAAACTCGGTCACGTGAGGGGAAAACTTAGTCACTAAGGAACTAGTGTCATGGGAAAAATGAGTCACCAGATGGGAAAACCTTAGTCAATGGACTAGTTTCAATGGCAAAACCTAGTAAAATAACCTCTTTGTGTTGGAATAACTCGAAAACCTGGCCACTGTGAGTAGTCTTATTGGAAAACTCAGCCACAGGAGGGGGAAACTTAGTCACTAAGGAATTAGTGCCATGGGACTAATGAGTCAACTTATGGGAAAACCTTAGTCACCGAACGAGTTTCCATGGAAAATCCTAGTAAAATAACCTCTTTGTATGGGAAAAGGTAGAAAACTTTGTCACTGTAAGTAGTCCCATCGGAAAACTCAGTCGCAGGAGGGTAAAACTTAGTCGCAAAGGAATTCGTTTTATGGAAAAAATGAGTCACCGGATGGGAAAATTTTACTCAACGGACGAGTTTCAATGGAAAATACTTGTAAAATAACCTCTTTGTCTGGGAAAAACTCGAGAACCTCATCACCTTGACTAGTCTCACGGGAAAACTCAGTCACGTGAGGGGAAAACTTAGTCACTAAGGAATTAGTGTCATGGGAAAAATTAGTCACCGAATGGGAAAACCTTAGTCAATGGACTAGTTTCAATGGCAAAACCTAGTAAAATAACCTCTTTGTGTTGGAATAACTCGAAAACCTTGCCACTGTGAGTAGTCTCATGGGGTAACTCAGCCACAGGAGGGGAAAACTTAGTCACTAAGTAATTAGTGCCATGGGACTAATCAGTCAACTAATGCGAAAACCTTAGTCATCGAACGACTTTCCCTGGCAAATCTTAGTAAATTACCTCTTTGTGTGGGAAAAACTAGAAAACCTTGTCACTGTGAGTAGTCTCATCGGAAAACTCAGCCGCGGTTGGGGAAAATTTAGTAACAAAGGAATTCGTTTCATGGAAAAAATGAGTCACCGGATGGGAAAATTTTACTCACCGGACGAGTTTCAATGGAAAATACTTGTAAAATAACCTCTTTGTGTGGGAAAAACTCGAGAACCTCATCACCTTGACTAGTCTCACGGGAAAACACAGTCACACGAGGGGAAAACTTAGTCACTAAGGAATTAGTGTCATGGGAAAAATGAGTCACCGGATGGAAAAACCTTAGTCAATGGACTAGTTTCAATGGCAAAACCTAGTAAAATAACCTCTTTGTGTTGGAATAACTCGAAAACCTTGCCACTGTGAGTAGTCTCATGGGGAAACTCAGCCACAGGAGGGGAAAACTTAGTCACTAAGTAATTAGTGCCATGGGACTAATCAGTCAACTAATGGGAAAACCTTAGTCATCGAACGACTTTCCCTGGCAAATCTTAGTAAATTACCTCTTTGTGTGGGAAAAACTAGAAAACCTTGTCACTGTGAGTAGTCTCATCGGAAAACTCAGTCGCTGGAGTGGAAAACTTAGTCACAAAGGAATTCGTGTCATGGTACTAATGAGTCAACTAATGGGAAAACCTTTGTCACCGAACGAGTTTCCATGGCAAGTCCTAGTAAAGTAACCTCTTTGTGTGGGAAAAACTAGAAAACCTTGTCACTCGGAGTAGTCTCAGCGGAAAGGAATTCGTGTCATGGAAAAAATTAGTCACCGGATGGGAAAATTTTACTTACAGGACGAGTTGCAATGGAAAATACTTGTAAAATAACCTCTTTGTGTGGGAAAAACTCGAGAACCTCATCACCTTGACTAGTCTCACGGGAAAACTCAGTCACACGAGGGGAAAACTTAGTCACTAAGGAATTAGTGTTATGGGAAAAATGAGTCACCGAATGGGTAAACCTTAGTCAATGGACTAGTTTCAATGGCATAACCTAGTATAATAACCTCTTTGTGTTGGAATAACTCGAAAACCTAGCCACTGTGAGTAGTCTCAAGGGAAAACTGAGCCATAGGATGGGAAAACTTAGTCACTAAGGAATTAGTGCCATGGGACTAATGAGTCAACAAATGGGAAAACCTTTGTCACCGAACGAGTTTCCATGGCAAATCCTAGTAAAGTAACCTCTTTGTGTGGGAAAAACAAGAAAACCTTGTCTCTCGGAGTAGTCTCATCGGAAAACTCAGTCGCAGGAGGGGAAAACTTAGTCACAAAGGAATTCGTGTCATGGAAAAAATTAGTCACCGGATGGGAAAATTTTACTCACCAGACGAGTTTCAATGGAAAATACTTGTAAAATAACCTCTTTGTGTGGGAAAAACTCGAGAACCTCATCATCTTGACTAGTCTCACGGGAAAACTAAGTCATATGAGGGGAAAACTTAGTCACTTAGGAATTAGTGTCATGGGAAAAATGAGTCACCGGATGGGAAAACCTTAGTCAATGGACTAGTTTCAATGGCAAAACCTAATAAAATAACCTCTTTGTGTTGGAATAACTCGAAAACCTGCCCACTGTGAGTAGTCTCATGGGGGAAACTTAGTCACTAAGTAATTAGTGCCATGGGACTAATGAGTCAACGAATGGGAAAACCTTAGTCACCGAACGAGTTTCCATGGCAAATCCTAGTAAAATAACCTCTTTGTGTGGGAAAAACTAGAAAACCTTGTCACCGTGAGTAGTCTCATCGGAAAACTCAGTTGCTGGAATGGAAAACTTAGTCACAAAGGAATTCGTGTCATAAAAAAAAAATAAGTCACCGGATGGGAAAATTTTACTCACCGGACGAGTTTCAATGGAAAATACTTGTAAAATCCTCTTTGTGTGGGAAAAACTCGAGAACCTCACCACCATGACTAGTCTCTCGGGAAAACTCAGTCACGTGAAGGGAAAACTTAGTCACTAAGGAATTAGTGTCATGGGAGAAATTAGTCACCGGATGGGAAAACCTTAGTCAATGGACTAGTTTCAATGGCAAAATCTAGTAAAATAACCTCTTTGTGTTGGAATAACTCGAAAACCTGGCCACTGTGAGTAGTCTTATTGGAAAACTCAGCCACAGGAGGGGGAAACTTAGTCACTAAGGAATTAGTGCCAAGGGACTAATGAGTGAACTTATGGGAAAACCTTAGTCACCGAACGAGTTTCCATGGCAAATCTTAGTAAAATAACCTCTTTGTATGGGGAAAAGTAGAAAATTTTGTCACTGTAAGTAGTCCCATCGGAAAACTCAGTCGCAGGAGGGGAAAACTTAGTCGCAAAGGAATTCGTTTTATGGAAAAAATGAGTCACCGGATGGGAAAATTTTACTCACCGGACGAGTTTCAATGGAAAATACTTGTAAAATAACCTCTTTGTGTGGGAAAAACTCGAGAACCTCACCATGTTGACTAGTCTCACGGGAAAATTCGGTCACGTGAGGGGAAAACTTAGTCACTAAGGAGTTAGTGTCATGGGAAAAATGAGTCACCGGATGGGAAAACCTTTGTCAATGGACTAGTTTCAATTGCAAAACCTAGCAAAATAACCTCTTTGTGTTGGAATAACTCGAAAACCTTGCCACTGTGAGTAGTCTCATGGGGAGACTCAGCCATAGGAGGGGAAAACTTAGTCACTTAGTAATTAGTGCCATGGGACTAATCAGTCAACTAATGGGAAAACCTTAGTCACCGAACGACTTTCCCTGGCAAATCTTAGTAAAATGACCTCTTTGTGTGGGAAAAACTAGAAAACCTTGTCACTGTGAGTAGTCTCATCGGAAAACTCAGTTGCTGGAGTGGAAAACTTAGTCACAAAGGAATTCGTGTCATGGAATAAAATGAGTCACCGGATGGGAAAATTTTACTCACCGGACGAGTTTCAATGGAAAATACTTGTAAAATAACCTCTTTGTGTAGGAAAAACTTGAGAACCTGACCACCTTCACTAGTCTCACGGGAAAACTCAGTCACGTGAGGGCAAAACTTAGTCACTAAGGAATTAGTGTCATGGGAAAAATTAGTCACCGGATGGGAAAACCTTAGTCAACGGACTAGTTTCAATGGCAAAACCTAGAAAAATAACCTCTTTGTGTTGGAATACCTCGAAAACCTGGCCACTGTGAGTAGTCTCATGGGAAAACTCAGCCACAGGAGGGGGAAACTTAGTCACTAAGGAATTAGTGCCATGGGACTAATGAGTCAGCTTATGGGAAAACCTTAGTCACCGATTGAGTTTCCATGGCAAATCCAAGTAAAGTAACATCTTTGTGTGGGAAAAACTAGAAAACCTTGTCACTGTGAGTAGTCTCATCGGAAAACTCAGTCGCTGGAGTGGAAAACTTAGTCACAAAGGAATTCGTGTCTTGGAAAAACTGGGTCACCGTATGGGGAAATTTTACACACCGGACGAGTTTCAATGGAAAACACTTGTAAAATAACCTCTTTGGTTGGGAAAAACTTAAGAACCTCATCACCTTGACTAGTCTCACGGGAAAACTCGGTCACGTGAGGGGAAAACTTAGTCACTAAGGAATTAGTGTCATGGGAAAAATGAGTCACCGGATGGGAAAACCTTAGTCAATGGGCTAGTTTCAATGGCAAAACCTAGTAAAATAACATCTTTGTGTTGGAATAACTCGAAAACCTTGCCACTGTGAGTAGTCTCATGGGGAAACTCAGCCACAGGTGGGGAAAACTTAGTCACTAAGTAATTAGTGCCATGGGACTAATCAGTCAACTAATGGGAAAACCTTAGTCACCGAACGACTTTCCCTGACAAATCTTAGTAAAATAACCTCTTTGTGTGGGAAAAACTAGAAAACCTTTTCACTGTGAGTAGTCTCATCGGAAAACTCAGTTGCTGGAGTGGAAAACTTAGTCACAAAGGGATTCGTGTCATGGAAAAAAATGAGTCACCGGATGGGAAAATTTTAATCACCAGACGAGTTTCAATGGAAAATACTTGTAAAATAACCTCTTTGTGTGGGATAAACTCGAGAACCTCACCACCTTCACTAGTCTCACGGGAAAACTCAGTCACGTGATGGGAAAACTTAGTCACTAAGGAATTAGTGTCATGGGAGAAATTAGTCACCGGATGGTAAAACCTTAGTCAATGGACTAGTTTCAATGGCAAAACCTAGTAAAATAACCTCTTTGTAATGGAATAACTCGAAAACCTGGCCACTGTGAGTAGTCTCATGGGAAAACTCAGCCACAGGAGGGGGAATTTTAGTCACTAAGTAATTAGTGCCATGGGATTAATGAGTCAACTAATGGGAAAACCTTAGTCACCGAACGAGTTTCCATGGCAAATCCTAGTAAAATAACCTCTTTGTGTGGGAAAAACTAGAAAACCTTGTCACTGGAAGTAGTCTCAACGGAAAACTCAGTTGCTGGAGTGGAAAACTTAGTCACATAGGAATTCGTGTCATGGAAAAAAATGAGTCACCGGATGGGAAAATTTTACTCACCGGACGAGTTTTAATGGAAAATACTTGTAAAATAACCTCTTTGTGTGGGAAAAACTCGAGAACCTCACCACCTTCACTAGTCTCACGCGAAAACTCAGTCACGTGATGGGAAAACTTAGTCACTAAGGAATTAGTGTCATGGGAGAAATTAGTCACCGGATGGGAAAACCTTAGTCAATGGACTAGTTTCAATGGCAAAATCTTGTAAAATAACCTCTTTGTGTTGGAATAACTCGAAAACCTGGCCACTGTGAGTAGTCTCATGGGGAAACTCAGCCACAGGTGGGGAAAACTTAGTCACTAAGGAATTAGTGCCATGGGACTAATGAGTCAGCTTATGGGAAAACCTTAGTCACCGATCAAGTTTCCATGGAAAATCCAAGTAAAGTAACATCTTTGTGTGGGAAAAACTAGAAAACCTTGTCACTGTGAGTAGTCTCATCGGAAAACTCAGTTGCTGGAGTGGAAAACTTAGTCACAGAGGAATTCGTGTCATGGAAAAAAATGAGTCACCGGATGGGAAAATTTTACTCACCGGACGAGTTTCAATGGAAAATACTTGTAAAATAACCTCTTTGTGTGGGAAAAACTCGAGAACCTCACCACCTTCACTAGTCTCACGGGAAAACTCAGTCACGTGATGGGAAAACTTAGTCACTAAGGAATTAGTGTCATGGGAGAAATTAGTCACCGGATGGGAAAACTTTAGTCAATGGACTAGTTTCATTGGAAAAACCTAGTAAAATAACCTCTTTGTGTTGGAATAACTCGAAAACCTGGCCACTGTGAGTAGTCTCATGGGAAAACTCAGCCACAGGAGGGGGAAACTTAGTCCCTAAGTAATTAGTGCCATGGGACTAATGAGTCAACTAATGGGAAAACCTTAGTCACCGAACGACTTTCCCTGGCAAATCTTAGTAAAATAACCTCTTTGTGTGGGAAAAACTAGAAAACCTTGTCACTGTGAGTAGTCTCATCGGAAAACTCAATCGCGGTTGGGGAAAATTTAGTAACAAAGGAATTCGTGTCATGGAAAAAATGAGTCACCGGATGGGAAAATTTTACTCACCGGACGAGTTTCAATGGAAAATTCTTGTAAAATAACCTCTTTGTGTGGGAAAAACTCGAGAACCTCATCACCATGACTAGTCTCACGGGAAAAATCAGTCACATGTGGGGAAAACTTAGTCACTAGGGAATTAGTGTCATGGGAAAAATGAGTCACCGGATGGGAAAACCTTAGTCAATGGGCTAGTTTCAATGGCAAAACCTAGTAAAATATCCTCTTTGTGTTGGAATAACTCGAAAACCTGGCCACTATGAGTAGTCTCATGGGAAAACTCAGCCACAAGAGGGGGAAACTTAGTCACTAAGTAATTAGTGCCATGGGACTAATGAGTCAACTAATGGGAAAACCTTAGTCACCGAACGACTTTCCGTGGCAAATCTTAGTAAAATAACCTCTTTGTGTGGGAAAAACTAGAAAACCTTGTCACTGTGAATAGTCTCATCGGAAAACTCAGTCGTTGGAGTGGAAAACTTAGTCACAAAGGAATTCGTGTCATGGAAAAAAATGAGTCACTGGATGTGAAAATTTTACTCACCGGACGAGTTTCAATGGAAAATACTTGTAAAATAACCTCTTTGTGTGGGAAAAACTTGAGAACCTCACCACCTTCACTAGTCTCACGGGAAAACTCGGTCACGTGAGGGGAAAACTTAGTCACTAAGGAATTAGTGTCATGGGAAAAATTAGTCACCGGATGGGAAAACCTTAGTCAATGGACTAGTTTCAATGGCAAAACCTAGTAAAATAACCTCTTTGTGTTGGAATACCTCGAAAACCTGGCCACTGTGAGTAGTCTCATGGGAAAACTCAGCCACAGCAGGGGGAAACTTAGTCACTAAGGAATTAGTGCCATGGGACTAATGAGTCAGCTTATGGGAAAACCTTAGTCACCGATCGAGTTTCCATGGCAAATCCAAGAATAGTAACATCTTTGTGTGGGAAAAACTAGAAAACCTTGTCACTGTGAGTAGTCTCATCGGAAAACTCAGTCGCTGGAGTGGAAAACTTAGTCACAAAGGAATTCGTGTCATGGAAAAACTGAGTCACCGTATGGGAAAATTTTACTCACCGGACGAGTTTCAATGGAAAATACTTGTAAAATAACCTCTTTGGGTGGGAAAAACTTGAGAACCTCATCACCTTGACTAGTCTCACGGGAAAACTCGGCCACGTGAGGGGAAAACTTAGTCACTAAGGAACTAGTGTCATGGGAAAAATGAGTCACCGGATGGGAAAACCTTAGTCAGTGGGCTAGTTTCAATGGCAAAACCTAGTATAATAACATCTTTGTGTTGGAATAACTCGAAAACCTTGCCACTGTGAGTAGTCTCATGGGGAAACTCAGCCACAGGAGGGGAAAACTTAGTCACTAAGTAATTAGTGCCATGGGACTAATCAGTCAACTAATGGGAAAACCTTAGTCACCGAAAAACTTTCCCTGGCAAATCTTAGTAAAATAACCTCTTTGTGTGGGAAAAACTAGAAAACCTTGTCACTGTGAGTAGTCTTATCGGAAAACTCAGTTGCTGGAGCGGAAAACTTAGTCACATAGGAATTCGTGTCATGGAAAAAAATGAGTCACCGGATGGGAAAATTTTACTCACCGGACGAGTTTCAATGGAAAATACTTGTAAAATAACCTCTTTGTGTGGGAAAAACTCGAGAACCTCACCACCTTCACTAGTCTCACGGGAAAACTCAGTCACGTGAGGGGAAAACTTAGTCACTAAGGTATTAGTGTCATGGGAAAAATGAGTCACCGGATGGGAAAACCTTAGTCAATGTACTAGTTTCAATGGCAAAACCTAGTAAAATAACCTCTTTGTGTTGGAATACCTCGAAAACCTGGACACTGTGAGTAGTCTCATGGGAAAACTCAGCCACAGGAGGGGGAAACTTAGTCACTAACGAATTAGTGCCATGGGACTAATGAGTCATCTTATGGGAAAACCTTAGTCACCGATCGAGTTTCCATGGCAAATCCAAGTAAAGTAACATCTTTGTGTGGGAAAAACTAGAAAACCTTGTCACTGTGAGTAGTCTCATCGGAAAACTCAGTTGCTGGAGTGGAAAACTTAGTCACATAGGAATTCGTGTCATGGAAAAAAATGAGTCACCGGATGGGAAACTTTTACTCACCGGACGAGTTTCAAAGGAAAATACTTGTAAAATAACCTCTTTGTGTGGGAAAAACTCGAGAACCTCACCACCTTCACTAGTCTCACGGGAAAACTCAGTCACGTGATGGGAAAACTTAGTCACTAAGGAATTAGTGTCATGGGAGAAATTAGTCACCGGATGGGAAAACCTTAGTCAATGGACTAGTTTCAATGGCAAAATCTTGTAAAATAACCTCTTTGTGTTGGAATAACTCGAAAACCTGGCCACTGTGAGTAGTCTTATTGGAAAACTCAGCCACAGGAGGGGGAAACTTAGTCACTAAGGAATTAGTGCCATGGGACTAATGAGTCAACTTATGGGAAAACCTTAGTCACTGATCGAGTTTCCATGGAAAATCTTAGTAAAATAACCTCTTTGTATGGGGAAAAGTAGAAAACTTTGTCACTGTAAGTAGTCCCATCGGAAAACTCAGTCGCAGGAGGGGAAAACTTAGTCACAAAGGAATTCGTTTTATGGAAAAACTGAGTCACCGGATGGGAAAATTTTACTCAACGGACGAGTTTCAATGGAAAATACTTGTAAAATAACCTCTTTGTGTGGGAAAAACTCGAGAACCTCATCACCTTGACTAGTCTCACGCGAAAACTCGGTCATGTGAGGGGAAAACTTTGTCACTAAGGAATTAGTGTCATGGGAAAAATGAGTCACCGGATGGGAAAACCTTAGTCAATGGGCTAGTTTCAATGGCAAAACCTAGTAAAATAACCTCTTTGTGTAGGAATAACTCGAAAACCTTGCCACTGTGAGTAGTCTCATGGAGAAACTCAGCCACAGGAGGGGAAAACTTAGTCACTAAGTAATTAGTGCCATGGGACTAATCAGTCAACTAATGGGAAAACCTTAGTCCCCGAACGACTTTCCCTGGCAAATCTTAGTAAAATAACCTCTTTGTGTGGGAAAAACTAGAAAACCTTGTCACTGTGAGTAGTCTCATCGGAAAACTCAATCGCGGTTGGGGAAAATTTAGTAACAAAGGAATTCGTGTCATGTCATGGAAAAAAATGAGTCACCGAATGGGAAAATTTTACTCACCGGACGAGTTTCAATGGAAAATACTTGTAAAATAACCTCTTTGTGTGGGAAAAACTTGAGAACCTCACCACCTTCACTAGTCTCACGGGAAAACTCAGTCACGTGAGGGGAAAACTTAGTCACTAAGGTATTAGTGTCATGGGAAAAATGAGTCACCGGATGGGAAAACCTTAGTCAATGTACTAGTTTCAATGGCAAAACCTAGTAAAATAACCTCTTTGTGTTGGAATACCTCGGAAACCTGGACACTGTGAGTAGTCTCATGGGAAAACTCAGCCACAGGAGGGGGAAACTTAGTCACTAAGGAATTAGTGCCATGGGACTAATGAGTCAGCTTATGGGAAAACCTTAGTCACCGATCGAGTTTCCATGGCAAATCCAAGTAAAGTAACATCTTTGTGTGGGAAAAACTAGAAAACCTTGTCACTGTGAGTAGTCTCATCGGAAAACTCAGTTGCTGGAGTGGAAAACTTAGTCACATAGGAATTCGTGTCATGGAAAAAAATGAGTCACCGGATGGGAAACTTTTACTCACCGGACGAGTTTCAATGGAAAATACTTGTAAAATAACCTCTTTGTGTGGGAAAAACTCGAGAACCTCACCACCTTCACTAGTTTCACGGGAAAACTCAGTCACGTGATGGGAAAACTTAGTCACTAAGGAATTAGTGTCATGGGAGAAATGAGTCACCGGATGGGAAAACCTTAGTCAATGGACTAGTTTCAATGGCAAAACCTTGTAAAATAACCTCTTTGTGTTGGAATAACTCGAAAACCTGGCCACTGTGAGTAGTCTCATGGGAAAACTCAGCCACAGGTGGGGGAAACTTAGTCACTAAGGAATTAGTGCCATGGGACTAATGAGTCAACTTATGGGAAAACCTTAGTCACCGACCGAGTTTCCATGGCAAATCTTAGTAAAATAACCTCTTTGTATGGGGAAAAGTAGAAAACTTTGTCACTGTAAGTAGTCCCATCGGAAAACTCAGTCGCAGGAGGGGAAAACTTAGTCACAAAGGAATTCGTTTTATGGAAAAAATGAGTCACCGGATGGGAAAATTTTACTCAACGGACGAGTTTCAATGGAAAATACTTGTAAAATAACCTCTTTGTGTGGGAAAAACTCGAGAACCTCTTCACCTTGACTAGTCTCACGCGAAAACTCGGTCATGTGAGGGGAAAACTTTGTCACTAAGGAATTAGTGTCATGGGAAAAATGAGTCACCGGATGGGAAAACCTTAGTCAATGGGCTAGTTTCAATGGCAAAACCTAGTAAAATAACCTCTTTGTGTAGGAATAACTTGAAAACCTGGCCACTATGAGTTGTCTCATGGGCAAACTCAGCCAGAGGAGGGGGAAACTTAGTCACTAAGTAATTAGTGCCATGGGACTAATGAGTCAACTAATGGGAAAACCTTAGTCACCGAACGAGTTTCCATGGCAAATCCTAGTAAAATAACCTCTTTGTGTGGGAAAAACTAGAAAACCTTGTCACTGTGAGTAGTTTCATCGGAAAACTCAGTTGCTGGAGTGGAAAACTTAGTCACAAAGGAATTCGTGTCATGGAAAAAAATGAGTCACCGGATGGGAAAATTTTACTCAACGGACGAGTTTCAATGGAAAATACTTGTAAAATAACCTCTTTGTGTGGGAAAAACTCGAGAACCTTTTCACCTTGACTAGTCTCACGCGAAAACTCGGTCATGTGAGGGGAAAACTTTGTCACTAAGGAATTAGTGTCATGGGAAAAATGAGTCACCGGATGGGAAAACCTTAGTCAATGGGCTAGTTTCAATGGCAAAACCTAGTAAAATAACCTCTTTGTGTAGGAATAACTCGAAAACCTGGCCACTATGAGTTGTCTCATGGGCAAACTCAGCCAGAGGAGGGGGAAACTTAGTCACTAAGTAATTAGTGCCATGGGACTAATGAGTCAACTAATGGGAAAACCTTAGTCACCGAACGACTTTCCCTGGCAAATCTTAGTAAAATAACCTCTTTGTGTGGGAAAAACTAGAAAACCTTGTCACTGTGAGTAGTCTCATCGGAAAACTCAATCGAGGTTGGGGAAAATTTAGTAACAAAGGAATTCGTGTCATGGAAAAAATGAGTCACCGGATGGGAAAATTTTACTCACCGGACGAGTTTCAATGGAAAATTCTTGTAAAATAACCTCTTTGTGTGGGAAAAACTCGAGAACCTCATCACCATGACTAGTCTCACGGGAAAACTCAGTCACATGTGGGGAAAACTTAGTCACTAGGGAATTAGTGTCATGGGAGAAATGAGTCACCGGATGGGAAAACCTTAGTCAATGGACTAGTTTCAATGGCAAAACCTTGTAAAATAACCTCTTTGTGTTGGAATAACTTGAAAACCTGGCCACTGTGAGTAGTCTCATGGGAAAACTCAGCCACAGGTGGGGGAAACTTAGTCACTAAGGAATTAGTGCCATGGGACTAATGAGTCAACTTATGGGAAAACCTTAGTCACCGATCGAGTTTCCATGGCAAATCTTAGTAAAATAACCTCTTTGTATGGGGAAAACTAGAAAACTTTGTCACTGTAAGTAGTCCCATCGGAAAACTCAGTCGCAGGAGGGGAAAACTTAGTCACAAAGGAATTCGTTTTATGGAAAAAATGAGTCACCGGATGGGAAAATTTTACTCAACGGACGAGTTTCAATGGAAAATACTTGTAAAATAACCTCTTTGTGTGGGAAAAACTCGAGAACCTCTTCACCTTGACTAGTCTCACGCGAAAACTCGGTCATGTGAGGGGAAAACTTTGTCACTAAGGAATTAGTGTCATGGGAAAAATGAGTCACCGGATGGGAAAACCTTAGTCAATGGGCTAGTTTCAATGGCAAAACCTAGTAAAATAACCTCTTTGTGTAGGAATAACTCGAAAACCTGGCCACTATGAGTTGTCTCATGGGCAAACTCAGCCAGAGGAGGGGGAAACTTAGTCACTAAGTAATTAGTGCCATGGGACTAATGAGTCAACTAATGGGAAAACCTTAGTCACCGAACGAGTTTCCATGGCAAATCCTAGTAAAATAACCTCTTTGTGTGGGAAAAACTAGAAAACCTTGTCACTGTGAGTAGTCTCATCGGAAAACTCAGTTGCTGGAGTGGAAAACTTAGTCACAAAGGAATTCGTGTCATGGAAAAAAATGAGTCACCGGATGGGAAAATTTTACTCAACGGACGAGTTTCAATGGAAAATACTTGTAAAATAACCTCTTTGTGTGGGAAAAACTCGAGAACCTCTTCACCTTGACTAGTCTCACGCGAAAACTCGGTCATGTGAGGGGAAAACTTTGTCACTAAGGAATTAGTGTCATGGGAAAAATGAGTCACCGGATGGGAAAACCTTAGTCAATGGGCTAGTTTCAATGGCAAAACCTAGTAAAATAACCTCTTTGTGTAGGAATAACTCGAAAACCTGGCCACTATGAGTTGTCTCATGGGCAAACTCAGCCAGAGGAGGGGGAAACTTAGTCACTAAGTAATTAGTGCCATGGGACTAATGAGTCAACTAATGGGAAAACCTTAGTCACCGAACGACTTTCCCTGGCAAATCTTAGTAAAATAACCTCTTTGTGTGGGAAAAACTAGAAAACCTTGTCACTGTGAGTAGTCTCATCGGAAAACTCAATCGAGGTTGGGGAAAATTTAGTAACAAAGGAATTCGTGTCATGGAAAAAATGAGTCACCGGATGGGAAAATTTTACTCACCGGACGAGTTTCAATGGAAAATTCTTGTAAAATAACCTCTTTGTGTGGGAAAAACTCGAGAACCTCATCACCATGACTAGTCTCACGGGAAAACTCAGTCACATGTGGGGAAAACTTAGTCACTAGGGAATTAGTGTCATGGGAAAAATGAGTCACCGGATGGGAAAACCTTAGTCAATGGGCTAGTTTCAATGGAAAAACCTAGTAAAATAACCTCTTTGTGTTGGAATAACTCGAAAACCTGGCCACTATGAGTTGTCTCATGGGCAAACTCAGCCAGAGGAGGGGGAAACTTAGTCACTAAGTAATTAGTGCCATGGGACTAATGAGTCAACTAATGGGAAAACCTTAGTCACCGAATGAGTTTCCATGGCAAATCCTAGTAAAATAACCTCTTTGTGTGGGAAAAACTAGAAAACCTTGTCACTGTGAGTAGTCTCATCGGAAAACTCAGTTGCTGGAGTGGAAAACTTAGTCACAAAGGAATTCGTGTCATGGAAAAAAATGAGTCACCGAATGGGAAAATTTTACTCACCGGACGAGTTTCAATGGAAAATACTTGTAAAATAACCTCTTTGTGTGGGAAAAACTTGAGAACCTCACCACCTTCACTAGTCTCACGGGAAAACTCAGTCACGTGAGGGGAAAACTTAGTCACTAAGGAATTAGTGTCATGGGAGAAATGAGTCACCGGATGGGAAAACCTTAGTCAATGTACTAGTTTCAATGGCAAAACCTAGTAAAATAACCTCTTTGTGTTGGAATACCTCGAAAACCTGGCCACTGTGAGTAGTCTCATGGGAAAACTCAGCCACAGGAGGGGGAAACTTAGTCACTAAGGAATTAGTGCCATGGGACTAATGAGTCAGCTTATGGGAAAACCTTAGTCACCGATCGAGTTTCCATGGCAAATCCAAGTAAAGTAACATCTTTGTGTGGGAAAAACTAGAAAACCTTGTCACTGTGAGTAGTCTCATTGTCAAACTCAGTTGCTGGAGTGGAAAACTTAGTCACAAAGGAATTCGTGTCATGGAAAAAAATGAGTCACCGAATGAGAAAATTTTACTCACCAGACGAGTTTCAATGGAAAATACTTGTAAAATAACCTCTTTGTGTGGGAAAAACTTGAGAACCTCACCACCTTCACTAGTCTCACGGGAAAACTCAGTCACGTGAGGGGAAAACTTAGTCACTAAAGAATTAGTGTCATGGGAAAAATGAGTCACCGGATGGGAAAACCTTTGTCAATGGACTAGTTTCAATTGCAAAACCTAGTAAAATAACCTCTTTGTGTTGGAATAACTCGAAAACCTTGCCACTGTGAGTAGTCTCATGGGGAGACTCAGCCATAGGAGGGGAAAACTTAGTCACTAAGTAATTAGTGCCATGGGACTAATCAGTCAACTAATGGGAAAACCTTAGTCACCGAACGACTTTCCCTGGCAAATCTTAGTAAAATAACCTCTTTGTGTGGGAAAAACTAGAAAACCTTGTCACTGTGAGTAGTCTCATCGGAAAACTCAGTCGCTGGAGTGGAAAACTTAGTCACAAAGGAATTCGTTTTATGGAAAAAATGAGTCACCGGATGGGAAAATTTTACTCAACGGACGAGTTTCAAAGGAAAATACTTGTAAAATAACCTCTTTGTGTGGGAAAAACTCGAGAACCTCATCACCTTAACTAGTCTCACGCGAAAACTCGGTCATGTGAGGGGAAATCTTTGTCACTAAGGAATTAGTGTCATGGGAAAAATGAGTCACCGGATGGGAAAACCTTAGTCAATGGGCTAGTTTCAATGGCAAAACCTAGTAAAATAACCTCTTTATGTAGGAATAACTCGAAAACATTGCCACTGTGAGTAGTCTCATGGGGAAACTCAGCCACTGGAGGGGAAAACTTAGTCACTAAGTAATTAGTGCCATGGGACTAATCAGTCAACTAATGGGAAAACCTTAGTCACCGAACGACTTTCCCTGGCAAATCTTAGTAAAATAACCTCTTTGTGTGGGAAAAACTAGAAAACCTTGTCACTGTGAGTAGTCTCATCGGAAAACTCAATCGCGGTTGGGGAAAATTTAGTAACAAAGGAATTCGTGTCATGTCATGGAAAAAAATGAGTCACCGAATGGGAAAATTTTACTCACCGGACGAGTTTCAATGGAAAATACTTGTAAAATAACCTCTTTGTGTGGGAAAAACTCGAGAACCTCTTCACCTTGACTAGTCTCACGGGAAAACTCAGTCACATGTGGGGAAAACTTAGTCACTAGGGAATTAGTGTCATGGGAGAAATGAGTCACCGGATGGGAAAACCTTAGTCAATGGACTAGTTTCAATGGCAAAACCTTGTAAAATAACCTCTTTGTGTTGGAATAACTTGAAAACCTGGCCACTGTGAGTAGTCTCATGGGAAAACTCAGCCACAGGTGGGGGAAACTTAGTCACTAAGGAATTAGTGCCATGGGACTAATGAGTCAACTTATGGGAAAACCTTAGTCACCGATCGAGTTTCCATGGCAAATCTTAGTAAAATAACCTCTTTGTATGGGGAAAACTAGAAAACTTTGTCACTGTAAGTAGTCCCATCGGAAAACTCAGTCGCAGGAGGGGAAAACTTAGTCACAAAGGAATTCGTTTTATGGAAAAAATGAGTCACCGGATGGGAAAATTTTACTCAACGGACGAGTTTCAATGGAAAATACTTGTAAAATAACCTCTTTGTGTGGGAAAAACTCGAGAACCTCTTCACCTTGACTAGTCTCACGCGAAAACTCGGTCATGTGAGGGGAAAACTTTGTCACTAAGGAATTAGTGTCATGGGAAAAATGAGTCACCGGATGGGAAAACCTTAGTCAATGGGCTAGTTTCAATGGCAAAACCTAGTAAAATAACCTCTTTGTGTAGGAATAACTCGAAAACCTGGCCACTATGAGTTGTCTCATGGGCAAACTCAGCCAGAGGAGGGGGAAACTTAGTCACTAAGTAATTAGTGCCATGGGACTAATGAGTCAACTAATGGGAAAACCTTAGTCACCGAACGAGTTTCCATGGCAAATCCTAGTAAAATAACCTCTTTGTGTGGGAAAAACTAGAAAACCTTGTCACTGTGAGTAGTCTCATCGGAAAACTCAGTTGCTGGAGTGGAAAACTTAGTCACAAAGGAATTCGTGTCATGGAAAAAAATGAGTCACCGGATGGGAAAATTTTACTCAACGGACGAGTTTCAATGGAAAATACTTGTAAAATAACCTCTTTGTGTGGGAAAAACTCGAGAACCTCTTCACCTTGACTAGTCTCACGCGAAAACTCGGTCATGTGAGGGGAAAACTTTGTCACTAAGGAATTAGTGTCATGGGAAAAATGAGTCACCGGATGGGAAAACCTTAGTCAATGGGCTAGTTTCAATGGCAAAACCTAGTAAAATAACCTCTTTGTGTAGGAATAACTCGAAAACCTGGCCACTATGAGTTGTCTCATGGGCAAACTCAGCCAGAGGAGGGGGAAACTTAGTCACTAAGTAATTAGTGCCATGGGACTAATGAGTCAACTAATGGGAAAACCTTAGTCACCGAACGACTTTCCCTGGCAAATCTTAGTAAAATAACCTCTTTGTGTGGGAAAAACTAGAAAACCTTGTCACTGTGAGTAGTCTCATCGGAAAACTCAATCGAGGTTGGGGAAAATTTAGTAACAAAGGAATTCGTGTCATGGAAAAAATGAGTCACCGGATGGGAAAATTTTACTCACCGGACGAGTTTCAATGGAAAATTCTTGTAAAATAACCTCTTTGTGTGGGAAAAACTCGAGAACCTCATCACCATGACTAGTCTCACGGGAAAACTCAGTCACATGTGGGGAAAACTTAGTCACTAGGGAATTAGTGTCATGGGAAAAATGAGTCACCGGATGGGAAAACCTTAGTCAATGGGCTAGTTTCAATGGAAAAACCTAGTAAAATAACCTCTTTGTGTTGGAATAACTCGAAAACCTGGCCACTATGAGTTGTCTCATGGGCAAACTCAGCCAGAGGAGGGGGAAACTTAGTCACTAAGTAATTAGTGCCATGGGACTAATGAGTCAACTAATGGGAAAACCTTAGTCACCGAATGAGTTTCCATGGCAAATCCTAGTAAAATAACCTCTTTGTGTGGGAAAAACTAGAAAACCTTGTCACTGTGAGTAGTCTCATCGGAAAACTCAGTTGCTGGAGTGGAAAACTTAGTCACAAAGGAATTCGTGTCATGGAAAAAAATGAGTCACCGAATGGGAAAATTTTACTCACCGGACGAGTTTCAATGGAAAATACTTGTAAAATAACCTCTTTGTGTGGGAAAAACTTGAGAACCTCACCACCTTCACTAGTCTCACGGGAAAACTCAGTCACGTGAGGGGAAAACTTAGTCACTAAGGAATTAGTGTCATGGGAGAAATGAGTCACCGGATGGGAAAACCTTAGTCAATGTACTAGTTTCAATGGCAAAACCTAGTAAAATAACCTCTTTGTGTTGGAATACCTCGAAAACCTGGCCACTGTGAGTAGTCTCATGGGAAAACTCAGCCACAGGAGGGGGAAACTTAGTCACTAAGGAATTAGTGCCATGGGACTAATGAGTCAGCTTATGGGAAAACCTTAGTCACCGATCGAGTTTCCATGGCAAATCCAAGTAAAGTAACATCTTTGTGTGGGAAAAACTAGAAAACCTTGTCACTGTGAGTAGTCTCATTGTCAAACTCAGTTGCTGGAGTGGAAAACTTAGTCACAAAGGAATTCGTGTCATGGAAAAAAATGAGTCACCGAATGAGAAAATTTTACTCACCAGACGAGTTTCAATGGAAAATACTTGTAAAATAACCTCTTTGTGTGGGAAAAACTTGAGAACCTCACCACCTTCACTAGTCTCACGGGAAAACTCAGTCACGTGAGGGGAAAACTTAGTCACTAAAGAATTAGTGTCATGGGAAAAATGAGTCACCGGATGGGAAAACCTTTGTCAATGGACTAGTTTCAATTGCAAAACCTAGTAAAATAACCTCTTTGTGTTGGAATAACTCGAAAACCTTGCCACTGTGAGTAGTCTCATGGGGAGACTCAGCCATAGGAGGGGAAAACTTAGTCACTAAGTAATTAGTGCCATGGGACTAATCAGTCAACTAATGGGAAAACCTTAGTCACCGAACGACTTTCCCTGGCAAATCTTAGTAAAATAACCTCTTTGTGTGGGAAAAACTAGAAAACCTTGTCACTGTGAGTAGTCTCATCGGAAAACTCAGTCGCTGGAGTGGAAAACTTAGTCACAAAGGAATTCGTTTTATGGAAAAAATGAGTCACCGGATGGGAAAATTTTACTCAACGGACGAGTTTCAAAGGAAAATACTTGTAAAATAACCTCTTTGTGTGGGAAAAACTCGAGAACCTCATCACCTTAACTAGTCTCACGCGAAAACTCGGTCATGTGAGGGGAAATCTTTGTCACTAAGGAATTAGTGTCATGGGAAAAATGAGTCACCGGATGGGAAAACCTTAGTCAATGGGCTAGTTTCAATGGCAAAACCTAGTAAAATAACCTCTTTATGTAGGAATAACTCGAAAACATTGCCACTGTGAGTAGTCTCATGGGGAAACTCAGCCACTGGAGGGGAAAACTTAGTCACTAAGTAATTAGTGCCATGGGACTAATCAGTCAACTAATGGGAAAACCTTAGTCACCGAACGACTTTCCCTGGCAAATCTTAGTAAAATAACCTCTTTGTGTGGGAAAAACTAGAAAACCTTGTCACTGTGAGTAGTCTCATCGGAAAACTCAATCGCGGTTGGGGAAAATTTAGTAACAAAGGAATTCGTGTCATGTCATGGAAAAAAATGAGTCACCGAATGGGAAAATTTTACTCACCGGACGAGTTTCAATGGAAAATACTTGTAAAATAACCTCTTTGTGTGGGAAAAACTTGAGAACCTCACCACCTTCACTAGTCTCACGGGGAAACTCAGTCACGTGAGGGGAAAACTTAGTCACTAAGGTATTAGTGTCATGGGAAAAATGAGTCACCGGATGGGAAAACCTTAGTCAATGTACTAGTTTCAATGGGAAAACCTAGTAAAATAACCTCTTTGTGTTGGAATACCTCGAAAACCTGGACACTGTGAGTAGTCTCATGGGAAAACTCAGCCACAGGAGGGGGAAACTTAGTCACTAAGGAATTAGTGCCATGGGACTAATGAGTCAGCTTATGGGAAAACCTTAGTCACCGATCGAGTTTCCATGGCAAATCCTTGTAAAATAACCTCTTTGTATGGGAAAAACTAGAAAACCTTGTCACTGTGAGTAGTCTCATCAGAAAACTCAGTTGCTGGAGTGGAAAACTTAGTCACAAAGGAATTCGTGTCATGGAAAAAAATGAGTCACCGAATGGGAAAATTTTACTCACCGGACGAGTTTCAATGGAAAATACTTGTAAAATAACCTCTTTGTGTGGGAAAAACATGAGAACCTCACCACCTTCACTAGTCTCACGGCAAAACACAGTCACGTGAGGGGAAAACTTAGTCACTAAGGAATTAGTGTCATGGGAAAAATGAGTCACCGGATGGGAAAACCTTAGTCAATGTACTAGTTTCAATGGCAAAACCTAGTAAAATAAACTCTTCGTGTTGGAATACCTTGAAAACCTGGCCACTGTGAGTAGTCTCATGGGAAAACTCAGCCACAAGAGGGGGGAACTTAGTCACTAAGGAATTAGTGCCATGGGACTAATGAGTCAGCTTATGGGAAAACCTTAGTCACCGATCGAGTTTCCATGGCAAATCCAAGTAAAGTAACATCTTTGTGTGGGAAAAACTAGAAAACCTTGTCACTGTGAGTAGTCTCATTGGAAAACTCAGTTGCTGGAGTGGAAAACTTAGTCACAAAGGAATTCGTGTCATGGAAAAAAATGAGTCACCGAATGAGAAAATTTTACTCACCGGACGAGTTTCAATGGAAAATACTTGTAAAATAACCTCTTTGTGTGGGAAAAACTTGAGAACCTCACCACCTTCACTAGTCTCACGGGAAAACTCAGTCACGTGAGGGGAAAACTTAGTCACTAGGGAATTAGTGTCATGGGAAAAATGAGTCACCGGATGGGAAAACCTTAGTCAATGTACTAGTTTCAATGGCAAAACCTAGTAAAATAACCTCTTTGTGTTGGAATACCTCGAAAACCTGGCCACTGTGAGTAGTCTCATGGGAAAACTCAGCCACAGGAGGGGGGAACTTAGTCACTAAGGAATTAGTGCCATGGGACTAATGAGTCAGCTTATGGGAAAACCTTAGTCACCGATCGAGTTTCCATGGCAAATCCAAGTAAAGTAACATCTTTGTGTGGGAAAAACTAGAAAACCTTGTCACTGTGAGTAGTCTCATCGGAAAACTCAGTCGCTGGAGTGGAAAACTTAGTCACAAAGGAATTCGTGTCATGGAAAAACTGAGTCACCGTATGGGAAAATTTTACTCACCGGACGAGTTTCAATGGAAAATACTTGTAAATTAACCTCTTTGGGTGGGAAAAAATCGAGAACCTCACCACCTTGACTAGTCTCACGGGAAAACTCGGTCACGTGAGGGGAAAACTTAGTCACTAAGGAATTAGTGTCATGGGAAAAATGAGTCACCGGATGGGAAAACCTTAGTCAATGTACTAGTTTCAATGCCAAAACCTAGTAAAATAACCTCTTTGTGTTGGAATACCTCGAAAACCTGGCCACTGTGAGTAGTCTCATGGGAAAACTCAGCCACAGGAGGGGGAAACTTAGTCACTAAGGAATTAGTGCCATGGGACTAATGAGTCAGCTTATGGGAAAACCTTAGTCACCGATCGAGTTTCCATGGCAAATCCAAGTAAAGTAACATCTTTGTGTGGGAAAAACTCGAAAACCTTGTCACTGTGAGTAGTCTCATCGGAAAACTCAGTCGCTGGAGTGGAAAACTTAGTCACAAAGGAATTCGTGTCATGGAAAAACTGAGTCACCGGATGGGAAAATTTTACTCGCCGGACGAGTTTCAATGGAAAATACTTGTAAAATAACCTCTTTGTGTGGGAAAAACTCGAGAACCCATCACCTTGACTAGTCTCACGGGAAAACTCAGTCACATGTGGGGAAAACTTAGTCACTAGGGAATTAGTGTCATGGGAAAAATGAGTCACCGGATGGGAAAACCTTAGTCAATGGACTAGTTTCAATGGCAAAACCTAGTAAAATAACCTCTTTGTGTTGGAATACCTCGAAAACCTGGCCACTGTGAGTAGTCTCATGGGAAAACTCAGCCACAGGAGGGGGAAACTTAGTCACTAAGGAATTAGTGCCATGGGACTAATGAGTCAGCTTATGGGAAAACCTTAGTCACCGATCGAGTTTCCATGGAAAATCCAAGTAAAGTAACATCTTTGTGTGGGAAAAACTAGAAAACCTTGTCACTGTGAGTAGTCACATCGGAAAACTCAGTCGCTGGAGTGGAAAACTTAGTCACAAAGGAATTCGTGTCATGGAAAAACTGAGTCACCGTATGGGAAAATTTTACTCACCGGACGAGTTTCAATGGAAAATACTTGTAAAATAACCTCTTTGGGTGGGAAAAACTCGAGAACCTCACCACCTTGACTAGTCTCACGGGAAAACTCGGTCACGTGAGGGGAAAACTTAGTCACTAGGGAATTAGTGTCATGGGATAAATGTGTCACCGGATGGGAAAACCTTACTCAATGGACTAGTTTCAATGGCAAAACCTAGTAAAATAACCTCTTTGTGTTGGAATACCTCGAAAACCTGGCCACTGTGAGTAGTCTCATGGGAAAACTCAGCCACAGGAGGGGGAAACTTAGTCACTAAGGAATTAGTGCCATGGGACTAATGAGTCAGCTTATGGGAAAACCTTAGTCACCGATCGAGTTTCCATGGCAAATCCAAGTAAAGTAGCATCTTTGTGTGGGAAAAACAAGAAAACCTTGTCACTGTGAGTAGTCTCATCGGAAAACTCAGTCGCTGGAGTGGAAAACTTAGTCACAAAGGAATTCGTGTCATGGGAGAAATTAGTCACCGGATGGGAAAACCTTAGTCAATGGACTAGTTTCAATGGCAAAATCTTGTAAAATGACCTCTTTGTGTTGGAATAACTCGAAAACCTGGCCACTGTGAGTAGTCTTATTGGAAAACTCAGCCACAGGAGGGGGAAACTTAGTCACTAAGGAATTAGTGCCATGGGACTAATGAGTCAACTAATGGGAAAACCTTAGTCACCGAACGAGTTTCCATGGAAAATCCAAGTAAAGTAACATCTTTGTGTGGGGAAAAGTAGAAAACTTTGTCACTGTGAGTAGTCCCATCGGAAAACTCCGTCGCAGGAGGGGAAAACTTAGTCACAAAGGAATTCGTTTTATGGAAAAAATGAGTCACCGGATGGGAAAATTTTACTCAACGGACGAGTTTCAATGGAAAATACATGTAAAATAACCTCTTTGTGTGGGAAAAACTCGAGAACCTCATCACCTTGACTAGTCTCACGGGAAAACTCGGTCACGTGAGGGGAAAACTTAGTCACTAAGGATTAGTGTCATGGGAAAAATGAGTCACCGGATGGGAAAACCTTAGTCAATGTACTAGTTTCAAAGGAAAAACCTAGTAAAATAACCTCTTTGTGTTGGAATAACTCGAAAACCTGGCCACTGTGAGTAGTCTCATGGGAAAACTCAGCCACAGGAGGGGGAAACTTAGTCACTAAGGAATTAGTGCCATGGGACTAATGAGTCAGCTTATGGGAAAACCTTAGTCACCGATCGAGTTTCCATGGCAAATCCAAGTAAAGTAGCATCTTTGTGTGGGAAAAACAAGAAAACCTTGTCACTGTGAGTAGTCTCATCGGAAAACTCAGTCGCTGGAGTGGAAAACTTAGTCACAAAGGAATTCGTGTCATGGGAGAAATTAGTCACCGGATGGGAAAACCTTAGTCAATGGACTAGTTTCAATGGCAAAATCTTGTAAAATGACCTCTTTGTGTTGGAATAACTCGAAAACCTCACCACCTTCACTAGTCTCATGGGAAAACTCAGTCACGTGAGGGGAAAACTTAGTCACTAAGGAATTAGTGTCATGGGAAAAATTAGTCACCGGATGGGAAAACCTTAGTCAATGAACTAGTTTCAATGGCGAAACCTAGTAAAATAACCTCTTTGTGTTGGAATAACTCGAAAATCTGGCCACTGTGAGTAGTCTTATTGGAAAACTCAGCCACATGAGGGGGAAACTTAGTCACTAAGGAATTAGTGCCATGGGACTAATGAGTCAACTAATGGGAAAACCTTTGTCACCGAACGCGTTTCCCTGGCAAATCCAAGTAAAGTAACATCTTTGTGTGGGAAAAACTAGAAAACCTTTTCACTGTGCGTAGTCTCATCGGAAAACTCAGTCGCTGGAGTGGAAAACTTAGTCACAAAGGAATTCGTGTCATGGAAAAACTGAGTCATCGTCTGGGAAAATTTTACTCACCGGACGAGTTTCACTGGAAAATACTTGAAAAATAACCTCTTTGTGTGGGAAAAACTCGAGAACCTCACCACCTTCACTAGTCTCACTGGAAAACTCGTTCACGTGAGGGGAAAACTTAGGCACTAAGGAATTAGTGTCATGGGAAAAATGTATCACCGGATGGGAAAAACTTCGTCAATGGACTAGTTTCAATGGCAAAACCTAGTAAACTAACATCTTTGTGTTGGAATAACTCGAAAACCTTGCCACTGTGCGTAGTGTCATGGGAAAACTCAGCCACAGGAGGGGGAAACTTAGTCACTAAGGAATTAGTGCCATGGGACTAATGAGTCAACTAATGGGAAAACTTTAGTCACCAAACGAGTTTCCATGGCAATTCCCAGTAAAGTAACATCTTTGTGTTGGAAAAACTAGAAAACCTTGTCACTGTGAGTAGTCTCATCGGAAAACTCAGTCGCGGTTGGGGAAAATTTAGTAACAAAGGAATTCGTGTCATGGAAAAATTGAGTCACCGGATGGGAAAATTTTACTCAAAGGACGAGTTTCAATGGAAAATACTTGTAAAATAACCTTTTTGTGTGGGAAAAACTCGAGAACTCATCACCTTGACTAGTTTCACGGGAAAACTCAGTCACATGAGCGGAAAACTTAGTCACTAAGAAATTAGTGTCTTGGGAAAAATGAGTCACCGGATGGGAAAACCTTAGTCAATGGACTAGTTTCAATGGCAAAACCTAGTAAATTAACCTCTTTGTGTTTGAATAACTCAAAAACCTGGCCACTGTGAGTAGTCTCATGGGAAAACTCAGCCACGGGAGGGGGAAACTTAGTCACTAAATAATTAGTGCCATGGGACTAATGAGTCAACTAATGGGAAAACCTTAGTCACCGAACGAGTTTCCATGGCAAATCCTAGTAAAGTAACATCTTTGTGTGGGAAAAACTAGAAAACCTTGTCACTGTGAGTAGCCTCATCGGAAAACTCAATCGCGGGAGGGGAAAACTTAGTCACAAAGGAATTCGTGTCATGGAAAAAATTAGTCACCGGATGGGAAAATTTTACTCACCGGACGAGTTTCAATGGAAAATACTTTTAAAATAACTTCTTTGTGTGGGAAAAACTCGAGAACCTCATCACCTTGACTAGTCTTGCGGGAAAACTCAGTTACATGAGGGGAAAACTTAGTCACTAAGGAATTAGTGTCATGGGAAAAATGAGTCACCGGATGGGAAAACCTTCGTCAATGGACAAGTTTCAATGGCAAAACCTAGTAAATTAACCTCTTTGTGTTGGAATAACTCGAAAACCTGGCCACTGTGAGTAGTCTCATGGGAAAACTCAGCCACAGGAGGGGGAAACTTACTCACTAAGGAATTAGTGCCATGGGACTATTGAGTCAACTAATGGGTAAACCTTAGTCACTAAACGAGTTTCCATGGAAAATCCAAGTAAAGTAACATCTTTGTGTGGGAAAAACTAGAAAACCTTGTCACTGTAAGTAGTCTCATCGGAAAACTGAGTCGCAGGAGGGTAAAACTTAGTCAGAAAGGCATTCGTTTTATGGAAAAATTAGTCACCGGATGGGAAAATTTTACTCACCGGACGAGTTTCAATGAAAAATACTTGTAAAATAACCTCTTTGTGTGGGAAAAACTTGAGAACCTCATTACCTTGACTAGTCTCACGGGAAAACTCAGTCACGTGAGGGGAAAACTTAGTCACAAAGAAATTAGTGTCATGGGTAAAATGAGTCACCAGATGGGAAAACCTTAGTCAATGGACTAGTTTCAATGGCAAAACCTTGTAAAATAATCTCTTTGTGTTGGAATAACTCGAAAAACTTGCCACTGTGAGTAGTCTCATGGGAAAACTCAGCCACAGGAGGGGGAAACTTAGTCACTAAGGAATTAGTGCCATGGGACTAATGAGTCAACTAATGGGAAAACCTTAGTCACCGAACGAGTTTCCATGGAAAATCCTAGTAAAATAACCTCTTTGAATGGGAAAAACTAGAAAACCTTGTCACTGTATGTAGTCTCATCGGAAAAATGGGTCGCGGGAGGGGAAAACTTGGTCACAAAGGCATTTGTTTTATGGAAAAAATGAGTCACCGGATGGGAAAGTTTTACTCACCAGACGAGTTTCAATGGAAAATACTTTTAATATAACCTCTTTGTGTGGGAATAACTCGAGACCCTCATCACCTTGACTAGTCTTGCGGGAAAACTCAGTTACATGAGGGGAAAACTTAGTCACTAAGGAATTAGTGTCATGGGAAAAATGAGTCACCGGATGGGAAAACCTTAGTCAATGGACTAGTTTCAATGGCAAAACCTAGTAAATTAACCTCGTTGTGTTGGAATAACTCGAAAACCTGGCCACTGTGACTAGTCTCATGGGAAAACTCAGCCACAGGAGGGGGAAACTTAGTCACTAAGGAATTAGTTCCATGGGATTATTGAGTCAACTAATGGGAAGACCTTAGTCACCGAACGAGTTTCCATGGCAAATCCAAGTAAAGTATCATCTTTGTGTGGGAAAAACTAGAAAACCTTGTCACTGTGAGTAGTCTCATCGGAAAACTCAATCGCGGGTGGGGAAAACTTAGTCACGAAGGAATTCGTGTCATGGAAAAAATGAGTCACCGGATGGGAAAATTTTACTCACCGGACGAGTTTCAATGGAAAATACTTTTTAAATAACCTCTTTGTGTGGGAAAAACTCGAGAACCTGATCACCTTGACTAGTCTCACGGGAAAACTCAGTCACGTGAGGGGAAAACTTAGTCACTAAGAAATTAGTGTCATGGGAAAAATGAGTCACCGGATGGGAAAACCTTAGTCAATGGACTAGTTTCAATGGCAAAACCTAGTAAAATAACCTCTTTGTGTTGGAATAACTCGAAAACCTTGCCACTGTGAGTAGTTTCATGGGAAAACTCAGCCACAGGAGGGGGAAACTTAGTCACTAAGGAATTAGTTCCATGGGACTAATGAGTCAACTAATGGGAAAACCTTAGTCACCGAACGAGTTTCCATGGCAAATCCTAGTAAAATAACCTCTTTGTATGGGAAAAACTAGAAAACTTTGTCACAGTAAGTAGTCTCATCGGAAAACTCAGTCGCAGGAGGGGAAAACTTAATCACAAAGGAATTCGTTTTATGGAAAAAATGAGTTACCGGATGGGAAAATTTTACTCACCAGACGAGTTTCAATGGAAAATACTTGTAAAATAACCTCTTTGTGTGGGAAAAACTCGAGAACCTCACCACCTTCACTAGTCTCGCAGGAAAACTCAGTTACATGAGGGGAAAACTTAGTCACTAAGGAATTAGTGTCATGGGAAAAATGAGTCACCGGATGGGAAAACCTTAGTCAATGGACTAGTTTCAATGGCAAAACCTATTAAATTAACCTCTTTGTGTTGGAATAACTCGAAAACCTGGCCACTATGAGTAGTCTCATGGGAAAACTCAGCCACAAGAGGGGGAAACTTAGTCACTAAGGAATTAGTTCCATGGGACTAATGAGTCAACTAATGGGAAAACCTTAGTCATCGAACGAGTATCCATGGAAAATCCTAGTAAAATAACCTCTTTGTATGGGAAAAACTAGAAAACTTTGTCACTGTAAGTAGTCTCATCGGAAAACTCAGTCGTAGGAGGGGAAAACTTAGTCACGAAGGAATTCGTTTTATGGAAAAAATGAGTCATCGGATGGGAAAACCTTAGTCAATGGACTAGTTTCAATGGCAAAACCTAGTAAAATAACCTCTTTGTGTTGGAATAACTCGAAAACCTGGTCACTGTGAGTAGTCTAATGGGAAATCTCAGCCACAGGAGGGGTAAACTTAGTCACTAAGGAATTAGTGCCATTGGACTATAGAGTCAACTAATGGGAAGACCTTAGTCACCGAACGAGTTTCCATGGCAAATCCAAGTAAAGTAACATCTTTGTGTGGGAAAAACTAGAAAACCTGGTCATTGCGAGTAGTCTCATCGGAAAACTCAGTCGCGGGAGGGGAAACTTAGTCACAAAGGAATTCGTGTCATGGAAAAAATGAGTCACCTGATGGGAAAATTTTACTCACCGGATGAGTTTCAATGGAAAATACTTGTAAAATAACCTCTTTGCGTAAGAAAAACTTGAGAACCTCATCACCTTGACAAGTCTCACGGGAAAACTCATTCACGTGAGGGGAAAACTTAGTCACTAAGGAATTAGTGTCATGGGAAAAATGAGTCACCGGATGGGAAAACCTTAGTCAATGGACTAGTTTCATTGGCAAAACCTAGTAAATTAACCTCTTTGTGTTGGAATAACTCGAAAACCTGACCACTGTGAGTAGTCTCATGGGAAAACTCAGCCACAAGAGGGGGTAACTTAGTCACTAAGGAATTATTGCCATGGGACTAATGAGTCAACTAATGGGAAAACCTTAGTCACCGAACGAGTTTCCGTGGAAAATCCTAGTAAAATAACCTCTTTGAATGGGAAAAACTAGAAAACCTTGTCACTGTAAGTAGTCTCATCGGAAAACTGAGTCGCAAGAGGGGAAAACTTAGTCACAAAGGCATTCGTTTTATGGAAAAAATGAGTCACCAGATGGGAAAATTTTACTCACCGGACGAGTTTAAATGGAAAATACTTGTAAAATAACTTTGTGTGGGAAAAACTCGAGAACCTCATCACCTTGACTAGTCTCACGGGAAAACTCAGTCACGTGAGGGGAAAACTTAGTCACTAAGAAATTAGTGTCATGGGAAAAATGAGTCACCGGATAGGAAAACCTTAGTCAACGGACTAGTTTCAATGGCAAAATCTACTAAAATAACCTCTGTGGGTTGGAATAACTCGAAAACCTGGCCACTGTGAGTAGTCTCATGGGAAAACTCAGCCACAGGAGGGGGAAACTTAGTCACTAAGGAATTAGTGCCATGGGACTAATGAGTCAACAATGGGAAATCCTTAGTCAGCGAACGAGTTTCCACGGAAAATCCAAGTAAAGTAACCTCTTTGTGTGGGAAAAACTAGAAAACCTGGTCACTGTGAGTAGTCTCATCGGAAAACTCAGTCGCGCGAGGGGAAAACTTAGTCACAAAGGAATTCGTGTCATGGAAAAAATGAGTCACCGGATGGGAAAATTTTACTCACCGGACGAGTTTCAATGGAAAATACTTGTAAAATAACCTCTTTGTGTGGGAAAAACTCGAGAACCTCATCACCTTGACTAGTCTCACGGGAAAACTCAGTCACGTGAGTGGAAAACTTAGTCACTAAGAAATTAGTGTCATTGGAAAAATGAGTCACCGGATGGGAAAACCTCAGTCAATGGACTAGTTTCAATGGGAAAACCTAGTAAATTAACCTCTTTGTGTTGGAATAACTCGAAAACCTGGCCACTGTGAGTGGTCTCATGGGAAAACTCAGCCACAGGAGGGGGAAACTTAGTCACTAAGGAATTAGTGCCATGGGACTAATGAGTCAACTAATGGGAAAACCTTAGTCACCGAACTCGTTTCCATAGCAAATCCTAGTAAAGTAACATCTTTGTGTGGGAAAAACAAGAAAACCTTGTCACTATAAGTAGTCTCATCGGAAAACTCAGTCGCAGGAGGGGAAAACTTAGTCACAAAGGAATTCGTTTTATTGAAAAAAATGAGTCACCGGATGGGAAAATTTTACTCACCGGAATAGTTTCAATGGAAAATACTTGTAAAATAACCTCTTTGTGTGGGAAAAACTCGAGAACCTCATCGCCTAGACCAGTGTCACGGGAAAACTCAGTCACGTGAGGGGAAAACTTAGTCACTAAGAAATTAGAATCATGGGAAAAATGAGTCACCGGATAGGAAAACCTTAGTCAACGGACTAGTTTCAATGGCAAAACCTAGTAAAATAACCTCTTTGGGTTGGAATAACTCGAAAACCTGACCACTGTGAGTAGTCTCATGGGAAAACTCAACCACAGGAGGGGGAAACTTAGTCACTAAGGAATTAGTGCCATGGGACTAATAAGTCAACGATGGGAAATCCTTAGTCAGCGAACGAGTTTCCACAGAAAATCCAAGTAAAGTAACCTCTTTGTGTGGGAATAACTAGAAAACCTTGTCACTGTGAGTAGTCTCATCAGAAAACTCAGTCGCGGGAGGGGAAAACTTTGTCTCAAAGGAATTCGTGTCATGGAAAAAATGAGTCAGCGAATGGGAAAATTTTACTCACCGGACGAGTTTCAATGGAAAATACTTGTAAAATAACCTCTTTGTGTGGGAAAAACTCGAGAACCTCATCTCCTAGACTAGTCTCACGGGAAAACTCAGTCACGTGAGGGGAAAACTTAGTCACTAAGAAATTAGAGTCATGGGAAAAATGAGTCACCGGAGAGGAAAACCGTAGTCAACGGACTAGTTTCAATGGCAAAACCTAGTAAAATAACCTCTTTGGGTTGGAATAACTCGAAAACCTGGCCACTGTGAGTAGTCTCATGGGAAAACTCAACCACAGGAGGGGGAAACTTAGTCACTAAGGAATTAGTGCCATGGGACTAATAAGTCAACGATGGGAAATCCTTAGTCAGCGAACGAGTTTCCACAGAAAATCCAAGTAAAGTAACCTCTTTGTGTGGGAATAACTAGAAAACCTTGTCACTGTGCGTAGTCTCATCAGAAAACTCAGTCGCGGGAGGGGAAAACATAGTCACAAAGGAATTCGTGTCATGGAAAAAATGAGTCAGCGGATGGGAAAATTTTACTCACCGGACGAGTTTCAATGGAAAATACTTGTAAAATAACCTCTTTGTGTGGGAAAAACTCGAGAACCTCATCGCCTTGACTAGACTCACGGGAAAACTCAGTCACGTGAGGGGAAAACTTAGTCACTAAGGAATTAGTGTCATGGGAAAAATGAGTCACCGGAAGGGAAAACCTTAGTCAATGGACTAGTTTCAATGGCATAACCTAGTAATTAACCTTTGTGTTGGAATAACTCGAAAACCTGGCCACTATGAGTAGTCTCATGCGAAAACTCAGCCACAGGAGGGGGAACTTTAGTCACTAAGGAATTAGTGCCGTGGGACTAATGAGTCAACTAATGGGAAAACCTTAGTCACCGAACGAGTTTCCACGGAAAATCCTAGTAAAGTAACCTCTTTGTGTGGAAAAAACTAGAAAACCTTGTCACTGTGAGTAGTCTCATCGGAAAACTCAGTCGCGGGAGGGGAAACTTAGTCACAAAGGAATTCGTGTCATGGAAAAAATGAGTCACCTGATGGGAAAATTTTACTCACCGGATGAGTTTCAATGGAAAATACTTGTAAAATAACCTCTTTGCGTAAGAAAAACTTGAGAACCTCATCACCTTGACAAGTCTCACGGGAAAACTCATTCACGTGAGGGGAAAACTTAGTCACTAAGGAATTAGTGTCATGGGAAAAATGAGTCACCGGATGGGAAAACCTTAGTCAATGGACTAGTTTCAATGGGAAAACCTAGTAAATTAACCTCTTTGTGTTGGAATAACTCGAAAACCTGACCACTGTGAGTAGTCTCATGGGAAAACTCAGCCACTGGAGGGGGAAACTTAGTCACTAACGAATTAGTGCCATTGGACTAATGAGAAAACTAATGGGAAAACCTTAGTCACCGAACGACTTTCCATGGCAAATCCAAGTAAAGTAACATCTTTGTGTGGGAAAAACTAGAAAACCTTGTCACTGTGAGTAGTCTCATCGGAAAACTGAGTCGCGGGAGGGGAAAACTTAGTCACAAAGGAATTGGTGTCATGGAAAAAATGAGTCACCGGATGGGAAAATTTTACTCACCGGACGAGTTTCAATGGAAAATACTTGTAAAATAACCTCTTTGTGTGGGAATAACTCGAAAACCTAATCTCCTTGACTAGTCTCACGGGAAAACTCAGTCACATGAGGGGAAAACTTAGTCACTAAGAAATTACTGTCATGGGAAAAATGAGTCACCGGATGGGAAAACCTTAGTCAATGGACTATTTTCAATGGCTAAACCTAGTAATTAACCTCATTGTGTTGGAATAACTCGAAAACCTGGCCACTGTGAACAGTCTCATGGGAAAACACAGCCACAGGAGGGGGGAACTTAGTCACTAAGGAATTAGTGCCATGGGACTAATGAGTCAACTAATGGGAAATCCTTAGTCAGCGAACGAGTTTCCACAGCAAATCCTAGTAAAGTAACATCTTTGTGTGGGAAAAACAAGAAAACCTTGTCACTATAAGTAGTCTCATCGGAAAACTCAGTCGCAGGAGGGGAAAACTTAGTCACAAAGGAATTCGTTTTATTGAAAAAAATGAGTCACCGGATGGGAAAATTTTACTCACCGGAATAGTTTCAATGGAAAATACTTGTAAAATAACCTCTTTGTGTGGGAAAAACTCGAGAACCTCATCGCCTAGACCAGTGTCACGGGAAAACTCAGTCACGTGAGGGGAAAACTTAGTCACTAAGAAATTAGAATCATGGGAAAAATGAGTCACCGGACAGGAAAACCTTAGTCAACGGACTAGTTTCAATGGCAAAACCTAGTAAAATAACCTCTTTGGGTTGGAATAACTCGAAAACCTAACCACTGTGAGTAGTCTCATGGGAAAACTCAACCACAGGAAGGGGAAACTTAGTCACTAAGGAATTAGTGCCATGGGACTAATAAGTCAACGATGGGAAATCCTTAGTCAGCGAACGAGTTTCCACAGAAAATCCAAGTAAAGTAACCTCTTTGTGTGGGAATAACTAGAAAACCTTGTCACTGTGAGTAGTCTCATCAGAAAACTCAGTCGCGGGAGGGGAAAACATAGTCACAAAGGAATTCGTGTCATGGAAAAAATGAGTCAGCGGATGGGAAAATTTTACTCACCGGACGAGTTTCAATGGAAAATACTTGTAAAATAACCTCTTTGTGTGGGAAAAACTCGAGAACCTCATCGCCTTGACTAGACTCACGGGAAAATCAGTCACGTGAGGGGAAAACTTAGTCACTAAGGAATTAGTGTCATGGGAAAAATGAGTCACCGGAAGGGAAAACCTTAGTCAATGGACTAGTTTCAATGGCATAACCTAGTAATTAACCTTTGTGTTGGAATAACTCGAAAACCTGGCCACTATGAGTAGTCTCATGCGAAAACTCAGCCACAGGAGGGGGAACTTTAGTCACTAAGGAATTAGTGCCGTGGGACTAATGAGTCAACTAATGGGAAAACCTTAGTCACCGAACGAGTTTCCACGGAAAATCCTAGTAAAGTAACCACTTTGTGTGGAAAAAACTAGAAAACCTTGTCACTGTGAGTAGTCTCATCGGAAAACTCAGTCGCGGGAGGGGAAACTTAGTCACAAAGGAATTCGTGTCATGGAAAAAATGAGTCACCTGATGGGAAAATTTTACTCACCGGATGAGTTTCAATGGAAAATACTTGTAAAATAACCTCTTTGCGTAAGAAAAACTTGAGAACCTCATCACCTTGACAAGTCTCACGGGAAAACTCATTCACGTGAGGGGAAAACTTAGTCACTAAGGAATTAGTGTCATGGGAAAAATGAGTCACCGGATGGGAAAACCTTAGTCAATGGACTAGTTTCATTGGCAAAACCTAGTAAATTAACCTCTTTGTGTTGGAATAACTCGAAAACCTGACCACTGTGAGTAGTCTCATGGGAAAACTCAGCCACTGGAGGGGGAAACTTAGTCACTAATGAATTAGTGCCATTGGACTAATGAGAAAACTAATGGGAAAACCTTAGTCACCGAACGACTTTCCATGGCAAATCCAAGTAAAGTAACATCTTTGTGTGGGAAAAACTAGAAAACCTTGTCACTGTGAGTAGTCTCATCGGAAAACTGAGTCGCGGGAGGGGAAAACTTAGTCACAAAGGAATTGGTGTCATGGAAAAAATGAGTCACCGGATGGGAAAATTTTACTCACCGGACGAGTTTCAATGGAAAATACTTGTAAAATAACCTCTTTGTGTGGGAATAACTCGAAAACCTGGCCACTGTGAGTAGTCTAATGGGAAAACTCAGCCACAGGAGGGGTAAACTTAGTCACTAAGGAATTAGTGCCATGGGACTATAGAGTCAACTAATGGGAAGACCTTAGTCACCGAACGAGTTTCCATGGCAAATCCAAGTAAAGTAACATCTTTATGTGGGAAAAACGAGAAAACCTTGTCATTGTGAGTAGTCTCATCGGAAAACTCAGTCGCGGGAGGGGAAAACTTAGTCATAAAGGAATTCGTGTCATGGAAAAAATGAGTCACCGGATGGGAAAATTTTAAGCACCGGACGAGTTTCAGTGGAAAATACTTGTAAAATAACCTCTTTGTGTGGGAAAAACTCGAGAACCTCATCACCTTGACTAGTCTCACGGGAAAACTCAGTCACGTGAGGGGAAAACTTAGTCACTAAGAAATTAGTGTCATGGGAAAAATGAGTCACTGGATGGGAAAACCTTAGTCAATGGACTAGTTTCAATGGCAAAACCTAGTAAAATAACCTCTTTGTGTTGGAATAACGTGAAAACCTGGCCACTGTGACTATTCTCATGGGAAAACTCAGCCACAAGAGGGGGTAACTTAGTCACTAAGGAATTAGTGCCATGGGACTAATGAGTCAACTAATGGGAAAACCTTAGTCACCGAACGAGTTTCCATGGAAAATCCTAGTAAAATAACCTCTTTGAATGGGAAAAACTAGAAAACCTTGTTACTGTAAGTAGTCTCATCGGAAAACTCAGTTGCAGGAGGGGAAAACTTAGTCACGAAGGCATTCGTTTTATGGAAAAAATGAGTCACCGGATGGGAAAATTTTACTCACCGGACGAGTTTCAATGGAAAATACTTGTAAAATAACCTCTTTGTGGGGGAAAAACTCGAGAACCTAATCTCCTTGACTAGTCTCACGGGAAAACTCAGTCACATGAGGGGAAAACTTAGTCACTAAGAAATTACTGTCATGGGAAAAATGAGTCACCGGATGGGAAAACCTTAGTCAATGGACTATTTTCAATGGCTAAACCTAGTAATTAACCTCATTGTGTTGGAATAACTCGAAAACCTGGCCACTGTGAACAGTCTCATGGGAAAACACAGCCACAGGAGGGGGGAACTTAGTCACTAAGGAATTAGTGCCATGGGACTAATGAGTCAACTAATGGGAAATCCTTAGTCAGCGAACGAGTTTCCACAGCAAATCCTAGTAAAGTAACATCTTTGTGTGGGAAAAACAAGAAAACCTTGTCACTATAAGTAGTCTCATCGGAAAACTCAGTCGCAGGAGGGGAAAACTTAGTCACAAAGGAAGTCGTTTTATTGAAAAAAATGAGTCACCGGATGGGAAAATTTTACTCACCGGAATAGTTTCAATGGAAAATACTTGTAAAATAACCTCTTTGTGTGGGAAAAACTCGAGAACCTCATCGCCTAGACCAGTGTCACGGGAAAACTCAGTCACGTGAGGGGAAAACTTAGTCACTAAGAAATTAGAATCATGGGAAAAATGAGTCACCGGACAGGAAAACCTTAGTCAACGGACTAGTTTCAATGGCAAAACCTAGTAAAATAACCTCTTTGGGTTGGAATAACTCGAAAACCTAACCACTGTGAGTAGTCTCATGGGAAAACTCAACCACAGGAAGGGGAAACTTAGTCACTAAGGAATTAGTGCCATGGGACTAATAAGTCAACGATGGGAAATCCTTAGTCAGCGAACGAGTTTCCACAGAAAATCCAAGTAAAGTAACCTCTTTGTGTGGGAATAACTAGAAAACCTTGTCACTGTGAGTAGTCTCATCAGAAAACTCAGTCGCGGGAGGGGAAAACTTTGTCACAAAGGAATTCGTGTCATGGAAAAAATGAGTCAGCGAATGGGAAAATTTTACTCACCGGACGAGTTTCAATGGAAAATACTTGTAAAATAACCTCTTTGTGTGGGAAAAACTCGAGAACCTCATCTCCTAGACTAGTCTCACGGGAAAACTCAGTCACGTGAGGGGAAAACTTAGTCACTAAGAAATTAGAGTCATGGGAAAAATGAGTCACCGGATAGGAAAACCTTAGTCAACGGACTAGTTTCAATGGCAAAACCTAGTAAAATAACCTCTTTGGGTTGGAATAACTCGAAAACCTGGCCACTGTGAGTAGTCTCATGGGAAAACTCAACCACAGGAGGGGGAAACTTAGTCACTAAGGAATTAGTGCCATGGGACTAATAAGTCAACGATGGGAAATCCTTAGTCAGCGAACGAGTTTCCACAGAAAATCCAAGTAAAGTAACCTCTTTGTGTGGGAATAACTAGAAAACCTTGTCACTGTGAGTAGTCTCATCAGAAAACTCAGTCGCGGGAGGGGAAAACATAGTCACAAAGGAATTCGTGTCATGGAAAAAATGAGTCAGCGGATGGGAAAATTTTACTCACCGGACGAGTTTCAATGGAAAATACTTGTAAAATAACCTCTTTGTGTGGGAAAAACTCGAGAACCTCATCGCCTTGACTAGACTCACGGGAAAACTCAGTCACGTGAGGGGAAAACTTAGTCACTAAGGAATTAGTGTCATGGGAAAAATGAGTCACCGGAAGGGAAAACCTTAGTCAATGGACTAGTTTCAATGGCATAACCTAGTAATTAACCTTTGTGTTGGAATAACTCGAAAACCTGGCCACTATGAGTAGTCTCATGCGAAAACTCAGCCACAGGAGGGGGAACTTTAGTCACTAAGGAATTAGTGCCGTGGGACTAATGAGTCAACTAATGGGAAAACCTTAGTCACCGAACGAGTTTCCACGGAAAATCCTAGTAAAGTAACCTCTTTGTGTGGAAAAAACTAGAAAACCTTGTCACTGTGAGTAGTCTCATCGGAAAACTCAGTCGCGGGAGGGGAAACTTAGTCACAAAGGAATTCGTGTCATGGAAAAAATGAGTCACCTGATGGGAAAATTTTACTCACCGGATGAGTTTCAATGGAAAATACTTGTAAAATAACCTCTTTGCGTAAGAAAAACTTGAGAACCTCATCACCTTGACAAGTCTCACGGGAAAACTCATTCACGTGAGGGGAAAACTTAGTCACTAAGGAATTAGTGTCATGGGAAAAATGAGTCACCGGATGGGAAAACCTTAGTCAATGGACTAGTTTCATTGGCAAAACCTAGTAAATTAACCTCTTTGTGTTGGAATAACTCGAAAACCTGACCACTGTGAGTAGTCTCATGGGAAAACTCAGCCACTGGAGGGGGAAACTTAGTCACTAATGAATTAGTGCCATTGGACTAATGAGAAAACTAATGGGAAAACCTTAGTCACCGAACGACTTTCCATGGCAAATCCAAGTAAAGTAACATCTTTGTGTGGGAAAAACTAGAAAACCTTGTCACTGTGAGTAGTCTCATCGGAAAACTGAGTCGCGGGAGGGGAAAACTTAGTCACAAAGGAATTGGTGTCATGGAAAAAATGAGTCTCCGGATGGGAAAATTTTACTCACCGGACGAGTTTCAATGGAAAATACTTGTAAAATAACCTCTTTGTGTGGGAATAACTCGAAAACCTGGCCACTGTGAGTAGTCTAATGGGAAAACTCAGCCACAGGAGGGGTAAACTTAGTCACTAAGGAATTAGTGCCATGGGACTATAGAGTCAACTAATGGGAAGACCTTAGTCACCGAACGAGTTTCCATGGCAAATCCAAGTAAAGTAACATCTTTATGTGGGAAAAACTAGAAAACCTTGTCATTGTGAGTAGTCTCATCGGAAAACTCAGTCGCGGGAGGGGAAAACTTAGTCATAAAGGAATTCGTGTCATGGAAAAAATGAGTCACCGGATGGGAAAATTTTAAGCACCGGACGAGTTTCAGTGGAAAATACTTGTAAAATAACCTCTTTGTGTGGGAAAAACTCGAGAACCTCATCACCTTGACTAGTCTCACGGGAAAACTCAGTCACGTGAGGGGAAAACTTAGTCACTAAGAAATTAGTGTCATGGGAAAAATGAGTCACTGGATGGGAAAACCTTAGTCAATGGACTAGTTTCAATGGCAAAACCTAGTAAAATAACCTCTTTGTGTTGGAATAACGTGAAAACCTGGCCACTGTGACTATTCTCATGGGAAAACTCAGCCACAAGAGGGGGTAACTTAGTCACTAAGGAATTAGTGCCATGGGACTAATGAGTCAACTAATGGGAAAACCTTAGTCACCGAACGAGTTTCCATGGAAAATCCTAGTAAAATAACCTCTTTGAATGGGAAAAACTAGAAAACCTTGTCACTGTAAGTAGTCTCATCGGAAAACTGAGTTGCAAGAGGGGAAAACTTAGTCACAAAGGCATTCGTTTTATGGAAAAAATGAGTCACCAGATGGGAAAATTTTACTCACCGGACGAGTTTAAATGGAAAATACTTGTAAAATAACTTTGTGTGGGAAAAACTCGAGAACCTCATCACCTTGACTAGTCTCACGGGAAAACTCAGTCACGTGAGGGGAAAACTTAGTCACTAAGAAATTAGTGTCATGGGAAAAATGAGTCACCGGATAGGAAAACCTTAGTCAACGGACTAGTTTCAATGGCAAAACCTAGTAAAATAACCTCTGTGGGTTGGAATAACTCGAAAACCTGGCCACTGTGAGTAGTCTCATGGGAAAACTCAGCCACAGGAGGGGGAAACTTAGTCACTAAGGAATTAGTGCCATGGGACTAATGAGTCAACAATGGGAAATCCTTAGTCAGCGAACGAGTTTCCACGGAAAATCCAAGTAAAGTAACCTCTTTGTGTGGGAAAAACTAGAAAACCTGGTCACTGTGAGTAGTCTCATCGGAAAACTCAGTCGCGGGAGGGGAAAACTTAGTCACTAAGGAATTAGTGCCATGGGACTAATGAGTCAACTAATGGGAAAACCTTAGTCACCGAACTCGTTTCCATAGAAAATCATAGTAAAATAACCTCTTTGAATGGGAAAAACTAGAAAACCTTGTTACTGTAAGTAGTCTCATCGGAAAACTCAGTTGCAGGAGGGGAAAACTTAGTCACGAAGGCATTCGTTTTATGGAAAAAATGAGTCACCGGATGGGAAAATTTTACTCACCGGACGAGTTTCAATGGAAAATACTTGTAAAATAACCTCTTTGTGGGGGAAAAACTCGAGAACCTAATCTCCTTGACGTCTCACGGGAAAACTCAGTCACATGAGGGGAAAACTTAGTCACTAAGAAATTACTGTCATGGGAAAAATGAGTCACCGGATGGGAAAACCTTAGTCAATGGACTATTTTCAATGGCTAAACCTAGTAATTAACCTCATTGTGTTGGAATAACTCGAAAACCTGGCCACTGTGAACAGTCTCATGGGAAAACACAGCCACAGGAGGGGGGAACTTAGTCACTAAGGAATTAGTGCCATGGGACTAATGAGTCAACTAATGGGAAATCCTTAGTCAGCGAACGAGTTTCCACAGCAAATCCTAGTAAAGTAACATCTTTGTGTGGGAAAAACAAGAAAACCTTGTCACTATAAGTAGTCTCATCGGAAAACTCAGTCGCAGGAGGGGAAAACTTAGTCACAAAGGAATTCGTTTTATTGAAAAAAATGAGTCACCGGATGGGAAAATTTTACTCACCGGAATAGTTTCAATGGAAAATACTTGTAAAATAACCTCTTTGTGTGGGAAAAACTCGAGAACCTCATCGCCTAGACCAGTGTCACGGGAAAACTCAGTCACGTGAGGGGAAAACTTAGTCACTAAGAAATTAGAATCATGGGAAAAATGAGTCACCGGACAGGAAAACCTTAGTCAACGGACTAGTTTCAATGGCAAAACCTAGTAAAATAACCTCTTTGGGTTGGAATAACTCGAAAACCTAACCACTGTGAGTAGTCTCATGGGAAAACTCAACCACAGGAAGGGGAAACTTAGTCACTAAGGAATTAGTGCCATGGGACTAATAAGTCAACGATGGGAAATCCTTAGTCAGCGAACGAGTTTCCAAAGAAAATCCAAGTAAAGTAACCTCTTTGTGTGGGAATAACTAGAAAACCTTGTCACTGTGAGTAGTCTCATCAGAAAACTCAGTCGCGGGAGGGGAAAACTTTGTCACAAAGGAATTCGTGTCATGGAAAAAATGAGTCAGCGAATGGGAAAATTTTACTCACCGGACGAGTTTCAATGGAAAATACTTGTAAAATAACCTCTTTGTGTGGGAAAAACTCGAGAACCTCATCGCCTTGACTAGACTCACGGGAAAACTCAGTCACGTGAGGGGAAAACTTAGTCACTAAGGAATTAGTGTCATGGGAAAAATGAGTCACCGGAAGGGAAAACCTTAGTCAATGGACTAGTTTCAATGGCATAACCTAGTAATTAACCTTTGTGTTGGAATAACTCGAAAACCTGGCCACTATGAGTAGTCTCATGCGAAAACTCAGCCACAGGAGGGGGAACTTTAGTCACTAAGGAATTAGTGCCGTGGGACTAATGAGTCAACTAATGGGAAAACCTTAGTCACCGAACGAGTTTCCACGGAAAATCCTAGTAAAGTAACCTCTTTGTGTGGAAAAAACTAGAAAACCTTGTCACTGTGAGTAGTCTCATCGGAAAACTCAGTCGCGGGAGGGGAAACTTAGTCACAAAGGAATTCGTGTCATGGAAAAAATGAGTCACCTGATGGGAAAATTTTACTCACCGGATGAGTTTCAATGGAAAATACTTGTAAAATAACCTCTTTGCGTAAGAAAAACTTGAGAACCTCATCACCTTGACAAGTCTCACGGGAAAACTCATTCACGTGAGGGGAAAACTTAGTCACTAAGGAATTAGTGTCATGGGAAAAATGAGTCACCGGATGGGAAAACCTTAGTCAATGGACTAGTTTCATTGGCAAAACCTAGTAAATTAACCTCTTTGTGTTGGAATAACTCGAAAACCTGACCACTGTGAGTAGTCTCATGGGAAAACTCAGCCACTGGAGGGGGAAACTTAGTCACTAATGAATTAGTGCCATTGGACTAATGAGAAAACTAATGGGAAAACCTTAGTCACCGAACGACTTTCCATGGCAAATCCAAGTAAAGTAACATCTTTGTGTGGGAAAAACTAGAAAACCTTGTCACTGTGAGTAGTCTCATCGGAAAACTGAGTCGCGGGAGGGGAAAACTTAGTCACAAAGGAATTGGTGTCATGGAAAAAATGAGTCTCCGGATGGGAAAATTTTACTCACCGGACGAGTTTCAATGGAAAATACTTGTAAAATAACCTCTTTGTGTGGGAATAACTCGAAAACCTGGCCACTGTGAGTAGTCTAATGGGAAAACTCAGCCACAGGAGGGGTAAACTTAGTCACTAAGGAATTAGTGCCATGGGACTATAGAGTCAACTAATGGGAAGACCTTAGTCACCGAACGAGTTTCCATGGCAAATCCAAGTAAAGTAACATCTTTATGTGGGAAAAACTAGAAAACCTTGTCATTGTGAGTAGTCTCATCGGAAAACTCAGTCGCGGGAGGGGAAAACTTAGTCATAAAGGAATTCGTGTCATGGAAAAAATGAGTCACCGGATGGGAAAATTTTAAGCACCGGACGAGTTTCAGTGGAAAATACTTGTAAAATAACCTCTTTGTGTGGGAAAAACTCGAGAACCTCATCACCTTGACTAGTCTCACGGGAAAACTCAGTCACGTGAGGGGAAAACTTAGTCACTAAGAAATTAGTGTCATGGGAAAAATGAGTCACTGGATGGGAAAACCTTAGTCAATGGACTAGTTTCAATGGCAAAACCTAGTAAAATAACCTCTTTGTGTTGGAATAACGTGAAAACCTGGCCACTGTGACTATTCTCATGGGAAAACTCAGCCACAAGAGGGGGTAACTTAGTCACTAAGGAATTAGTGCCATGGGACTAATGAGTCAACTAATGGGAAAACCTTAGTCACCGAACGAGTTTCCATGGAAAATCCTAGTAAAATAACCTCTTTGAATGGGAAAAACTAGAAAACCTTGTCACTGTAAGTAGTCTCATCGGAAAACTGAGTCGCAAGAGGGGAAAACTTAGTCACAAAGGCATTCGTTTTATGGAAAAAATGAGTCACCAGATGGGAAAATTTTACTCACCGGACGAGTTTAAATGGAAAATACTTGTAAAATAACTTTGTGTGGGAAAAACTCGAGAACCTCATCACCTTGACTAGTCTCACGGGAAAACTCAGTCACGTGAGGGGAAAACTTAGTCACTAAGAAATTAGTGTCATGGGAAAAATGAGTCACCGGATAGGAAAACCTTAGTCAACGGACTAGTTTCAATGGCAAAACCTAGTAAAATAACCTCTGTGGGTTGGAATAACTCGAAAACCTGGCCACTGTGAGTAGTCTCATGGGAAAACTCAGCCACAGGAGGGGGAAACTTAGTCACTAAGGAATTAGTGCCATGGGACTAATGAGTCAACTAATGGGAAATCCTTAGTCAGCGAACGAGTTTCCACAGCAAATCCTAGTAAAGTAACATCTTTGTGTGGGAAAAACAAGAAAACCTTGTCACTATAAGTAGTCTCATCGGAAAACTCAGTCGCAGGAGGGGAAAACTTAGTCACAAAGGAATTCGTTTTATTGAAAAAAATGAGTCACCGGATGGGAAAATTTTACTCACCGGAATAGTTTCAATGGAAAATACTTGTAAAATAACCTCTTTGTGTGGGAAAAACTCGAGAACCTCATCGCCTAGACCAGTGTCACGGGAAAACTCAGTCACGTGAGGGGAAAACTTAGTCACTAAGAAATTAGAATCATGGGAAAAATGAGTCACCGGACAGGAAAACCTTAGTCAACGGACTAGTTTCAATGGCAAAACCTAGTAAAATAACCTCTTTGGGTTGGAATAACTCGAAAACCTAACCACTGTGAGTAGTCTCATGGGAAAACTCAACCACAGGAAGGGGAAACTTAGTCACTAAGGAATTAGTGCCATGGGACTAATAAGTCAACGATGGGAAATCCTTAGTCAGCGAACGAGTTTCCAAAGAAAATCCAAGTAAAGTAACCTCTTTGTGTGGGAATAACTAGAAAACCTTGTCACTGTGAGTAGTCTCATCAGAAAACTCAGTCGCGGGAGGGGAAAACTTTGTCACAAAGGAATTCGTGTCATGGAAAAAATGAGTCAGCGAATGGGAAAATTTTACTCACCGGACGAGTTTCAATGGAAAATACTTGTAAAATAACCTCTTTGTGTGGGAAAAACTCGAGAACCTCATCTCCTAGACTAGTCTCACGGGAAAACTCAGTCACGTGAGGGGAAAACTTAGTCACTAAGAAATTAGAGTCATGGGAAAAATGAGTCACCGGATAGGAAAACCTTAGTCAACGGACTAGTTTCAATGGCATAACCTAGTAATTAACCTTTGTGTTGGAATAACTCGAAAACCTGGCCACAATGAGTAGTCTCATGCGAAAACTCAGCCACAGGAGGGGGAATTTTAGTCACTAAGGAATTAGTGCCGTGGGACTAATGAGTCAACTAATGGGAAAACCTTAGTCACCGAACGAGTTTCCACGGAAAATCCTAGTAAAGTAACCTCTTTGTGTGGAAAAAACTAGAAAACCTTGTCACTGTGAGTAGTCTCATCGGAAAACTCAGTCGCGGGAGGGGAAACTTAGTCACAAAGGAATTCGTGTCATGGAAAAAATGAGTCAGCGAATGGGAAAATTTTACTCACCGGACGAGTTTCAATGGAAAATACTTGTAAAATAACCTCTTTGTGTGGGAAAAACTCGAGAACAAAATCACCTCGACTACTCTCACGGGAAAACTCAGTCTCACGAGGGGAAAACTTAGTCACTAAGGAATTAGTGTCATGGGAAAAATGAGTCACCGGATGGGAAAACCTTAGTCAATGGACTAGTTTCATTGGCAAAACCTAGTAAATTAACCTCTTTGTGTTGGAATAACTCGAAAACCTGACCACTGTGAGTAGTCTCATGGGAAAACTCAGCCACTGGAGGGGGAAACTTAGTCACTAATGAATTAGTGCCATTGGACTAATGAGAAAACTAATGGGAAAACCTTAGTCACCGAACGACTTTCCATGGCAAATCCAAGTAAAGTAACATCTTTGTGTGGGAAAAACTAGAAAACCTTGTCACTGTGAGTAGTCTCATCGGAAAACTGAGTCGCGGGAGGGGAAAACTTAGTCACGAAGGAATTCGTGTCATGGAAAAAATGAGTCACCGGATGGGAAAATTTTACTCACCGGACGAGTTTCAATGGAAAATACTTGTAAAATAACCTCTTTGTGTGGGAAAAACTCGAGAACCTCATCACCTTGGCTAGTCTCACGGGAAAACTCAGTCACATGAGGGGAAAACTTAGTCACTAAGAATTTAGTGTCATGGGAAAAATGAGTCACCGGATGGGAAAACCTTATTCAATGGACTAGTTTCAATGGCAAAACCTAGTAAATTAACCTCTTTGTGTTGGAATAACTCGAAAACCAGGCCACTGTGAGTAGTCTCATGGGAAAACTCAGCCACAAGAGGGGGAAACTTAGTCACTAAGGAATTAGTGCCATAGGACTAATGAGTCAACTAAGGGGAAAACCTTAGTCACCGAACGAGTTTCCATGGAAAATCCTAGTAAAGTAACATCTTTGTGTGGGAAAAACAAGAAAACCTTCTCACTGTACGTAGTCTCATCGGAAAACTCAGTCGCTGCAGGGGAAACATTAGTCACAGAGGAATTCGTTTTATGGAAAATATGAGTCACCGGATAGGAAAATTTTACTCACCGGACGAGTTTCAATGAAAAATACTTGTAAAATAACCTCTTTGTGTGGGAAAAACTCGAGAATCTCATCACCTTGACTAGTCTCACGGGAAAACTCAGTCACATGAGGGGAAAACTTAGTCACTAAGGAATTAGTGTCATGGGAAAAATGAATCATCGGATGGGAAAACCTTAGTCAATGGACTAGTTTCAATGGCCAAACCTAGTAAAATAACCTCTTTGTGTTGGAATAACTCGAAAACCTTGCCACTGTGAGTAGTCTCATGGGAAAACTCAGCCACGGGAGGGGGAAACTTTGTCACTAAAGAATTAGTGCCATGGGACTAATGAGTCAACTAATGGGAAAACGTTAGTCACCGAACGAGTTTCCACGGCAAATCCTAGTAAAGTAACCTCTTTGTGTGGGAAAAACTAGAAAACCTTGTCACCTTGAGTAGTCTCATCGAAAAACTCAGTCGCTGGAGGGGAAAACTTAGTCACAAAGGGATTCATGTCATGGAAAAACTGAGTCACCGTATGGGAAAATTTAACTCACCGGACGAGTTTCAATGGAAAATACTAGTAAAATAACCTCTTTGTGTGGGAAAAACTCGAGAACCTCATCACCTTGACTAGTCTCACGGGAAAACTCAGTCACGTGAGGGGAAAACTTAGTCATTAAGAAATTAGTGTCATTGAAAAAATGAGTCACCGGATGGGAAAACCTTAGTCAATGGACTAGTTTCAATGGCAAAACCTAGTAAATTAACCTCTTTGTGTTGGAATAACTCGAAAACCTTGCCACTGTGAGTGATCTCATGGGAAAACTCAGCCACAGAAGGGGGAAACTTAGTCACTAAGGAATTAGTGCCATGGGACTAATGGGTAAACCTTAGTTACCGGACGAGTTTCAACGGAAAATAATTGTAAAATAACCTCTTCGTGTGGGAAAAACTCGAGAGCCTCATCACCTTGACTAGTCTCACGGGAAAACTCAGTCACATGAGGGGAAAACTTAGTCACTAAGGAATTAGTGTCATGGGAAAAATGAATCACCGGATGGGAAAACCTTAGTCAATGGACTAGTTTCAATGGCCAAACCTAGTAAAATAACCTCTTTGTGTTGGAATAACTCGAAAACCTTGCCACTGTGAGTAGTCTCATGGGAAAACTCAGCCACGGGAGGGGGAAACTTTGTCACTAAAGAATTAGTGCCATGGGACTAATGAGTCAACTAATGGGAAAACGTTAGTCACCGAACGAGTTTCCACGGCAAATCCTAGTAAAGTAACCTCTTTGTGTGGGAAAAACTAGAAAACCTTGTCACCTTGAGTAGTCTCATCGAAAAACTCAGTCGCTGGAGGGGAAAACTTAGTCACAAAGGAATTCATGTCATGGAAAAACTGAGTCACCGTATGGGAAAATTTAACTCACCGGACGAGTTTCAATGGAAAATACTAGTAAAATAACCTCTTTGTGTGGGAAAAACTCGAGAACCTCATCACCTTGACTAGTCTCACGGGAAAACTCAGTCACGTGAGGGGAAAACTTAGTCATTAAGAAATAAGTGTCATTGAAAAAATGAGTCACCGGATGGGAAAACCTTAGTCAATGGACTAGTTTCAATGGCAAAACCTAGTAAATTAACCTCTTTGTGTTGGAATAACTCGAAAACCTTGCCACTGTGAGTGATCTCATGGGAAAACTCAGCCACAGGAGGGGGAAACTTAGTCACTAAGGAATTAGTGCCATGGGACTAATGGGTAAACCTTAGTTACCGGACGAGTTTCAACGGAAAATAATTGTAAAATAACCTCTTCGTGTGGGAAAAACTCGAGAGCCTCATCATCTTGACTAGTCTCACGGGAAAACTCAGCCACAGGAGGGGGAAACTTAGTCACTAAGGAATTAGTTCCATGGGACTAATGAGTCAACTAATGGGAAAACCTTAGTCACCGAACGTGTTTCCATGGAAAATCCTAGTAAAATAACCTCTTTGAATGGGAAAAACTAGAAAACCTTGTCACTGTAAGTAGTCTCATCGGAAAACTCAGTCGCAGGAGGGGAAAACTTTGTCACGAAGGAATTTGTGTCATGGAAAAAATGAGTCACCGGATGGGAAAAATTTACTCACCGGACGAGTTTCAATGGAAAATACTTGTAAAATAACCTCTTTGTGTGGCAAAAACTCGAGAACCTCATCACCTTGACTAGTCTCACGGGAAAACTCAGTCACGTGAGGGGAAAACTTAGTCACTAAGGAATTAGTGTCATGGGAAAAATGAGTCACCGGATGGGAAAAACTTAGTCAATGGACTAGTTTCAATGGCAAAACCTAGTAAAATAACCTCCTTGTTTTGGAATAACTCGAAAACATAGCTACTGTGAGTAGTCTCATTGGAAAACTCACCCACAGGAGGGGGGAACTGAGTCACTAAGGAATTAGTGCCATGGGACTAATGAGTCAACTAATGGGAAAACCTTAGTCACCGAACGAGTTTCCATGGCAAATCCTAGTAAAGTATCCTCTTTGTGTGGGAAAAACTAGAAAACATTGTCACTTTGAGTAGTCTCATCGGAGAACTTAGTCGTAGGAGGGGAAAGCTTAGTCACAAAGGAATTCGTGTCATGCAAAAAATGAGTCACCAGATGGGAAACTTTTACTCACCGGACGAGTTTCAATGGAAAATACTTGTAAAATAACCTCTTTGTGTTGGAAAAACTCGAGAACCTCACCACCTTGACTAGTCTCACGGGAAAACTCAGTCACATTAGGGGCAAACTTAGTCACTAAGGATTTAGTGTCATGGGAAAAATGGGTCACCGGATACAAAAACCTTAGTCAATGGACTAGTTTCAATGGAAAAACCTAGTAAATAACCTCTTTGTGTTTGAATAACTCGAAAAACTTGCCACGATGAGTAGCCTCATGGGAAAACTCAGCCACAGGAGGGGGAAACTTAGTCACTAAGGAATTAGTGCCATGCGACTAATGAGTCAACTAATGGGAAAACCTTAGTCACCGAACGAGTTTGCATGGCAAATCCTAGTAAAATAACCTCTTTGTGAGGGGAAAACTAGAAAACCTTGTCACTGTGAGTAGTCTCATCGGAAAACTCAGTCGCGGGAGGGGAGAATTTAGTCACAAATGAATTCGTGTCATTGAAAAAATGAGTCACCGGATGGGAAAATTTTACTCACCGGACGAGTTTCAATGGAAAATACTTGTAAAATAACCTCTTTGTGTGTGTAAAACTCGAGAACCTCATCACCTTGACTAATCTCACGGGAAAACTCAGTCACACGAGGGGAAAACTTAGCAGTAAGGAATTAGTGTCATGGGAAAAATGAGTCACCGGATGAGAAAACCTTAGTCAATGGACTATTTTCAATGGAAAAACCTAGTAAAGTAACCTGTGTTCGTATAACTCGAAAACCTAGCCACTGTGAGTAGTCTCATGGGATTAGTGCATGGGACTAATGAGTCAACTAATGGGAAAAGCATAGTCACCGAACGAATTTCCATGGCAAATCCTAGTAAAGTAACCTCTTTGTGTGGGAAAAACTAGGAAATCTTTTCACTGTGAGTAGTCTCATCGGAAAACTCAATCGCAGGAGGGGAAAACTTAGACACAAAGGAATTCGTGTCATTGAAATAATGAGTTACCGGATGGGAAACTTTTACTCACCGGACGAGTTTCGATGGAAAGTACTTGTAAAATAACTTCTTTGTGTGGGAAAAACGCGAGAACCTCATCACCTTGACTAGTCTCACAGGAAAACTCAGTCACACGAGGGGAAAACTTAGTCAATGGACTAGTTTCAATGGAAAAACCTAGTAAAATAACCTCTTTGTGTTGGAATAACTCGAAAACCTAGCCACTGTGAGTAGTCTCATGGGAAAACTCAGCCACAGGAGGGGGAAACTTAGTCACTAAGGAATTAGTGCCATGGGTCTAATGAGTCAACTAAGGGGAAAACCTTAGTCACCGAACGAGTATCCATGGCAAATCCTAGTTAAATAACCTCTTTGTGTGGGAAAAACTAGAAAACCTTGTCACTGTGAGTAGTCTCATTGGAAAAACTCAGTCGCTGGAGGGGAAAACTTAGTCACAAAGGAATTCGCTAAATGGAAAAAATGAGTCACCGGTTGGGAAAATTTTACTCACCGGACGAGTTTGAATGGAAAATACTTGTAAAATAACCTCTTTGTGTGGGAAAAACTCGAGAACCTCATCACCTTGTCTAGCCTCATGGGAAAACTAAGTCACACGAGGGGAAAACTTAGTCACTAAGGAATTAGTGTCATGGGAAAAATGAGTCACCGGATGGCAAAACCTTAGTCAATGGACTAGTTTCAATGGAAAAACCTAGTAAAATAACCTCTTTGTGTTTGAATAACTCGAAAAACTTGCCACTATGAGTAGCCTTATGGGAAAACTCAGCCACAGGAGGGGGAAACTTTGTCACTAAAGAATTAGTGCCATGGGACTAATGAGTCAACTAATGGGAAAACGTTAGTCACCGAACGAGTTTCCACGGCAAATCCTAGTAAAGTAACCTCTTTGTGTGGGAAAAACTAGAAAACCTTGTCACCTTGAGTAGTCTCATCGAAAAACTCAGTCGATGGAGGGGAAAACTTAGTCACAAAGGAATTCATGTCATGGAAAAACTGAGTCACCGTATGGGAAAATTTAACTCACCGGACGAGTTTCAATGGAAAATACTAGTAAAATAACCTCTTTGTGTGGGAAAAACTCGAGAACCTCATCACCTTGACTAGTCTCACGGGAAAACTCAGTCACAGGAGGGGGAAGCTTATTCACCAAGGAATTAGTGCCATGGGAGTAATGAGTCACCTAATGGGAAAACCTTAGTCACCGAACGAGTTTCCATGGCAAATCCTAGTAAAGTAACATCTTTGTGTGGGAAAAACTAGAAAACCGTGTCACTGTAAGTAGTCTCATCGGAAAGCTCAGTTGCAGGAGGGGAAGACTTAGTCACAAAGGAATTCGTTTTATGGAAAAAATGAGTCACCGGAGGGGTAAATTTTACTCACCGGACGAGTTTCAATAGAAAATACTTGTAAAATAACCTCTTTGTTTGGGAAAAACTCGAGAACCTCTTCACCTTGACTAGTCTCACGGGAAAACTCAGTCACACGAGGGGAAAACTTAGTCACTAAGGAATTAGTGTCTTGGGAAAAATGACATACCGGATGGGAAAACCTTAGTCAATGGACTAGTTTCATTGGCAAAACCTAGTAAAGTAACCTCTTTGTGTTGGAATAACTCGAAAACCTAGCCACTATGAGTAGTCTCATGGGAAAACTGAGCCACAGGAAGGGGAAACTTCATCACTAAGGAATTAGTGCCATGAGACTAATGATTCAACTAATGGGAAAACCTTAGTCACCGAACGAGTTTCCATGGCAAATCCTAGTAAAATAACCTCTTTGTATGGGAGAGACTAGAAAACCTTGTTAGTGTGAGTAGTCTCACCGGAAAACTCAGCCAAAGGAGGGGAAGACTTAGTCACAAAGGAATTCGTGTTATGGAAAAAATAAGTCACCGGATGAGAAAATTTTACTCACCGGACAAGTTTCAATGAAAAAAATTGTAAAATAACCTCTTTTTGTGGGAAAAACTCGAGAATCTCATCACCTTGACTAGTCTCACGGGAAAACACAGTCACACGAGGGGAAAACTTAATCACTAAGGAATTAGTGTCATGGGAAAAATGAGTCACCGGATGGGTAAACCTTAGTCAATGGACTAGTTTCATTGGCAAAACCTAGTAAAGTAAGGAATTAGTGCCATGGGACTAATGAGTCAACTAATGGGAAAACCTTAGTCACCGAATGAGTTGCCATGGCAAATCCTAGTAAAATAACCTCTTTGTGTGGGAGAGACTAGAAAACCTTGTTAGTGTGAGTAATCTCACCGGAAAACTCAGCCGCAGGAGGGGAAGACTTAGTCACAAAGGAATTCGTGTCATGGAAAAAATGAGTCACCGGATGGGAAAATTTTACTCACCGGACGATTTTCAATGGAAAGTACTTGTAAAATAACCTCTATGTGTGGGAAAAACTCGAGAACCTCATCACCTTGACTAGTCTCACGGGAAAACTCAGTCAAACGAGGGGAAACTTAGTTAGTCACTAAGCAATTAGTGTCATGGGAAAAATGAGTCACCGGAGGGGATAACCTTAGTCAATGGACTAGTTTCAATGAAAAAACCTAGTAAAATAACCTCTTTGTGTTGGAATAACTCGAAAACCTAGCCACTGTGAGTAGTCTCATGAGAAAACTCAACCACAGGAGACGGAAACTTAGTCACTAAGGAATTAGTGCCATGGGACTAATGAGTCAACTAATGGGAAAACCTTAGTCACCGAACGAGTTTCCATGGAAAATCCTAGTAAAATAACCTCTTTGTGTGGGAAAAACTAGAAAATCTTATCACTGTGAGTAGTCTCATCGGAAAATCAGCCGCAGGAGGGGAAAACTTAGTCACAAAGGAATTCGTTTCATGGAAAAAATGAGTCACCGGATGGGAAAATTTTACTCACCGGACGATTTTCAATGTAAAGTACTTGTAAAATAACTTCTATGTGTGGGAAAAACTCGAGAACCTCATCACCTTGACTAGTCTCACGGGAAAACTCAGTCACACGAGGGGAAAACTTAGTTAGTCACTAAGCAATTAGTGTCATCGTAAAAATTAGTCACCGGATGGCAAAACCTTAGTCAATGGACTAGTTTCATTGGCAAAACCTAGTAAAGTAACCTCTTTGTGTTGGCATAACTCCAAAACCTAGCCACTGTGAGTAGTCTCATGGGAAAACTCAGCCACAGGAGGGGGAAACTTAGTCAGTAAGGAATTAGTGCCATGGGACTAATGAGTCAACTAATGGGAAAACCTTAGTCACCGAACGAGTTTCCATGGAAAATCCTAGTAAAATAACCTCTTTGAATGGGAAAAACTAGAAAACCTTGTCACTGTAAGTAGTCTCATCGGAAAAATGGGTCGCGGGAGGGGAAAACTTGGTCACAAAGGAATTCGTGTCATGGTTAAAATGAGTCACCGGAGGGGTAAATTTTACTCACCGGACGAGTTTCAATAGAAAATACTTGTAAAATAACCTCTTTGTTTGGGAAAAACTTGAGAACCTGATGAACTTGACTAGTCTCACGGGAAAACTCAGTCACACGAGGGGAAAACTTAGTCACTAAGGAATTAGTGTCTTGGGAAAAATGACACACCGGATGGGAAAACCTTAGTCAATGGACTAGTTTCATTGGCAAAACCTAGTAAAGTAACCTCTTTGTGTTGGAATAACTCGAAAACCTAGCCACTGTGAGTAGTCTCATGGGAAAACTGAGCCACAGGAGGGGGAAACTTCGTCACTAAGGAATTAGAGCCATGAGACTAATGAGTCAACTAATGGGAAAACCTTAGTCACCGAACGAGTTTCCATGGCAAATCCTAGTAAAATAACCTCTTTGTGTGGGAGAGACTAGAAAACCTTGTTAGTGTGAGTAGTCTCACCGGAAAACTCAGCCGCGGGAGGGGAAGACTTAGTCACAAAGGAATTCGTGTCATGGAAAAAATAAGTCACCGGATGGGAAAATTTTACTCACCGGACAAGTTTCAATGGAAAAAAATTGTAAAATAACCTCTTTTTGTGGGAAAAACTCGAGAATCTCATCACCTTGACTAGTCTCACGGGAAAACTCAGTCACACGAGGGGAAAACTTAATCACTAAGGAATTAGTGTCATGGGAAAAATGAGTCACCGGATGGGAAAACCTTAGTCAATGGACTAGTTTCATTGGCAAAACCTAGTAAAGTAACCTCTTTGTGTTGGCATAACTCCAAAACCTAGCCACTGTGAGTAGTCTCATGGGAAAACTCAGCCACAGGAGGGGGAAACTTAGTCAGTAAGGAATTAGTGCCATGGGACTAATGAGTCAACTAATGGGAAAACCTTAGTCACCGAACGAGTTTCCATGGAAAATCCTTGTAAAATAACCTCTTTGAATGGGAAAAACTAGAAAACCTTGTCACTGTAAGTAGTCTCATCGGAAAAATGGGTCGCGGGAGGGGAAAACTTGGTCACAAAGGAATTCGTGTCATGGTTAAAATGAGTCACCGGAGGGGTAAATTTTACTCACCGGACGAGTTTCAATAGAAAATACTTGTAAAATAACCTCTTTGTTTGGGAAAAACTTGAGAACCTGATGAACTTGACTAGTCTCACGGGAAAACTCAGTCACACGAGGGGAAAACTTAGTCACTAAGGAATTAGTGTCTTGGGAAAAATGACACACCGGATGGGAAAACCTTAGTCAATGGACTAGTTTCATTGGCAAAACCTAGTAAAGTAACCTCTTTGTGTTGGAATAACTCGAAAACCTAGCCACTGTGAGTAGTCTCATGGGAAAACTGAGCCACAGGAGGGGGAAACTTCGTCACTAAGGAATTAGAGCCATGAGACTAATGAGTCAACTAATGGGAAAACCTTAGTCACCGAACGAGTTTCCATGGCAAATCCTAGTAAAATAACCTCTTTGTGTGGGAGAGACTAGAAAACCTTGTTAGTGTGAGTAGTCTCACCGGAAAACTCAGCCGCAGGAGGGGAAGACTTAGTCACAAAGGAATTCGTGTCATGGAAAAAATAAGTCACCGGATGGGAAAATTTTACTCACCGGACAAGTTTCAATGGAAAAAAATTGTAAAATAACCTCTTTTTGTGGGAAAAACTCGAGAATCTCATCACCTTGACTAGTCTCACGGGAAAACTCAGTCACACGAGGGGAAAACTTAATCACTAAGGAATTATTGTCATGGGAAAAATGAGTCACCGGATGGGAAAACCTTAGTCAATGGACTAGTTTCATTGGCAAAACCTAGTAAAGTAACCTCTTTGTGTTGGCATAACTCCAAAACCTAGCCACTGTGAGTAGTCTCATGGGAAAACTCAGCCACAGGAGGGGGAAACTTAGTCAGTAAGGAATTAGTGCCATGGGACTAATGAGTCAACTAATGGGAAAACCTTAGTCACCGAACGAGTTTCCATGGAAAATACTAGTAAAGAAACATCTTTGTGTGGGAAAAACTAGAAAATCTTATCACTGTGATTAGTCTCATCGGAAAACTTAGCCGCAGGAGCAGAAGACTTAGTCACAAAGGAATTCGTGTCATGGTTAAAATGAGTCACCGGAGGAGTAAATTTTACTCACCGGACGAGTTTCAATAGAAAATACTTGTAAAATAACCTCTTTGTGTGGGAAAAACTCGAGAACCTCTTCACCTTGACTAGTCTCACGGGAAAACTCAGTCACACGAGGGGAAAACTTAGTCACTAAGGAATTAGTGTCTTGGGAAAAACGGGTCACCGGATGGGAAAACCTTAGTCAATGGACTAGTTTCATTGGCAAAACCTAGTAAAGTCACCTCTTTGTGTTGGAATAACTCAAAAACCTAGCCACTGTGAGTAGTCTCATGAGAAAACTCAACCACAGGAGACGGAAACTTAGTCACTTAGGAATTAGTGCCATTGGACTAATGAGTCAACTAATGGGAAAACCTTAGTCAACGAACGAGTTTCCAGGGCAAATCCTAGTAAAGTAACATCTTTGTGTGGGAAAAACTAGAAAACCTTTTCACTATAAGTAGTCTCATCGGAAAACTCAGTCGCAGGAGGGGAAAACTTAGTCACAAAGGAATTCATTTCAAAATATGAGTCACCGGATGGGAAAATTTTACTCACCGGACGAGTTTCAATGGAAAATACTTGAAAAATAAACTCTTTGTGTGGGAAAAACTCGAGAACCTCATCACCTTGACTTGTCTCACGGGAAAACTCAGTCACGTGAGGGGAAAACTTATTCACTAAGAAATTAGTGTCATGGGAAAAATGAGTCACCGGATGGGAAAACCTTAGTCAATTGACTAGTTTCAATGGCAAAACCTAGTAAAATAACCTCTTTAAGTTGGAATAACTCGAAAACCTGGCCACTGTGAGTAGTCTCATGGGAAAACTCAGCCAAAGGAGGGGGAAACTTAGTCACTAAGGAATTAGTGCCATGGGACTAATGAGTCAACAAATGGGAAAACCTTAGTCACCGAAAGAGTTTCCATGGAAAATCCTATTAAAATAACCTCTTTGTTTGGGAGCGACTAGAAAACCTTGTTAGTGTGAGTAGTCTCACCGGAAAACTCAGCTGCAGGAGGGGAAGACTTAGTCACAAAGGAATTCGTGTCATGGAAAAAATGAGTCACCGGATGGGAAAATTTTACTCACCGGACGAGTTTCAATGGAAAATACTTGTAAAATAACCTCTTTTTGTGGGAAAAACTCGAGAATCTCATCACCTTGACTAGTCTCACGGGCAAACTCAGTCACACGAGGGGAAAACTTAATCACGAAAGAATTCGTGTCATGGGAAAAATGAGTCACCGGATTGGAAAACCTTAGTCAATGGACTAGTTTCATTGGCAAAACCTAGTAAAGTAACCTCTTTGTGTTGGAATAACTCGAAAACCTGGCCACTGTGAGTAGTCTCATTGGAAAACTCAGCCACAGGAGGGGGGAACTTAGTCACTAAGTAATTAGTGCCATGGGCTAATGAGTCAACTAATGGGAAAACCTTAGTCACCGCTCGAGTTTCCATGTCCAATCGTAGTAAAATAACCTCTTGTTGTGGGAAAAACGAGAAAACCTTGTCACTGTGAGTAGTCTCATCGGAAAACTCAGTTGCGGTTGGGGATAATTTAGTAACAAAGGAATTCGTGTCATGGAAAAAATGAGTCACGGGATGGGAAAATTTTACTCACCGGACGAGTTTCAATGGAAAATACTTGTAAAATAACCTCCTTGTGTGGGAAAAACTCGAGAACCTCATCACCTTGACTAGTCTCACGTGAAAAGTCAGTCACGTGAAGGGAAAACTTAGCCACTAAGGAATTAGTGTCATGGGAAAAATGAGTCACCGGATGGGAAAACCTTAGTCAATGGACTAGTTTCAATGGAAAAACCTAGTAAAATAACCTCTTTGTGTTGGAATAACTCGAAAACCTAGCCACTGTGAGTAGTCTCATGGGAAAACTCAGCCACGAGAGGGGGAAACTTAGCACTAAGTAATTAGTGCCATGGGCTAATGAGTCAACTAATGGGAAAACCTTAGTCACTGATCGAATTTCCATGGCCAATCGTAGTAAAATAACCTCTTTGTGTGCGAAAAATGAGAAAACATTGTCATTGTGAGTAGTCTCATCAGAAAACTCAGTCGCGGTTGGGGAAAATTTAGTAACAAAGGAATTTGTGTCATGGAAAAAATGAGTCACCGGATGGGAAAATTTTACTCACCGGACGAGTTTCAATGGAAAATACTTGTACAATAATCTCTTTGTGTGGGAAAAACTCGAGAACCTCAACACCTTGACTAGTCTCACGGGAAAACTCAGTCACATGAGGGGAAAACTTAGTCACAAAGGAATTAGTGTTATAGGAAAAATGAGTCACCGGATGGGAAAACCTTAGTCAATGGACTAGTTTCAATGGCAAAACCTAGTAAAATAACCTTTTTGTGTTGGAATAACTCGAAAACCTGGCCCCTGTGAGTAGTCTCATGGGAAAACTCAGCCACAGGGGGGAAACTTAGTCACTAAGGATTTAGTGCCATGGGACTAATGAGTCAACTAATGGGATAACCTTAGTCACTGAACGAGTTTCCATGGAAAATCCTAGTAAAATAACCTCTTTGTGTGGGAAAAACTAGAAAACCTTGTCACTGTGAGTAGTCTCATCGGAAAACTCAGTCGCAGGAGGGGAAAACTAAGTCACCAAGGAATTCGTGTCATGGAAAAAATGAGTCACCGGATGGGAAAATTTTACTCACCGGACGAGTTTCAATGGAAGATACTTGTAAAATAACCTCTTTGTGTGGGAAAAACTGGAGATCCTCATCACCTTGACTAGTCTCACGGGAAAACTGAGTCACGTGAGGGGAAAACTTAGTCACTAAGGAATTAGTGTCGTGGGAAAGATGAGTCACCGGATGAGACAACCTTAGTCAATGGACTAATTTCAATGGCAAAACGTAGTAAAATAACCTCTTTGTGTTGGAATAACTCGAAAACCTGGCCACTGTGAGTAGTCTCATGGGAAAACTCAGCCACAGGAGGGGGAAACTTTGTCACTAAGGAATTAGTGCCATGGGACTAATGAGTCAACTAATGGGAAAACCTTAGTCACCGAACGAGTTTCCATGGAAAATCCTAGTAAAATAACCTCTTTGAGTGGGAAAAACTAGAAAACCTTCTCACTGTAAGTAGTCACATCGGAAAACTCAGTCGCAGGAGGGGAAAACTTAGTCACAAAGGAATTCGTTTTTTGGAAAAAATGAGTCACCGGATGGGAAAATTTTACTCACCGGACGAGTTTCAATGGAAAATACTTGTAAAATAACCTCTTGGTGTGGGAAAAACTCAAGAATCTCATCACCTTGACTAGTCTCACGGGAAAACTCAGTCACGTAGGGGAGAACTTAGTCAATAAGGAATTAGTGTCATGGGAAAAATGAGTCACCGGATAGGAAAACCTTAGTCAATGGACTAGTTTCAATGCTAAAACGTTGTAAAATAACCTCTTTGTGTTGGAATAACTCGAAAACCTGGCCACTGTGAGTAGTCTCATGGGAAAACTTAGCCACAGGAGGGGGAAACTTAGTCACTCAGGAATTAGTGCCATGGGACTAATGAGTCAACTAATGGGAAAACGTTAGTCATCGAACGAGTTTCCACGGCAAATCCTAGTAAAGTAACCTCTTTGTGTTGGAAAAACTAGAAAACCTTGTCGCTGTGAGTAGTCTCATCGGAAAACTCAGAAGCTGGAGGAGAAAACTTAGTCACAGAGCAATTCGTGTCATGGAAAAAATGAGTCACCGGATGGGAAAATTTTACTCACCGGACGAGTTTCAATGGAAAATACTTGTAAAATAACCTCTTTGTGTGGGAAAAGCTCGAGAACCTAATCACCTTGACTAGTCTCACGAAAAAACTCAGTCACGTGAGGGGAAAACTTAGTCACTAAGGAATTAGTGTCATGGGAAAAATGAGTCACCGGATGGGAAAACCTTAGTCAATGGACTAGTTTCAATGGAAAAACCTAGTAAAACTAACCTCTTTGTGTTGGAATAACTCGAAAACCTAGCCACTATGAGTAGTCTCACGGGAAAACTCAGCCACAGGAGGGGGAAACTTAGTCACTAAGTAATTAGTGCCATGGGCTAATGAGTCAACTAATGGGAAATCCTTAGTCACCGAACTAGTTTCTATGGCCAATCCTAGTAAAATAACCTCTTTGTGTGGGAAAAACTAGAAAACCTTGTCACTGTGAGTAGTCTCATCAGAAAACTCAGTCGGGGTTGGGGAAAATTTAGTAACAAAGGAATTCGTGTCATGGAAAAAATGAGTCACCGGATGAGAAAATTTTACTCACCGGACGAGTTTCAATGGAAAATACTTGCAAAATAACCTCTTTGTGTGGGAAAAACTCGAGACCCTCATCACCTTGACTAGTCTCACGGGAAAACTCAGTCACATCAAGGGAAAACTTAGTCACTAAGGAATTAGTGTCATGGGAAAAATGAGTCACCGGATGGGAAAACCTTAGTCAATGGACTAGTTTCAATGGCAAAACCTAGTAAAATAACCTTTTTGTGTTGGAATAACTCGAAAACCTGGCCACTGTGAGTAGTCTCATGGGAAAACTCAGCCACAGGGGGGGAAACTTAGTCACTAAGGAATTAGTGCCGTGGGACTAATGAGCCAACTAATGGGATAACCTTAGTCACTGAACGAGTTTCCATGGAAAATCCTAGTAAAATAACCTCTTTGTGTAGGAAAAACTAGAAAACCTTGTCACTGTGAGTAGTCTCATCGGAAAACTCAGTCGCAGTAGGGGAAAACTAAGTCACAAAGGAATTCGTGTCATGGAAAAAATGAGTCACCCGATGCGAAAATTTTACTCACCGGACGAGTTTCAATGGAAGATACTTGTAAAATAACCTCTTTGTGTGGGAAAAACTGGAGATCCTCATCACCTTGACTAGTCTCACGGGAAAACTGAGTCACGTGAGGGGAAAACTTAGTCACTAAGGAATTAGTGTCGTGGGAAAAATGAGTCACCGGATGGGACAACCTTAGTCAATGGACTAGTTTCAATGGCAAAACCTAGTAAAATAACCTCTTTGTGTTGGAATAACTCGAAAACCTGGCCACTGTGAGTAGTCTCATGGGAAAACTCAGCCACAGGAGGGGGAAACTTTGTCACTAGGGAATTAGTGCCATAAGTCAACTAATGGGAAAACCTTTGTCACCGAACGAGTTTCCATGGAAAATCCTAGTAAAATAACCTCTTTGAGTGGGCAAAACTAGAAAACCTTCTCACTGTAAGTAGTCTCATCGGAAAACTCAGTCGCAGGAGGGGAAAACTTAGTCACAAAGGAATTCGTTTTTTGGAAAAAAATGAGTCACCGGATGGGAAAATTTTACTCACCGGACGAGTTTCAATGGAAAATACTTGTAAAATAACCTCTTGGTGTGGGAAAAACTCAAGAACCTCATCACCTTGACTAGTCTCCCGGGAAAACTCAGTCACGTGAGGGGAGAACTTAGTCACTAAGGAATTATAGTCATGGGAAAAATGAGTCACCGGATAGGAAAACCTTAGTCAATGGACTAGTTTCAATGCTAAAACGTTGTAAAATAACCTCTTTGTGTTGGAATAACTCGAAAACCTGGCCACTGTGAGTAGTTTCATTGGAAAACTCAGCCACAGGAGGGGGAAACTTAGTCACTAAGGAATTAGTGCCATGAGTCAACTAATGGGAAAACGTTAGTCACCGAACGAGTTTCCACGGCAAATCCTAGTAAAGTAACCTCTTTGTGTTGGAAAAACTAGAAAACCATGTCGCTGTGAGTAGTCTCATCGGAAAACTCAGAAGCTGGAGGAGAAAACTTAGTCACAGAGCAATTCGTGTCATGGAAAAAATGAGTCACCGGATGGGAAAAATTTACTCACCGGACGAGTTTCAATGGAAAATACTTGTAAAATAACCACTTTGTGTGGGAAAAGCTCGAGAACCTAATCACCTTGACTAGTCTCACGGGAAAACTCAGTCACGTGAGGGGAAAACTTAGTCACTAAGGAATTAGTGTCATGGGAAAAATGAGTCACCGGATGGGAAAACCTTAGTCAATGGACTAGTTTCAATGGCAAAACCTTGTAAAAATAACCTCTTTGGGTTGGAATAACTCGAAAACCTAGCCACTATGAGTAGTCTCATGGGAAAACTCAGCCACAGGAGGGGGAAACTTAGTCACTAAGTAATTAGTGCCATGGGCTAATGAGTCAACTAATGGGAAAACCTTAGTCACCGAACGAGTTTCCAAGGCCAATCCTAGTAAAATAACCTCTTTGTGTGGGAAAAACTAGAAAACCTTGTCACTGTGAGTAGTCTCATCGGAAAACTCGGTCGGGGTTGGGGAAAATTTAGTAACAAAGGAATTCGTGTCATGGAAAAAATGAGTCACCGGACGGGAAAATTTTACTCACCGGACGAGTTTCAATGGAAAATACTTGTAAAATAAACCTCTTTGTGTGGGAAAAACTCGAGACCCTCATCACCTTGACTAGTCTCACGGGAAAACTCAGTCACGTGAGGGAAAAACTTAGTCACTAAGGAATTAGTGTCATGGGAAAAATGAGTCACAGGATGGGAAAACCTTAGTCAACGGACTACTTTCAATGGCAAAACCTAGTAAAATAACCTCTTGTTTTCGAATAACTCGAAAACCTGGCCACTATGAGTAGTCTCTTTGGAAAACTCAGCCACAGGAGGGGGGAATTTAGTCACTAAGGAATTAGTGCCATGGAACTACTGAGTCAACTAATTGGAAAACCTTAGTCACCGAACGAGTTTCCATGGCAAATCCTAGTAAAATAACCTCTTTGGATGGGAAAAACTAGAAAACCTTGCGACTGTGAGTAGTCTCATCAGAAAACTCAGTCGCAGGAGGGGATAACTTAGTCACAAAGGAACTCGTGTCATGGAAAAAATGAGTCACCGGATGGGAAAATTTTACGCACCGGACGAGTTTCAATGGAAAATACTTGTAAAATAACCCCTTAGTGAGGGAAAAACTCGAGAACCTCATCACCTTGACTAGTCTCACGGGAAAACCCAGTCACATTAGGGGAGAACTTAGTCACTAAGGAATTAGTGTCATGGGAAAAATGAGTCACCGGATCGGAAAACCTTAGTCAATGCACTAGTTTCAACGGCAAAACCTAGTAAAATAACCTCTTTGTGTTGGAATAACTCGAAAACCTGGCCACTGTGAGTAGTCTCATGGGAAAACTCAGCCAAAGGAGGGGGATACTAAGTCACTGAGTAATTAGTGCCATGGGACTAATGAGTCAACTAATGGGAAAACGTTAGTCCCCGAACGAGTTTCCATGGCAAATCCTAGTAAAGTAACCTCTTTGTGTGGGAAAAACTAGAAAACCTTGTCACTGTGAGTAGTCTCATCGAAAAACTCAGTCGCGGTTGGGGAAAACTTAGTCACAAAGGAATTCGTGTCATGGAAAAAATGAGTCACCAGATGGAAAAATTTTACTCTCCAAACGAGTTTCCATGGAAAATACTTGTAAAATAACCTCTTTGTGTGGGAAAAACTCGAGAACCTCATCACCTTGACTAGTCTCACGGTAAAACTCAGTCACGTGAGGGGAAAACTTAGTCACTAAGGAATTAGTGTCATGGGAAAAATGAGTCACCGGATGGGAAAACCTTAGTCAATGGACTAGTTTCAATGGCAAAACCTAGTAAAAATAACCTCTTTCTGTTGGAATAACTCGAAAACCTAGCCACTATGAGTAGTCTCATGGGAAAACTCAGCCAAAGGAGGGGGAAACTATGTTACTAAGTAATTAGTGCCATGGGACTAATGAGTCAACTAATGGGAAAACCTTAGTCCCCGAACGAGTTTCCATGGCAAATCCTAGTAAAGTAACCTCTTTGTGTGGGAAAAACTAGAAAACCTTGTCACTGTGAGTAGTCTCATCGAAAAACTCAGTCGCGGTTGGGGAAAACTTAGTCACAAAGGAATTCGTGTCATGGAAAAAATGATTCACCGGATGCGAAAATTTTACTCTCTAAACGAGTTTCAATGGAAAATACTTGTAAAATAACCTCTTTGTGTGGGAAAAACTCGAGAACCTCATCACCTTGTCTAGTCTCACGGGAAAACTCAGTCACGTGAGGGGAAAACTTAGTCACTAAGGAATTAGTGTCATGGGAAAAATGAACCACCGGATGGGAATACCTTAGTCAACGGACTAGTTTCCATGGCAAAACCTAGTAAAATGACCTCTTTGTGTTGGAATAGCTCGAAAACCTGGCCACTGGGAGTAGTCTCATGGGAAAACTCAGCCACAGGAGGGGTAAACTTAGTAACTAAGGAATTAGTGCCATGGGACTAATGACTCAATTAATGGGAAAACCTTAGTCACCAAACGAGTTTCCATGGCAAATCCTGGTAAAATAACCACTTTGTGTGGGAAAAACTAGAAAACCTTGTCCCTGTGAGTTGTCTCATCGGAAAACTCAGTCGCCGGAGGGGAAAACTTTGTCACAAAGGAATTCGTGTCATGGAAAAAATGAGTCACCGGATGGGAAAATTTTACTCACCGGACGAGTTTCAATGGAAAATACTTGTAAAATAACCTCTTTGTGTGGGAAAACTCGAGAACCTCATCACCTTGACTAGTCTCACGGGAAAACTCAGTCACGCGAGGGGAAAACTTAGTCACTAAGGAATTAGTGTCATGGGAAAAATGAATCACCGGATGGGAAAACCTTAGTGAATGGACTAGTTTCAATGGCAAAACCTAGTAAAATAACATCTTTGTGTTGGAATAACTCGAAAACCTTGGCGCTGTGAGTAGTCTCATGGGAAAACTCAGCCACAGGAGAAGGAAACTTAGTCACTAAGGAATTGGTGCCATGGGACTAATGAGTCAACTAATGGGAAAACCTTAGTCACCGAACGAGTTTCCATGGCAAATCCTAGTAAAATAACCTTTTTGTATGGCAAAAACTAGAAAACCTTGTCACTGTGAATAGTGTCATCCAAAATTCAGTCGCGGGAGGGGAAATTTAGTCACAAAGGAATTCGTGTCATGGAAAAAATGAGTCACCGGAGCTCATCGGACGAGTTTCAATGAAAAATACTTGTAAAATAACCTCTTTGTGTGGGAAAACTCGAGAACCTCATCACCTTGACTAGTCTCACGGGAAAACTCAGTCACGTGAGGGGAAAACTTAGTCACTAAGGAATTAGTGTCATGGGAAAAATGAATCACCGGATGGGAAAACCTTAGTCAACGGACTAGTTTCAATGACAAAACCTAGTAAAATAACCTATTTGTGTTGGAATAACTCGAAAACTTGGCCACTGTGAGTAGTCTCATGGGAAAACTCAGCCACAGGAGGGGGAAACTTAGTCACTAAGGAATTAGTGCCATGGGACTAATGAGTCAACTAATGGGAAAACCTTAGTCACCGAACGAGTTTCCACGAAAAATCCTAGTAAAGTAACCTCTTTGTGTGGGAAAAACTAGAAAACCTTGTCACTGTGAGTAGTCTCATCAGAAAACTCAGTCGCTGGAGGGGAAAACTTAGTCACAAAGAAATTCGTGTCATGGAAAAAATGAGTCACCGGATGGGAAAATTTTACTCACCGGACGAGTTTCAATGGAAAATACTTGTAAAAATACCTGTTTGTATGGGAAAACTCAAGAACCTCATCACCTTGACTAGTCTCACGGGAAAACTCAGTCACGCGAGGGGAAAACTTATTACTAAGGAATTAGTGTCATGGGAAAAATGAATCACCGGATGGGAAAACCTTAGTCAATGGACTAGTTTCAATGGCAAAACCTAGTAAAATAACATCTTTGTGTTGGAATAACTCGAAAACCTTGGCACTGTGAGTAGTCTCATGGGAAAACTCAGCCACAGGAGGGGGAAACTTAGTCACTAAGGAATTAGTGCCATGGGACTAATGAGTCAACTAATGGGAAAACCTTAGTCACCGAACGAGTTTCCACGGCAAATCCTAGTAAAGTAACCTCTTTGTGTGGGAAAAACTAGAAAACCTTGTCACTGTGAGTAGTCTCATCGGAAAACTCAGTCGCTGGAGGGGAAAACTTAGTCACAAAGGAATTCATGTCATGGAAAAAATGAGTCACCGGATGGGAAAATTTTACTCACCGGACGAGTTTCAATGGAAAATACTTGTAAAAATACATGTTTGTATGGGAAAACTCGAGAACCTCATCACCTTGACTAGTATCACGGGAAAACTCAGTCACGTGAGGGGAAAACTTAGTCACTAAGGAATTAGTGTCATGGGAAAAATGAGTCACTGGATGGGAAAACCTTAGTCAATGGACTGTTTCAATGGCAAAACCTAGTAAACTGACCTCTTTGTGTTGGAATAACTCGAAAACATGGCCACTGTGAGTAGTCTCATGGGAAAACTCAGCCACAGGAGGGGGAAACTTAGTGACTAAGGAATTAGTGCCATGGGACTAATGAGTCAACTAATGGGAAAACCTTAGTCACCGAACGAGTTTCCACGGCAAATCCTAGTAAAGTAACCTCTTTGTGTGGGAAAAACTAGAAAACCTTGTCACTGTGAGTACTCTCATCGGAAAACTCAGTCGCGGGATGGGAAAACTTAGTCAAAAAGGAATTCGTGTCATCGAAAAAATGAGTCACCGGATGGGAAAATTTTACTCACCGGACGAGTTTCAATGGAAAATACTTGTAAAATAACCTCTTTGTGCGGAAAAAATTCGAGAACCACATCACCTTGACTAGTCTCACGGGAAAACTCAGTCACGTGAGGGGAAAACTTAGTCACTAAGGAATTAGTGTCATGGGAAAAATGAGTCACCGGATGGGAAAACCTTAGTCAATGGACTAGTTTCAATGGCAAAACCTAGTAAAATAACCTCTTTGTGTTGGAATAACTCGAAAACCTGGCAACAGTGAGTAGTCTAATGGGAAAACTCAGCCACCGGAGGGGGAAACTTAGTCACTAAGGAATTAGTGCCATGGGACTAATGAGTCAACTAATGGGAAAACCTTAGTCACCGAACGAGTTTCCATGGCAAATCCTAGTAAAGTTACATCTTTGTGTGGGAAAAACTAGAAAACCTTGTCACTGTGAGCTCTCTCATCGGAAAACTCAGTCGCGGGAGGGGAAAACTTAGTCAAAAAGGAATTCGTGTCATTGAAAAAATGAGTCACCGGATGGGAAAATTTTACTCACCGAACGAGTTTCAATGGAAAATACTTGTAAAATAACCTCTTTGTGTAAGAAAAACTCGAAAACCTCATCACCTTGACTAGTCTCACGGGAAAACTCAGTTACGTGAGGGGAAAACTTAGTCACTAAGGAATTAGTGTCATGGGAAAAATGAGTCACCGGATGGGAAAACCTTAGTCAACGGACTAGTTTCAATGGCAAAACCAAATAAAATTACCTCTTTGTGTTGGAATAACTCGAAAACCTGGCCACAGTGAGTAGTCTCATGGGAAAACTCAGCCATAGGAGGGGGAAACTTAGTCACTAAGGAATTAGTGCCATGGGACTAATGAGTCAACTAATGGGAAAACCTTAGTCACCGAACGAGTTTCCATGGCAAATCCTAGTAAAGTTACATCTTTGTGTGGGAAAAACTAGAAAACCTTGTCACTGTGAGTACTCTCATCGGAAAACTCAGTCGCGGGAGGGGAAAACTTAGTCAAAAAGGAATTCGTGTCATCGAAAAAATGAGTCACCGGATGGGAAAATTTTACTCACCGAACGAGTTTCAATGGAAAATACTTGTAAAATAACCTCTTTGTGTGGCAAAAACTCGAGAAACTCATCACCTTGACTAGTCTCACGGGAAAACTCAGTCACGTGAGGGGAAAACTTAGTCACTAAGGAATTAGTGTCATGGGACTAACGATTCAACTAATGGGAAAATCTTAGTCACCGAACGTGTTTCCATGGCAAATCCTAGTAAAATAACCTCTTTGTGTGGGAAAAACTAGAAAACCTTGTCACTATGAGTAGTTTCATCGGAAAACTAAGTCGCGGGTGATGAGTGGATTTTATATGATAATTTTAGGGTCTTTTTAGTCTTTTTATTTTATTATTTTTGAGTCTCATGTAGGTTTTTTATTGTTTTTATGTAGATTTTATATTTATTTTGCATTTTGCATGTAGATTAGATTTTATTTGTTTTTCTACCTTTATTTTATATTTTTAGGAATTTTTATAGGTATTTTATATTTTTAGGAAAAGCTGGTTTAGTTATCATTTTTGTCCAGGGACCGATTTGTAAAGTTTCAAGAAATCAAGGACCTATTTGTGAAAGTTCAAGAGTGGAGGGCTAAAAATGAAGATTGAGAGAGTTAAAGGGCCAAAGTTGAAGTGCTAACAAAGAGAGGATTAAAAGTGGAAAAGAGGAATATGAAGCAACTCTCTTCAAATTAGCACATGGAAAATAAGCTTGAAGGAATTGATGGTAGTGGAGGAGAAGTTTCAGAATTAAACAAGGGCTGAGTAGTGGGTTTTGATGGCATTCAAATCCCACTAACCATGAAGAAGAAGAAAAACTTGAAGTTGAAGAGGCAGTGCCCAGCGCTGCAGCGCTGGGAAGCCAGCGCTCAAGCGCTGGCCCTCGGTCTGGCAGTGGATTTTTAATGCTTCCAGCGCCCAAGCGTTGGGAATTCTAGCGCTGAAGCGTTGGAGGCTGGATTTTTACTATAAATAGGACCCTTTTCTTCACTTGTAAAGGACACCATCTTAGAATACAACAAGTATTCTCTCTTTCTCCCTCTTGAGCATTGTTCCTAGGACTTGTGGGAAGCCATATTTGAGCTCCTATCCAGGGTAATTCAATGTCTCCTTTAGCCATGTTTGGCTAAATTCTTCTTTAAGTTTTTGGGTTGTTTTAGTTTATAATACATGTTCTAGTTTTTCTTACATTTCTGAATATTATTTCCATTCATGTTTTATTACCTTATACTTTATTTCTATCTTGATGATCACAAGAGGTTTTGCTTATTGCTTATTACATAAGGCCATTTGGTGAGTAGTAAGGGAACTAGGTAATAAAAAAGGTTATAAGTATACTTCGCTAAGGAATTAGGAAGGACGTAACTTTATGTTGGCCTGAACATCTTCTTCATCTTCTTCTTTAGTTAACTAGGTGCCAAGGAATTGGGTTTAGTAATTAAAAAGAAAGATCTACAATGCTTAAGGAATTAACTTGTAGTTACACTAGGCTATAGCATCATGATAATGGATTTATAATTCAGGAATTTAGTAAGAGATTGCTAGCATGTTTTTATAGACTATGTAAACCAACCCAAGAGCTTAATGTTCACCATCTCTTTTTCTTATTATTTTATGCAATTGTTTCTTTTTTAGTTCTCAAACCAACAACAATTATTCATCTTTTATTTTTCTGTTTAAGTACTAAATTTTATAATAATAAGAACACCTATCCCTTGGGTTCGATCTTTTTATTACGCGATAGTTAATCGTACACTTGCAATTTTCCCTATGAGCGGGAGTGGAAATTTAGTCACAAAGGAATTCGTGTCATGGAAAAAATGAGTCACCGGATGGGAAAATTTTACTCACCGAACGAGTTTCAATGGAAAATACTTGTAAAATAACCTCTTTGTGTGGGAAAAACTCGAGAACCTCATCACCTTGACTAGTCTCACGGGAAAACTCAGTCACGTGAGGGGAAAACTTAGTCACTAAGGAATTAGTGTCATGGGACTAACGATTCAACTAATGGGAAAACCTTAGTCACCGAACGTGTTTCCATGGCAAATCCTAGTAAAATAACCTCTTTGTGTGGGAAAAACTAGAAAACCTTGTCACTGTGAGTACTCTCATCGGAAAACTCAGTCGCGGGAGGGGAAAACTTAGTCAAAAAGGAATTCGTGTCATCGAAAAAATGAGTCCCCGGATGGGAAAATTTTACTCACCGAACGAGTTTCAATGGAAAATACTTGTAAAATAACCTCTTTGTGTGGGAAAAACTCGAGAACCTCATCACCTTGACTAGTCTCACGGGAAAACTCAGTCACGTGAGGGGAAAACTTAGTCACTAAGGAATTAGTGTCATGGAAAAACTGAGTCACCGGATGGGAAAACCTTAGTCAACGGACTAGTTTCAATGGCAAAACCAAATAAAATAACCTCTTTGTGTTGGAATAACTCGAAAACCTTGCCACTGTGATTAGTCTCATGGGAAAACTCAGCCACAGGAGGGGGAAACTTAGTCACTAAGGAATTAGTGCCATGGGACTAATGAGTCAACTAATGGGAAAACCTTAGTCACCGAACGAGTTTCCATGGCAAATCCTAGTAAAATAACCTCTTTGTGTGGGAAAAACTAGAAAACCTTGTCACTGTGAGTAGTCTCATCGGAAAACTCAGTCGCGGGAGGGGAAAATATAGTTCCAAAGGTATTCGTGTCATGGAAAAAAGGAGTCACCGGATGGGAAAATTTTACTCACCGGACGAGTTTCAATGGAAAATACTTGTAAAATAACCTCTTTGTGTGGGAAAAACTCGAGAACCTCATCACCTTGACTAGTCTCACGGGAAAACTCAGTCACGTGAGGGGAAAACTTAGTCACTAAGGAATTAGTGTCATGGGACTAACGATTCAACTAATGGGAAAACCTTAGTCACCGAACGTGTTTCCATGGCAAATCCTAGTAAAATAACCTCTTTGTGTGGGAAAAACTAGAAAACCTTGTCACTGTGAGTACTCTCATCGGAAAACTCAGTCGCGGGAGGGGAAAACTTAGTCAAAAAGGAATTCGTGTCATCGAAAAAATGAGTCCCCGGATGGGAAAATTTTACTCACCGAACGAGTTTCAATGGAAAATACTTGTAAAATAACCTCTTTGTGTGGGAAAAACTCGAGAACCTCATCACCTTGACTAGTCTCACGGGAAAACTCAGTCACGTGAGGGGAAAACTTAGTCACTAAGGAATTAGTGTCATGGAAAAACTGAGTCACCGGATGGGAAAACCTTAGTCAACGGACTAGTTTCAATGGCAAAACCAAATAAAATAACCTCTTTGTGTTGGAATAACTCGAAAACCTTGCCACTGTGATTAGTCTCATGGGAAAACTCAGCCACAGGAGGGGGAAACTTAGTCACTAAGGAATTAGTGCCATGGGACTAATGAGTCAACTAATGGGAAAACCTTAGTCACCGAACGAGTTTCCATGGCAAATCCTAGTAAAATAACCTCTTTGTGTGGGAAAAACTAGAAAACCTTGTCACTGTGAGTAGTCTCATCGGAAAACTCAGTCGCGGGAGGGGAAAATATAGTTCCAAAGGTATTCGTGTCATGGAAAAAAGGAGTCACCGGATGGGAAAATTTTACTCACCGGACGAGTTTCAATGGAAAATACTTGTAAAATAACCTCTTTGTGTGGGAAAAACTCGAGAACCTCATCACCTTGACTAGTCTCACGGGAAAACTCAGTCACGTGAGGGGAAAACTTAGTCACTAAGGAATTAGTGTCATGGAAAAACTGAGTCACCGGATGGGAAAACCTTAGTCAACGGACTAGTTTCAATGGCAAAACCAAATAAAATAACCTCTTTGTGTTGGAATAACTCGAAAACCTTGCCACTGTGATTAGTCTCATGGGAAAACTCAGCCACAGGAGGGGGAAACTTAGTCACTAAGGAATTAGTGCCATGGGACTAATGAGTCAACTAATGGGAAAACCTTAGTCACCGAACGAGTTTCCATGGCAAATCCTAGTAAAGTAACCTCTTTGTGTGGGAAAAACTAGAAAACCTTGTCACTGTGAGTAGTCTCATCGAAAAACTCAGTCGCGGGAGGGGAAAATATAGTTCCAAAGGTATTCGTGTCATGGAAAAAAGGAGTCACCGGATGGGAAAATTTTACTCACCGGACGAGTTTCAATGGAAAATACTTGTAAAATAACCTCTTTGTGTGGGAAAAACTCGAGAACCTCATCACCTTGACTAGTCTCACGGGAAAACTCAGTCACGTGAGGGGAAAACTTAGTCACTAAGGAATTAGTGTCATGGAAAAACTGAGTCACCGGATGGGAAAACCTTAGTCAACGGACTAGTTTCAATGGCAAAACCAAATAAAATAACCTCTTTGTGTTGGAATAACTCGAAAACCTGGCCACTGTGAGTAGTCTCATGGCAAAACTCAGCCACAGGAGGGGGAAACTTAGTGACTAAGGAATTAGTGCCATGGGACTAATGAGTCAACTAATGGGAAAACCTTAGTCACCGAACGAGTTTCCATGGCAAATCCTAATAAAGTAACATCTTAGTGTGGGAAAAACTAGAAAACCTTGTCACTGTGAGTAGTCTCATCGGAAAACTCAATCGCGGGAGGGGAAAACTTAGTCACAAAGGAATTCGTGTCAAGGAAAAAATGAGTCAACGGATGGGATAATTTTACTCACCGGACGAGTTTCAATGGAAAATAATTGTAAAATAACCTCTTTGTCTGGGAAAAACTCGAGAACCTGATCACCTTGACCACTCTCACGGGAAAACCAAGTCACATGAGGGGTAAACTTAGTCACTAAGGAATTAGTGTCATGGGAAAAATGAGTCACCGGATGGGAAAACCTTAGTCCATGGACCAGTTTCAATGGTAAAACCTAGTAAAATAACCACTATGTGTTGGAATAACTCGAAAACCTAGCCAATATGAGTAGTCTCATGGGAAAACTCAGCCACAGGAAAGGGAAACTTAGTCACTATGAGACTAATGAGTCAACCAATGAGAAAACCTTAGTCACCGAACGACTTTCCACGGCAAATCCTAGTAAAGTAACATCTATGTGTGGGAAAAACTAGAAAACATTGTGACTGTGAGTAGTCTCATCGGAAAACTCAGTCGCGGGAGGGGAAAACTTAGTCACAAAGGAATTCGTGTCATGGAAAAAATGAGTCACCGGATGGGAAAATTTTACTCACCGGACGAGTTTCAATGGAAAGTACTTGTAAAATAACCTCTTAGTGTGGGAAAAACTCGAGAACCTCATCACCTTGACTAGTCTCACGGGAAATCTCAGTCACATGAGGGGAAAACTTAGTCACTAAGGAATTAGTGTCATGGGAAAAATGAGTCACCGGATGGGAAAACCTTAGTCAATGGACTAGTTTCAATGGCAAAACCTAGTAAATTAACCTCTTTGTGTTGGAATAACTCGAAAACCTGGCCACTGTGAGTAGTCTCATGGGAGTACTCAGCCACAGGAGGGGGAAACTTAGTCACTAAGGAATTAGTGCCATGGGACTAATGAGTCAACTAATGGGGAAACCTTAGTCACCGAACGAGTTTCCATGGCAAATCCTAGTAAAGTAACATCTTTGTGTGGGAAAAACTAGAAAACCTTCTCACTGTGAGTAGTCTCATTGGAAAACTCAGTCGCGGGAGGGGAAAACATAGTCACAAAGGAATTCGTGTCAAGGAAAAAATGAGTCACCGGATGGGAAAATTTTACTCACCGGACGAGTTTCAATGGAAAATACTTGTAAAATAACCTCTTTGTCTGGGAAAAACTCGAGAACCTGATCACCTTGACCACTCTCACGGGAAAACTCAGTCACATGAGGGGGAAACTTAGTCACTAAGGAATTAGTGTCATGGGAAAAATGAGTCACCGGATGGGAAAACCTTAGTCCATGGACTAGTTTCAATGGCAAAACCTAGTAAAATAACCTCTTCGTGTTGGAATAACTCGAAAACCTGGCCACTGAGTAGTCTCATGGGAAAACTCAGCCACGGGAGGGGGAAACTTAGTCCCTAAGGAATTAGTGCCATGGGACTAATGAGTCAACTAATGTGAAAACCTTAGTTACCGAACGAGTTTCCATGGCAAATCCTAGTAAAGTAACATCTTTGTGTGGGAAAAACTAGAAAACCTTGTCACTGTGAGTAGTCTCATCGGAAAACTCAGTCGCGGGAGGGGAAAACTTAGTCACAAAGGAATTCGTGTCATGGAAAAAATGAGTCACCGGATGGAAAATTTTTACTCACCGGACGAGTTTCAATGGAAAATACTTGTAAAATAACCTCTTTGTGTGGGAAAAACTCGAGCACCTGATCACCTTGAATACTCTCAAGGGAAAACTCAGTCACATGAGGGGAAAACTTAGTCAATAAGGAATTAGTGTCATGGGAAAAATGAGTCACCGGATGGGAAAACCTTAGTCCATGGACCAGTTTCAATGGTAAAACCTAGTAAAATAACCACTATGTGTTGGAATAACTCGAAAACCTAGCCAATATGAGTAGTCTCATGGGAAAACTCAGCCACAGGAAAGGGAAACTTAGTCACTAAGGGACTAATGAGTCAACTAATGAGAAAACCTTAGTCACCGAACGACTCTCCACGGCAAATCCTAGTAAAGTAACATCTATGTGTGGGAAAAACTAGAAAACATTGTCACTGTGAGTAGTCTCATCGGAAAACTCAGTCGCGGGAGGGGAAAACTTAGTCACAAAGGAATTCGTGTCATGGAAAAAATGAGTCACCGGATGGGAAAGTTTTACTCACCGGACGAGTTTCGATGGAAAATACTTGTTAAATAACCTCTTTGTGTGGGAAAAACTCGAGAACCTCATCATCTTGACTAGTCTCACGGGAAAACTCAGTCACATGAGGGGAAAACTTAGTCAATAAGGAATTAGTGTCATGGGAAAAATGAGTCACCGGATGGGAAAACCTTAGTCAATGGACTAGTTTCAATGGCAAAACCTAGTAAATTAACCTCTTTGTGTTGGAATAACTCGAAAACCTGGCCACTGTGAGTAGTCTCATGGGAGTACTCAGCCACAGGAGGGGGAAACTTAGTCACTAAGGAATTAGTGCCATGGGACTAATGAGTCAACTAATGGGGATACCTTAGTCACCGAACGAGTTTCCATGGCAAATCCTAGTAAAGTAACATCTTTGTGTGGGAAAAACTAGAATACCTTATCACTGTGAGTAGTCTCATTGGAAAACTCAGTCGCGGGAGGGGAAAACATAGTCACAAAGGAATTCGTGTCATGGAAAAAATGAGTCACCGGATGGGAAAATTTTACTCACCGGACGAGTTTCAATGGAAAATACTTGTAAAATAACCTCTTTGTCTGGGAAAAACTCGAGAACCTGATCACCTTGACCACTCTCACGGGAAAACTCAGTCAAATGAGGGGAAAACTTAGTCACTAAGGAATTAGTGTCATGGGAAAAATGAGTCACCGGATGGGAAAACCTTAGTCCATGGACTAGTTTCAATGGCAAAACCTAGTAAAATAACCTCTTCGTGTTGGAATAACTCAAAAACCTGGCCACTGTGAGTAGTCTTATGGGAAAACTCAGCCACGGGAGGGGGAAACTTAGTCCCTAAGGAATTAGTGCCATGGGACTAATGAGTCAACTAATGTGAAAACCTTAGTTACCGAACGAGTTTCCATGGCAAATCCAAGTAAAGTAACATCTTTGTGTGGGAAAAACTAGAAAACCTTGTCACTGTGAGTAGTCTCATCGGAAAACTCAGTCGCGGGAGGGGAAAACTTAGTCACAAAGGAATTCGTGTCATGGAAAAAATGAGTCACCGGATGGAAAATTTTTACTCACCGGACGAGTTTCAATGGAAAATACTTGTAAAATAACCTCTTTGTGTGGGAAAAACTCGAGCACCTGATCACCTTGAATACTCTCAAGGGAAAACTCAGTCACATGAGGGGAAAACTTAGTCAATAAGGAATTAGTGTCATGGGAAAAATGAGTCACCGGATGGGAAAACCTTAGTCCATGGACCAGTTTCAATGGTAAAACCTAGTAAAATAACCACTATGTGTTGGAATAACTCGAAAACCTAGCCAATATGAGTAGTCTCATGGGAAAACTCAGCCACAGGAAAGGGAAACTTAGTCACTAAGGGACTAATGAGTCAACTAATGAGAAAACCTTAGTCACCGAACGACTCTCCACGGCAAATCCTAGTAAAGTAACATCTATGTGTGGGAAAAACTAGAAAACATTGTCACTGTGAGTAGTCTCATCGGAAAACTCAGTCGCGGGAGGGGAAAACTTAGTCACAAAGGAATTCGTGTCATGGAAAAAATGAGTCACCGGATGGGAAAGTTTTACTCACCGGACGAGTTTCGATGGAAAATACTTGTTAAATAACCTCTTTGTGTGGGAAAAACTCGAGAACCTCATCATCTTGACTAGTCTCACGGGAAAACTCAGTCACATGAGGGGAAAACTTAGTCAATAAGGAATTAGTGTCATGGGAAAAATGAGTCACCGGATGGGAAAACCTTAGTCAATGGACTAGTTTCAATGGCAAAACCTAGTAAAATAACCTCTTCGTGTTGGAATAATTCGAAAACCTGGCCACTTTGAGTAGTCTCATGGGAAAACTCAGCCACGGGAGGGGGAAACTTAGTCCCTAAGGAATTAGTGCCATGGGACTAATGAGTCAACTAATGTGAAAACCTTAGTCACCGAACGAGTTTCCACGGCAAATCCTAGTGAAGTAACATCTTTGTGTGGGAAAACCTTAGTCAATGGACTCGTTTCAATGGTAAAACCTAGTAAACTAACCTCTTTGTGTTGGAATAACTCGAAAACCTGGCCACTGTGAGTAGTCTCATGGGAGTACTCAGCCACAGGAGGGGGAAACTTAGTCACTAAGGAATTAGTGCCATGAGACTAATGAGTCAACTAATGGGGAAACCTTAGTCACCGAACGAGTTTCCATGGCAAATCCTAGTAAAGTAACATCTTTGTGTGGGAAAAACTAGAATACCTTGTCACTGTGAGTAGTCTCATTGGAAAACTCAGTCGCGGGAGGGGAAAACATAGTCACAAAGGAATTCGTGTCAAGGAAAAAATGAGTCAACGGATGGGAAAATTTTACTCACCGGACGAGTTTCAATGGAAAATACTTGTAAAATAACCTCTTTGTCTGGGAAAAGCTCGAGAACCTGATCACCTTGACCACTCTCACGGGAAAACTCAGTCACATGAGGGGAAAACTTAGTCAATAAGGAATTAGTGTCATGGGAAAAATGAGTCACCGGATGGGAAAACCTTAGTCAAAGGACTAGTTTCAATGGCAAAACCTAGTAAAATAGCCTCTTTGTGTAGGAATAACTCGAAAACATGGCCACTTTGAGTAGTCTAATGGGAAAACTCTGCCACAGGAGGGGGAAACTTAGTCACTAAGGAATTAGTGCCACGGGACTAATGAGTCGAGTAATGGGAAACTCTTAGTCACCGAACGAGTTTCCATGGCAAATCCTAGTAAAGTAACATCTTTGTGTGGGAAAAACTAGAAAACCTTCTCACTGTGAGTAGTCTAATCGAAAAACTCAGTCGCAGGAGGGGAAAACTTAGTCACCAAGGAATTCGTGTCATGGAAAAATGAGTCACCGGACGGGAAAATTTTACTCACCGGACGAGTTTCAATGGAAAATACTTGTAAAATAACCTCTTTCTGTGGGAAAACCTCGAGAACCTCATCACCTTGACTAGTCTCACGGGAAAACTCAGTCACATGAGGGGAAAACTTAGTCACTTAGGAATTAGTGTCATGGGAAAAATGAGTCACCAGATGGGAAAACCTTAGTCAATGTACTAGTTTCAACAGCAAAACTTAGTAAAATAACCTCTTTGTGTTGGAATAACTCGAAAACCTGCCCACTGTGAGTAGTCTCACGGGAAAACTCAGTCACATGAGGGGAAAACTTAGTCACTAAGGAATTAGTGTCATGGGAAAAATGAATCACCGGATGTGAAAACCTTAGTCAATGGACTAGTTTCAATGGAAAAACCTAGTAAAATGAACCTCTTTGTGTGGGAAAAACTAGAAAACCTTGTCACTGTGAGTAGTCTCATCGAAAAACTGAGTCACATGAGGGGAAAACTTAGTCACTAAGGAATTAGTGTCATGGGATAAATGAGTCACCGGATGGGAAAACCTTAGTCAATGGACTAGTTTCAATGGCAAAACCTAGTAAAATAACCTCTTTGTGTTGGAATAACTCGAAAACCTGGCCACTGTGAGTAGTCTCATGGGAAAACTCAGCCACGGGAGGGGGAAACTTAGTCACTAAGGAATTAGTGCCATGGGACTAATGAGCCAACTAATGGGAAAACCTTAGTCACCGAATGAGCCACCATGGCAAATCCTAGTAAAATAACCTCTTTGTGTGGGAAAAACTAGAAAACATTGTCACTGTGAGTAGTCTCATCGGAAAACTCAGTCGCAGGAGGGGACAATTTAGTCACAAAGGAATTCGTGTCATGGAAAAAATGAGTCACCGGGTGGGAAAATTTTACTCACCGGACGAGTTTCGATAAAAAATACTCGTAAAATAACCTCTTTGTGTGGGAAAAACTCGAGAACCTCATCACATTGACTAGTCTCACGGGAAAACTCAGTCACATGAGGGGAAAACTTAGTCACTAAGGAATTAGTGTCATGGGAAAAATGAGTCACCGGATGGGAAAAATGAGTCACCGGATGGGAAAACCTTAGTCAATAGACTAGTTTCAATGGTAAAACCTAGTAAAATAACCTCTTTGTGTTGGAATAACTCGAAAACCTGGCCACTGTGAGTAGTCTCATGGGAAAACTAAGTCACATGAGGGGAAAACTTAGTCACTAAGGAATTAGTGTCATGGGAAAAGTGAATCACCGGATGGGAAAACCTTAGTCAATGGACTAGTTTCAATGGCAAAACCTAGTAAAATAACCTCTTTGTGTGGGAAAAACTAGAAAACCTTGTCTCAATGAGTAGTCTCATCGGAAAACTCAGTCACATGAGGGGAAAACTTAGTCACTAAGGAATTAGTGTCATGGGAAAAATGAGTCACCGGATGGGAAAACCTTAGTCAATGGACTAGTTTTAATGGCAAAACCTAGTAAAATATCCTCTTTGTGTTGGAATAACTCGAAAACCTTGCCACTGTGAGTAGTCTCATGGGAAAACTCAGCCACAGGAGGGGGAAACATAGTCAGTAAGGAATTAGTGTCATGGGACTAATGAGCCAACTAATGGGAAAACCTTAGTCACCGAATGAGTCTCCATGGCAAATCCTAGTAAAATAACCTCTTTGTGTGGGAAAAACTAGTAAACATTGTCACTGTGAGTAGTCTCATCGGAAAACTCAGTCGCAGGAGGGGAAAATTTAGTCACAAAGGAATTCGTGTCATGGAAAAAATGAGTCACCGGGTGGGAAAATTTTACTCACCGGACGAGTTTCGATGGAAAATACTGGTAAAATAACCTCTTTGTGTGGGAAAAACTCGAGAACCTCATCACATTGACTAGTCTCACGGGAAAACTCAGTCACATGAGGGGAAAACTTAGTCACTAAGGAATTAGTGTCATGGGAAAAATGAGTCACCGGATGGGAAAACCTTAGTCAATGGACTAGTTTCAATGGTAAAACCTAGTAAAATAACCTCTTTGTATTGGAATGACTCGAAAACCTGGCCACTGTGAGTAGTCTCATGGGAAAACTCAGCCACGGGAGGCGGAAACATAGTCACTAAGGAATTAGTACCATGGAAATAATGAGTCAACTAATGGGAAAACCATAGTCACCGAACGAGTTTCCATGGCAAATCCTAGTAAAATAACCTCTTTGTGTGGGAAAAACTAGAAAACATAGTCACTCTGAGTAGTCTCATCGGAAAACTCAGTCGCGGGAGGGGAAAACTTAGTCACAAAGGAACTCGTGTCATGGAAAAAATGAGTCACCGGGTGGGAAAATTTTACACACCGGACGAGTTTCGATGGAAAATACTTGTAAAATAACCTCTCTGTATGGGAAAAACTCGAGAACCTCATCACCTTGATTAGTCTCACGGGAAAACTCAGTCACAGGAGGGGAAAAATTAGACATTAAGGAATTAGTGTCATGGGAAAAATGAGTCACCGGATGGGAAAACCTTAGTCAATGGACTATTTTCAATGGCAAAACCTAGTAAAATAACCTCTTGGTGTTGGAATAACTCGAAAACCTGGCCACTGTGAGTAGTCTTATGGGAAAACTTAGCCACAAGAGGGGGAAACTTCGTCACAAAGGAATTCGTGTCATGGAAAAAATGAGTCACCGGACGGGAAAATTTTACTCACCGGACGAGTTTCAATGGAAAATACTTGTAAAATAAACTCTTTGTGTGGCAAAAACTCGAGATCCTCAACACCTTGACTAGTGTCACGGGAAAACTCAGTCACATGAGGGGAAAACTTAGTCACTAAGGAATTAGTATCATGGGAAAAATGAGTCACCGGATGGGAAAACCTTAGTCAATGGACTAGTTTCAATGGCAAAACCTAGTAAAATAACCTCTTTGTGTGGGAAAAACTCGAGATTCTCATCACCTTCACTAGTCTCACGGGAAAACTCAGTCACATGAGGGGAAAACTTAGTCACTAAGGAATTAGTGTCATGGGAAAAATGAATCACCGGATGGGAAAACCTTGGTCAATGGACTAGTTTCAATGGCAAAACCTAGTAAAATAACCTCTTTGTGTGGGAAAAACTAGAAAACCTTGTCTCTATGAGTAGTCTCACCGGAAAACTCAGTCACATGAGGGGAAAACTTAGTCACTAAGGAATTAGTGTCATGGGAAAAATGAGTCACCGGATGGTAAAACCTTAGTCAATGGACTAGTTTTAATGGCAAAACCTAGTAAAATAACCTCTTTGTGTTGGAATAACTCGAAAACATGGCCACTGTGAGTAGTCTCATGGGAAAACTCAGCCACAGGAAGGGGAATCATAGTCAGTAAGGAATTAGTGCCATGGGACTAATGAGCCAACTAATGGGAAAACCTTAGTCACCGAATGAGTCTCCATGGCAAATCCTAGTAAAATAACCTCTTTGTGTGGGAAAAACTAGAAAACGTTGTCACTGTGAGTAGTCTCATCGGAAAACTCAGTCGCAGGAGGGGAAAATTTAGTCATAAAGGAATTCGTGTCATGGAAAAAATGAGTCACCGGGTGGGAAAATTTTACTCACCGGACGAGTTTCGATGGAAAATACTTGTAAAATAACCTCTTTGTGTGGGAAAAACTCGAGAACCTCATCACCTTGACTAGTCTCACGGGAAAACTCAGTCACATGAGGGGAAATCTTAGTTACTAAGGAATTAGTGTCATGGGAAAAATGAGTCACCGGATGGGAAAACCTTAGTCAATGGACTAGTTTCAATGGTAAAACCTAGTAAAATAACCTCTTTGTGTTGGAATAACTCGAAAACCTGGCCATTGTGAGTAGTCTCATGGGAAAACTAAGTCACATGAGGGGAAAACTTAGCCACTAAGGAATTAGTGCCATGGGAAAAATGAATCACCGGACGGGAAAAACTTAGTCAATGGACTAGTTTCAATGGAATAACCTAGTAAAATAACCTCTTTGTGTAGGAAAAACTAGAAAACCTAGTCTCTATGAGTAGTCTCATCGGAAAACTCAGTCACATGAGGGGAAAACTTAGTCACTAAGGAATTAGTGTCATGGGAAAAATGAGTCACCGGATGGGAAAACCTTAGTCAATGGATTAGTTTTAATGGCAAAACCTAGTAAAATAACCTCTTTGTGTTGGAATAACTCGAAAACCTGGCCACTGTGAGTAGTCTCAAGGGAAAACTCAGCCACGGGAGGGGGAAACATAGTCACTAAGGAATTAGTACCATGGAAATAATGAGTCAACTAATGGGAAAACCATAGTCACCGAACGAGTTTCCATGGCAAATCCTAGTAAAATAACCTCTTTGTGTGGGAAAAACTAGAAAACCTAGTCACTGTGAGTAGTCTCTTCGGAAAACTCAGTCGCAGGAGGGGAAAACTTAGTCACAAAGGAATTCGTGTCATGGAAAAAATGAGTCACCGGGTGGGAAAATTTTACACACCGGACGAGTTTCGATGGAAAATACTTGTAAAATAACCTCTTTGTGTGGGAAAAACTCGAGAACCTCATCACCTTGACTAGTCTCACGGGAAAACTCAGTCACAGGATGGGAAAAATTAGTCACTAAGGAATTAGTGTCATGGGAAAAATGAGTCACCGGATGGGAAAACCTTAGTCAATGGACTATTTTCAATGGCAAAACCTGGCCACTGTGAGTAGTCTTATGGGAAAACTTAGCCGCAAGAGGGGGAAACTTAGTCACAAAGAAATTCGTGTCATGGAAAAAATGAGTCACCGGACGGGAAAATTTTACTCACCGGACGAGTTTCAATGGAAAATACTTGTAAAATAAACTCTTTGTGTGGCAAAAACTCGAGATCCTCAACACCTTGACTAGTGTCACGGGAAAACTCAGTTACATGAGGGGAAAACTTAGTCACTAAGGAATTAGTATCATGGGAAAAATGAGTCACCGGATGGGAAAACCTTAGTCAATGGACTAGTTTCAATGGCAAAACCTAGTAAAATAACCTCTTTGTGTGGGAAAAACTCGAGATTCTCATCACCTTCACTAGTCTTACGGGAAAACTCAGTCACATGAGGGGAAAACTTAGTCACTAAGGAATTAGTGTCATGGGAAAAATGAATCACCGGATGGGAAAACCTTGGTCAATGGACTAGTTTCAATGGCAAAACCTAGTAAAATAACCTCTTTGTGTGGGAAAAACTAGAAAACCTTGTCTCTATGAGTAGTCTCACCGGAAAACTCAGTCACATGAGGGGAAAACTTAGTCACTAAGGAATTAGTGTCATGGGAAAAATGAGTCACCGGATGGTAAAACCTTAGTCAATGGACTAGTTTTAATGGCAAAACCTAGTAAAATAACCTCTTTGTGTTGGAATAACTCGAAAACCTGGCCACTGTGAGTAGTCTCTTGGGAAAACTCAGCAAAAGGAGGGGGAATCATAGTCAGTAAGGAATTAGTGCCATGGGACTAATGAGCCAACTAATGGGAAAACCTTAGTCACCGAATGAGTCTCCATGGCAAATCCTAGTAAAATAACCTCTTTGTGTGGGAAAAACTAGAAAACGTTGTCACTGTGAGTAGTCTCATCGGAAAACTCAGTCGCAGGAGGAGAAAATTTAGTCATAAAGGAATTCGTGTCATGGAAAAAATGAGTCACCGGGTGGGAAAATTTTACCCACCGGACGAGTTTCGATGGAAAATACTTGTAAAATAACCTCTTTGTGTGGGAAAAACTCGAGAACCTCATCCCCTTGACTAGTCTCACGGGAAAACTCAGTCACATGAGGTGAAAACTTAGTCACTAAGGAATTAGTGTCATGGGAAAAATGAGTCACGGGAAGGGAAAACCTTAGTCAATGGACTAGTTTCAATGGTAAAACCTAGTAAAATAACCTCTTTGTGTTGGAATAACTCGAAAACCTGGCCACTGTGAGTAGTCTCATGGGAAAACTAAGTCACATGAGGGGAAAATTTAGCCACTAAGGAATTAGTGCCATGGGAAAAATGAATCACCGGATGGGAAAACCTTAGTCAATGGACTAGTTTAAATGGAATAACTTAGTAAAATAACCTCTTTGTGTGGGAAAAACTAGAAAACCTTGTCTCTATGAGTAGTCTCCTCGGAAAACTCAGTCACATGAGGGGAAAACTTAGTCACTAAGGAATTAGAGTCATGGGAAAAATGAGTCACCGGATGGGAAAACCTTAGTCAATGGACTAGTTTTAATGGCAAAACCTAGTAAAATAACCTCTTTATGTTGGAATAACTCGAAAACCTGGCCACTGTGAGTAGTCTCAAGGTAAAACTCAGCCACGGGAGGGGGAAACATAGTCACTAAGGAATTAGTACCATGGAAATAATGAGTTAACTAATGGGAAAACCATAGTCACCGAACGAGTTTCCATGGCAAATCCTAGTAAAATAACCTCTTTGTGTGGGAAAAACTAGAAAACCTAGTCACTGTGAGTAGTCTCTTCGGAAAACTCAGTCGCAGGAGGGGAAAACTTAGTCACAAAGGAATTCGTGTCATGGAAAAAATGAGTCACCGGGTGGGAAAATTTTACACACCGGACGAGTTTCGATGGAAAATACTTGTAAAATAACCTCTTTGTGTGGGAAAAACTCGAGAACCTCATCACCTTGACTAGTCTCACGGGAAAACTCAGTCACAGGATGGGAAAAATTAGTCACTAAGGAATTAGTGTCATGGGAAAAATGAGTCACCGGATGGGAAAACCTTAGTCAATGGACTATTTTCAATGGCAAAACCTGGCCACTATGAGTAGTCTTATGGGAAAACTTAGCCACAAGAGGGGGAAACTTAGTCACAAAGGAATTCGTGTCATGGAAAAAATGAGTCACCGGACAGGAAAATTTTACTCACCGGACGAGTTTCAATGGAAAATACTTGTAAAATAAACTCTTTGTGTGGCAAAAACTTGAGATCCTCAACACCTTGACTAGTGTCACGGGAAAACTCAGTCACATGAGGGGAAAACTTAGTCACTAAGGAATTAGTATCATGGGAAAAATGAGTCACCGGATGGGAAAACCTTAGTCAATGTACTAGTTTCAATAGAAAAACCTAGTAAAATAACCTCTTTGTGTCAGAATAACTCGAATACCTGGCCACGGTGAGTAGTCTCATGGGAAAACTCAGCCACAGGAGGGAGAAACTTGGTCACTAAGGAATTAGTGCCATGAGAGTAATGAATCAACTAATGGGAAAAGCTTAGTCACCGCACAAGTTTCCATGGCAAATCCTAGTAAAATAACCTCTTTGTGTGGGAAAAACTAGAAAACATTGTCACTGTGAGTAGTCTCATCGAAAAACTCAGTTGCAGGAGAGGAAAACTTAGTCACATTGGAATTCGTGTCATGGAAAAAATGAGTCACCGGATGGGAAAATTTTACTCACCGGACGAGTTTCGATGGAAAATACTTGTAAAATTACCTCTTTGTGTGGGGAAAACTCGAGAACCTCATCACCTTGACTAGTCTCACGGGAAAACTCAGTCACATGAGGGGAAAACTTAGTCACTCAGGAATTAGTGTCATGGGAAAAATGAGTCACCGGATAGGAAAACCTTAGTCAATGGACTAATTTCGATGGCAAAACCTAGTAAAGTAACCTCTTTGTGATGGAATAACTCGAAAACCTGGCCACTGTGAGTAGTCTCATGGGAAAACTCAGCCACGGGAGGGGGAAACATAGTCACTAAGGAATTAGTGCCATGGGACTAATGAGTCAACTAATGGGAAAACCATAATCACCGAATGAGTTTCCATGGCAAATCCTAGAAAAATAACCTCTTTGTGTGGGAAAAACTAGAAAACCTAGTCACTCTGAGTAGTCTCATCGGAAAACTTAGTCGCAGGAGGGGAAAACTTTGTCACCAAGGAATTCGTGTCATGGAAAAAATGAGTCACCTGACGGGAAAATTTTACTCACCGGACGAGTTTCAATGGAAAATACTTTTAAAATAACCTCTTTGTGTGGGAAAAACTAGAAAACATTGTCACTGTGAGTAGTCTCATCGGAAAACTCAGTCGCAGGAGGGGAAAATTAAGTCATAAAGGAATTCGTGTCATGGAAAAAATGAGTCACTGGGTGGGAAAATTTTACTCACCGGACGAGTTTCGATGGAAAATACTTGTAAAATAACCTCTTTGTGTGGGAAAAACTCGAGAACCTCATCACTCTAGTCTCACGGGAAAACCTAGTCACATGAGGGGAAAACTTAGTCACTAAGGAAATAGTGTCATGGGAAAAATGAGTCACCGGATGGGAAAACCTTAGTCAATGGACTAGTTTCAATGGAAAAACCTAGTAAAATAACCTCTTTGTGTGGGGAAAACTAGAAAACCTTGTCTCTATGAGTAGTCTCATCGGAAAACTCAGTCACATGAGGGGAAAACTTAGTCACTAAGGAATTAGTGTCATGGGAAAAATGAATCACCTGATGGGAAAACCTTAGTCAATGGACTAGTTTCAATGGCTAAACCTAGTAAAATAACCTCTTTGTGTGGGAAAAACTAGAAAACCTTGTCTCTATGAGTAGTCTCATCGGAAAACTCAGTCACATGAGGGGAAAACTGAGTCACTAAGGAATTAGTGTCTGATAGAGGCGGGACTGTTAACATAAATAATCAAGAGAGGGGCCTTAACTCTGGCCCAAAGCCTAAGATCTGGAAAGTATATACTAGAAGGGTTAAGAAGGGATGACGTGGCAGGGGAATAGAGATATAAGTAGTAGCCTTGAGTAGTAGTGGAAGCAGCTAAGAATTCTGTTAGAGTTTGTGGGGTCACTCTTGGTGACTTTGGGAATTGGTGGTTTCTCACCAGTTTGTTATTTTCTGTTTTCATTCTTGCTGTAAGGTGCAAACAGATCTTTTTCCCAGTGAAAGGAATACAATATCTACCTATAGTTATAAACAGTTTTCATTCTAATTCTCTGAATTGCATACTTGTGTCTATCAATTGGTCCGACCTACCGGATCATCGCGTTGGAGAAGACCGTAGATGCCAAGGAAACCAACTCAGCCTAAGATGGGTGATCGAATTGACGCTTTGGAGACTCAGATGGGAAAGGTGACCAGTACTCTCGACGCACTGGTTCAGCAGTTACAACTCCAGGCCACTCAGATGCAACAGCAAGGTTTAATCCTCGCTAGACTGAGCAAGCAGAAGGAGGTGAGTAATGACGGGGGGACGTCGGGTGGTAACTCACCTGTGAGTGAGTCTCGACTCGCCGGGAAGAAGGTGAAGCTTCCTTTATTCGCTGGAGAAGACCCAGTGGCGTGGATCACGCGTGCGGAAATTTACTTTGATGTGCAGATGACGCAGGATGAAATGCGTGTGAAGTTAGCTCGATTGAGCATGGAAGGTTCAACCATTCACTGGTTCAACTTGTTGATGGAGACGGAGGACGAGTTGTCTTGGGAGAAACTGAAAAGGGCGTTAATCGCTCGTTACGGAGGGAGACGATTAGAGAACCCATTCGAAGAGCTGTCGACCTTGAAGCAGAAAGGCAATGTGGAAGAATTTGTGGAAGCTTTTGAGTTGTTGTCGTCACAGGTGGGTAGGCTTCCTGAAGAACAATACCTTGGGTATTTCATGAGTGGACTCAGGCCTCAGATTCGTAGGCGAGTGCGCACACTGAATCCCCAGAACCAAATGGAGATGATGCGTATCGCGAAAGACGTTGAGGACGAACTGAAGGAAGAGGACGATGACGGGGACAGAAACAAGGCGAAGAAAAGTGGTTTCGGACGTTTGGGCCATAACGACTGGGCCGGGCCGTTTCGAAACAGAAACAGTTCTGGAGTAAACCCTAGAGAATCACTAAGTGTATCTAAATCGGGCGGGTCGTACCCGATCCAGAAAACGGGTTCGAGTACCTCGTTCGGAAATTCCTCGAGTTCCTTGCTGTCGACGGCGCGCAAAGGGGAAAGTGACCTCCGTTCTGGTTCGACAGAGCGATGGAAGGGGGTTCGCAGCCTACACCATGACGATATCGCAGAGAGAAGGGCAAAGGGGCTCTGTTTTAGGTGTGGGGGAAAGTATCATCCCACCCTGCATAAGTGTCCTGAGCGTTCCATGCGGTTGTTGATTTTGGGGGAGGATGAGACGATGACGGAGGAAGGGGAGATCGTGGCTCTCGAGGTGGCTGCTGTTGAGGATGTCGAAGAGGGAGAGATTGAATGTAATTCCATGGGCATGCTGGGTTCCATGGGTGAGTACAGAACAATGAAAATTGAAGGGCTGATGGAGAATGTTGGGGTGTTGGTGCTCATTGACAGTGGAGCTAGTCACAATTTCATTTCCCCTAAATTAACCACTGCTTTGGGGCTAAGTGTGATTCCTGTAGCTGCACGGAGCATTAAACTTGGGGATGGCCACAAGGTTCTTTCACAAGGAGTCTGTGCAGGAATTAAAATGAAGCTGGGCAAAATTGAAGTGGTGGTGGATGCTCTGGTATTGGAATTAGGAGGATTGGATGTGGTGTTGGGAGTATCATGGTTGAGCTCCTTGGGAGAGGTGTTAATGGACTGGAAGGCTTTAACTATGCAATTTGTGTTCAATGGGCAGAAGGTGGTACTGCAGGGGCTGGGAGTGAAACAGGAATCTCAGTATTTTCTAAATTCTTTTTTACATGACAAGCCCAACAAAGGAGGATTGGAGGGTTGGTGGCATCCGGAGGGAAAGGGGAAGGTAGTCAAGGAGGTGATGTCAGAAGATGTAAGTCCTATTTTGGATCAATTCCCGGCAGTGTTTCAAGATCACATCCGTTTGTCACCGAACAGAACACAGGTCCATCAAATCATACTTTTGCCGGGGCAAGGACCTATCAATGTGAGGCCTTACAAATACCCTCATCATCAAAAAGAAGAAATTGAAAAGCAAGTGCAGGAGCTCTTGACAGCAGGTGTGATAAGGCCAAGCATGAGTGCTTATTCCAGCCCTGTAATTTTGGTTAAGAAGAAAGATAGCAGCTGGAGAATGTGTGTAGACTATCGAGCTCTCAATAAAGCCACTATTCCAGCTAAGTATCCTATCCCTATAGTTGATGAATTGCTTGATGAGTTGTATGGAGCTTCTTTATTTTCAAAATTAGACCTTAAGTCAGGTTATCACCAGATACGGGTTCATGACGATGATGTCCATAAGACTGCTTTTAGAACCCACAATGGCCACTATGAATATTTGGTCATGCCTTTTGGGTTGATGAACGCTCCAGCAACATTCCAATCTACCATGAACGATATTTTCCGGCCTTATTTGAGGAAGTTTGTTCTGGTGTTTTTTGATGATATTCTAGTCTATAGCAAAGATTTATTAGAGCATCAACAACATCTGAGTCAAGTGCTGTCTGTATTGCAGAATAACTGTTTTGTTGCTAATAAATCGAAATGTAAATTTGGATGCACTGCAATAGATTATTTGGGCCATGTGATTTCTGGGGAGGGCGTGGCAGTGGATCTAGAAAAAATACAATGCATCCTCGGTTGGCCTATTCCAAAGAATGTGAAGGGCGTAAGGGGATTTTTGGGGCTGACTGGATACTATAGGAAATTTGTTCGGAACTATGGGAAAATAGCTAAGCCCCTTACCGAATTAACGAAGAAAGATAATTTCAAATGGGGTTCCGATGCTGCAGAGGCTTTTAACAAACTAAAGCAGATCATGACTTCACCTCCTGTGTTGGCCTTACCAAATTTTTCCTTGCCCTTTGAGGTTGAATCTGATGCAGCTGGTAGGGGAATCGGTGCTGTGTTAATGCAGAATAGACAGCCTGTGGCTTTCTTTAGCAAGGCCTTGTCCGACAGTAATTTGTCCAAATCTGTGTATGAAAAGGAACTCATGGCTCTTGTCCTGTGTATACAGCACTGGCGTCATTATTTGCTGGGTAAACCGTTCACAGTATTCACGGATCACAAGAGCCTCAAACATTTTCTGCAGCAAAGGATAACTTCCCCTGATCAACAGTGTTGGTTGGCGAAGCTGTTGGGTGATGAGTGGATTTTATATGATGTTTTTAGGGTCTTTTTAGTCTTTTTATTTTATTATTTTTGAGTCACATGTAGGTTTTTTATTGTTTTTATGTAGATTTTATATTTATTTTGCATTTTGCATGTAGATTAGATTTTTTGTGTTTTTCTATCTTTATTTTATATTTTTAGGGGTTTTTCTAGTTATTTTATATTTTTAGGAAAAGCTGGTTTAGTTATCATTTTTGTCCAGGGACCAATATGTAAAGTTTCAGAAAGTCAGGGACCAAGTTGTAAAAGTTCAAGAGTGGAGGATTAAAAGTGGAGATTGAGAGAATATGAGGGCTTGAATTGAAGTGCTAACCAAGGGAGGACCAAAGTGAAAAAGAAGAATATGAAGAGTCACTCTCCAATTTAGCACATGGAAAAAATGTTTAAAGAATTGATGAAGGGTTTCAGAATTGATCAAGGCTGGTTAGTGGCTTTTTATGGCCATCAAAACCCACTACCATGAATGAAGAAGGAAGAACAAGCAAGAAGATGAAGAAGCAGCATCCCAACGCTCCAGCGTTGGGATCCCAGCGCTCCAGCGCTGGGGTTCTGACTAGATGATGAGTCAGATGGTGACCCAGCGCCCAAGCGTTGGAAAGCCAGCGCTCAAGCGCTGGGCCTCGGACAGAAAGTGGGTTTTTAATGCATCCTAGCGCCCAGGCGTTGGGAAAGCCAGCGCTCAAGCGTTGGAGGCTGGAATTTTACTATAAATAGGGCTCTTTTCTTCACTTGTAAGACACACCTTCATAGAATACAACAAGTATTCTCTCTTTCTCCCTCAAAGATCATTGTTCCTAGGACTTGTGGGAAGCCATACTTGAGCTCCTATCCAGGGTAATTCAATGAATCTTTTAGCCATGCTTGGCTAATTCTTCTTTTAAGTTTTTGGGTTGTTTTAATTTATAATTCATGTTCTAGTTTTCTTTTACATTTCTGAATAATATTTTCTATTCATGTTTATTTCTTTGTTCTTCATTAATCTTTATGCGCAAAAGATTCCATGCTTTCTACTTATTCATAAGGCCATTTGTTAAGTAGTAAGGGAAATAGGAAATAAAAAAGGTTATATGTTTGCATTACTTAAGGCTATAAGGATGTACGTAATCTTGTATTGGCTCGGATTCCTTCTTCATCTTCTTCTCTAATTAACTAATAACCAATGCTATGGAGTTAGTAATTAGGAAAGGAAGTTCTACATTTCTTAAGGCCATTAGGGTGTAGAAACTTAGGCTATAGCACCATGAATTTGAATTTAAAGTTCAGAAATTTAGTAAGAGTTTTCTAGCATGTTTTATAGATTATGTAAATCAACCCAAGAGCTTAAATTCCTCTCATCTTATTTCTTATCATTTTATGCTATTGTTATATCTTTGTTCTAAACCAACTTCATATTTCTATCTTTTAAATTTCTATGCTTAAGTACTAAATTTTATATCAATAAGAACACCTATCCCTTGGGTTCGATAATCTTTTATATTACGCGATAGTAAATTGTACACTTGCAATTTCATTATCATTGGGTTATCAATTTGAGGTGAAATATAAACCTGGGCCAGAAAATAAAGCTGCAGATGCGTTATCTAGATGTCATGGGGAAACCGAATTAAATCAGTTGGTTTCTTATCCTACATGGCTGGGTGGAAAACTCTTGCTCGATGAAATAGCCTAGGATCCTTATATTTTGAACCTGATTGCTGAGGTCAAACAAGCTGCTAAAGCAGGTTTTGCGATTAAACAGGGCGTGTTATTCTACCATGATAGGCTGGTGATCTCTCCGAATTCCCCGTCCATTCCTCTGTTGCTGGACGAGTTCCACAGCACCCCTACGGGGGGCCATTCTGGATTCCTACGGACTTATAGGAGGCTGGCAGAAAACATTTATTGGGTGGGAATGCAGAAAAGGATTCGGGACTTTGTTCGAGCTTGTGATGTTTGTCAGCGGCAAAAGTATGCAGCAACCACTCCAGGGGGTCTATTGCAGCCTTTGCCTATTCCTAATCAAGTTTGGGAAGATTTGTCCCTGGATTTCATCACCGGATTACCAAAGTCTAAAGGGTATGATGCTGTTTTGGTGGTGGTGGATCGATTGTCTAAATATGGGCATTTTATCTTACTTAAGCATCCTTATACAGCAAAGAGTATTGCAGAATTGTTTATTAAGGATGTTGTTAAGCTGCATGGAATTCCACAATCTATCATTAGTGATAGAGATCCCATTTTCATCAGCCACTTCTGGAGGGAGCTTTTTCGGCTTCAAGGAACTAAGTTGAAAATGAGCTCCGCGTACCATCCTGAAACTGATGGACAGACTGAGGTGCTTAATAGATGCTTGGAGAGTTATTTGAGGTGCTTTGCTTCGGAGCAACCAAAGTCATGGTCTCATTGGATCCCTTGGGCCGAGTTTTGGTATAATTCCACGTATCACATCTCCATCGGCAGAACTCCTTTTGAGGTGGTGTATGGACGGAAAGCTCCTACCCTTCTCCGATTCTTAAGCAATGAAACCAAAGTGGCAGCTGTAGCTGCTGAGTTGAGTGATAGAGATGAGGCATTATCTCAACTCAAACAGCATTTACTTCGGGCCCAACAACAAATGAAGAAGTATGCTGATATGAGTCGAAGAGATGTTAAGTTTGACATTGGAGAATGGGTTTTCTTGAAACTTCGGCCCCATCGACAGCAGTCTGTGATTAAACGAATTCATCAGAAGCTTGCTGCCCGCTTCTATGGACCTTTTCAGATTGTGGAGAAAATAGGGGAGGTGGCTTACAAGCTGCAACTACCTACTGAATCAAAAATTCACCCAATTTTCCATGTGTCTCTTCTTAAGAAGGCTGTGGGTAATTACGCTGTTCAGGGTGTCCTTCCTAAAGATTTGGAAATGCTGGCTGAGGAGGATCATTACCCTGCGCAGGTGCTGGGAACTCGCATCCATGTTCAAGATGGAGTGGCTATTCCCCAAAGTCTGATTCAGTGGAGGCACAAGTCCAGTGATGATGTCACTTGGGAGGACAATGATGTTATGCATGGTCAATTTCCAGACTTCATCCTTGAGGACAAGGATGTTTCACAAGAGGGAGGTGTTGATAGAGGCGGGACTGTTAACATAAATAATCAAGAGAGGGGCCTTAACTCTGGCCCAAAGCCTAAGATCTGGAAAGTATATACTAGAAGGGTTAAGAAGGGATGACGTGGCAGGGGAATAGAGATATAAGTAGTAGCCTTGAGTAGTAGTGGAAGCAGCTAAGAATTATGTTAGAGTTTGTGGGGTCACTCTTGGTGACTTTGGGAATTGGTGGTTTCTCACCAGTTTGTTATTTTCTGTTTTCATTCTTGCTGTAAGGTGCAAACAGATCTTTATCCCAGTGAAAGGAATACAATATCTACCTATAGTTATAAACAGTTTTCATTCTAATTCTCTGAAATGCATACCTGTGTCTATCAGTGTCATGAGAAAAATGAGTCACCGGATGGGAAAACCTTAGTCAATGGACTAGTTTTAATGGCAAAACCTAGTAAGATAACCTCTTTGTGTTGGAATAACTCGAAAACCTGGCCACTGTGAGTAGTCTCATGGGAAAACTCAGCCACGGGAGGGCGGAACATAGTCACTAAGGAATTAATACCATGGAAATAATGAGTCAACTAATGGGAAAACCATAGTCACCGAACGAGTTTCCATGGCAAATCCTAGTAAAATATCTGCTTTGTGTGGGGAAAACTAGAAAACCTTGTCACTGTGAGTAGTCTCATCGGAAAACTCAGTCGCGGGAGGGGAAAACTAAGTCACAGAGGAATTCGTGTCAAGGAAAAAACGAGTCACCGGATGGGAAAATTTTACACATCGGACGAGTTTCGATGGAAAATACTTGTAAAATAACCTCTTTGTGTGGGAAAAACTCGAGAACCTCATCACCTTAACTAGTCTCACGGGAAAACTCAGTCACAGGTGGGGGAAAATTAGTCACTAAGGAATTAGTGTCATGGGAAAAATGAGTCACCGGATGGGAAAACCTTAGTTAATGGACTAGCTTCAATGGAAAAACCTAGTAAAATAACCTCTTTATGTCGGAATAACTCGAAAACCTGGCCACTGTGAGTAGTCTCATGGGAAAACTCAGCCACAGGAGGGGGAAACTTGGTCACTAAGGAATTAGTGCCATGGGACTAATAAGTCAACTAATGGGAAAACCTTAGTCACCGAACGAGTTTCCATGGCAAATCCTAGTAAAATGACCTCTTTGTGTGGGAAAAACTAGAAAACCTTTTCACTAAGAGTAGTCTCATCGGAAAACTCAGTCGCATTAGGGGAAAACTTAGTTACAAAGGAATTCGTGTCATGGAAAAAATGAGTCACCGGATGGGAAAATTTTACGCACCGGACTAGTTTCAATGGAAAATACTTGTAAAATAACCTCTTTGTGTGGGAAAAACTCGAGAACCTCATCACCTTGACTAGTCTCACGGGAAAACTCAGTCACGTGAGGGGAAAACTTAGTCACTAAGGAATTAGTGTCATGGGAAAAATGAGTCACCGGATGGGAAACCCTTAGTCAATGGACTAGATTCAATAGAAAAACCTAGTAAAATAACCTCTTTGTGTCGTAATAACTCGAATACCTGGCCACTGTGAGTAGTCTCATGGGAAAACTCAGCCACAGGAGGGAGAAACTTGGTCACTAAGGAATTAGTGCCATGGGACTAATGAATTAACTAATGGGAAAAGCTTAATCACCGAACGAGTTTCCATGGCAAATCCAAGTAAAATAACCTCTTTGTGTGGGAAAAACTAAAAAACATTGTCACTGTGAGTAGTCTCATCGAAAAACTCAGTTGCTGGAGAGGAAAACTTAGTCATAAAGGAATTCGTGTCATGGAAAAAATGAGTCACCGGATGGGAAAATTTTACTCACCGGACGAGTTTCGATGGAAAATACTTGTAAAATAACCTCTTTGTGTGGGGAAAACTCAAGAACCTCATCACCTTGACTAGTCTCACGGGAAAACTCAGTCACGTGAGGGGAAAACTTAGTCACTAAGGAATTAGTGTCATGGGAAAAATGAGTCACCGGATGGGAAACCCTTAGTCAATGGACTAGATTCAATAGAAAAACCTAGTAAAATAACCTCTTTGTGTCGTAATAACTCGAATACCTGGCCACTGTGAGTAGTCTCATGGGAAAACTCAGCCACAGGAGGGAGAAACTTGGTCACTAAGGAATTAGTGCCATGGGACTAATGAATTAACTAATGGGAAAAGCTTAATCACCGAACGAGTTTCCATGGCAAATCCAAGTAAAATAACCTCTTTGTGTGGGAAAAACTAAAAAACATTGTCACTGTGAGTAGTCTCATCGAAAAACTCAGTTGCTGGAGAGGAAAACTTAGTCATAAAGGAATTCGTGTCATGGAAAAAATGAGTCACCGGATGGGAAAATTTTACTCACCGGACGAGTTTCGATGGAAAATACTTGTAAAATAACCTCTTTGTGTGGGGAAAACTCAAGAACCTCATCACCTTGACTAGTCTCACGGGAAAACTCAGTCACGTGAGGGGAAAACTTAGTCACTAAGGAATTAGTGTCATGGGAAAAATGAGTCACCGGATGGGAAACCCTTAGTCAATGGACTAGATTCAATAGAAAAACCTAGTAAAATAACCTCTTTGTGTCGTAATAACTCGAATACCTGGCCACTGTGAGTAGTCTCATGGGAAAACTCAGCCACAGGAGGGAGAAACTTGGTCACTAAGGAATTAGTTCCATGGGACTAATGAATCAACTAATGGGAAAAGCTTAATCACCGAACGAGTTTCCATGGCAAATCCAAGTAAAATAACCTCTTTGTGTTGGAAAAACTAAAAAACATTGTCACTGTGAGTAGTCTCATCGAAAAACTCAGTTGCTGGAGAGGAAAACTTAGTCATAAAGGAATTCGTGTCATGGAAAAAATGAGTCACCGGATGGGAAAATTTTACTCACCGGACGAGTTTCGATGGAAAATACTTGTAAAATAACCTCTTTGTGTGGGGAAAACTCAAGAACCTCATCACCTTGACTAGTCTCACGGGAAAACTCAGTCACATGAGGGGAAAACTTAGTCACTCAGGAATTAGTGTCATGGGAAAAATGAGTCACCGGATAGGAAAACCTTAGTCAATGGACTAATTTCGATGGCAAAACCTAGTAAAATAACCTATTTGTGATGGAATAACTCGAAAACCTGGCCACTGTGAGTAGTCTCATGGGAAAACTCAGCCTCGGGAGGGGGAAACATAGTCACTAAGGAATTACTGCCATGGGACTAATGAGTCAACTAATGGGAAAACCATAGTCACCGTACGAGTTTCCATGGAAAATCCTAGAAAAATAACCTCTTTGTGTGGGAAAAACTAGAAAACCTAGTCACTCTGAGTAGTCTCATCGGAAAACTCAGTCACAGGAGGGGAAAACTTAGTCACCAAGGAATTCGTGTCATGGAAAAAATGAGTCACCTGACGGGAAAATTTTACTCACCGGACGAGTTTCAATGGAAAATGCTTGTAAAATAACCTCTTTGTGTGGCAAAAACTCGAGAACCTCAACACCTTAACTCGTGTCACGGGAAAACTCAGTCAAATGAGGGGAAAACTTAGTCACTAAGGAATTAGTATCATGGGAAAAATGAGTCACCGGATGGGAAAACCTTAGTCAATGGACTAGTTTCAATGGCAAAACCTAGTAAAATAACCTCTTTGTGTCGGAATAACTCGAAAACCTGGCCACTGTTAGAAGTCTCATGGGAAAACTCAGCCACAGGAGGGGGAAACTTGGTCACTAAGGAATTAGTGCCATGGGACTAATGGGTCAACTAATGGGAAAACCTTAGTCACCGTACGAGTTTCCATGGCAAATCCTAGTAAAATAACCTCTTTGTGTGGGAAAAACTAGAAAACGTTGTCACTGTGAGTAGTCTCATCGGAAAACTCAGTCGCAGGAGGGGAAAATTTAGTCATAAAGGAATTCGTGTCATGGAAAAAATGAGTCACCGGGTGGGAAAATTTTACTCAGAGGACGAGTTTCGATGGAAAATACTTGTAAAATAACCTCTTTGTGTGGGAAAAACTCGAGAACCTCATCACCTTGACTAGTCTCACGGGAAAACTCAGTCACATGAGGGGAAAACTTAGTCACTAAAGAATTAGTGTCATGGGAAAAATGAGTCACCGAATGGGAAAACCTTAGTCAGTGGACTAGTTTCAATGGTAAAACCTAGTAAAATAACCTCTTTGTGTTGGAATAACTCGAAAACCTGGCCACAGTGAGTAGTCTCATGGGAAAACTCAGCCACAGGAGGGGGAAACTTAGTCACTAAGGAATTAGTACCATGGGACTAATGAGTCAACTAATGGGAAAACCATAGTCACCGAACGAGTTTCCATGGCAAATCCTAGTAAAATAACCTCTTTGTGTGGGAAAAACTAGAAAACCTAGTCACTGTGAGTAGTCTCATCGGAAAACTCAGGCGCAGAAGGGGAAAACTTAGTCACAAAGGAATTCATGTCATGGAAAAAATGAGTCACCGGGTGGGAAAATTTTACTCACCGGACGAGTTTCGATGGAAAATACTCGTAAAATAACCTCTTTCTGTGGGAAAAACTCGAGAACCTCATCACCTTGACTAGTCTCACGGGAAAACTCAGCCACAGGAGGGGAAAAATTAGTCACTAAGGAATTAGTGTCATGGGAAAAATGAGTCACCGGATGGGAAAACCATAGTCAATGGACTATTTTCAATGGCAAAACCTAGTAAAATAACCTCTTTGTGTTGGAATAACTCGAAAACCTGGCCACTGTGAGTAGTCTCTTGGGAAAACTCAGCCACAGGAGGGGGAAACTTAGTCACAAAGGAATTCGTGTCATGGAAAAAATGAGTCACTGGATGGGAAAATTTTACTCACCGGACGAGTTTCAATGGAAAATACTCGTAAAATAACCTCTTTGTGTGGCAAAAACTCGAGAAGCTCAACACCTTGACTAGTGTCACGGGAAAACTCAGTCACATGAGGGGAAAACTTAGTCACTAAGGAATTAGTATCATGGGAAAAATGAGTCACCGGATGGGAAAACCTTAGTCAATGGACAAGTTTCAATGGCAAAACCTTGTAAAATAACCTCTTTGTGTCGGAATAACTTGAAAACCTGGCCACAGTGAGTAGTGTCATGGGAAAACTCAGCCACAGGAGGGGGAAACTTGGTCACTAAGGAATTAGTGCCATGGGACTAATGAGTCAACTAATGGGAAAACCTTAGTCACCGAACGAGTTTCCATGGTAAATCCTAGTAAAATAACCTCTTTGTGTGGGAAAAACTAGAAAACCTTTTCACTAAGAGTAGTCTCATCGGAAAACTCAGTCGCATTAGGGGAAAACTTAGTTACAAAGGAATACGTGTCATCGAAAAAATGAGTCACCGGATGGGAAAATTTTACGCACCGGACTAGTTTCTATGGAAAATACTTGTAAAATAACCTCTTTGTGTCGGAATAACTCGAAAACCTGGCCACTGTGAGTAGTCTCATGGGAAAACTCAGCCACAGGAGGGGGAAACTTGGTCACTAAGGAATTAGTGGCATGGGACTAATGAGACAACTAATGGGAAAAGCTTAGTCACCGAACGAGTTTCCATGGCAAATCCTAGTGAAATGACCTCTTTGTGTGGGAAAAACTAGAAAACATTGTCACTGTGAGTATCATCGAAAAACTCAGTTGCAGGAGAGGAAAACTTAGTCACAAAGGAATTCATGTCATGGAAAAAATGAGTCACCGGATGGGAAAATTTTACGCACCGGACTAGTTTTGATGGAAAATACTTGTAAAATAACCTCTTTGTGTGGGAAAAACTCGAGAACCTCATCACCTTAACTAGTCTCACGGGAAAACTCAGTCACATGAGGGGAAAACTTAGTCACTAAAGAATTAGTCACATGGGAAAAATGAGTCACCGGATGGGAAAACCTTAGTCAATGGACTAATTTCAATGGCAAAACCTTGTAAAATAACCTCTTTGTGTTGGAATAACTCGAAAACCTAGCCACTGTGAGTACTCTCATGGGAAAACAGCCACAGGAGGGGGAAACTTAGTCACTAAGGAATTAATGCCTTGGGACTTATGAGTCAACTAATGGGAAAACCTTTGTCACCGAACGAGTTTCCGTGGCAAATCCTAGATAAATAACCTCTTTGTGTGGGAAAAACTAGAAAACCTAGTCAGTCTGAGTAGTCTCATCGGAAAACTCAGTCACAGGAGGGGAAAACTTAGTCACCAAGGAATTCGTGCATGGAAAAAATGAGTCACCGGACGAGTTTCAATGGAAAATACTTGTAAAATAACCTCTTTGTGTGGCAAAAACTCGAGAACCTCAACACCTTAACTAGTGTCACGGGAAAACTCAGTCACATGAGGGGGAAACTTAGTCACTAAGGAATTAGTATCATGGGAAAAATGAGTCACCGGATGGGAAAACCTTAGTCAATGGACTAGTTTCAATGGCTAAAACCTAGTAAAATAACCTCTTTGTGTTGGAGTAACTCAAAAACCTAGCCACTGTAAGTAGTCTCATGGGAAAACTCAGCCACAGGAGGGGGAAATTTAATCACTAAGGAATTAGTGCCATGGGACTAATGAGTCAACTAATGGGAAAACCTTAGTCACCGAACGAGTTTCCATGGCAAATCCTAGTAAAATAACCTCTTTGTGTGGGAAAAACTAGAAAACCTTGTCACTGTGAGTAGTCTCATCGGAAAACTCAGTCGCAGGAGGGGAAGACTTAGTCATAAAGGAATTCGTGTCATGGAAAAAATGAGTTACCGGATAGGAACATTTTACTCACCGGACCAGTTAAAATGGAAAATACTTGTAAAATAACCTCTTTGTGTGGGAAAAACTCGAGAACAAAATCACCTCGACTACTCTCACGGGAAAACTCAGTCTCACGAGGGGAAAACTTAGTCACTAAGGAATTTGGGTCATGGGAAAAATGAGTCACCGGATGGGACAACCTTAGTCAATGGACTAGTTTCAATGGCAAAACCTAGTAAAATAACCTATTTGTGTCGGAATAACTCGAAAACCTGGCCACTAAGAGTAGTCTCATGGGAAAACTCAGCCACAGGAGGGGGAAACTTTGTCACTAAGGAATTAGTGCCATGGGGCTAATGAGTCAACTAATGGGAAAACCTTAGTCACCAAACGAGTTTCCATGGCAAATCCTAGTAAAATAACCTCTTTGTGTGGGAAAAACTCGAAAACCTTTTCACTAAGAGTAGTCTCATCGGAAAACTCAGTCGCATTAGGGGAAAACTTAGTTACAAAGGAATTCGTGTCATGGAAAAAATGAGTCACCGGATGGGAAAATTTTACGCACCGGACTAGTTTCAATGGAAAATACTTGTAAAATAACCTCTTTGTGTCGGAATAACTCAAAAACCTGGCCACAGTGAGTAGTCTCATGGGAAAACTCAGCCATAGGAGGGGGAAACTTGGTCACTAAGGAATTAGTGCCATGGGACTAATGAGTCAACTAATGGGAAAAGCTTAGTCACCGAACGAGTTTCCATGGCAAATCCTAGTAAAATAACCTCTTTGTGTTCGAAAAACTAGAAAACATTGTCACTGTGAGTAGTCTCATCGAAAAACTCAGTTGCAGGAGAGGAAAACTTAGTTACAAAGGAATTCGTGTCATGGAAAAAATGAGTCACCGGATGGGAAAATTTTACGCACCGGAGTAGTTTCGATGGAAAATACTTGTAAAATAATCTCTTTGTGTGGGAAAAACTCGAGAACATCATCACCTTGACTAGTCTCACGGGAAAACTCAGTCACACGAGGGGAAAACTCAGTCACACGAGGGGAAAACTTAGTCACTAAGGAAATAGTGTCATGGGAAAAATGAGTCCCCGGATAGGAAAACCTTAGTCAATGGACTAGTTTCATTGTCAAAACCTAGTAAAATAACCTCTTTGTGTTGGAATAACTCGAAAACCTAGCCACTGTGAGTAGTCTCATGGGAAAACTCAGGCATGGGAGGGGGAAACTTAGTCACTAAGGAATTAGTGCCATGGGACTAATGAGTCAACTAATTGGAAAACCTTAGTGACCGAACCAGATTCCATGGCAAATCCTAGTAAAATAACCTCTTTGTGTGGGAAAAACTAGAAATCCTTCTCACTTTGAGTAGTCTCATCGAAAAACTCAGTCGCAGGAGGGGAAGACTTAGTCACAAAGGAATTCGTGTCATGGAAAAAATGAGTCACCGGATAGGAACATTTTACTCACCAGACGAGTTAAAATGGAAAATACTTGTAAAATAACCTCTTTGTGTGGGAAAAACTCGAGAACCTCATCACCTTGACTACTCTCACGGGAAAAGTCAGTCTCACGAGGGGAAAACTTAGTCACTAAGGAATTAGTGTCATGGGAAAAATGAGTCACCGGATGGGAAAACCTTAGTCAATGGACAAGTTTCAATGGCAAAACCTTGTAAAATAACCTCTTTGTGTTGGAATAACTCGAAAACCTAGCCACTGTGAGTACTCTCATGGGAAAACAGCCACAGGAGGGGGAAACTTAGTCACTAAGGAATTAATGCCTTGGGACTTATGAGTCAACTAATACGAAAACCTTTGTCACCGAACGAGTTTCCGTGGCAAATCCTAGTAAAATAACCTCTTTGTGCGGGTAAAACTAGAAAACCTTGTTACCGTGAGTAGTCTCATCAGAAAACTCAGTCGCAGGAGGGGAAAACTTAGACACCAAGGAATTCGTGTCGTGGAAAAAATGAGTCACCGGATGGGAAACTTTTACTCATCGGACGAGTTTCAATGGAAAATACTTGTAAAATAATCTCTTTGTTTGGGAAAAACTCGAGAACCTCATCACCTTGACTAGTCTCACGGGAAAACTCAGTCACACGAGGGGAAAACATAGTCACTAAGGAATTAGTGTCATGGGAAAAATGAGTCACCGGATAGGAAAACCTTAGTCAATGAACTAGTTTCAATGGCAAAAACCTAGTAAAATAACCTCTTTGTGTTGGAGTAACTCAAAAACCTAGCCACTGTAAGTAGTCTCATGGGAAAACTCAGCCACAGGAGGGGGAAACTTAATCGCTAAGGAATTAGTGCCATGGGACTAATGAGTCAACTAATGGGAAAACCTTAGTCACCGAATGAGTTTCCACGGCAAATCCTAGTAAAATAACCTCTTTGTGTGGGAAAAACTAGAAAACCTTGTCACTGTGAGTAGTCTCATCGGAAAACTCAGTTGCAGGAGAGGAAAACTTAGTTACAAAGGAATTCGTGTCATGGAAAAAATGAGTCACCGGATGGGAAAATTTTACGCACCGGAGTACTTTCGATGGAAAATACTTGTAAAATAATCTCTTTGTGTGGGAAAAACTCGAGAACATCATCACCTTGACTAGTCTCACGGGAAAACTCAGTCACACGAGGGGAAAACTTAGTCACTAAGGAATTAGTGTCATGGGAAAAATGAGTCACCGGATAGGAAAACCTTAGTCAATGGACTAGTTTCATTGTCAAAACCTAGTAAAATAACCTCTTTGTGTTGGAATAACTCGAAAACCTAGCCACTGTGAGTAGTCTCATGGGAAAACTCAGGCATGGGAGGGGGAAACTTAGTCACTAAGGAATTAGTGCCATGGGACTAATGAGTCAACTAATGGGAAGTCCTTAGTCGCCGAACCAGATTCCATGGCAAATCCTAGTAAAATAACCTCTTTGTGTGGGAAAAACTAGAAATCCTTCTCACTTTGAGTAGTCTCATCGAGAAACTCAGTCGCAGGAGGGGAATACTTAGTCACAAAGGAATTCGTGTCATGGAAAAAATGAGTCACCGGATAGGAACATTTTACTCACCAGACGAGTTAAAATGGAAAATACTTGTAAAATAACCTCTTTGTGTGGGAAAAACTCGAGAACCTCATCACCTTGACTACTCTCACGGGAAAACTCAGTCTCACGAGGGGAAAACTTAGTCACTAAGGAATTAGTGTCATGGGAAAAATGAGTCACCGGATGGGAAAACCTTAGTCAATGGACTAGTTTCAATGGCAAAACCTAGTAAAATAACCTCTTTGTGTTGGAATAACTCGAAAACCTAGCCACTGTGAGTACTCTCATCGGAAAACTGTGTCGCAGGAGGGGAAAACTTAGTCACAAAGGAATTCGTGTCGTGGAAAAAATGAATCACGGGATGGGAAAATTTTACTAACCGGACGAGTTTCAATGGAAAATACTTGTAAAATAACATTTTTGTGTGGGAAAAACTCGAGAACCTCATTACCTTGGCTAGTCTCACGGGAAAACTCAGTCACACGAGGGGAAAACTTAGTCTCTAAGGAATTAGTGTCATGGGAAAAATGAGTCACCGGATGGGAAAACCTTAGTCAATGGCTAGTTTCAATGGCAAAACCTAGTAAAATAACCTCTTTGTGTTGGAATAACTCGAAAACCTAGCCACTGTGAGTAGTCTCATGGGAAAACTCAGCCACAGGAGGGGGAAACTTAGTCACTAATAAATTAGTGCCATGGGATTAATGAGTCAACCCATGGGAAAACCTTAGTCATCGAACGAGTTTCCATGGCAAATCCTTGTAAAATAACCTCTTTGTGTGGGAAAAACTAGAAAACCTTGTCACCGTGAGTAGTCTCATTGGAAAACTCAGACGCAGGAGGGGAAAACTTAGACACAAAGGAATTCGTGTCGTGGAAAAAATGAGTCACCGAATGGGAAAATTTTACTCACTGGACGAGTTTCAATAGAAAATACTAGTAAAATAATTTCTTTGTGTGGGAAAAACTCGAGTACCTCATCACCTTGACTAGTCTCATGGGAAAACTTAGTCACTAAGGAATTAGTGTCATGGGAAAAATGAGTCACCGGTTAGGAAAACCTTAGCCAATGGACTAGTTTCAATGGCAAAACCTAGTAAAATAACCTCTTTGTGTTGGAATAACTCGAAAACCTAGCCAATGTGAGTAGTCTCATGGGAAAACTCAGCCACTGGAGGGGGAAACTTAGTCACTAAGGAATTAGTGCCATGGGACTAATGAGTCAACTAATGGGAAAACCTTAGTCACCGAACGAGTTTCCACGGCAAATCCTAGTAAAATAACCTCTTTGTGTGGGAAAAACTAGAAAACCTTGTCACTATGAGTAGTCTTATCGGAAAACTCAGTCGCAGGAGGGGAAAACTTAGTCACAAAGGAATTCGTTTTATGGAAAAAATGAGTCACCGGATGGGACAATTTTACTCACCGGACGAGTTTCAATGGAAGATACTTGTAAAATAACCTCTTTGTGTGGGAAAAACTCGAGAACCTCATCACCTTGACTAGTCTCACGGGAAAACTCAGTCACATGAGGGGAAAACTTAGTCACTAAGGAATTTGTGTCATGGGAAAAATAAGTCACCGGATGGGAAAACCTTAGTCAATGGACTGGTTTCAATGGCAAAACCTAGTAAAATAACCTCTACGTGTTGGAATAACTCGAAAACCTGGCCATTGTGAGTAGTCTCATGGGAAAACTCAGCCACAGGAGGGGGAAACTTAGTCACTAAGGAATTAGTGCCATGGGACTAATGAGTCAACTAATGGGAAAACCTTAGTCACCGAACGAGTTTCCATGGCAAATCCTAGTAAAATAACCTCTTTGTGTGGGAAAAACTAGAAAACCTTGTCACTGTGAGTAGTCTCATCGGAAAACTCAATCGCAGGAGGGGAAAACTTAGTCACAAAGGAATTTGTCTCATGGAAAAAATGAGTCACCGGATGGGAAAAGTTTACTCACCGGACGAGTTTCAATGGAAAATACTAGTAAAATAACCTCTTTGTGTGGGAAAAACTCGAGAACCTCATCACCTTGACTAGTCTCACGGGGAAACTCAGTCACATGAGGGGAAAACTTAGTCACTAAGGAATTAGTGTCATGGGAAAAATGAGTCACTGGATGGCAAAACCTTATTCAATGGACTAGTTTCAATTGCAAAACCTAGAAAAATAACCTCTTTGTGTTAGAATAACTCGAAAACCTGGCCACTGTGACTAGGCTCATGGGAAAACTCAGCCACAGGAGGGGGAAACTTAGTCACTAAGGAATTAGTGCCATGGGACTAATGAGTCAACTAATGGGAAAACCTTAGTCACCGAACGAGTTTCCATGGAAAATACTAGTAAAATAACCTCTTTGTGTGGGAAAAACTCGAGAACCTCATCACCTTGACTAGTCTCACGGGGAAACTCAGTCACATGAGGGGAAAACTTAGTCATTAAGGAATTAGTGTCATGGGAAAAATGAGTCACTGGATGGGAAAACCTTTTTCAATGGACTAGTTTCAATGGCAAAACCTAGAAAAATAACCTCTTTGTGTTAGAATAACTCGAAAACCTGGCCACTGTGAGTAGGCTCATGGGAAAAATCAGCCACAGGAGGGGGAAACTTAGTCACTAAGGAATTAGTGCCATGGGACTAATGAGTCAACTAATGGGAAAACCTTAGTCACCGAACGAGTTTCCATGGCAAATCCTAGTAAAGTAACATTTTTGTGTCGGAAAAACTAGAAAACCTTGTCACTGTGAGTAGTCACATCAGAAAACTCAAACGCGGGACGGGAAAACTTAGTCACAAAGGAATTCGTGTCATGGAAAAAGTGAGTCACCGGATGGGAAAATTTTTACTCACCGGACGAGTTTCAATGGAAAATACTTGTAAAATAACCTCTTTGTGTGGGAAAAACTCGAGAACCTCATCACCTTGACTAGTCTCACGGGAAAACTCAGTCACATGAGGGGAAAACTTAGTCACTAAGGAATTTGTGTCATGGGAAAACCTTAGTCAATGGACTAGTTTCAATGGCAAAACCAAGTAAAATAACCTCTTTGTGTTGGAATAACTGGAAAACCTAGCCACTGTGAGTAGTCTCAAGGGAAAACTCAGCCACAGGAGGGGGAAACTTAGTCACTAAGTAATTAGTGCCATGGGACTAATGAGTCAACTAATGGGAAAAGCTTAGTCACCGAACAAGTTTCCCTGGCAAATCCTAGTAAAATAACCTCTTTGTGTGGGAAAAACTAGAAAACCTTATCACTGTGAGTAGTCTCATCGGAAAACTCACTCGAAGGAGGGGAAAACTTGGTCACAAAGGAATTCGTGTCATGGAAAAAATGAGTCACCGGATGCGAAAATTTAACTCACCGGATGAGTTTCAATGGAAAATACTTGTAAAATAACCTCTTTGTGTGGGAAAAACTCGAGAACCTCATCACCTTGACTAGTCTCAAGGGAAAACTCAGTCAAATGAGGGGAAAACTTAGTCACTAAGGAATTAGTGTCATTGGAAAAATGAGTCACCGGATGGGAAAACCTTAGTCAATGGACTAGTTTCAATGGCAAAACCAAGTAAAATAACCTCTTTGTGTTGGAATAACTCGAAAACCTGGCCACTGTGAGTAGTCTCGTGGGAAAACTCAGCCAGAGGAGGGTGAAACTTAGTCACTAAGGAATTAGTTCCATGGGACTAATGAGTCAACTAATGGGAAAACCTTAGTCACCGAACGAGTTTCCATGACAAATACTAGTAAAATAACCTCTTTGTGAGGGAAAACTAGAAAACCTTGTCACTGTGAGAAGTCTCATCGGAAAACTCAGTCGCGGGAGGGGAAAACTTAGTCACAAAGGAATTCGTGTCATGGAAAAAATAAGTCACCGGATGGGAAAATTTTACTCACCGGATGAGTTTCAATGGAAAATACTTGTAAAATAACCTCTTTGTGTGGGAATAACTCGAGAACCTCATCACCTTGACTAGTCATGTGTAAACTCAGTCACATGAGGGGAAAACTTAGTCACTAAGGATTTAGTGTCATGGGAAAAATGAGTGACCGGATGGGAAACCTTAGTCAATGGACTAGTTTCAATGGCAAAACCTAGAAAAATAACCTCTTTGTGTTGGAATAACTCGAAAACCTGGCCACTGTGAGTAGTCTCATGGGAAAACTCAGCCACAGGAGGGTGAAACTTAGTCACTAAGGAATTAGTGCCATGGGACTAATGAGTTAACTAATGGGAAAACCTTAATCACCGACGAGTTTCCATGGCAAATCCTAGTAAAGTAACATCTTTGTGTCGGAGAAACTAGAAAACCTTGTCACTGTGAGTAGTCACATCAGAAAACTCAGTCGCGGGAGGGGAAAACTTAGTCACAAAGGAATTCGTGTTATGGAAAAAATGAGTCACCGGATGGGAAAAAATTACTCACTGGACGAGTTTCAATGGAAAATACTTGTAAAATAACCTCTTTATATGGGAAAAACTCGAGAACCTCATCACCTTGACTAGTCTCACGGGAAAACTCAGTCACATGAGGGGAAAACTAAGTCACTACGGAATTAGTGTCATGGGAAAACCTTAGTCAATGGACTAGTTTCAATGGCAAAACCAAGTAAAATAACCTATTTGTGTAGGAATAAATCGAAAACCTGGCCACTGTGAGTAGTCTCATGGGAAAACTCAGCCACAGGAGGGGGAGACTTAGTCACTAAGTAATTAGTGCCATGGGACTAATGAGTCAACTAATGGGAAAACCTTAGTCACCGAACGTGTTTCCATGGCAAATCCAAGTAAAGAAACATCTTTGTGTGGGAAAAACTAGAAAACCTTTTCACTGTGAGTAGTCTCATCAGAAAACTCACTCGAAGGAGGGGAAAACTTGGTCACAAAGGAATTCGTGTCATGGAAAAAATGAGTCACCGGATGCGAAAATTTAACTCACCGGATGAGTTTCAATGGAAAATACTTGTAAAATAACCTCTTTGTGTGGGAAAAACTCGAGAACCTCATCACCTTGACTAGTCTCAAGGGAAAACTCAGTCACATGAGGGGAAAACTTAGTCACTAAGGAATTAGTGTCATTGGAAAAATGAGTCACCGGATGGGAAAACCTTAGTCAATGGACTAGTTTCAATGGCAAAACCAAGTAAAATAACCTCTTTGTGTTGGAATAACTCGAAAACCTGGCCACTGTGAGTAGTCTCGTGGGAAAACTCAGCCAGAGGAGGGTGAAACTTAGTCACTACGGAATTAGTTCCATGGGACTAATGAGTCAACTAATGGGAAAACCTTAGTCACCGAACGAGTTTCCATGACAAATACTAGTAAAATAACCTCTTTGTGAGGGAAAACTAGAAAACCTTGTCACTGTGAGAAGTCTCATCGGAAAACTCAGTCGCGGGAGGGGAAAACTTAGTCACAAAGGAATTCGTGTCATGGAAAAAATAAGTCACCGGATGGGAAAATTTTACTCACCGGATGAGTTTCAATGGAAAATACTTGTAAAATAACCTCTTTGTGTGGGAATAACTCGAGAACCTCATCACCTTGACTAGTTATGGGTAAACTCAGTCACATGAGGGGAAAACTTAGTCACTAAGGATTTAGTGTCATGGGAAAAATGAGTGACCGGATGGGAAACCTTAGTCGATGGACTAGTTTCAATGGCAAAACCTAGAAAAATAACCTCTTTGTGTTGGAATAACTCGAAAACCTGGCCACTGTGAGTAGTCTCATGGGAAAACTCAGCCACAGGAGGGTGAAACTTAGTCACTAAGGAATTAGTGCCATGGGACTAATGAGTTAACTAATGGGAAAACCTTAGTCACCAACGAGTTTCCATGGCAAATCCTAGTAAAGTAACATCTTTGTGTCGGAGAAACTAGAAAACCTTGTCACTGTGAGTAGTCACATCAGAAAACTCAGTCGCGGGAGGGGAAAACTTAGTCACAAAGGAATTCGTGTTATGGAAAAAATGAGTCACCGGATGGGAAAAAATTACTCACTGGACGAGTTTCAATAGAAAATACTTGTAAAATAACCTCTTTATATGGGAAAAACTCGAGAACCTCATCACCTTGACTAGTCTCACGGGAAAACTCAGTCACATGAGGGGAAAACTAAGTCACTACGGAATTAGTGTCATGGGAAAACCTTAGTCAATGGACTAGTTTCAATGGCAAAACCAATTAAAATAACCTATTTGCGTAGGAATAACTCGAAAACCTGGCCACTGTGAGTAGTCTCATGGGAAAACTCAGCCACAGGAGGGGGAAACTTAGTCACTAAGTAATTAGTGTCATGGGACTAATGAGTCAACTAATGGGAAAAACTTAGTCACCGAACGTGTTTCCATGGCAAATCCAAGTAAAGAAACATCTTTGTGTGGGAAAAACTAGAAAACCTTTTCACTGTGAGTAGTCTCATCAGAAAACTCAGTCGCTGGAGTGGAAAACTTAGTCACAAAGGAATTCGTGTCATGGAAAAAATGAGTCACCGGATGGGAAAATTTTACTCACCGGACGAGTTTCAATGGAAAATACTTGTAAAATAACCTCTTTGTGTGGGAAAAACTCGAGAAGCTCATCACCTTGACTAGTCTCACGGGAAAACTAAGTCACTTGAGGGGAAAACTTAGTCACTAAGGAATTAGTGAAATGGGACTAATGAGTCAACTAACGGGAAAACCTTAGTCACCGAACGAGTTTCCAAGGCAAATCATAGTAAAGTAACATATTTGTGTGGGAAAAAATAGAAAACCTTTTCACCGTGAATCAGAAAACTCAGCCACAGGAGGGGAAACCATAGACACAAAGTAATTCGTGTCATGGAAAAAATGAGTCACCGGATGGGAAAATTTTACTCACCAGACGAGTTTTAACGGAAAATTCTTGTAAAATAACCTCTTTGTGTGGGAAAAACTCGAGAACCTCATCACCGTGACTAGTTTCACGGGAAAACTCAGTCACACGAGGGGAAAACTTAGTCACTAAGGAATTAGTGTCATGGGAAAACCATTGTGAATGCACTAGTTTCAATGGCAAAACCTAGTAAAATAACCTCTTTGTGTTGGAATAACTAGAAAACCTGGCCACTGTGAGTAGTCTCATGGGAAAACTCAGCCACAGGAGGGGGAAACTTAGTCACTAAGTAATTAGTGCCATGGGACTAATGAGTCAACTAATGGGAAAACCTTAGTCACCGAACGTGTTTCAATGGCAAATCCAAGTAAAGAAACATCTTTGTGTGGGAAAACTAGAAAACCTTGTCACTGTGAGTAGTCTCATCGGAAAACTCAGTCGCAGGAGGGGAAAACTTAGTCACAAAGGAATTCGTTTTATGGAAAAACTGAGTGACCGGATGGGAAAATTTTACTCACCAGACGAGTTTCAATGGAAAATACATGTAAAATAACCTCTTTGTGTGGGAAAAACTCGAGAACCTCATCACCTTGACTAGTCTCATGGGAAAAATCAGTCACGTGAGGGGGAAAACTTAGTCACTAAGGAATTAGTGTCATGGGAAAAATGAGTCACTGGATGGGAAAACCTTAGTCAATGGACTATTTTCAATGGCATAACCTAGTAAAATAACCTCTTTGTGTTGGAATAACTCCCAAACCTGGCCACTGTGAGTAGTCTCATGGGAAAACTCTGCCACGGGAGGGGGAAACTTAGTCACTAAGGAATTAGTGCCATGGGATTAATGAGTCAACTAATGGGAAAACCTCAGTCACCGAACAAGTTTCCACGGCAAATCCTAGTAAATTAACCTCTTTGTGTGGGAAAACTAGAAAACCTTGTCACTGTGAGTAGTCTCATCGGAAAACTCAGTCGCTGGAGTGGAAAACTTAGTCACAAAGGAATTCGTGTCATGGAAAAACTGAGTCACCGTATGGGAAAATTTTACTCACCGGACGAGTTTCAATGGAAAATACTTGTAAAATAACCTCTTTGTGTGGGAAAAACTCGAGAACCTCATCACCTTGACTAGTCTCACGGGAAAACTCAGTCACGTGAGGGGAAAACTTAGTCAATAAGGAATTAGTGTCATGGGAAAAATGAGTCACCGGATGGGAAAACCTTAGTCAATGGACTAGTTTCAATGGCATAACCTAGTAAAATAACCTCTTTGTGTTGGAATAACTCCAAAACCTGGCCACTGTGAGTAGTCTCATGGGAAAACTCAGCCACGGGAGGGGGAAACTTAGTCACTAAGGAATTAGTGCCATGGGACTAATGAGTCAACTAATGGGAAAACCTTAGTCACCGAACGAGTTTCCACGGCAAATCCTAGTAAAATAACCTTTTTGTGTGGGAAAAACTAGAAAACCTTGTCACTGTGAGTAGTCTCATCGGAAAACTCAGTCGCTGGAGTGGAAAACTTAGTCACAAAGGAATTCGTGTCATGGAAAAACTGAGTCACCGTATGGGAAAATTTTACTCACCGGACGAGTTTTAATGGAAAATACTTGTAAAATAACCTCTTTGTGTGGGAAAAACTCGAGAACCTCACCACCTTCACTAGTCTCACCGGAAAACTCAGTCACGTGAGGGGAAAACTTAGTCACTAAGGAATTAGTGTCATGGGAAAAATGAGTCACCGGATGGGAAAACCTTAGTCAATGGACTAGTTTCAATGGAAAAACCTAGTAAAATAACCTCTTTGTGTTGGAATAACTCGAAAACCTGGCCACTGTGAGTAGCCTCATGGGAAAACTCAGCCACAGGCGGGGGAAACTTAGTCACTAAGGAATTAGTGCCATGGGACTAATTAGTCAACTAATGGGAAAACCTTAGTCACCGAACGAGTTTCCACGGCAAATCCTAGTAAATTAACCTCTTTGCGTGGGAAAAACCAGAAAACCTTGTCACTATGAGTAGTCTCATCGGAAAACTCAGTCGCGGGAGGGGAAAACTTAGTCATAAAGGAATTCGTGTCATGGTAAAAACGAGTCACCGGATGGGAAAATTTTACTCACCGGACGAGTTTCAATGGAAAATACTTGTAAAATAACCTCTTTGTGTGGGAAAAACTCGACAACCTCATCACCTTGACTAGTCTCATGGGAAAACTCAGTCACGTGAGGGGAAAACTTAGTCAATAAGGAATTAGTGTCATGGGAAAATTGAATCACCGGATGGGAAAACCTTAGTCAATGGACTAGTTTCAATGGCATAACCTAGTAAAATAACCTCTTTGTGTTGGAATAACTCCAAAACCTGGCCACTGTGAGTAGTCTCATGGGAAAACTCAGCCACGGGAGGGGGCTACTTAGTCACTAAGGAATTAGTGCCATGGGACTAATTAGTCAACTAATGGGAAAACCTTAGTCACCGAACGAGTTTCCACGGCAAATCCTAGTAAAATAACCTCTTTGTGTGGGAAAAACTAGAAAACCTTGTCACTGTGAGTAGTCTCATCGGAAAACTCAGTCGCGGGAGGGGAAAACTTAGTCATAAAGGAATTCGTGTCATGGAAAAAACGAGTCACCGGATGGGAAAATTTTACTCACCGGACGAGTTTCAATGGAAAATACTTGTAAAATAACCTCTTTGTGTGGGAAAAACTCGACAACCTCATCACCTTGACTAGTCTCATGGGAAAACTCAGTCACGTGAGGGGAAAACTTAGTCAATAAGGAATTAGTGTCATGGGAAAAATGAGTCACCGGATGGGAAAACCTTAGTCAATGGACTGGTTTCAATGGCATAACCTAGTAAACTAACCTCTTTGTGTTGGAATAACTCCAAAACCTGGCCACTGTGAGTAGTCTCATGGGAAAACTCAGCCACAGGAGGGGGAAACTTAGTCACTAAGGAATTAGTGCCATGGGACTAATTAGTCAACTAATGGGAAAACCTTAGTCACTGAACGAGTTTCCATGGCAAATCCAAGTAAAATAACGTCTTTGTGTGGGAAAAACTAGAAAACCTTGTCACTGTGAGTAGTCTCATCGGAAAACTCAGTCGCTGGAGTGGAAAATTTAGGCACAAAGGAATTCGTGTCATGGAAAAATTGAGTCACCGTATGGGAAAATTTTACTCACCGGACGAGTTTCAATGGAAAATACTTGTAAAATAACCTCTTTGTGTGGGAAAAACTCGAGAACCTCACTAGTCTCACGGGAAAACTCAGTTACATGAGGGGAAAACTTAGTCACTAAGGAATTAGTGTCATGGGAAAAATGAGTCACCGGATGGGAAAACCTTAGTCAATGGACTAGTTTCAATGGCAAAACCTAGTAAAATAACCTCTTTGTGTTGGAATAACTCGAAAACCTGGCCACTGTGAGTAGGCTCATGGGAAAACTCAGCCACAGGAGGGGTAATCTTAGTCACTAGGGAATTAGTGCCATGGGACTAATGAGTCAACTAATGGGAACACCTTAGTTACCGAACGAGTTTCCATGGAAAATCCTAGTCAAGTAACGTCTTTGTGTGGAAAAACTACAAAACCTTGTCACTGTTATTAGTCTCATCGGAAAACTCAGTCGCGGGAGGAGAAAACTTAGTCATAAAGGAATTCGTGTCATGGAAAAAATGAGTCACCGGATGGGAAAATTTTACTCACCGGACGAGATTCAATGGAAAATACTTGTAAAATAACCTTTTTGTGTGGGAAAAACTCGAGAACCTCATCACCTTGACTAGTCTCACGGGAAAACTCAGTCACGTGAGGGGAAAACTTAGTCACTAAGGAATTAGTGTCATGGGAAAAATGAGTCACCGGATGGGAAATCCGTAGTCAATGGACTAGTTTCAATGGCAAAACCTAGTAAAATAACCTCTTTGTGTTGGAATAACTCGAAAACCTAGCCACTGTGAGTAGCCTCATGGGAAAACTCAGCCATAGGAGGGGGAAACTTAGTCACTAAGGAATTAGTGCCATGGGACTAATTAATCAACTAATGGGAAAACCTTAGTCACCGAACGAGTTTCCATGGCAAATCCTAGTAAAGTAACGTCTTTGTGTGGGAAAAACTAGAAAACCTTGTCACTTTTAGTAGTCTCATCGGAAAACTCAGTCGCGGGAGCGGAAAACTTTGTCATAAAGGAATTCGTGTCATGGAAAAAATGAGTCACCGGATGGGAAAATTTTACTCACCAGACGAGTTTCAATGGAGAATACTTGTAAAATAACGTCTTTGTGTGGGAAAAACTCGAGAACCTCATCACCTTGACTAGTCTCACGGGAAAACTCAGTCACGTGACGGGAAAACTTAGTCACTAAGAAATTAGTGTCATGGGAAAAATGAGTCACCGGATGGGAAAACCGTCGTCAATGGACTAGTTTCAATGGCAAAACCTAGTAAAATAACCTGTTTATGTTGGAATAACTCGAAAACCTGGCCACTGTGAGTAGCATCATGGGAAAACTCAGCCACAGGAGGGGGAAACTTAGTCACTAAGGAATTAGTGCCATGGGACTAATGAGTCAACTAATGGGAAAACCTTAGTAACCGAACGAGTTTCCATGGCAAATCCTAGTAAAATAACGTCTTTTTGTGGGAAAAACTTGGAAACCATGTCACTGTTAGTAGTCTCATCGGAAAACTCAGTCGCGGGAGGGGAAAACTTAGTCACAAAGGAATTCGTGTCATGGAAAAAATGAGTCACCGGATGGGAAAATTTTACTCACCGGACAAGTTTCAATGGAAAATACTTGTAAAATAACCTCTTTGTGTGGGAAAAACTCGAGAAGCTCATCACCTTGAGTAGTCTCGCGGGAAAACTCAGTCACGTGAGGGGAAAACTTAGTCACTAAGGAATTAGTGTCATGGGAAAAATGAGTCACCGGATGGGAAAACCTTAGTCAATGGACTAGTTTCAATGGCAAATCCTAGTAAAATAACCTCTTTGTGTTGGAATAACTCCAAAACCTGGCCACTGTGAGTAGTCTCATGGGAAAACTCAGCCACAGGAGGGGGAAACTTAGTCACTAAGGAATAAGTGCCATGGGACTAATGAGTCAACTAATGGGAAAACCTTAGTCACCGAACGAGTTTCCACGGCAAATCCTAGTAAAATAACCTCTTTGTGTGGGAAAAACTGGAAAACCTTGTCACTGTGAGTAGTCTCATCGGAAAACTTAGTCGCTGGAGTGGAAAACTTAGTCACAAAGGAATTCGTGTCATGGAAAAACTGAGTCACCGTATGGGAAAATTTTACTCACCGGACGAGTTTCAATGGAAAATACTTGTAAAATAACCTCTTTGTCTGGGAAAAACTCGAGAACCTCATCACCTTGACTAGTCTCACGGGAAAACTCAGTTACATGAGGGGAAAACTTAGTCACTAAGGAATTAGTGTCATGGGAAAAATGAGTCACCGGATGGGAAAACCTAAGTCAATGGACTAGTTTCAATGGAAAAACCTAGAAAAATAGCCTCTTTGTGTTGGAATAGCTTGAAAACCTGGCCACTGTGAGTAGCCTCATGGGAAAACTCAGCCACAGGAGGGGGAAACTTAGTCACTAAGGAATTAGTGCCATGGGACTAATGAGTCAACTAATGGGAAAACCTTAGTAACCGAACGAGTTTCCATGGCAAATCGTAATAAAGTAACGTCTTTGTGTGGGAAAAACTGGAAAACCTTGTCACTGTTAGTATTCTCATCGGAAAACTCAGTCGCGGGAGGGGAAAACTTATTCATAAAGGAATTCGTGTCATGGAAAAAATGAGTCACCGGATGGGAAAATTTAGTACCGGACGAGTTTCTATGGAAAATACTTGTAAAATAACCTCTTTGTGTGGGAAAAACTCAAGAACCTTATCACCTTGAGTAGTCTCACGGGAATACTCAGTCCCGTGAGGGGAAAACTTAGTCAATAAGGAATTAGTGTCATGGGAAAAATGAGTCATTGGATGGGAAAACCTTAGTCAATGGACTAGTTTCAATGGCAAAACCTAGTAAAATAACATCTTTTTGTTGGAATAACTCGAAAACCTGGCCATTGTGAGTAGACTCATGGGAAAACCCAGCTAGAGGAGGGGGAAACTTAGTCACTAAGGAATTAGTGTCATGGGACTAATGAGTCAACTAATGGGAAAACCTTAGTCACCGAACGAGTTTCCATGGCAAATCCTAGTAAAATAACCTCTTTGTCTAGGAAAAACTAGAAAACTTTGTCACTGTAAGTAGTCTCATTGGAAAACTCAGTCGCAGGAGGGGAAAACTTAGTCACAAAGGAATTCGTTTTATGGAAAAAATGAGTCACCGGATGGGAAAATTTTACTCACCAGACGAGTTTCAATTGAAAATACTTGTAAAATAACCTCTTTTTGTGGGAAAAACTCGAGAAGCTCTTCACCTTGACTAGTCTCACGGGAAAACTCAGTCACGTGAGCGGAAAACTTAGTCACTAAGGAATTAGTGTCATGGGAAAAATGAGTCACCGGATGGGAAAACCTTAGTCAATGGACTAGTTTCAATGGCAAATCCTAGTAAAATAACCTCTTTGAGTTGGAATAACTCCAAAACCTGGCCATTGTGAGTAGTCTCATGGGAAAACCCAGCTAGAGGAGGGGGAAACTTAGTCACTAAGGAATTAGTGTCATGGGACTAATGAGTCAACTAATGGGAAAACCTTAGTCACCGAACGAGTTTCCATGGCAAATCCTAGTAAAATAACCTCTTTGTCAAAGTTTTCTAGTTTTTCCTAGACAAAGAGGTTATTTTACTAGGATTTGCTATGGAAACTCGTTCGGTGACTAAGGTTTTCCCATTAGTTGACTCATTAGTCCCATGGCACTAATTCCTTAGTGACTAAGTTTCACCCTCCTCTGGCTGAGTTTTCCCATGAGACTACTCACAGTGGCCAGGTTTTGGAGTTATTCTAACACAAAGAGGTTATTTTACTAGGATTTTCCATTGAAACTAATCCATTGACTAAGGTTTTCCCATCCGGTGACTCATTTTTCCCATGACACTAATTCCTTAGTGACTAAGTTTTCCGCTCACGTGACTGGGTTTTCCCGTGAGAGTAGTCAAGGTGATGAGCTTCTTGAGTTTTTCCCACACAAAGAGGTTATTTTACAAGTATTTTCCATTGAAACTCGTCTGGTGAGTAAAATTTTCCCATCCGGTGACTCATTTTTTCCATAAAATGAATTCCTTTGTGACTAAGTTTTCCCCTCCTGCGACTGAGTTTTCCGATGAGACTACTTACAGTGACAAAGTTTTCTAGTTTTTCCTAGACAAAGAGGTTATTTTACTAGGATTTGCTATGGAAACTCGTTCGGTGACTAAGGTTTTCCCATTAGTTGACTCATTAGTCCCATGACACTAATTCCTTAGTGACTAAGTTTCCCCCTCCTCTAGCTGAGTTTTCCCATGAGACTACTCACAATGGCCAGGTTTTCGAGTTATTCCAACAAAAAGAGGTTATTTTACTAGGTTTTGCCATTGAAACTAGTCCATTGACTAAGGTTTTCCCATCCGGTGACTCATTTTTCCCATGACACTAATTCCTTAGTGACTAAGTTTTCCCCTCACGTGACTGAGTTTTCCCGTGAGACTAGTCAAGGTGATGAGGTTCTCGAGTTTTTCCCACATAAAGAGGTTATTTTACAAGTATTTTCCATTGAAACTCGTCCGGTGAGTAATATTTTCCCATCCGGTGACTCATTTTTTCCATGACACGAATTCATTTATGACATAGTTTTCCCCTCCCGCGACTGAGTTTTCCGATGAGACTACTAACAGTGACAAAGATTTCTAGTTTTTCCCACACAAAGACGTTACTTTACTAGGATTTGCCATGGAAACTCGTTCGGTGACTAAGGTTTTCCCATTAGTTGACTAATTAGTCCCATGGCACTAATTACTTAGTGACTAAGTTTCCCCCTCCTGTGGCTGAGTTTTCCCATGAGGCTACTCACAGTGGCCAGGTATTCGAGTTATTCCAACACAAAGAGGTTATTTTACTAGGTTTTGCCATTGAAACTAGTCCATTGACTACGGTTTTCCCATCCGGTGACTCATTTTTCCCATGACACTAATTCCTTAGTGACTAAGTTTTCCCCTCACGTGACTGAGTTTTCCCGTGAGACTAGTCAAGGTGATGAGGTTCTCGAGTTTTTCCCACACAAAGAGGTTATTTTACAAGTATTTTCCATTGAAACTCGTCCGGTGAGTAATATTTTCCCATCCGGTGACTCATTTTTTCCATGACACGAATTCATTTATGACTAAGTTTTCCCCTCCCGCGACTGAGTTTTCCGATGAGACTACTAACAGTGACAAGGATTTCTAGTTTTTCCCACACAAAGACGTTACTTTACTAGGATTTGCCATGGAAACTCGTTCGGTGACTAAGGTTTTCCCATTAGTTGACTAATTAGTCCCATGGCACTAATTCCTTAGTGACTAAGTTTCCCCCTCCTGTGGCTTAGTTTTCCCATGAGGCTACTCACAGTGGCCAGGTATTCGAATTATTCCAACACAAAGAGAATATTTTACTAGGTTTTGCCATTGAAACTAGTCCATTGACTAAGGTTTTCCCATCCGGTGACTCATTTTTCCCATGACACTAATTCCTTAGTGACTAAATTTTCCCCTCACGTGACTGAGTTTTCCCGTGAGACTAGTCAAGGTGATGAGGTTCTCGAGTTTTTCCCACACAAAGAGGTTATTTTACAAGTATTTTCCATTGAAACTCGTCCGGTGAGTAAAATTTTCCCATCCGGTGACTCATTTTTTCCATGACACGAATTTATTTATGACTAAGTTTTCCCCTCCCGCGAATGAGTTTTCCGATGAGACTACTCACAGTGACAAGGTTTTCTAGTTTTTCCCACACAAAGACGTTATTTTACTAGGATTTGCCGTGGAAACTCGTTCGGTGACTAAGGTTTTCCCATTAGTTGACTCATTAGTCCCATGGCACTGATTCCCTAGTGACTAAGTTTCCCCCTCCTGTGGTTGAGTTTTCCCATGAGACTACTCACAGTGGCAAGGTTTTCGAGTTATTCCAACACAAAGAGGTTATTTTACTAGGTTTTGCCATTGTAACTAGTCCATTGACTAAGGTTTTCCCATCCGGTGACTCATTTTTCCCATGACACTAATTCCTTAGTGACTAAGTTTTCCCCTCATGTAACTGAGTTTTCCCGTGAGACTAGTGAAGGTGGTGAGGTTCTCGAGTTTTTCCCACACAAAGAGGTTATTTTACAAGTTTTTTCCATTAAAACTCGTCCGGTGAGTAAAATTTTCCCATACGGTGACTCAGTTTTTCCATGACACGAATTCCTTTGTGACTAAGTTTTCCACTCCAGCGACTGAGTTTTCCGATGAGACTACTCACAGTGACGAGGTTTTCTAGTTTTTCCCACACAAAGAGGTTATTTTACTAGGATTTGCTGTGGAAACTCGTTCGGTGACTAAGGTTTTCCCATTAGTTGACTCATTAGTCCCATGGCACTAATTCCTTAGTGACTAAGTTTCCCCCTCCCGTGGCTGAGTTTTCCCATGAGACTACTTACAGTGGCCCGGTTTTGGAGTTATTCCAACACAAAGAGGTTATTTTACTAGGTTATGCCATTGAAACTAGTCCATTGACTAAGGTTTTCCCATCTGGTGACTCATTTTTCCCATGACACTAATTCCTTAGTGACTAAATTTTCCCCTCACGTGACTGAGTTTTCCCGTGAGACTAGTCAAGGTGATGAGGTTCTCGAGTTTTTCCCACACAAAGAGGTTATTTTTCAAGTATTTTCCATTGAAACTCGTCCGGTGAGTAAAGGTTTCCCATACGGTGACTCAGTTTTTCCGTGACACGAATTCCTTTATGACTAAGTTTTCCACTCCAGCGACTGAGTTTTCCGATGAGACTACTCATTGTGACAAGGTTTTCTAGTTTTTCCCACACAAAGAGGTTATTTTACTAGGATTTGCCGTGGAAACTCGTTCGGTGACTAAGGTTTTCCCATTAGTTGACTAATTAGTCCCATGGCACTAATTCCTTAGTGACTAAGTTTCCCTCTCCTGTGGCTGAGTTTTCCCATGAGGCTACTCACAGTGGCCAGGTATTTGAGTTATTCCAACACAAAGAGGTTATTTTACTAGGTTTTGCCATTGAAACTAGTCCATTGACTACGGTTTTGCCATCCGGTGACTCATTTTTCCCATGACACTAATTCCTTAGTGACTAAGTTTTCCCCTCACGTGACTGAGTTTTCCCGTGAGACTTGTGAAGGTGGTGAGGTTCTCGAGTTTTTCCCTCACAAAGACGTTATTTTACAAGTATTTTCCATTGAAACTCGTCCGGTGAGTAAAATTTTCCCATACGGTGACTCAGTTTTTCCATGACACGAATTCCTTTGTGACTAAGTTTTCCACTCCAGCGACTGAGTTTTCCGATGAGACTACTCACAGTGACAAGGTTTTCTACTTTTTCCCACACAAAGAGGTTATTTTACTAGGATTTGCCGTGGAAACTCGTTCGGTGACTAAGGTTTTTGTTCTCGAATTGAGAGAGCATAGAGAGAATAAGTGTTATTAGAATAAGAGATTTCAGGTCCCTTTTACATGAGTCTCCCTTGGCTATTTATAGGGAGGAAGGCCATAAATTATATTTAATTCAGACTAAGCCTATGGGCCTCAAAGATTAGGCCCAATCTCCTATGTATTACAAATAAGCCCCTGGGTCGCCATTCTGGGCCGCCCTTTACTAATGTTGGTCGCCCTCTTACTGTCGTGGGGCGCTCGCCCTGTCCACAAGCCCACAAGACACGAGCTTGAAGTCTGAAAGTGAAGTGTCTTCAACTAGTCTTCATGGCCCGCCACCGGGGGGGGCAGTCGCCCGGTCCACAAGCCCACAAGACACCAAGTCTGAGGCACGAAGATGAAGTGTGTCTTCAAAGAGTACTCGCCATGTAATTCCATCCGACGCTTCCTTTGGGCGGTCATCCCTATAGAACGTGCCTCGTTAAAACCTTCCTAGGAAAAACCCTGTGGGATAAAAACCTAGTGAAGGAAAAAGAGTACAGCATTCTATAGAGAAATTAGTCGCCTAAGGCCTGGGCGCGGAGAGTAAATATGTCGCCAATCCTAGCATGAAAATGAAAGTGAATGTGACGCTGGGTGGGGTCGACATGCCTAGTGTGGAATGAAGTGAGTCGCTCGCCCTATAGGAGTTGTCGTCAGCCCATAAGTCTAACTGAGCCTCGGAAGTATGAAACAGCTCGCCATACTGCAACTTGATCGCCAATCTTGAAAGTGTAAGTACAATGGAGGATCACTCTCCAGGTTGGGCTGGGGTTACTCGCCCAGCTGTACCTCATGCTTTCCTCATCCTGTTACCTGTTTTCTATATTTCTCACCTGCAAACACAGTCATTAGTTCTTCAAGTCGCTACTGGACCATTTTGAAAGAAATAATTTTCTAGGTCGCCACAGAGGCATTTTTCTGAAAGAAATAACTTTTGGGTCGCCACTAGACCATTTTGAAAGAAATAATTTTTGAAGTCGCCACAGGGGCATTATTCTGAAAGAAATAACTTTTGGGTCGCCACTGGACCATTTTGAAATAATTTTTTGCCTCGGATCATTGTTTTGAAGAAACCAAGTTTGATGGCGTCTCTGGGCCATTATCTTGAAAGAAATAAAGTTTAAGGGCGCCTCTAGGCCACTATTTTGAATGAAGATTGAGGGCGCGTCTAGGCCACTGTTTTGAAAGAAATAAAGTTTGAAATCGCCACTGGGGCATTGTTTTGAAAGAAATAATTTTGAGGGCGCTTCTGTAGGCCATTGTTTTCAAAGAAATAAAGTTTGAGGGCGCTTCTAGGCCATGGTAAAAGTGATACTGTAGGCCGCCATTGGACCTTTGTTGCACGCATGGTTTCCGCTCGCGTAACGAGTCGTACTCGCATGGCTCTTCTAACGAGGCTTGGGGGTGCTCGGTCTTACGCAGCTAGGGCGACCAGAGGCTAGAAATTTTATGAGTCACGTGATGACCCGCACGCCCTGTGTTTGTGCTAGTTGTCTGTTATGAGGCTTTGGCCCGCTCAAGGCAGGGCTTTCGCTCGACCTTATTCCGGTGAGACTTTGGCTTGATTTAATTCGATCAAGGCTTTTGCTCGAATGGCGAGGCTTCTGCTCAGTGAGACTTTTGCTCAGATCCCAGTGGCCGCTGGGGTTGCCCGAGGCTTGGCTTAATAGACGTGCTCGATCTTCTTCGATCAAGGCTGGGCTTTCTTTGCCGTATCGCACAAGGGTCGCGCCCCACCGTTCCAAGAGAGCCACCGTTCACGCACCGCGCCTTCCCTCCTGGAAAACGGGACAATGCGCCAGGCTAGAGAGTACAATTTCCCCCTTGGCATCTTGGAAGCGGCAAAGAAATATATTTTGTCACTACTGGACCACGTAATCTGTGAATGTAATTTAGACCCTCTATGGACCTTGGGATTTAGACCGCCACTGGGCCTTGGTATTTAGACCACTACTGGGCCTTGAGATTTAGACCATTTTATGGCCTTGGGATTTAGACCATTTTATGGCCTTGGGATTTAGACCGCCACTGGGCCTCGGTTGTCAAGCGTGCTTATTCGGGCGATCCCATATTAGCGTCAATTTGCATTGTATTGACATATGGGGCGGCCAAATTTTGTTACAAGGGTCGCCTCATCAGACTTTGCCCGCGGGAGTCCTTAAGACTATTAGGAAAGTCCTCCATGCCCTTGTTTTGTACCTGCAAGAGTAAAGTTTTGGGTTTTGGCTGGGCCATCTTAAGGCCCAATTATTGACCTTTTCATAGGCTGAATTTATTATCTTTATTCTCCATGGGGAGAATCCTTCGCGCCCTTGCTTTGTACTACCTTTCCTGTAATAATGCTTTATATTCAAAGCGTTCCTTAGAATCCTTCTAACTGATAATTTCTCCAGGCGCCTTGGCCCAGAAATTGCGTGTATTTCTTATCTCCACCGTGCCTGAAAGAAACATAAAACAGGACCGCCCAAAAACAACAAGAAAAGTTGCATACAAATTCCACGGCAGCCTCCATTAGATCACCCTTCCACCCATACTCAAACGCCCTCATCTCCTAAACAAAAACTTCATTCTAAACCAACACCTCCTTTCAACCAAAACTCCAACGCCATCATCCCCCTAAACCAAAACCTTGCCCTAAACCAAACCACCACCAAATGCTACCATGGAATTTTTCACAAACAAAGGGCGGTCACTTGCAAGAGGATCGCCAAATGGCGGTTGCTCGGGAAACATTAGCGAATCAGAAGATCATTTGATATGTTCTCTCAGTTTTGGATAAGCATTCTGCAGAAGCTCTTTTACAATGTTGCTTGGGGTTTCGAGATGCTCTTTGCTCTGAAGAAAATTATTGCTTTTCCTATGCTTAACTTGCCTCAAATTGTTAGTTAAAAACAAAATATACATATTCATTAACATATTCATAATGATGCAATGTATATACTCAAAACTCCATGAACATACTACTGCATAGTAACCACTATCAGCACATTATGCAATTAGGCTTAAGAATCAATTTTGTAATATCCTGAAGTTTACAAAATATTTTAAATAAATTACAATCTCGACTAATCATACTACTATCCATGCATATAAGGAATATTATCTATACTCAAAATTAATTAAAGTAAGCAGAATGAGACTATGTCAGGCTCAGAAAGATAGCAAACAGCAATACCATTCTCATTGAATTGTGAATCTGACATGAAATCGTTGTTTCTAAATTCATACTAATATTCAAATTATTCTTAAAATTCAAATTATTCAAAAACTGATGATGTTAATTTTCCGGAATCGCTTTTCCAACTAGCTTAATCTCATTAAAACCTCAAAAACACTGTCCTTATTTTAAATATGAAATACAACAATTAAACAATCATCAAGAACCCCTAATACCATGACTGATTAAACAAATAATCTATAATTGAAGGTAAGATAGCAAAATAATTAAATCTGATATGTGCCCAGGATATTATAATCAATTAAATCAAATATGGAATTTGAATAACAAGGTTGATTAAATCAGAATTAGAGTCCCTATGGACTGTTCCCTTTCTTTTGAAAGAAATACTACACATGTATGATATTCTTGTAATGGACATGCCAATGGTGTTTAATATATGATATTCTTGTAATGGACATGCCAATGGTGTTTAATATTGTCAATCACAACATATAGTACACCGACGAAAATGCACATGATAAACGAAAATGATATAAAGCTTCAAACAAGTAGAATACAATATTAACAAATGTAAACATGACACTCAAATTGATCTAGCTTCAAGTGGCATACTTCAGGTTTTAAATTTAAAATCACCAAGGGACCCCTTTTCCTCTAATTCAGAATGATCTCTTCATAATGTAATTGTACAACAACAAAAAGGATTTGATAGAAATTGATAGAAATTCAGAATTGATTCATAAGCATTCGCAGGTTACATGCCACGCTAAGATTTGATAGTAATAACTAACAATGTATACTCAACACTAAGATTGTTTCCAACAACTGAAACGGAATCAGTCTCTCACTCTTTCTTTTTTATTTTCCATAAATACTCATGAACAAAATAAGAGATAATGGGATAAGAATTGTAAATTAAATATAAAAATAAGCGACGGATTATTGATTAAATTAAGAATAAGAACTATAATAAGAAGTCAAATAAAAATTAGGATAAGGAATAAAAGGTAAATTATAAAAATGAGAATTATAATGTTTAATGACGAATATAAATTCAGTTTTGATAACTGTTGAGCTACTGAAATTTAATTTCATCATATGATACTAAGTGGTATTCAATAATTTTAAATTATAATCCTATGAATTTGATTGCATATTAACATGAAGATAAGAACAGAAGAAAGCAAAGGATAACATACATTTTCTCAACTATGCTCCACATTTTGACCATAACAAGAAACTAGATATCAAAACGGTTTGACCATGGAATTGAAATCATACTACGCTACTCTTTAGAACAAAAATCGAACTCAACAGCCCTAGAGTTAATATAGAATATGCTCTGGACAAATGCTGAATAGACTACAACAATTAATCAAAGAGACTGAAACCCATATTTGGATCAGCATAAAAATAAAGAGAAGGATAAACAAATCAGAATAATTTTAAATAAGATTTACCAAATCAACTCATGCTTACAATTTGCATAAAAAACTAGAAAGCAAGACGTTGTACATAATACTGCGATACTGGAAACTATTCTTTCCATTTGACCTTTTAATTATGCAGGACATTTCACCTCTAATGGTTTCTTTTTTATTCGTATCTTTTTGTACTGTAGTCAAGTTTCTTGCTTATGTCTTATGTGTTTTACTCTAGATTTAATAAATTTGGAGTTGATAGTGGACCTGCTGCTAAAACATTCAGACTAGAGATTTAATAAATTTCTTGCTACTGATGCATTTTGCTCTCATGTTGTGTGACTAAAATAAGAGGAGATCTTTGCGTATATCATTATTAAATTGGCAATCTTGGCTTGAATTTATCCTAATTGTACGATGCAGGTTGCCTTCCTTTCGTCTTGGGTTTCTTTCCTGGTAACTTTTTTTTTTTGAACTGTTCTTTCCTGGTAACTTAAACTAGCTCTAAATATCCTCTAAAGAGCAAGGCATTAATCAAAATACTTTTATGTAAAATGTTTTGGATTACAGTGGGTTCCCAAGTAATGCATTTAAGTCTGCTGGGTCTTGATCTATAGCAATTAATACTATCTACTACTAAATAGAACACAAACATGATTTACTGACATGTATATGTTTTTAGACCTGTGGCAAAACTATGGTGTTTTCCAATTAAAAAAAAGTAAAATATCTCCAATTTCTATTTGCTTGCCTCATATAAATTTTTTGCTAGAAATTACATTGTCTACTTTGACATTGAATATATTTATATCCTGCAATAAAGGAAATGAGAGGCAAAATAATAGATCACCAATTAGAAGGAGAGAACACTGCCCTGGTTTATGATAATAGAGCTTATTGAACCAACTTGGCCAGCCTCTTCTCCCCTTCCCTTTTCGCATGAAAGATAAGCTAACTGAGAGTGCTTTATGGATTCCTAACTCTAAGCATTCTTCGGATGCCATAAGCTCGCCGATTTTCATCACAAATTCCAAGGAAACATGAAAAAGAACAGATTAAATTTTGTCAAGCATTTCAACAAACACTTTTCAAGTATTAAAACTTTAATAACAATAGGATAGAAAATTCATTCAGCCTATTAGTGAGTCTGTATATGCACACATCAGAACCACAATTAAATTGTAGGAAACCACTTAGAACGAAAAAGAGCTAGAGATAGAGTGAACTGCGAAACAGATGTCATTCAGTCATTTGGTCAAATGATCAGGAAACATAAAATCTGCAATGGAAATGTATGAAAGATAATTAACTCAGGCCTTTCATCGAGCAATTTGAAGGCAAGGACACTTCAATTTCAATTAATCAGCAATAATTGAGCATGGACAGAAACAGAGTTCATTCTGAAATTTTATCGAATAGTTTGCAGACCACGTGCAGAAAAATTTAGTCAATTTATCAAACGTTAATTGTGCATCTAAGTCATATCAGAAATATCGAACATAACTTAAAACATGAAAGAGATAAAGTGAACAAAAAGATGAAGTGAATCAATGAATTAAGGAACCGGTGTCAAAGGTGTGCCGTGACTTCAAGCAATGGGTTAGCTTTGGTGTCGGCTCAGTTCCAGACCTTTCAGACGCGTCCAATTTTCATTACTCGCCCGTATTTGATCCTGAGTTCAACAGCAATATGAAGAAAAAGCAGTAACATACACTCGGGCATTTCATCAAACAGTTAGCAGACACCAAAATCATAATGAAAATATAGAAAATAACATATGGAGGAATATGAGATAGAAGGATCAAAGAGATTGAATGGTTCCATGAACCGAAGCAGAGATTGGTTGCGGAACTTGATGGAGAAGAGTAGACTTAATTGTTCTCCACTCGCGAGTGGTCTGTCACCCAAAAATGGATGGCGGTGCTTCTACCGCCGCATCGGAAGGGCTCGCCAACGCCGCTTAAATCGCTTCTTGTTACATATTCCGCTCATCTCGCCCTCGATGCCGATCTTTTCTTCCTTTTGCTTTCTACGATTCCTTCCTCCTCCTTTTGTTTTTGCTCGACCTGCTTCTTTCTCATGTGTGTAATCGCGTGTTTGCTCGGTTTGGCGGTGGAATCACCGTCTCAACTAGAAGGACGATGGGATGGAGGCTGCGGTATCCAAGTCGACGTCAGCGCCGAGAATTGATCTTCGTCTTCGCCGTCGCTGTCCACCTATTGGGCGTTTGACGGCGGCTAAAGGTCAAAGAGTGAAGAAGGAAGGGTGGCGGCGCTGGAGGCCGATTGGAAGAGGAGTGGTGGTGGCGGCTGCACTTTGGCGGCTTGAAGGTTGAAGGAGGTGAGGACTCAGGAGGCGGCGGCCAGGCTTGGTGACGGCGCTGGGTAAAGCTAGAAGAACTAGGGTTCTTTAGGTCTAGCTCTTTTTTCTTATTTTTTCTCTATTTTTTTTTAATTGCCCCTCACTCAGGCAGTAGAACACGAAAGATTTTTCGTGGGGTGGGAAAAGTTTTACCTTTCCCCACAGACGGCGCCAAATGTTCTCGAATTGAGAGAGCATAGAGAGAATAAGTGTTATTAGAATAAGAGATTTCAGGTCCCTTTTACATGAGTCTCCCTTGGCTATTTATAGGGAGGAAGGCCATAAATTACATTTAATTCAGACTAAGCCTATGGGCCTCAAAGATCAGGCCCAATCTCCTATGTATTACAAATAAGCCCCTGGGTCGCCATTCTGGGCCGCCCTTTACTAATGTTGGTCGCCCTCTTACTGTCGTGGGGCGCTCGCCCTGTCCAGTTTTCCCATTAGTTGACTCATTAGTCCCATGGCACTAATTCCTTAGTGACTAAGTTTCCCCCTCCCATGGCTGAGTTTTCCCATGAGACTACTCACAGTGGCCAGGTTTTGGAGTTATTCCAACACAAAGAGGTTATTTTACTAGGTTATGCCATTGAAACTAGTCCATTGACTAAGGTTTTCTCATCCGGTGACTCATTTTTCCCATGACACTAATTCCTTATTAACTAAGTTTTCCCCTCACGTGACTAAGTTTTCCCGTGAGACTAGTCAAGGTGATGAGGTTGTCGACTTTTTCCCACACAAAGAGGTTATTATACAAGTATTTTCCATTGAAACTCGTCCGGTGAGTAAAATTTTCCCATACGGTGACTCAGTTTTTTCATGACACGAATTCCTTTGTGACTAAGTTTTCCACTCCAGCGACTGAGTTTTCCGATGAGACTACTCACAGTGACAAGGTTTTCTACTTTTTCCCACACAAAGAGGTTATTTTACTAGGATTTGCCGTGGAAACTCGTTCGGTGACTAAGGTTTTCCCATTAGTTGACTCATTAGTCCCATGGCACTAATTCCTTAGTGACTAACTTTCCCCCTCTCGTGGCTGAGTTGTCCCATGAGACTACTCACAGTGGCCAGGTTTTGGAGTTATTCCAACACAAAGAGGTTATTTTACTAGGTTATGCCATTGAAACGGTTTTCCCATCCGGTGACTCATTTTTCCCATGACACTAATTCCTTATTGACTAAGTTTTCCCCTCACGTGACTGAGTTTTCCCATGAGACTAGTCAAGGTGATGAGGTTCTCGAGTTTTTCCCACACAAAGAGGTTATTTTACAAGTATTTTCCATTGAAACTCGTCCGGTGAGTAAAATTTTCCCATCCGGTGATTCGTTTTTTCCATGACACGAATTCCTTTATGACTAAGTTTTCCCCTCCCGCGACTGAGTTTTCCGATGAAACTACTCACAGTGACAAAGGTTTTCTAGCTTTTCCCACACAAAGAGGTTAATTTACTAGGATTTGCCGTGGAAACTCGTTCAGTGACTAAGGTTTTCCCATTAGTTGACTAATTAGTCCCATGGCACTAATTCCTTAGTGACTAAGTTTCCCCCTCCTGTGGCTGAGTTTTCCCATGAGGCTACTCACAGTGGCCAGGTTATCGAGTTATTCCAACACAAAGAGGTTATTTTACTAGGTTTTGCCATTGAAACTAGTCCATTGACTAAGGTTTTCCCATCCGGTGACTCATTTTTCCCATGACACCATTCCTTAGTGACTAAGTTTTCCCCTCATGTAACTAAGTTTTCCCGTGAGACTAGTGAAGGTGGTGAGGTTCTCGAGTTTTTCCCACACAAAGAGGTTATTTTACAAGTATTTTCCATTGAAAATCGTCCGGTGAGTAAAATTTTCCCATACGGTGACTCAGTTTTTCCATGACACGAATTCTTTTGTGACTAAGTTTTCCAGTCCAGCGACTGAGTTTTCCGATGAGACTACTCACGGTGACAAGGTTTTCTAGTTTTTCCCACACAAAGAGGTTATTTTACTAGGATTTGCCGTGGAAACTCGTTCGGTGACTAAGGTTTTCCCATTAGTTGACTCATTAGTCCCATGGAACTAATTCCTTAGAGACTAAGTTTCCCCCTCCCGTGGCTGAGTTTTCCCATGAGACTACTCACAGTGGCCAGGTTTTGGAGTTATTCCAACACAAATAGGTTATTTTACTAGGTTATGCCATTGAAACTAGTCCATTGACTAAGGTTTTCCCATCCGGTGACTCATTTTCCCATGACACTAATTCCTTAGTAACTAAGTTTTTTCATATATAACTGAGTTTTCCCGTGAGACTAGTGAAGGTGGTGAGGTTCTCGAGTTTTTCCCACACAAAGAGGTTATTTTACAAGTATTTTCCATTGAAACTCGTCCGGTGAGTAAAATTTTCCCATACGGTGACTCAGTTTTTCCGTGACACGAATTCCATTATGACTAAGTTTTCCACTCCAGCGACTGAGTTTTCCGATGAGACTACTCACTGTGACAAGGTTTTCTAGTTTTTCCCACACAAAGAGGTTATTTTACTAGGATTTGCCGTGGAAACTCGTTCGGTGACTAAGGTTTTCCCATTAGTTGACTAATTAGTCCCATGGCACTAATTCCTTAGTGACTAAGTTTCCCCCTCCTGTGGCTGAGTTTTCCCATAAGGCTACTCACAGCGGCCAGGTTTTCGAGTTATTCCAACACAAAGAGGTTATTTTACTAGGTTTTGCCATTGAAACTAGTCCATTGACTAAGGTTTTCCCATCCGGTGACTCATTTTTCCCATGACACTAATTCCTTAGTGACTAAGTTTTCCCCTCACGTGACTGAGTTTTCCCGTGAGACTAGTGAAGGTGGTGAGGTTCTCGAGTTTTTCCCACACAAAGAGGTTATTTTACAAGTATTTTCCATTGAAACTCGCCCGGTGAGTAAAATTTTCCCATACGGTGACTCAGTTTTTCCATGACACGAATTCCTTTGTGACTAAGTTTTCCACTCCAGCGACTGAGTTTTCCGATGAGACTACTCACAGTGACAAGGTTTTCTAGTTTTTCCCACACAAAGAGGTTATTTTACTAGGATTTGCCGTGGAAACTCGTTCGGTGACTAAGGTTTTCCCATTAGTTGACTAATTAGTCCTATGGCACTAATTCCTTAGTGACTAAGTTTCCCCCTCCCGTGACTGAGTTTTCCCATGAGACTACTCACAGTGGCCAGGTTTTGGAGTTATTCCAACACAAAGAGGTTATTTTACTAGGTTTTGCCATTGAAACTAGTCCATTGACTAAGGTTTTCCCATCCGGTGACTCATTTTTCCCATGACACCATTCCTTAGTGACTAAGTTTTCCCCTCATGTAACTAAGTTTTCCCGTGAGACTTGTGAAGGTGGTGAGGTTCTCGAGTTTTTCCCACACAAAGAGGTTATTTTACAAGTATTTTCCATTGAAACTCGCCCGGTGAGTAAAATTTTCCCATACGGTGACTCAGTTTTTCCATGACACGAATTCCTTTGTGACTAAGTTTTCCACTCCAGCGACTGAGTTTTTCGATGAGACTACTCACGGTGACAAGGTTTTCTAGTTTTTCCCACACAAAAAGGTTAATTTACTAGGATTTGCCGTGGAAACTCGTTCGGTGACTAAGGTTTTCCCATTAGTTGACTCATTAGTCCTATGGCACTAATTCCTTAGTGACTAAGTTTCCCCCTCCCGTGACTGAGTTTTCCCATGAGACTACTCACAGTGGCCAGGTTTTGGAGTTATTCCAACACAAAGAGGTTATTTTACTAGGTTATGCCATTGAAACTAGTCCATTGACTAAGGTTTTCCCATCCGGTGACTCATTTTTCCCATGACACTAATTCCTTACTGACTAAGTTTTCCCCTCACGTGACTGAGTTTTCCCATGAGACTAGTCAAGGTGATGAGGTTGTCGAGTTTTTCTCACACAAAGAGGTTATTTTACAAGTATTTTCCATTGAAACTCGTCCAGTGAGTAAAATTTTCCCATACGGTGACTCAGTTTTTTCATGACACGAATTCCTTTGTGACTAAGTTTTCCACTCCAGCGACTGAGTTTTCCGATGAGAATACTAACAGTGACAAGGTTTTCCAGTTTTTCCCACACAAAGACATTACTTTATTAGGATTTGCCATGGAAACTCGTTCGGTTACTAAGGTTTTCCCATTAGTTGACTCATTAGTCCCATGGCACTAATTCCTTAGTGACTAAGTTTCCCCCTCCTGTGGCTGAGTTTTCCCATGAGGCTACTCACAGTGGCCAGGTTTTCAAGCTATTCCAACACAAAGAGGCTATTTTTCTAGGTTTTTCCATTGAAACTAGTCCATTGACTTAGGTTTTCCCTTCCGGTGACTCATTTTTCCCATGACACTAATTCCTTAGTGACTAAGTTTTCCCCTCATGTAACTGAGTTTTCCCGTGAGACTAGTGAAGGTGGTGAGGTTCTCGAGTTTTTCCCTCACAAAGAGGTTATTTTACAAGTATTTTCCATTGAAACTCGTCCGGTGCGTAAAATTTTCCCATACGGTGACTCAGTTTTTCCATGACACGAATTCCTTTGTGACTAAGTTTTCCACTCCAGCGACTGAGTTTTCCGATGAGACTACTCACAGTGACAAGGTTTTCTAGTTTTTCCCACACAAAGAGGTTATTTTACTAGGATTTGCCGTGGAAACTCGTTCGGTGACTAAGGTTTTCCCATTAGTTGACTCATTAGTCCTATGGCACTAATTCCTTAGTGACTAAGTTTCCCCCTCCCGTGACTGAGTTTTCCCATGAGACTACTCACAGTGGCCAGGTTTTGGAGTTATTCCAACACAAAGAGGTTATTTTACTAGGTTATGCCATTGAAACTAGTCCATTGACTAAGGTTTTCCCATCCGGTGACTCATTTTTCCCATGACACTAATTCCTTATTGACTAAGTTTTCCCCTCACGTGACTGAGTTTTCCCATGAGACTAGTCAAGGTGATGAGGTTGTCGAGTTTTTCCCACACAAAGAGGTTATTTTACAAGTATTTTCCATTGAAACTCGTCCGGTGAGTAAAATTTTCCCATACGGTGACTCAGTTTATTCATGACACGAATTCCTTTGTGACTAAGTTTTCCACTCCAGCGACTGAGTTTTCCGATGAGACTACTCACAGTGACAAGGTTTTCTAGTTTTTCCCACACAAAGAGGTTATTTTACTAGGATTTGCCGTGGAAACTCATTCGGTGACTAAGGTTTTCCCATTAGTTGACTAATTAGTCCTATGGCACTAATTCCTTAGTGACTAAGTTTCCCCCTCCTGTGGCTGAGTTTTCCCATGAGGCTACTCACAGCGGCCAGGTTATCGAGTTATTCCAATACAAAGAGGTTATTTTACTAGGTTTTGCCATTGAAACTAGTCCATTGACTAAGGTTTTCCCATCCGGTGACTCATTTTTCCCATGACACCATTCCTTAGTGACTAAGTTTTCCCCTCATGTAACTAAGTTTTCCCGTGAGACTTGTGAAGGTGGTGAGGTTCTCGAGTTTTTCCCACACAAAGAGGTTATTTTACAAGTATTTTCCATTGAAACTCGCCCGGTGAGTAAAATTTTCCCATACGGTGACTCAGTTTTTCCATGACACGAATTCCTTTGTGACTAAGTTTTCCACTCCAGCGACTGAGTTTTTCGATGAGACTACTCACGGTGACAAGGTTTTCTAGTTTTTCCCACACAAAAAGGTTAATTTACTAGGATTTGCCGTGGAAACTCGTTCGGTGACTAAGGTTTTCCCATCAGTTGACTAATTAGTCCCATGGCACTAATTCCTTAGTGACTAAGTTTCCCCCTCCCGTCGCTGAGTTTTCCCATGAGACTACTCACAGTGGCCAGGTTTTGGAGTTATTCCAACACAAAGAGGTTATTTTACTAGGTTATGCCATTGAAACTAGTCCATTGACTAAGGTTTTCCCATCCGGTGACTCATTTTTCCCATGACACTAATTCCTTAGTGACTAAGTTTTTTCATATGTAACTGAGTTTTCCCGTGAGACTAGTGAAGGTGGTGAGGTTCTCGAGTTTTTCCCACACAAAGAGGTTATTTTACAAGTATTTTCCATTGAAACTCGCCCGGTGAGTAAAATTTTCCCATACGGTGACTCAGTTTTTCCATGACACGAATTCCTTTGTGACTAAGTTTTCCACTCCAGCGACTGAGTTTTCCGATGAGACTACTCACAGTGACAAGGTTTTCTAGTTTTTCCCACACAAAGAGGTTATTTTACTAGGATTTGCCGTGGAAACTCGTTCGGTGACTAAGGTTTTCCCATTAGTTGACTAATTAGTCCCATGGCACTAATTCCTTAGTGACTAAGTTTCCCCCTCCTGTGGCTGAGTTTTCCCATGAGGCTACTCACAGTGGCCAAGTTATCGAGTTATTCCAATACAAAGAGGTTATTTTACTAGGTTATGCCATTGAAACTAGTCCATTGACTAAGGTTTTCCCATCCGGTGACTCATTTTTCCCATGATACTAATTCCTTAGTGACTAAGTTTTTTCATATGTAACTGAGTTTTCCCGTGAGACTAGTGAAGGTGGTGAGGTTCTCGAGTTTTTCCCACACAAAGAGGTTATTTTACAAGTATTTTCCATTGAAACTCGTCCGATGAGGAAAATTTTCCCATACGGTGACTCAGTTTTTCCATGACACGAATTCATTTGTGACTAAGTTTTCCACTCCAGCGACTGAGTTTTCCGATGAGAGTACTCACAGTGACAAGGTTTTCTAGTTTTTCCCACACAAAGAGGTTATTTTACTAGGATTTGCCATGGAAACTCGTTCGGTGACTAAGGTTTTCCCATTACTTGACTCATTAGTCCCATGGCACTAATTCCTTAGTGACTAAGTTTCCCCCTCCCGTGGCTGAGTTTTCCCATGAGACTACTCACAGTGGCCAGGTTTTGGAGTTATTCCAACACAAAGAGGTTATTTTACTAGGTTATGCCATTGAAACTAGTCCATTGACTAAGGTTTTCCCATCCGGTGACTCATTTTTCCCATGACACTAATTCCTTATTGACTAAGTTTTCCCCTCACGTGACTGAGTTTTCCCATGAGACTAGTCAAGGTGATGAGGTTGTCGAGTTTTTCCCACACAAAGAGGTTATTTTACAAGTATTTTCCATTGAAACTCGTCCGGTGAGTAAAATTTTCCCATACGGTGACTCAGTTTTTTCATGACACGAATTCCTTTGTGACTAAGTTTTCCACTCCAGCGACTGAGTTTTCCGATGAGACTACTCACAGTGACAAGGTTTTCTAGTTTTTCCCACACAAAGAGGATATTTTACTAGGATTTGCCGTGGAAACTCGTTCAGTGACTAAGGTTTTCCCATTAGTTGACTAATTAGTCCCATGGCACTAATTCCTTAGTGACTAAGTTTCACCCTCCTGTGGCTGAGTTTTCCCATGAGGCTACTCACAGTGGCCAGGTTATCGAGTTATTCCAATACAAAGAGGTTATTTTACTAGGTTTTGCCATTGAAACTAGTCCATTGACTAAGGTTTTCTCATCCGGTGACTCATTTTTCCCATGACACCATTCCTTAGTGACTAAGTTTTCCCCTCATGTAACTAAGTTTTCCCGTGAGACTAGTGAAGGTGGTGAGGTTCTCAAGTTTTTCCCACACAAAGAGGTTATTTTACAAGTATTTTCCATTGAAACTCGTCCGGTGAGTAAAATTTTCCCATACGGAGACTCAGTTTTTCCATGACACGAATTCCTTTGTGACTAAGTTTTCCACTCCAGCGACTGAGTTTTCCGATGAGACTACTCACGGTGACAAGGTTTTCTAGTTTTTCCCACACAAAGAGGTTATTTTACTAGGATTTGCCGTGGAAACTCGTTCGGTGACTAAGGTTTTCCCATTAGTTGACTCATTAGTCCCATGGAACTAATTCCTTAGAGACTAAGTTTCCCCCTCCCGTCGCTGAGTTTTCCCATGAGACTACTCACAGTGGCCAGGTTTTGGAGTTATTCCAACACAAAGAGGTTATTTTACTAGGTTATGCCATTGAAACTAGTCCATTGACTAAGGTTTTCCCATCCGGTGACTCATTTTTCCCATGACACTAATTCCTTACTGACTAAGTTTTCCCCTCACGTGACTGAGTTTTCCCATGAGACTAGTCAAGGTGATGAGGTTGTCGAGTTTTTCTCACACAAAGAGGTTATTTTACAAGTATTTTCCATTGAAACTCGTCCAGTGAGTAAAATTTTCCCATACGGTGACTCAGTTTTTTCATGACACGAATTCCTTTGTGACTAAGTTTTCCACTCCAGCGACTGAGTTTTCCGATGAGAATACTAACAGTGACAAGGTTTTCCAGTTTTTCCCACACAAAGACGTTACTTTATTAGGATTTGCCATGGAAACTCGTTCGGTTACTAAGGTTTTCCCATTAGTTGACTCATTAGTCCCATGGCACTAATTCCTTAGTGACTAAGTTTCCCCCTCCTGTGGCTGAGTTTTCCCATGAGGCTACTCACAGTGGCCAGGTTTTCAAGCTATTCCAACACAAAGAGGCTATTTTTCTAGGTTTTTCCATTGAAACTAGTCCATTGACTTAGGTTTTCCCTTCCGGTGACTCATTTTTCCCATGACACTAATTCCTTAGTGACTAAGTTTTCCCCTCATGTAACTGAGTTTTCCCGTGAGACTAGTGAAGGTGGTGAGGTTCTCGAGTTTTTCCCTCACAAAGAGGTTATTTTACAAGTATTTTCCATTGAAACTCGTCCGGTGCGTAAAATTTTCCCATACGGTGACTCAGTTTTTCCATGACACGAATTCCTTTGTGACTAAGTTTTCCACTCCAGCGACTGAGTTTTCCGATGAGACTACTCACAGTGACAAGGTTTTCTAGTTTTTCCCACACAAAGAGGTTATTTTACTAGGATTTGCCGTGGAAACTCGTTCGGTGACTAAGGTTTTCCCATTAGTTGACTCATTAGTCCTATGGCACTAATTCCTTAGTGACTAAGTTTCCCCCTCCCGTGACTGAGTTTTCCCATGAGACTACTCACAGTGGCCAGGTTTTGGAGTTATTCCAACACAAAGAGGTTATTTTACTAGGTTATGCCATTGAAACTAGTCCATTGACTAAGGTTTTCCCATCCGGTGACTCATTTTTCCCATGACACTAATTCCTTATTGACTAAGTTTTCCCCTCACGTGACTGAGTTTTCCCATGAGACTAGTCAAGGTGATGAGGTTGTCGAGTTTTTCCCACACAAAGAGGTTATTTTACAAGTATTTTCCATTGAAACTCGTCCGGTGAGTAAAATTTTCCCATACGGTGACTCAGTTTATTCATGACACGAATTCCTTTGTGACTAAGTTTTCCACTCCAGCGACTGAGTTTTCCGATGAGACTACTCACAGTGACAAGGTTTTCTAGTTTTTCCCACACAAAGAGGTTATTTTACTAGGATTTGCCGTGGAAACTCATTCGGTGACTAAGGTTTTCCCATTAGTTGACTAATTAGTCCTATGGCACTAATTCCTTAGTGACTAAGTTTCCCCCTCCTGTGGCTGAGTTTTCCCATGAGGCTACTCACAGCGGCCAGGTTATCGAGTTATTCCAATACAAAGAGGTTATTTTACTAGGTTTTGCCATTGAAACTAGTCCATTGACTAAGGTTTTCCCATCCGGTGACTCATTTTTCCCATGACACCATTCCTTAGTGACTAAGTTTTCCCCTCATGTAACTAAGTTTTCCCGTGAGACTTGTGACGGTGGTGAGGTTCTCGAGTTTTTCCCACACAAAGAGGTTATTTTACAAGTATTTTCCATTGAAACTCGCCCGGTGAGTAAAATTTTCCCATACGGTGACTCAGTTTTTCCATGACACGAATTCCTTTGTGACTAAGTTTTCCACTCCAGCGACTGAGTTTTTCGATGAGACTATTTCTAGTTTTTCCCACACAAAAAGGTTAATTTACTAGGATTTGCCGTGGAAACTCGTTCGGTGACTAAGGTTTTCCCATCAGTTGACTAATTAGTCCCATGGCACTAATTCCTTAGTGACTAAGTTTCCCCCTCCCGTCGCTGAGTTTTCCCATGAGACTACTCACAGTGGCCAGGTTTTGGAGTTATTCCAACACAAAGAGGTTATTTTACTAGGTTATGCCATTGAAACTAGTCCATTGACTAAGGTTTTCCCATCCGGTGACTCATTTTTCCCATGACACTAATTCCTTAGTGACTAAGTTTTTTCATATGTAACTGAGTTTTCCCGTGAGACTAGTGAAGGTGGTGAGGTTCTCGAGTTTTTCCCACACAAAGAGGTTATTTTACAAGTATTTTCCATTGAAACTCGTCCGATGAGGAAAATTTTCCCATACGGTGACTCAGTTTTTCCATGACACGAATTCATTTGTGACTAAGTTTTCCACTCCAGCGACTGAGTTTTCCGATGAGAGTACTCACAGTGACAAGGTTTTCTAGTTTTTCCCACACAAAGAGGTTATTTTACTAGGATTTGCCATGGAAACTCGTTCGGTGACTAAGGTTTTCCCATTACTTGACTCATTAGTCCCATGGCACTAATTCCTTAGTGACTAAGTTTCCCCCTCCCGTGGCTGAGTTTTCCCATGAGACTACTCACAGTGGCCAGGTTTTGGAGTTATTCCAACACAAAGAGGTTATTTTACTAGGTTATGCCATTGAAACTAGTCCATTGACTAAGGTTTTCCCATCCGGTGACTCATTTTTCCCATGACACTAATTCCTTATTGACTAAGTTTTCCCCTCACGTGACTGAGTTTTCCCATGAGACTAGTCAAGGTGATGAGGTTGTCGAGTTTTTCCCACACAAAGAGGTTATTTTACAAGTATTTTCCATTGAAACTCGTCCGGTGAGTAAAATTTTCCCATACGGTGACTCAGTTTTTTCATGACACGAATTCCTTTGTGACTAAGTTTTCCACTCCAGCGACTGAGTTTTCCGATGAGACTACTCACAGTGACAAGGTTTTCTAGTTTTTCCCACACAAAGAGGATATTTTACTAGGATTTGCCATGGAAACTCGTTCAGTGACTAAGGTTTTCCCATTAGTTGACTAATTAGTCCCATGGCACTAATTCCTTAGTGACTAAGTTTCACCCTCCTGTGGCTGAGTTTTCCCATGAGGCTACTCACAGTGGCCAGGTTATCGAGTTATTCCAATACAAAGAGGTTATTTTACTAGGTTTTGCCATTGAAACTAGTCCATTGACTAAGGTTTTCTCATCCGGTGACTCATTTTTCCCATGACACCATTCCTTAGTGACTAAGTTTTCCCCTCATGTAACTAAGTTTTCCCGTGAGACTAGTGAAGGTGGTGAGGTTCTCAAGTTTTTCCCACACAAAGAGGTTATTTTACAAGTATTTTCCATTGAAACTCGTCCGGTGAGTAAAATTTTCCCATACGGAGACTCAGTTTTTCCATGACACGAATTCCTTTGTGACTAAGTTTTCCACTCCAGCGACTGAGTTTTCCGATGAGACTACTCACGGTGACAAGGTTTTCTAGTTTTTCCCACACAAAGAGGTTATTTTACTAGGATTTGCCGTGGAAACTTGTTCGGTGACTAAGGTTTTCCCATTAGTTGACTCATTAGTCCCATGGAACTAATTCCTTAGAGACTAAGTTTCCCCCTCCCGTCGCTGAGTTTTCCCATGAGACTACTCACAGTGGCCAGGTTTTGGAGTTATTCCAACACAAAGAGGTTATTTTACTAGGTTATGCCATTGAAACTAGTCCATTGACTAAGGTTTTCCCATCCGGTGACTCATTTTTCCCATGACACTAATTCCTTAGTGACTAAGTTTTTTCATATGTAACTGAGTTTTCCCGTGAGACTAGTGAAGGTGGTGAGGTTCTCGAGTTTTTCCCACACAAAGAGGTTATTTTACAAGTATTTTCCATTGAAACTCGCCCGGTGAGTAAAATTTTCCCATACGGTGACTCAGTTTTTCCATGACACGAATTCCTTTGTGACTAAGTTTTCCACTCCAGCGACTGAGTTTTCCGATGAGACTACTCACAGTGACAAGGTTTTCTAGTTTTTCCCACACAAAGAGGTTATTTTACTAGGATTTGCCGTGGAAACTCGTTCGGTGACTAAGGTTTTCCCATTAGTTGACTAATTAGTCCCATGGCACTAATTCCTTAGTGACTAAGTTTCCCCCTCCTGTGGCTGAGTTTTCCCATGAGGCTACTCACAGTGGCCAAGTTATCGAGTTATTCCAATACAAAGAGGTTATTTTACTAGGTTATGCCATTGAAACTAGTCCATTGACTAAGGTTTTCCCATCCGGTGACTCATTTTTCCAATGATACTAATTCCTTAGTGACTAAGTTTTTTCATATGTAACTGAGTTTTCCCGTGAGACTAGTGAAGGTGGTGAGGTTCTCGAGTTTTTCCCACACAAAGAGGTTATTTTACAAGTATTTTCCATTGAAACTCGTCCGATGAGGAAAATTTTCCCATACGGTGACTCAGTTTTTCCATGACACGAATTCATTTGTGACTAAGTTTTCCACTCCAGCGACTGAGTTTTCCGATGAGAGTACTCACAGTGACAAGGTTTTCTAGTTTTTCCCACACAAAGAGGTTATTTTAGTAGGATTTGCCATGGAAACTCGTTCGGTGACTAAGGTTTTCCCATTACTTGACTCATTAGTCCCATGGCACTAATTCCTTAGTGACTAAGTTTCCCCCTCCCGTGGCTGAGTTTTCCCATGAGACTACTCACAGTGGCCAGGTTTTGGAGTTATTCCAACACAAAGAGGTTATTTTACTAGGTTATGCCATTGAAACTAGTCCATTGACTAAGGTTTTCCCATCCGGTGACTCATTTTTCCCATGACACTAATTCCTTATTGACTAAGTTTTCCCCTCACGTGACTGAGTTTTCCCATGAGACTAGTCAAGGTGATGAGGTTGTCGAGTTTTTCCCACACAAAGAGGTTATTTTACAAGTATTTTCCATTGAAACTCGTCCGGTGAGTAAAATTTTCCCATAAGGTGACTCAGTTTTTTCATGACACGAATTCCTTTGTGACTAAGTTTTCCACTCCAGCGACTGAGTTTTCCGATGAGACTACTCACAGTGACAAGGTTTTCTAGTTTTTCCCACACAAAGAGGATATTTTACTAGGATTTGCCGTGGAAACTCGTTCAGTGACTAAGGTTTTCCCATTAGTTGACTAATTAGTCCCATGGCACTAATTCCTTAGTGACTAAGTTTCACCCTCCTGTGGCTGAGTTTTCCCATGAGGCTACTCACAGTGGCCAGGTTATCGAGTTATTCCAATACAAAGAGGTTATTTTACTAGGTTTTGCCATTGAAACTAGTCCATTGACTAAGGTTTTCTCATCCGGTGACTCATTTTTCCCATGACACCATTCCTTAGTGACTAAGTTTTCCCCTCATGTAACTAAGTTTTCCCGTGAGACTAGTGAAGGTGGTGAGGTTCTCAAGTTTTTCCCACACAAAGAGGTTATTTTACAAGTATTTTCCATTGAAACTCGTCCGGTGAGTAAAATTTTCCCATACGGAGACTCAGTTTTTCCATGACACGAATTCCTTTGTGACTAAGTTTTCCACTCCAGCGACTGAGTTTTCCGATGAGACTACTCACGGTGACAAGGTTTTCTAGTTTTTCCCACACAAAGAGGTTATTTTACTAGGATTTGCCGTGGAAACTTGTTCGGTGACTAAGGTTTTCCCATTAGTTGACTCATTAGTCCCATGGAACTAATTCCTTAGAGACTAAGTTTCCCCCTCCCGTCGCTGAGTTTTCCCATGAGACTACTCACAGTGGCCAGGTTTTGGAGTTATTCCAACACAAAGAGGTTATTTTACTAGGTTATGCCATTGAAACTAGTCCATTGACTAAGGTTTTCCCATCCGGTGACTCATTTTTCCCATGACACTAATTCCTTAGTGACTAAGTTTTTTCATATGTAACTGAGTTTTCCCGTGAGACTAGTGAAGGTGGTGAGGTTCTCGAGTTTTTCCCACACAAAGAGGTTATTTTACAAGTATTTTCCATTGAAACTCGCCCGGTGAGTAAAATTTTCCCATACGGTGACTCAGTTTTTCCATGACACGAATTCCTTTGTGACTAAGTTTTCCACTCCAGCGACTGAGTTTTCCGATGAGACTACTCACAGTGACAAGGTTTTCTAGTTTTTCCCACACAAAGAGGTTATTTTACTAGGATTTGCCGTGGAAACTCGTTCGGTGACTAAGGTTTTCCCATTAGTTGACTAATTAGTCCCATGGCACTAATTCCTTAGTGACTAAGTTTCCCCCTCCTGTGGCTGAGTTTTCCCATGAGGCTACTCACAGTGGCCAAGTTATCGAGTTATTCCAATACAAAGAGGTTATTTTACTAGGTTATGCCATTGAAACTAGTCCATTGACTAAGGTTTTCCCATCCGGTGACTCATTTTTCCAATGATACTAATTCCTTAGTGACTAAGTTTTTTCATATGTAACTGAGTTTTCCCGTGAGACTAGTGAAGGTGGTGAGGTTCTCGAGTTTTTCCCACACAAAGAGGTTATTTTACAAGTATTTTCCATTGAAACTCGTCCGATGAGGAAAATTTTCCCATACGGTGACTCAGTTTTTCCATGACACGAATTCATTTGTGACTAAGTTTTCCACTCCAGCGACTGAGTTTTCCGATGAGAGTACTCACAGTGACAAGGTTTTCTAGTTTTTCCCACACAAAGAGGTTATTTTAGTAGGATTTGCCATGGAAACTCGTTCGGTGACTAAGGTTTTCCCATTACTTGACTCATTAGTCCCATGGCACTAATTCCTTAGTGACTAAGTTTCCCCCTCCCGTGGCTGAGTTTTCCCATGAGACTACTCACAGTGGCCAGGTTTTGGAGTTATTCCAACACAAAGAGGTTATTTTACTAGGTTATGCCATTGAAACTAGTCCATTGACTAAGGTTTTCCCATCCGGTGACTCATTTTTCCCATGACACTAATTCCTTATTGACTAAGTTTTCCCCTCACGTGACTGAGTTTTCCCATGAGACTAGTCAAGGTGATGAGGTTGTCGAGTTTTTCCCACACAAAGAGGTTATTTTACAAGTATTTTCCATTGAAACTCGTCCGGTGAGTAAAATTTTCCCATAAGGTGACTCAGTTTTTTCATGACACGAATTCCTTTGTGACTAAGTTTTCCACTCCAGCGACTGAGTTTTCCGATGAGACTACTCACAGTGACAAGGTTTTCTAGTTTTTCCCACACAAAGAGGATATTTTACTAGGATTTGCCGTGGAAACTCGTTCAGTGACTAAGGTTTTCCCATTAGTTGACTAATTAGTCCCATGGCACTAATTCCTTAGTGACTAAGTTTCACCCTCCTGTGGCTGAGTTTTCCCATGAGGTTACTCACAGTGGCCAGGTTATCGAGTTATTCCAATACAAAGAGGTTATTTTACTAGGTTTTGCCATTGAAACTAGTCCATTGACTAAGGTTTTCTCATCCGGTGACTCATTTTTCCCATGACACCATTCCTTAGTGACTAAGTTTTCCCCTCATGTAACTAAGTTTTCCCGTGAGACTAGTGAAGGTGGTGAGGTTCTCAAGTTTTTCCCACACAAAGAGGTTATTTTACAAGTATTTTCCATTGAAACTCGTCCGGTGAGTAAAATTTTCCCATACGGAGACTCAGTTTTTCCATGACACGAATTCCTTTGTGACTAAGTTTTCCACTCCAGCGACTGAGTTTTCCGATGAGACTACTCACGGTGACAAGGTTTTCTAGTTTTTCCCACACAAAGAGGTTATTTTACTAGGATTTGCCGTGGAAACTTGTTCGGTGACTAAGGTTTTCCCATTAGTTGACTCATTAGTCCCATGGAACTAATTCCTTAGAGACTAAGTTTCCCCCTCCCGTCGCTGAGTTTTCCCATGAGACTACTCACAGTGGCCAGGTTTTGGAGTTATTCCAACACAAAGAGGTTATTTTACTAGGTTATGCCATTGAAACTAGTCCATTGACTAAGGTTTTCCCATCCGGTGACTCATTTTTCCCATGACACTAATTCCTTAGTGACTAAGTTTTTTCATATGTAACTGAGTTTTCCCGTGAGACTAGTGAAGGTGGTGAGGTTCTCGAGTTTTTCCCACACAAAGAGGTTATTTTACAAGTATTTTCCATTGAAACTCGTCCGGTGAGGAAAATTTTCCCATACGGTGACTCAGTTTTTCCATGACACGAATTCATTTGTGACTAAGTTTTCCACTCCAGCGACTGAGTTTTCCGATGAGAGTACTCACAGTGACAAGGTTTTCTAGTTTTTCCCACACAAAGAGGTTATTTTACTAGGATTTGCCATGGAAACTCGTTCGGTGACTAAGGTTTTCCCATTACTTGACTCATTAGTCCCATGGCACTAATTCCTTAGTGACTAAGTTTCCCCCTCCCGTGGCTGAGTTTTCCCATGAGACTACTCACAGTGGCCAGGTTTTGGAGTTATTCCAACACAAAGAGGTTATTTTACTAGGTTATGCCATTGAAACTAGTCCATTGACTAAGGTTTTCCCATCCGGTGACTCATTTTTCCCATGACACTAATTCCTTATTGACTAAGTTTTCCCCTCACGTGACTGAGTTTTCCCATGAGACTAGTCAAGGTGATGAGGTTGTCGAGTTTTTCCCACACAAAGAGGTTATTTTACAAGTATTTTCCATTGAAACTCGTCCGGTGAGTAAAATTTTCCCATACGGTGACTCAGTTTTTTCATGACACGAATTCCTTTGTGACTAAGTTTTCCACTCCAGCGACTGAGTTTTCCGATGAGACTACTCACAGTGACAAGGTTTTCTAGTTTTTCCCACACAAAGAGGATATTTTACTAGGATTTGCCGTGGAAACTCGTTCAGTGACTAAGGTTTTCCCATTAGTTGACTAATTAGTCCCATGGCACTAATTCCTTAGTGACTAAGTTTCACCCTCCTGTGGCTGAGTTTTCCCATGAGGCTACTCACAGTGGCCAGGTTATCGAGTTATTCCAATACAAAGAGGTTATTTTACTAGGTTTTGCCATTGAAACTAGTCCATTGACTAAGGTTTTCTCATCCGGTGACTCATTTTTCCCATGACACCATTCCTTAGTGACTAAGTTTTCCCCTCATGTAACTAAGTTTTCCCGTGAGACTAGTGAAGGTGGTGAGGTTCTCAAGTTTTTCCCACACAAAGAGGTTATTTTACAAGTATTTTCCATTGAAACTCGTCCGGTGAGTAAAATTTTCCCATACGGAGACTCAGTTTTTCCATGACACGAATTCCTTTGTGACTAAGTTTTCCACTCCAGCGACTGAGTTTTCCGATGAGACTACTCACGGTGACAAGGTTTTCTAGTTTTTCCCACACAAAGAGGTTATTTTACTAGGATTTGCCGTGGAAACTTGTTCGGTGACTAAGGTTTTCCCATTAGTTGACTCATTAGTCCCATGGAACTAATTCCTTAGAGACTAAGTTTCCCCCTCCCGTCGCTGAGTTTTCCCATGAGACTACTCACAGTGGCCAGGTTTTGGAGTTATTCCAACACAAAGAGGTTATTTTACTAGGTTATGCCATTGAAACTAGTCCATTGACTAAGGTTTTCCCATCCGGTGACTCATTTTTCCCATGACACTAATTCCTTAGTGACTAAGTTTTTTCATATGTTACTGAGTTTTCCCGTGAGACTAGTGAAGGTGGTGAGGTTCTCGAGTTTTTCCCACACAAAGAGGTTATTTTACAAGTATTTTCCATTGAAACTCGTCCGGTGAGGAAAATTTTCCCATACGGTGACTCAGTTTTTCCATGACACGAATTCATTTGTGACTAAGTTTTCCACTCCAGCGACTGAGTTTTCCGATGAGAGTACTCACAGTGACAAGGTTTTCTAGTTTTTCCCACACAAAGAGGTTATTTTACTAGGATTTGCCATGGAAACTCGTTCGGTGACTAAGGTTTTCCCATTACTTGACTCATTAGTCCCATGGCACTAATTCCTTAGTGACTAAGTTTCCCCCTCCCGTGGCTGAGTTTTCCCATGAGACTACTCACAGTGGCCAGGTTTTGGAGTTATTCCAACACAAAGAGGTTATTTTACTAGGTTATGCCATTGAAACTAGTCCATTGACTAAGGTTTTCCCATCCGGTGACTCATTTTTCCCATGACACTAATTCCTTATTGACTAAGTTTTCCCCTCACGTGACTGAGTTTTCCCATGAGACTAGTCAAGGTGATGAGGTTGTCGAGTTTTTCCCACACAAAGAGGTTATTTTACAAGTATTTTCCATTGAAACTCGTCCGGTGAGTAAAATTTTCCCATACGGTGACTCAGTTTTTTCATGACACGAATTCCTTTGTGACTAAGTTTTCCACTCCAGCGACTGAGTTTTCCGATGAGACTACTCATAGTGACAAGGTTTTCTAGTTTTTCCCACACAAAGAGGATATTTTACTAGGATTTGCCGTGGAAACTCGTTCAGTGACTAAGGTTTTCCCATTAGTTGACTAATTATTCCCATGGCACTAATTCCTTAGTGACTCAGTTTTACCCTCCTGTGGCTGAGTTTTCCCATGAGGCTACTCACAGTGGCCAGGTTATCGAGTTATTCCAATACAAAGAGGTTATTTTACTAGGTTTTGCCATTGAAACTAGTCCATTGACTAAGGTTTTCTCATCCGGTGACTCATTTTTCCCATGACACCATTCCTTAGTGACTAAGTTTTCCCCTCATGTAACTAAGTTTTCCCGTGAGACTAGTGAAGGTGGTGAGGTTCTCAAGTTTTTCCCACACAAAGAGGTTATTTTACAAGTATTTTCCATTGAAACTCGTCCGGTGAGTAAAATTTTCCCATACGGAGACTCAGTTTTTCCATGACACGAATTCCTTTGTGACTAAGTTTTCCACTCCAGCGACTGAGTTTTCCGATGAGACTACTCACGGTGACAAGGTTTTCTAGTTTTTCCCACACAAAGAGGTTATTTTACTAGGATTTGCCGTGGAAACTTGTTCGGTGACTAAGGTTTTCCCATTAGTTGACTCATTAGTCCCATGGAACTAATTCCTTAGAGACTAAGTTTCCCCCTCCCGTCGCTGAGTTTTCCCATGAGACTACTCACAGTGGCCAGGTTTTGGAGTTATTCCAACACAAAGAGGTTATTTTACTAGGTTATGCCATTGAAACTAGTCCATTGACTAAGGTTTTCCCATCCGGTGACTCATTTTTCCCATGACACTAATTCCTTAGTGACTAAGTTTTTTCATATGTAACTGAGTTTTCCCGTGAGACTAGTGAAGGTGGTGAGGTTCTCGAGTTTTTCCCACACAAAGAGGTTATTTTACAAGTATTTTCCATTGAAACTCGTCCGGTGAGGAAAATTTTCCCATACGGTGACTCAGTTTTTCCATGACACGAATTCATTTGTGACTAAGTTTTCCACTCCAGCGACTGAGTTTTCCGATGAGAGTACTCACAGTGACAAGGTTTTCTAGTTTTTCCCACACAAAGAGGTTATTTTACTAGGATTTGCCATGGAAACTCGTTCGGTGACTAAGGTTTTCCCATTACTTGACTCATTAGTCCCATGGCACTAATTCCTTAGTGACTAAGTTTCCCCCTCCCGTGGCTGAGTTTTCCCATGAGACTACTCACAGTGGCCAGGTTTTGGAGTTATTCCAACACAAAGAGGTTATTTTACTAGGTTATGCCATTGAAACTAGTCCATTGACTAAGGTTTTCCCATCCGGTGACTCATTTTTCCCATGACACTAATTCCTTATTGACTAAGTTTTCCCCTCACGTGACTGAGTTTTCCCATGAGACTAGTCAAGGTGATGAGGTTGTCGAGTTTTTCCCACACAAAGAGGTTATTTTACAAGTAATTTCCATTGAAACTCGTCCGGTGAGTAAAATTTTCCCATACGGTGACTCAGTTTTTTCATGACACGAATTCCTTTGTGACTAAGTTTTCCACTCCAGCGACTGAGTTTTCCGATGAGACTACTCATAGTGACAAGGTTTTCTAGTTTTTCCCACACAAAGAGGATATTTTACTAGGATTTGCCGTGGAAACTCGTTCAGTGACTAAGGTTTTCCCATTAGTTGACTAATTATTCCCATGGCACTAATTCCTTAGTGACTCAGTTTTACCCTCCTGTGGCTGAGTTTTCCCATGAGGCTACTCACAGTGGCCAGGTTATCGAGTTATTCCAATACAAAGAGGTTATTTTACTAGGTTTTGCCATTGAAACTAGTCCATTGACTAAGGTTTTCTCATCCGGTGACTCATTTTTCCCATGACACCATTCCTTAGTGACTAAGTTTTCCCCTCATGTAACTAAGTTTTCCCGTGAGACTAGTGAAGGTGGTGAGGTTCTCAAGTTTTTCCCACACAAAGAGGTTATTTTACAAGTATTTTCCATTGAAACTCGTCCGGTGAGTAAAATTTTCCCATACGGAGACTCAGTTTTTCCATGACACGAATTCCTTTGTGACTAAGTTTTCCACTCCAGCGACTGAGTTTTCCGATGAGACTACTCACGGTGACAAGGTTTTCTAGTTTTTCCCACACAAAGAGGTTATTTTACTAGGATTTGCCGTGGAAACTTGTTCGGTGACTAAGGTTTTCCCATTAGTTGACTCATTAGTCCCATGGAACTAATTCCTTAGAGACTAAGTTTCCCCCTCCCGTCGCTGAGTTTTCCCATGAGGCTACTCACAGTGGCCAGGTTATCGAGTTATTCCAACACAAAGAGGTTATTTTACTAGGTTTTGCCATTGAAACTAGTCCATTGACTAAGGTTTTCTCATCCGGTGACTCATTTTTCCCATGACACTAATTCCTTATTGACTAAGTTTTCCCCTCACGTGACTGAGTTTTCCCATGAGACTAGTCAAGGTGATGAGGTTCTCGAGTTTTTCCCACACAAAGAGGTTATTTTACAAGTATTTTCCATTGAAACTCGTCCGGTGAGTAAAATTTTCCCATCCGGTGACTCGTTTTTTCCATGACACGAATTCCTTTATGACTAAGTTTTCCCCTCCCGCGACTGAGTTTTCCGATGAGACTACTCACAGTGACAAGGTTTTCTAGTTTTTCCCACACAAAGAGGTTAATTTACTAGGATTTTCCGTGGAAACTCGTTCGGTGACTAAGGTTTTCCCATTAGTTGACTCATTAGTCCCATGGCACTAATTCCTTAGTGACTAAGTTTCCCCCTCCCGTGGCTGAGTTTTCCCATGAGGCTACTCACAGCGGCCAGGTTTTCGAGTTATTCCAACACAAAGAGGTTATTTTACTAGGTTTTGCCATTGATACTAGTCCATTGACTAAGGTTTTCCCATCCGATGACTCATTTTTCCCATGACACTAATTCCTTAGTGACTAAGTTTTCCCCTCACGTGACTAAGTTTTCCGTTGAGACTAGTGAAGGTGGTGAGGTTCTCGAGTTTGTCCCACACAAAGAGGTTATTTTACAAGTATTTTCCATTGAAACTCGTCCGGTGAGTAAAATTTTCCAATCCGGTGACTCGTTTTTTCCATGACACGAATTTCTTTATGACTAAGTTTTCCCCTGCGGCGACTGAGTTTTCCGATGAGACTACTCACAGTGACAAGGTTTTTTAGTTTTTCCCACACAAAGAGGTTAATTTACTAGGATTTGCCGTGGAAACTCGTTCGGTGACTTAGGTTTTCCCATTAGTTGACTATTTAGTCCCATGGCACTAATTCCTTAGTGACTAAGATTCCCCCTCCTGTGGCTGAGTTTTCCCATGAGGCTACTCACAGCGGCCAGGTTTTCGAGTTATTCCAACACAAAGAGGTTATTTTACTAGGTTTTGCCATTGATACTAGTCCATTGACTAAGGTTTTCCCATCCGATGACTCATTTTTCCCATGACACTAATTCCTTAGTGACTAAGTTTTCCCCTCATGTAACTGAGTTTTCCCGTGAGACTAGTGAAGGTGGTGAGTTTCTCGAGTTTTTCCCACACAAAGAGGTTATTTTACAAGTATTTTCCATTGAAACTCGTCCGGTGAGTAAAATTTTCCCATACGGTGAATCAATTTTTCCATGACACGAATTCCTTTGTGATTAAGTTTTCCACTCCAGCGACTGAGTTTTCCGATGAGACTACTCATAGTGACAAGGTTTTCTAGTTTTTCCCACACAAAGAGGTTAATTTACTAGGATTTGCTGTGGAAACTCGTCCGGTGACTAAGGTTTTCCCATTAGTTGACTCATTAGTCCCATGGCACTAATTCCTTAGTGACTAAGTTTCCCCCTCCCGTGGCAGAGTTTTCCCATGAGACTACTCACAGTGGCCAGGTTTTGGAGTTATTCAAACACAAAGAGGTTATTTTACTAGGTTATGCCATTGAAACTAGTCCATTGACTAAGGTTTTCCCATCCGGTGACTCATTTTTCCCATGACACTAATTCCTTAGTGACTAAGTTTTCCCCTCACGTGACTGAGTTTTCCCATGAGACTAGTCAAGGTGATGAGGTTCTCGAGTTTTTCCACACAAAGTGGTTATTTGACTAGTATTTTCCATTGAAACTCGTCCGGTGAGTAAAATTTTACCATCCGGTGACTCGTCTTTTCCATGACACGAATTCCTTTATGACTAAGTTTTCCCCTCCCGCGACTGAGTTTTCCGATGAGACTAATAACAGTGACAAGGTTTTCTAGTTTTTCCACACAAAGACGTTACTTAACTAGGATTTGCCATGGAAACTCGTTCGGTGACTAAGGTTTTCCCATTAGTTGACTCATTAGTCCCATGGCACTAATTCCGTAGTGACTAAGATTCCCCCTCATGTGGCTCAGTTTTCCCATGTGGCTACTCACAGTGGCCAGGTTTTCGAGTTATTCCCACACAAAGAGGTTATTTTACTCGGTTTTGCCATTGAAACTAGTCCATTGACTAAGGTTTTCCCATCCGGTGACTCATTTTTCCCATGACACTAATTCTTTAGTGACTAAATTTCCCCTCATGTGACTGAGTTTTCCCGTGAGACTAGTCAAAGTGATGAGGTTCTCGAGTTTTTCCCACACAAAGAGGTTATTTTACAAGTATTTTCCATTGAAACTCGTCCGGTGAGTAAAATTTACCCATACGGTGACTCAATTTTTCCATGACACGAATTCCTCTATGACTAAGTTTTCCCCTCCCGCGACTGAGTTTTCCGATGAGACTACTCACAGTGACAAGGTTTTCTCGTTTTTCCCACACAAAGAGGTTATTTTACAAGGATTTTCCGTGGAAACTCGTTCGGTGACTAAGGTTTTCCCATTAGTTGACTCATTAGTCCCATGGCACTAATTCTTTAGTGACTAAGTTTCCCCCTCCCGTGGCTAAGTTTTCCCATGAGACTACTCACAGTGGCCAGGTTTTGGAGTTATTCCAACACAAAGAGGTTCTTTTACTAGGTTATGCCATTGAAACTAGTCCATTGACTAAGGTTTTCCCATCCGGTGACTCATTTTTCCCATGACACTAATTCCTTAGTGACTAAGTTTTCCCCTCACGTGACTGAGTTTTCCCATGAGACTAGTCAAGGTGATGAGGTTCTCGAGTTTTTCCCACACAAAGAGGTTATATTACAAGTATTTTCCATTGAAACTCGTCCGGTGAGTAAAATTTTCCCATCCGGTGACTCGTTTTTTCCATGACACGAATTCCTTTATGACTAAGTTTCCCCCCCCCCCCGCGACTGAGTTTTCCGATGAGACTACTAACAATGACAAGGTTTTCTAGTTTTTCCCACACAAAGACGTTACTTTACTAGGAGTTGCCATGGAAACTCGTTCGGTGACTAAGGTTTTCCAATTAGTTGACTCATTAGTCCCATGGCACTAATTCCTTAGTGACTAAGTTTCCCCCTCCTGTGGCTGAGTTTTCCCATGAGGCTACTCACAGTGGCCAGGTTTTCGAGTTATTCCATCACAAAGAAGTTATTTTACTCGGTTTTTCTATTGAAACTAGCCATTGAATAAGGTTTTCCCATCCGGTAACTCATTTTTCCCATGACACTAATTCCTTAGTGACTAAGTTTTCCCCTCATGTAACTGAGTTTTCCCGTGAGACTATTCAAGGTGATGAGGTTCGCGAGTTTTCTCACACAAAGAGGTTATTTTACAAGTATTTTCCATTGAAACTCGTCCGGTGAGTAAAAGTTTCCCATACGGTGACTCAGTTTTTCCATGACACGAATTCCTTTGTGACGAAGTTTTCCACTCCAGCGACTGAGTTTTCCGATGAGACTACTCACAGTGACAAGGTTTTCTAGTTTTTCCCACACAAAGAGGTTACTTTACTAGGATTTGCCGAGGAAACTCGTTTGGTGACTAAGTTTTTCCCATTAGTGGACTCATTAGTCCCATGGCACTAATTCCTTAGTGACTAAGTTTCCCCGTCCTGTGGCTGAGTTTTCCCATGAGACAAGTCACAGTGGCCAGGTTTTGGAGTTATTTCAACACAAAGAGGTTATTTTACTAGGTTTTGCCATTGAAACTAGTCCATTGACTAAGGTTTTCCCATCCGGTGACTCATTTTTCCCATGACACTAATTCCTTAGTGACTAAGTTTTCCCCTCACGTGACTGAGTTTTCCCGTGAGACTAGTTAAGGTGATGAGGTTCTCGAGTTTTTCCCACACAAAGAGGTTATTATACAAGTATTTTCCATTGAAACTCGTCCGGTGAGTAAAATTTTCCCATACGGTGATTCAATTTTTCCATGACACGAATTCCTTTGTGACGAAGTTTTCCACTCCAGCGACTGAGTTTTCCGATGAGACTACTCACAGTGACAAGGTTTTCTAGTTTTTCCCACACAAAGAGGTTACTTTACTAGGATTTGCCGAGGAAACTCGTTCGGTGACTAATTTTTTCCCATTAGTGGACTCATTAGTCCCATGGCACTAATTCCTTAGTGACTAAGTTTCCCCGTCCTGTGGCTGAGTTTTCCCATGAGACAAGTCACAGTGGCCAGGTTTTGGAGTTATTTCAACACAAAGAGGTTATTTTACTAGGTTTTGCCATTGAAACTAGTCCATTGACTAAGGTTTTCCCATCCGGTGACTCATTTTTCCCATGACACTAATTCCTTAGTGACTAAGTTTTCCGCTCACGTGACTGAGTTTGCCCGTGAGACTAGTCAAGGTGATGAGGTTCTCGAGTTTTTCCCACACAAAGAGGTTATTTTACATGTATTTTCCATTGAAACTCGTCTGGTGAGTAAAATTTTCCCATCCGGTGACTCATTTTTTCCATAAAACGAATTCCTTTGTGACTAAGTTTTCCCATCCAGTGACTGAGTTTTCCGATGAGACTACTTACAGTGACAAAGTTTTCTAGTTTTTCCTAGAAAAAGAGGTTATTTTACTAGGATTTGCCATGGAAACTCGTTCGGTGACTAAGGTTTTCCCATTAGTTGACTGATTAGTCTCATGACACTAATTCCTTTGTGACTAAGTTTCCCCCTCCTGTGGCTGAGTTTTCCCATGAGACTACTTACAGTGGCCAGGTTTTCGAGTAATTCCAACACAAAGAGGTTATTTTACTCGGTTTTGCCATTGAAACTAGTCCATGGACTAAGCTTTTCCCGTCCGGTGACTCATTTTTCCCATGACACTAATTCCTTAGTGACTAAGTTTTCCCCTTACGTGACTGAGTTTTCCCGTGATACTACTCAAGGTGAAGAGATTCTCGAGTTTTTCCCACACAAAGAGGTTATTTTACAAGTATTTTCCATTGAAACTCGTCCGGTAAGTAAAATTTTCCCTTCCGGTGACTCATTTTTTCCATGACACGAATTCCTTTGTTACTAAATTTTCCCCAACCGCGACTGAGTTTTCCGATGAGACTACTCACAGTGACAAGGTTTTCTAGTTTTTCCCACACAAAGAGGTTATTTTACTAGGATTTGCCATGGAAACTCGTTCGGTGACTAAGGTTTTCCCATTAGTTGACTCATTAGTCCCATGGCAATAATTACTTAGTGACTAAGTTTCCCCCTCCTGTGGCTGAGTTTTCCCAAGAGACTACTCACAGTGGCCAGGTTTTCGAGTTATTCCAACACAAACAGGTTATTTTACTAGGTTTTGCCATTGAAACTAGTGCATTGACTAAGGTTTTCCCATCCGGTGACTCATTTTTACCATGACACTAATTCCTTAGTGACTAAGTTTTCCCCTCACGTGACTGAGTTTTCCCGTGAGACTAGTCAAGGGGATAAGGTTCTCGAGTTTTTCCCACACAAAGAGGTTATTTTACAAGTATTTTCCATTGAAACTCGTCCGGTGAGTAAAATTTTCCCATCCGGTGACTCATTTTGTCCATGACACGAATTCCTTTGTTACTAAATTTTCCCCAAACGCGACTGAGTTTTCCGATGAGACTACTCACAGTGACAAGGTTTTCTAGTTTTTCCCACACAAAGAGGTTATTTTACTAGGATTTGCCATGGAAACTCGTTCGGTGACTAAGGTTTTCCCATTAGTTGACTCATTTGTGCCATGGCACTAATTACTTAGTGACTAAGTTTCCCCCTCCCGTGGCTGAGTTTTCCCATGAGACTACTCACAGTGGCCAGGTTTTCGAGTTATTCTAACAAAAAGAGGTTATTTTACTAGGTTTTGCCATTGAAACTAGTCCATTGACTAAGGTTTTCCCATCCGGTGACTCATTTTTCCCATGACACTAATTCCTTAGTGACTAAGTTTTCCCTTCACGTGACTGAGTTTTCCAGTGAGACTAGTCAAGGTGATGAGGTTCTCGAGTTTTTCCCACACAAAGAGGTTATTTTACAAGTATTTTCCATCGAAAGTCGTCCGGTGAGTAAAATTTTCCCATCCGGTGACTCATTTTTTCCATGACACGAATTCCTTTGTTACTAAATTTTCCCCAACCGCGACTCAGTTTTCCGATTAGACTACTCACAGTGATTAGGTTTTCTAGTTTTTCCCACACAAAGAGGTTATTTTACTAGGATTTGCCATGGAAACTCGTTCGGTGACAAAGGTTTTCCCATTAGTAGACTCATTAGTGCCATGGCACTAATTACTTAGTGACTAAGTTTCCCCATCTTGTGGCTGAGTTTTCCCATGAGACTACTCACAGTGGCCAGGTTTTGGAGTTATTCCAACACAAAGAGGTTATTTTACTTGATTTTGCCATTGAAACTAGTCCATTGACTAAGGTTTTCCCATGACACTAATTCCTTAGTGACTAAGTTTTCCCCTCATGTGATTGAGTTTTCCCGTGAGACTAGTCAAGGTGATGAGGTTCTCGAGTTTTTCCCACACAAAGTCATTTTACAAGTATTTTCCATTGAAACTCGTCCGATGAGTAAAATTTTCCCATCCGGTGACTCATTTTTTCCCTGACACGAATTCCTTTGTGACTAAGTTTTCCCCTCCCGCGACTGAGTTTTCTGATGAGACTACTCACAGTGACAAGGTTTTCTAGTTTTTCCCAAACAAAGAGGTTATTTTACTAGGATTGGCCATGGAAACTCGTTCGGTGACTAAGGTTTTCCCATTAGTTGACTCATTAGTCCCATGGCACTAATTCCTTAGTGACTAAGTTTCCCCTTCCTGTGGCTGAGTTTTCCAATGAGACTACTCACAGTGGCCAGGTTTTCGGGTTATTCCAACACAAAGAGGTTATTTTACTAGGTTTTACCATTGATACTAGTCCATTGACTAAGGTTTTCCCATCCTGTGACTCATTTTTCCCATGACACTAATTCCTTAGTGACTAAGTTTTCCCCTCATGTGACTTAGTTTTCCCGTGAGACTAGTCAAGGTGATGAGGTTCTCGAGTTTTTCCCACACAAAGAGGTTATTTTACAAGTATTTTCCATTGAAACTCGTCCGGTGAGTAAAATTTTCCCATCTGGTGACTTATTTTTTCCATTACACGAATTCCTTTGTGACTAAGTTTTCCACTCCAGCGACTGAGTTTTCCGATGAGAGTACTCACAGTGACAAGGTTTTCTAGTTTTTCCCAGACAAAGATGTTTCTTTACTTGGATTTGCCATGGAAACACGTTCGGTGACTAAGGTTTTCCCATTAGTTGACTCATTAGTCCCATGGCACTAATTACTTAGTGACTAAGTTTCCCCCTCCTGTGGCTGAGTTTTCCCATTAGACTACTCACAGTGGCCAGGTTTTCGAGTTATTCCAACACAAAGAGGTTATTTTACTAGGTTTTGGCATTGAAACTAGTGCATTCACAAAGGTTTTTGATGAGTGGATTTTATATGATAATTTTAGGGTCTTTTTAGTCTTTTTATTTTATTATTTTTGAGTCTCATGTAGGTTTTTTATTGTTTTTATGTAGATTTTATATTTATTTTGCATTTTGCATGTAGATTAGATTTTATTAGATTTTCTAGCTTTATTTTATATTTTTAGGAATTTTTCTAGTTATTTTGTATTTTTAGGAAAAGCTGGTTTAGTTATCATTTTTGTCCAGGGACCACTTTGTAAAGTTTCAGGAAATCAAGGTCCAAAATGTGAAAGTTCAAGAGTGGAGGGCTAAAAGTGAAGATTGAGAGAATTCAAGGGCTTGAATTGGAGTGCTAACCAAGAGAGGACTAAAAGTAAAAAAGAGGAATATGAAGCAACTCTCTAAATTAAGCACATGGAAAAAAAGGATTAAAGGATGAGTGGAGGATTGATGATAGTGGAGGAGAGGTTTCAGAATTGATTAAAGGGCTGATAAGTGGGTTTTTATGGCATTCAAAACCCACTACCATGAAGAAGGAAGGAAAAGCTTGAAGTTGAAGAATCAGTAGCCAGCGCTGCAGCGCTGGGCCTCGGCCTGGAAGTGGGATTTAATTGCTGAGGCCAGATTTTTTGCTATAAATAGGGAGGCAACTTGCACTTGAAAAGCACACCTTTCTTAGAACACAACAAGTGTTCCTCTTTCTCCCTCAAGAACATTGTTCCTAGGAATTGTGGGAAGCCATATTTGAGCTCCTAGTCCAGGGTAATTCAATGCTTCTTTTAGCCATGCTTGGCTAATTCTCTTTAAGTATTTTGGGTTGTGTTAGCTTATTAGTTTATGTTTTAGTTTTCTTTTATTTGTTTCTGAATAATATTCAAAGTTCATGTTTTATTTCCTTGTTCTTCATTTATCTTGGTGCACACAAGATCTCTTGCTTATTGCTTATTACATAAGGCCATTTGGTAAGTAGTAAGGGACCTAGGATTTAAAAAAGGTTATAAGTATACTTCGCTAAGGAATTAGGAAGGACGTAACTTTATGTTGGCCTGAACATCTTCTTCATCTTCTTCTTTAGTTAACTAGGTGCCAAGGAATTGGGTTTAGTAATTAAAAAGAAAGATCTACAATGCTTAAGGAATTATCTTGTAGTTACACTAGGCTATAGCATCATGAATCTTTGTTTGGAATTCAGGAATAAAATAGAAGTTTGCTAGCATAAATTATAAGTTATACAATGCAACCCAAATGCTTATTTTTATCATCATCTCTTCTTTTATATTTTATGCTTTTTATGTTCTTATTCCAGAAACCAAAATGCAAAATATATCTTTTTATTTTTCTGCTTAAGCTCTAAACAAATTAGTAATTAGACACCTATCCCTGTGGGATCGACAATCTTTTATATTACGCGAAAATCAATCGTGCACTTGCGATTTCCTTATCAAGTTTTTGGCGCCGTTGCCGGGGATAGGTTCTTTTTAAGTTCTTTTTATTAATTTGTTTAGTGCTGTTTTTTGTATATAAAAAAAAAGATAAAAAAATATTAACTTGTGTGGTGAATAGGTGCTACTAATTTTGTCTGCTGAAATTTTGTAAGGAAATATGGCTGGAACATTTGAAGAATGGTTGGCAAAGATTCGGGCTAATCTTGAAAAAGAAGATGAAAAGAGGAAGTGCATTGTTTTCAATTTAATTGATGAGTATTACTCTGAATTAGATTGCAAGCGCGCTTCGGGATCTTTGCCCAACCGAGTGCAGGAATGGAAGGCCAGAATGATCTTGCAAGGGAGACTGAATGACATTCTAAGGAGGCAGCCCAGGGATGAACAACAACCACTTGTTCATGAAAGTGAACTTGTGGTTCAAAGAGAGGAGGTGAAAGCAACCTTCATTTTAGAATTTGTCTTTGAAGACAAATTAGAGATGGAGGAAGAAGAACCTCAAGGAACCTATGCTATAGGTTCACAATGGCAAGGCAAAGAACAAGGAAGAGAAAATTTATTTATCTCTTCCATTTTTAATTTGAATATTGTTGCTTTGTTAGCTGAAAAATCATTGGGCACCATGATGCTTATGTGCCAAAATTTGCATGATTTGCGGGGTCTAATGAATTTTGTAATAGACCCCGGTTGAAAAGTGATTAGTGGAAGGGTCTATCTCGGACCTTAACAATGAGCTGGTTGGGAGACAACCCAACTTAGGAATAGTTTAAAATTCTGTCATTTAATTTTCTGCATCATCCTTGTAAATAAATAAAAGAAAAAAAATTCTATGTTTTTGCTGCAGGAGAGGCCAGCGCTCCAGCGCTGGAGGCCAACGCTCCAGCGTTAGGCCCCTGCTTTGCACATCTGATTGCCCAGTTTCTGTTTTAATCCAGCGCCCACGCGTTGGCATCCCCAACGCTCAAGCGGTTATTTAATCCAGCGCCCACGCGTTGGCATCCCCAACGCTCAAGCGGTTATTCCTTAGTAACTAAGTTTCACCCTCCTGTGGCTGAGTTTTCCCATGAGACTACTCACAGTGGCCAGGTTTTCGAGTTATTCCAACACAAAGAGGTTATTTTACTTGGTTTTGCCATTGAAACTAGTCCATTGACTAAGGTTTTCCCATCCGGTCACTCATTTTTCCCATGACACTAATTCCTTAGTGACTAAGTTTTCCCCTCATGTGACTGAGTTTTCCCGTGAGACTAGTCAAGGTGATGAGGTCCTCGAGTTTTTCCCACACAAAGAGGTTATTTTACAAGTATTTTCCATTGAAACTCATCCGGTGAGTAAAATTTTCCCATCCGGTGACTTATTTTTGCCATGACACGAATTCCTTTGTGACTAAGTTTTCCCCTCCCGCGACTGAGTTTTCCGATGAGACTACTCACAGTGACAAGGTTTTCTAGTTTTCCCTCACAAAGAGGTTATTTTACTAGTATTTGTCATGGAAACTCGTTCGGTGACTAAGGTTTTCCCATTAGTTGACTCATTAGTCCCATGGAACTAATTCCTTAGTGACTAAGTTTTCCCCTCCTGTGGCTGATTTTACCATGAGACTACTCACAGTGGCCAAGTTTTCCAGTTATTCCAACACAAAGAGGTTATTTTACTTGGTTCTGCCATTGAAACTAGTCCATTGACTAAGGTATTCCCATGACACTAATTCCTTAGTGACTAAGTTTTCCCCTCATGTGACTGAGTTTTCCCGTGAGACTAGTCAAGGTGATGAGGTTCTCGAGTTTTTCCGACATAAAGAGGTTATTTTACAAGTATTTTCCATTGAAACTCGTCCGGTGAGTAAAATTTTCCCATCCATTGACTCATTTTTTCCATGACACAAATTCGTTTGTGACTAAGTTTTCCCCTCCTACGACTGAGTTTTCCGATGAGACTACTCACAGTGATAAGGTTTTATAGTTTTTCCCACAAAAAGAGGTTATTTTACTAGGATTTGCCATGGAAACTTGTTCGGTGACTAAGGTTTTCCCATTAGTTGACTCATTAGTCCCATGGCACTAATTCCTTAGTGACTAAGTTTCACCCTCATGTGACTGAGTTTTCCCTTGAGACTACTCACAGTGGCCAGGTTTTCGAGTTATTCCAACACAAAGAGGTTATTTTACTTTGTTTTGCCATTGAAACTAGTCCATTGACTAAGGTTGTCCCATCCGGTGACTCATTTTTCCAATGACACTAATTCCTTAGTGACTAAGTTTTCCCCTCATGTGACTGAGTTTTCCCTTGAGACTAGTCAAGGTGATGAGGTTCTCGAGTTTTTTCCACACAAAGAGGTTATTTTACAAGTATTTTCCATTGAAACTCATCCGGTGAGTTAAATTTTCCCATCCGGTGACTCATTTTTTCCATGACACGAATTCCTTTGTGACTAAGTTTTCCCCTCCTGCGAGTGAGTTTTCAGATGAGACTACTCACAGTGATAAGGTTTTCTAGTTTTTCCCACACAAAGAGGTTATTTTACTAAGATTTGCCATGGAAACTTGTTCGGTGACTAAGGTTTTCCCATTAGTTGACTCATTAGTCCCATGGCACTAATTTCTTTGTGACAAAGTTTCCCCCTCCTGTAGCTGAGTTTTCCCTTGAGACTACTCACAGTGGCTAGGTTTTCCAGTTATTCCAACACAAAGAAGTTATTTTACTTGGTTTTGCCATTGAAACTAGTCCATTGACTAAGGTACTCCCATGACACTAATTCCTTAGTGACTAAGTTTTCCCCTCATGTGACTGAGTTTTCCCGTGAGACTAGTCAAGGTTATGATGTTCTCGAGTTTTTCCGACATAAAGAGGTTATTTTACAAGTATTTTCCATTGAAACTCGTCCGGTGAGTAAAATTTTCCCATCCGGTGACTCATTTTTTCCATGACACAAATTCGTTTGTGACTAAGTTTTCCCCTCCTGCGACTGAGTTTTCCGATGAGACTACTCACAGTGATAAGGTTATAGTTTTTCCCACACAAAGAGGTTATTTTACTAGGATTTGACATGGAAACTTGTTCAGTGACTAAGGTTTTCCCATTAGTTGACTCATTAGTCCCATGGCACTAATTCCTTAGTGACTAAGTTTCACCCTCCTCTGGCTGAGTTTTCCCATGAGACTACTCACAGTGGCCAGGTTTTCGAGTTATTCCAACACAAAGAGGTTATTTTACTTGGTTTTGCCATTGAAACTAGTCCATTGACTAAGGTTTTCCCTTCCGGTGACTCATTTTTCCAATGACACTAATTCCTTAGTGACTAAGTTTTCCCTTCACGTGACTGAGTTTTCCCGTGAGACTAGTCAAGGTGATTAGGTTCTCGAGTTTTTCCCACACAAAGAGGTTATTTTACTAGGATTTGACATGGAAACTTGTTCAGTGAGTAAGGTTTTCCCATTAGTTGACTCATTAGTCCCATGGCACTAATTTCTTTGTGACAAAGTTTCCCCCTCCTGTAGCTGAGTTTTCCCTTGAGACTACTCACAGTGGCTAGGTTTTCCAGTTATTCCAACACAAAGAAGTTATTTTACTTGGTTTTGCCATTGAAACTAGTCCATTGACTAAGGTTTTCCCATGACACTAATTCCTTAGTGACTAAGTTTTCCCCTCATGTGACTGAGTTTTCCCGTGAGACTAGTCAAGGTGATGAGGTTCTCGAGTTTTTCCCACATAAAGAGGTTATTTTACAAGTATTTTCCATTGAAACTCGTCCGGTGAGTAAAATTTTCCCATCCGGTGACTCAAATTTTCCATGACACGAATTCCTTTGTGACTAAGTTTTCCCCTCCCGTGACTGAGTTTTCAGATGTGACTACTCACAGTGACAAGGTTTTCTAGTTTCTCCGACACAAAGATGTTACTTTACTAGGATTTGCCATGGAAACTCGTTCGGTGACTAAGGTTTTACCATTACTTAACTCATTAGTCCCATGGCACTAATTCCTTAGTGACTAAGTTTCACCCTCCTGTGGCTGAGTTTTCCCATGAGACTACTCACAGTGGCAAGGTTTTCGAGTTATTCCAACACAAAGAGGTTATTTTACTTGGTTTTGCCATTGAAACTAGTCCATTGACTAAGGTTTTCCCATCCGGTCACTCATTTTTCCCATGACACTAATTCCTTAGTGACTAAGTTTTCCCCTCATGTGACTGAGTTTACCCATGAGACTAGTCAAGGTGATGAGGTTCTCGAGTTTTTCCCACACAAAGAGGATATTTTACAAGTATTTTCTATTGAAACTCGTTCGGTGAGTAAAATTTTCCCATCCGGTGACTCATTTTTTCCATGACACGAATTCCTTTGTGACTAAGTTTTCCCCTCCCGCGACTGAGTTTTCCGATGAGACTACTCACAGTGACAAGGTTTTCTAGTTTTTCCCACACAAAGAGGTTATTTTACTAGTATTTGCCATGGAAACTCGTTCGGTGACTAAGGTTTTCCCATTAGTTGACTCATTAGTACCATGGAACTAATTCCTTAGTGACTAAGTTTCCCCCACCCGTGGCTAGGTTTTCCCATGAGACTACTCACAGTGGCCAGGTTTTCCAGTTATTCCAACACAAATAGGTTATTTTACTTGGTTTTGCCATTGAAACTAGTCCATTGACTAAGGTTTTCCCATCCGGTGACTCATTTTTCCCATGACACTAATTCCTTAGTGACTAACTTTTCCCCTCATGTGACTGAGGTTATTTTACAAGTATTTTCCATTGAAACTCGTCCGGTGAGTAAAATTTTCCCATCCGGTGACTCATTTTTTCCATGATACGAATTCCTTTGTGACTAAGTTTTCCCGTCCCGCGATTGAGTTTTCTGATGTGACTACTCACAGTGACAAGGTTTTCTAGTTTTTCCGACACCAAGATGTTACTTTACTAGGAATTTCCATGGAAACTCGTTCGGTGACTAAGATTTTCCCATTAGTTGACTCATTAGTCCCATGGCACTAATTCCTTAGTGACTAAGTTTCACCCTCCTGTGGCTGAGTTTTCCCATGAGACTACTCACAGTGGCCAGGTTTTCGAGTTATTCCAACACAAAGAGGTTATTTTACTTGGTTTTGCCATTGAAACTAGTCCATTGACTAAGGTTTTCCCATCCGGCCACTCATTTTTCCCATGACACTAATTCCTTAGTGACTAAGTCTTCCCCTCATGTGACTGAGTTTTCCCGTGAGACTAGTAAAGGTGATGAGGTCCTCGAGTTTTTCCCACACAAAGAGGTTATTTTACAAGTATTTTCCATTGAAACTCATCCGGTGAGTAAAATTTTCCCATCCGGTGACATATTTTTGCCATGACACGAATTCCTTTGTGACTAAGTTTTCCCCTCGAGCGACTGAGTTTTCCGATGAGACTACTCACAGTGACAAGGTTTTCTAGTTTTCCCTCACAAAGAGGTTATTTTACTAGTATTTGTCATGGAAACTCGTTCAGTGACTAAGGTTTTCCCATTAGTTGACTCATTAGTCCCATGGAACTAATTCCTTAGTGACTAAGTTTCCCCCTCTTGTGGCTGAGTTTTACCATGAGACTACTCACAGTGGCCAGGTTTTCCAGTTATTCCAACACAAAGAGGTTATTTTACTTGGTTTTGCCATTGAAACTAGTCCATTGACTAAGGTACTCCCATGACACTAATTCCTTAGTGACTAAGTTTTCCCCTCATGTGACTGAGTTTTCCCGTGAGACTAGTCAAGGTTATGAGGTTCTCGAGTTTTTCCGACATAAAGAGGTTATTTTACAAGTATTTTCCATTGAAACTCGTCCGGTGAGTAAAATTTTCCCATCCGGTGACTCATTTTTTCCATGACACAAATTCGTTTGTGACTAAGTTTTCCCCTCCTGCGACTGAGTTTTCCGATGAGACTACTCACAGTGATAAGGTTATAGTTTTTCCCACACAAAGAGGTTATTTTACTAGGATTTGACATGGAAACTTGTTCAGTGACTAAGGTTTTCCCATTAGTTGACTCATTAGTCCCATGGCACTAATTCCTTAGTGACTAAGTTTCACCCTCCTCTGGCTGAGTTTTCCCATGAGACTACTCACAGTGGCCAGGTTTTCGAGTTATTCCAACACAAAGAGGTTATTTTACTTGGTTTTGCCATTGAAACTAGTCCATTGACTAAGGTTTTCCCTTCCGGTGACTCATTTTTCCAATGACACTAATTCCTTAGTGACTAAGTTTTCCCTTCACGTGACTGAGTTTTCCCGTGAGACTAGTCAAGGTGATTAGGTTCTCGAGTTTTTCCCACACAAAGAGGTTATTTTACTAGGATTTGACATGGAAACTTGTTCAGTGAGTAAGGTTTTCCCATTAGTTGACTCATTAGTCCCATGGCACTAATTTCTTTGTGACAAAGTTTCCCCCTCCTGTAGCTGAGTTTTCCCTTGAGACTACTCACAGTGGCTAGGTTTTCCAGTTATTCCAACACAAAGAAGTTATTTTACTTGGTTTTGCCATTGAAACTAGTCCATTGACTAAGGTTTTCCCATGACACTAATTCCTTAGTGACTAAGTTTTCCCCTCATGTGACTGAGTTTTCCCGTGAGACTAGTCAAGGTGATGAGGTTCTCGAGTTTTTCCCACATAAAGAGGTTATTTTACAAGTATTTTCCATTGAAACTCGTCCGGTGAGTAAAATTTTCCCATCCGGTGACTCAAATTTTCCATGACACGAATTCCTTTGTGACTAAGTTTTCCCCTCCCGTGACTGAGTTTTCAGATGTGACTACTCACAGTGACAAGGTTTTCTAGTTTCTCCGACACAAAGATGTTACTTTACTAGGATTTGCCATGGAAACTCGTTCGGTGACTAAGGTTTTACCATTACTTAACTCATTAGTCCCATGGCACTAATTCCTTAGTGACTAAGTTTCACCCTCCTGTGGCTGAGTTTTCCCATGAGACTACTCACAGTGGCAAGGTTTTCGAGTTATTCCAACACAAAGAGGTTATTTTACTTGGTTTTGCCATTGAAACTAGTCCATTGACTAAGGTTTTCCCATCCGGTCACTCATTTTTCCCATGACACTAATTCCTTAGTGACTAAGTTTTCCCCTCATGTGACTGAGTTTACCCATGAGACTAGTCAAGGTGATGAGGTTCTCGAGTTTTTCCCACACAAAGAGGATATTTTACAAGTATTTTCTATTGAAACTCGTTCGGTGAGTAAAATTTTCCCATCCGGTGACTCATTTTTTCCATGACACGAATTCCTTTGTGACTAAGTTTTCCCCTCCCGCGACTGAGTTTTCCGATGAGACTACTCACAGTGACAAGGTTTTCTAGTTTTTCCCACACAAAGAGGTTATTTTACTAGTATTTGCCATGGAAACTCGTTCGGTGACTAAGGTTTTCCCATTAGTTGACTCATTAGTACCATGGAACTAATTCCTTAGTGACTAAGTTTCCCCCACCCGTGGCTAGGTTTTCCCATGAGACTACTCACAGTGGCCAGGTTTTCCAGTTATTCCAACACAAATAGGTTATTTTACTTGGTTTTGCCATTGAAACTAGTCCATTGACTAAGGTTTTCCCATCCGGTGACTCATTTTTCCCATGACACTAATTCCTTAGTGACTAACTTTTCCCCTCATGTGACTGAGGTTATTTTACAAGTATTTTCCATTGAAACTCGTCCGGTGAGTAAAATTTTCCCATCCGGTGACTCATTTTTTCCATGATACGAATTCCTTTGTGACTAAGTTTTCCCGTCCCGCGATTGAGTTTTCTGATGTGACTACTCACAGTGACAAGGTTTTCTAGTTTTTCCGACACCAAGATGTTACTTTACTAGGAATTTCCATGGAAACTCGTTCGGTGACTAAGATTTTCCCATTAGTTGACTCATTAGTCCCATGGCACTAATTCCTTAGTGACTAAGTTTCACCCTCCTGTGGCTGAGTTTTCCCATGAGACTACTCACAGTGGCCAGGTTTTCGAGTTATTCCAACACAAAGAGGTTATTTTACTTGGTTTTGCCATTGAAACTAGTCCATTGACTAAGGTTTTCCCATCCGGCCACTCATTTTTCCCATGACACTAATTCCTTAGTGACTAAGTCTTCCCCTCATGTGACTGAGTTTTCCCGTGAGACTAGTAAAGGTGATGAGGTCCTCGAGTTTTTCCCACACAAAGAGGTTATTTTACAAGTATTTTCCATTGAAACTCATCCGGTGAGTAAAATTTTCCCATCCGGTGACATATTTTTGCCATGACACGAATTCCTTTGTGACTAAGTTTTCCCCTCGAGCGACTGAGTTTTCCGATGAGACTACTCACAGTGACAAGGTTTTCTAGTTTTCCCTCACAAAGAGGTTATTTTACTAGTATTTGTCATGGAAACTCGTTCAGTGACTAAGGTTTTCCTATTAGTTGACTCATTAGTCCCATGGAACTAATTCCTTAGTGACTAAGTTTCCCCCTCTTGTGGCTGAGTTTTACCATGAGACTACTCACAGTGGCCAGGTTTTCCAGTTATTCCAACACAAAGAGGTTATTTTACTTGGTTTTGCCATTGAAACTAGTCCATTGACTAAGGTACTCCCATGACACTAATTCCTTAGTGACTAAGTTTTCCCCTCATGTGACTGAGTTTTCCCGTGAGACTAGTCAAGGTTATGAGGTTCTCGAGTTTTTCCGACATAAAGAGGTTATTTTACAAGTATTTTCCATTGAAACTCGTCCGGTGAGTAAAATTTTCCCATCCGGTGACTCATTTTTTCCATGACACAAATTCGTTTGTGACTAAGTTTTCCCCTCCTGCGACTGAGTTTTCCGATGAGACTACTCACAGTGATAAGGTTATAGTTTTTCCCACACAAAGAGGTTATTTTACTAGGATTTGACATGGAAACTTGTTCAGTGACTAAGGTTTTCCCATTAGTTGACTCATTAGTCCCATGGCACTAATTCCTTAGTGACTAAGTTTCACCCTCCTCTGGCTGAGTTTTCCCATGAGACTACTCACAGTGGCCAGGTTTTCGAGTTATTCCAACACAAAGAGGTTATTTTACTTGGTTTTGCCATTGAAACTAGCCCATTGACTAAGGTTTTCCCTTCCGGTGACTCATTTTTCCAATGACACTAATTCCTTAGTGACTAAGTTTTCCCCTCATGTGACTGAGTTTTCCCTTGAGACTAGTCAAGGTGATGAGGTTCTCGAGTTTTTCCCACACAAAAAGGTTATTTTACAAGTATTTTCCATTGAAACTCATCCGGTGAGTTAAATTTTCCCATCCGGTGACTCATTTTTTCCATGATACGAATTCCTTTGTGACTAAGATTTCCCCTCCTGCGAGTGAGTTTTCAGATGAGACTACTCACAGTGATAAGGTTTTCTAGTTTTTCCCACACAAAGAGGTTATTTTACTAGGATTTTCCATGGAAACTTGTTCGGTGACTAAGGTTTTACCATTAGTTGAATCATTAGTCCCATGGAACTAATTTCTTTGTGACTTAGTTTACCCCTCTTGTAGCTGAGTTTTCCCTTGAGACTACTCAAAGTGACTAGGTTTTCCAGTTATTCCAACACAAAGAAGTTATTTTACTTGGTTTTGCCATTGAAACTAGTCCATTGACTAAGGTTTTCCCATGACACTAATTCCTTAGTGACTAAATTTTCCCCTCATGTGACTGATTTTTCCCGTGAGACTAGTCAAGGTGATGAGGTTCTCGAGTTTTTCCCACATAAAGAGGTTATTTTACAAGTATTTTCCTTTGAAACTCGTCCGGTGAGTAAAATTTTCCCATCCGGTGACTCATTTTTTCCATGACACAAATTCCTTTGTGACTAAGTTTTCCCCTCCCGCGACTGAGTTTTCAGATGTGACTACTCACAGTGACAAGGTTTTCTAGTTTCTCCGACACAAAGATGTTACTTTACTAGGATTTGCCATGGAAACTCGTTCGGTGACTAAGGTTTTCCCATTAGTTGACTCATTAGTCCCATGGCACTAATTCCTTAGTGACTAAGTTTCCCCCTCCTGTGGCTGAGTTTTCCCGTGAGACTACTCACAGTGGCCAGGTTTTCGAGTTATTCCAACACAAAGAGGTTATTTTACTAGGTTTTGCCATTGAAACTAGTCCATTGACTAAGGTTTTCCCATCCGGTGACTTATTTTTCCCATGACACAAATTCCTTAGTGACTAAGTTTTCCCCTCATGTGACTGAGTTTTCCCGTGAGACTAGTATAGGTGATGAGGTTGTCGAGTTTTTTCCACACAAAGAGATTATTTTACAAGTATTTTCCATTGAAACTCGTCCGGTGAGTAAAATATTCCCATCCGGTGACTCATTTTTTCCAAGACACGAATTCCTTTGTGACTAAATTTTCCCATCCCGCGACTAAGTTTTTCGATTAGACTACTCACAGTGACAAGGTTTTCCAGTTTTTCCCACACAAAGAGGTTATTTTACTAGGATTTGCCATGGAAACTCGTTGGGTGACTAAGGTTTTCCCATTAGTTGACTCAATAGTCCCATGGCACTAATTCCTTTGTGACTAAGTTTCCCCCTCCTGTGGCTGAGTTTTCCCATGAGACTACTCACAGTGGCCAGGTTTTCGAGTTATTCCAACACAAAGAGGTTATTTTACATGGTTTTGCCATTGAAACTAGTCCATTAAATAAGGTTTTCCCATCCGGTGACTCATTTTTCCCATGACACTAATTCCATAGTGACTAAGTTTTCCCCTCATGTGACTGAGTTTTCCCGTGAGACTAGTCAAGGTGATGAGGTTCTCGAGTTTTTCCCACACAAAGAGGTTGTTTTACAAGTATTTTCCATTGAAACTCGTCCGGTGCGTAAACTTTTCCCATCCGGTGACTCATTTTTTCCATGACACGAATTCCTTTGTGACCAAGTTTTCCCCTCCCGCGACTGAGTTTTCCGATTAGACTCCTCACAGTGACAAGGTTTTCTAGTTTTTCCCACACAAAGAGGTTATTTTACTAGTATTTGCCATGGAAACTCGTTCGGTGACTAAGGTTTTCCCATTAGTTGACTCATTAGTCCCATGGCAGTAATTCCTTAGTGACTAAGTTTCCTCCTCATGTGGCTGAGTTTTCCCATGAGCCTAATCACAGTGGCCAGGTTTTCGAGTTATTCTAACACAAAGAGGTTATTTTTCTAGGTTTTGCCATTGAAACTAGTCCATTGAATAAGGTTTTCCCATCCAGTGACTCATTTTTCCCATGACACTAATTTCTTAGTGACTAAGTTTTCCCCTCATGTGACTGAGTTTCCCCGTGCGACTAGTCAAGGTGATGAGGTTCTCGAGTTTTTCCCACACAAAGAGGTTATTTTACTAGTATTTTCCATTGAAACTCGTCCGGTGCGTAAACTTTTCCCATCCGGTGACTCATTTTTTCCATGACACGAATTCCTTAGTGACTAAGTTTTCCCCTCCTGCGACTGAGTTTTCCGATGAGACTACTCACAGTGACAAGGTTTTCTAGTTTTTCCCATACAAAGAGGTTATTTTACTAGGATTTGCCATGGAAACTCGTTCGGTGACTAAGGTTTTCCCATTAGTTGACTCATTAGTCCCATGGCACTAATTCCTTAGTGACTAAGTTTCCCCCTCCTGTGGCTGAGTTTTCCCGTGAGACTACTCACAATGGTCAGGTTTTCGAGTTATTCGAACACAAAGAGGTTATTTTACTAGGTTTTGCCATTGAAACTAGTCCATTGACTAAGGTTTTCCCATCCGGTGACTTATTTTTCCCATGACACAAATTCCTTAGTGACTAAGTTTTCCCCTCATGTGACTGAGTTTTCCCGTGAGACTAGTATAGGTGATGAGGTTCTCGAGTTTTTTCCACACAAAGAGATTATTTTACATGTATTTTCCATTGAAACTCGTCCGGTGAGTAAAATTTTCCCATCCGGTGACTCATTTTTTCCAAGACACGAATTCCTTTGTGACTAAATTTTCCCATCCCGCGACTAAGTTTTTCGATTAGACTACTCACAGTGACAAGGTTTTCCAGTTTTTCCACACAAAGAGGTTATTTTACTAGGATTTGCCATGGAAACTCGTTGAGTGACTAAGGTTTTCCCATCAGTTGACTCAATAGTCCCATGGCAATAATTCCTTTGTGACTAAGTTTCCGCCTCCTGTGGCTGAGTTTTCCCATGAGACTACACACAGTGGCCAGGTTTTCGAGTTATTCCAACACAAAGAGGTTATTTTACTTGGTATTGCCATTGAAACTAGTCCATTAAATAAGGTTTTCCCATCCGGGGTGTAAAATTTTCCCAACACAAAGAGGTTATTTTTCTAGGTTTTGCCATTGAAACTAGTCCATTGAATAAGGTTTTCCCATCCAGTGACTCATTTTTCCCATGACACTAATTCCTTAGTGACTAAGTTTTCCCCTCATGTGACAGAGTTTCCCCGTGAGACTAGTCAAGGTGATGAGGTTCTCGAGTTTTTCCCACACAAAGAGGTTATTTTACTAGTATTTTACATTGAAACTCGTCCAGTGAGTAAACTTTTCCCATCCGGTGACTCATTTTTTCCATAACACGAATTCCTTTGTGACTTAGTTTTCCCCTCCCGCGACTGAGTTTTACGATGAGACTACTCACAGTGACAAGGTTTTCTAGTTTTTCCCACACAAAGAGGTTATTTTACTAGTATTTGCCATGGAAACTCATTCGGTGACTAAGGTTTTCCCATTAGTTGACTCATTAGTCCCATGGCACTAATTCCTTAGTGACTAAGTTCCCCCTCCTGTGGCTGAGTTTTCCCATGAGATTACTCACAGTGGCCAGGTTTTCGAGTTTTTCCAACACAAAGAGGTTATTTTACTAGGTTTTGCCATTGAAACTAGTCCATTGACTAAGGTTTTCCCATCCGGTGACTTATTTTTCCCATGACACAAATTCCTTGGTGACTAAGTTTTCCCCTCATGTGACAGAGTTTTCCCGTGAGACTAGTCAAGGTGATGAGGTTCTCGAGTTTTTTCCACACAAAGAGGTTATTTTACAAGTATTTTCCATTGAAACTCGTCCGGTGAGTAAAATTTTCCCATCCGATGACTCATTTTTTCCAAGACACAAATTCCTTTGTGACTAAATTTTCCCATCCCGCGACTGAGTTTTTCGATTAGACTACTAACAGTGACAAGGTTTTCTAGTTTTTCCCACACAAAGAGGTTATTTTACTAGGATTTGCCATGGAAACTCGTTGGGTGTCTAAGGTTTTCCCATTAGTTGACTCATGAGTCCCATGGCACTAATTCCTTAGTGACTAAGTTTCCCCCTCTTGTGGCTGAGTTTTCCCATGAGACTACTCACAGTGGCCAGGTTTTCGAGTTATTCCAACACAAAGAGGTTATTTTACTTGGTTTTGCCATTGAAACTAGTCCATTGACTAAGGTTTTCACATCCGGTTACTCATTTTTCCCATGACTCTAATTCCTTAGTGATAAGTTTTCCTCTCATGTGACTGAGTTTTCCCGTGAGACTAGTCAAGGTGATGAGGATCTCGAGTTTTTCCCACACAAAGAGGTTATTTTACAAGTATTTTCCATTAAAACTCGTCCGGTGAGTAAAATTTTCCCATCCGGTGACTAAATTTTTCCATGACACGAATTCCTTTATGACTAAGTTTTCCCCTCCCGCGACTGAGTTTTCCGATGAGACTACTCACAGTGATAAGGTTTTCTAGTTTTTCCCACACAAAGAGGTTATTTTATTAGGATTTGCCATGGAAACTTGTTCAGTGACTAAGGTTTTCCCATTAGTTGACTAATTAGTCCCATGGCACTAATTTCTTAGTGACTAAGTTTCCCCCTCTTGTGGCTGATTTTTCCCACGAGAAGACTCACAGTGGCCAGGTTTTCGAGTTATTCCAACACAAAGAGGTTATTTTACTAGGTTTTGCCATTGAAACTAGTCCATTGACTAAGGTTTTCCCACGACACTAATTCCTTAGTGACTAAGTTTTCCCCTCATGTGACTGAGTTTTCCCGTGAGACTAGACAAGGTGATGAGGTTCTCGAGTTTTTCACACACAAAGAGGTTACTTTACTAGTATTTTCGATTGAAACTCGTCTGGTGAGTAAAATTTTCCCATCCGGTGACTCATTTTTTCCATGACACGAATTCCTTTGTGACTAAATTTTCCCGTCCCGCGACTGATTTTTCCGATGAGACTACTCACAGTGACAAGGTTTTCTAGTTTTTCCCACACAAAGAGGTTATATTACTAGTATTTGCCATGGAAACTCGTTCGGTGACTAAGGTTTTCCCATTAGTTGACTCATTAGTCGCAAGGCACTAATTTCTTAGTAACTAAGTTTCCCCCTCCTGTGGCTGATTTTTCCCATGAGAAGACTCACAGTGGCCAGGTTTTCGAGTTATTCCAACACAAAGAGGTTATTTTACTAGGTTTTGCCATTGAAACTAGTCCATTGACTAAGGTTTTCCCATGACACTAATTCCTTAGTGACTAAGTTTTCCCCTCATGTGACTGAGTTTTCCCGTGAGACTAGTCAAGGTGATGAGGTTCTCGAGTTTTTCCCACACAAAGAGGTTATTTTACAAGTATTTTACATTGAAACTCGTCGAGTGAGTAAACTTTTCCCATCCGGTGACTCATTTTTTCCATAACACGAATTCCTTTGTGACTTAGTTTTCCCCTCCCGCGACTGATTTTTACGATGAGACTACTCACAGTGACAAGGTTTTCTAGTTTTTCCCACACGAAGAGGTTATTTTACTAGTATTTGCCATGGAAACTAATTCGGTGACTAAGGTTTTCCCATTAGTTGACTCATTAGTCCCATGGCACTAATTCCTTAGTGACTAAGTTCCCCCTCCTGTGGCTGAGTTTTCCCATGAGATTACTCACAGTGGCCAGGTTTTCGAGTTTTTCCAACACAAAGAGGTTATTTTACTAGGTTTTGCCATTGAAACTAGTCCATTGACTAAGGTTTTCCCATCCGGTGACTTATTTTTCCCATGACACAAATTCCTTGGTGACTAAGTTTTCCCCTCATGTGACAGAGTTTTCCCGTGAGACTAGTCAAGGTGATGAGGTTCTCGAGTTTTTTCCACACAAAGAGGTTATTTTACAAGTATTTTCCATTGAAACTCGTCTGGTGAGTAAAATTTTCCCATCCGATGACTCATTTTTTCCAAGACACAAATTCCTTTGTGACTAAATTTTCCCATCCCACGACTGAGTTTTTCGATTAGACTACTAACAGTGACAAGGTTTTCCAGTTTTTACCACACAAAGAGGTTATTTTACTAGGATTTGCCATGGAAACTCGTTGGGTGTCTAAGGTTTTCCCATTAGTTGACTCATGAGTCCCGTGGCACTAATTCCTTAGTGACTAAGTTTCCCCCTCTTGTGGCTGAGTTTTCCCATGAGACTACTCACAGTGGCCAGGTTTTCGAGTTATTCCAACACAAAGAGGTTATTTTACTTGGTTTTGCCATTGAAACTAGTCCATTAAATAAGGTTTTCCCATCCGGTGACTCATTTTTCCCATGACACTAATTCCTTAGTGACTAAGTTTTCCCCTCATGTGACTGAGTTTTCTCTAGAGACTAGTCAAGGTGATGAGGTTCTAGAGTTTTTCCCACACAAAGAGGTTATTTTACAAGTATTTTCCATTGAAACTCGTTCGGTGAGTAAAATTTTCCCATCCGGTGACTCATTTTTTCCATGACACGAATTCCTTTGTGACTAAGTTTTCCCCTCCTTCGACTTAGTTTTCCGATGAGACTACTCACAGTGACAAGGTTTTCTAGTTTTTCCCACACAAAGAGGTTACTTTACTAGGATTTTCCATGGAAACTCGTTCAGTGACTAATGTTTTCCCATCAGTTGACTCATTAGTCCCATGGCACTAATTTCTTACTGACTAAGTTTCCCCCTCTTGTGGCTGAGTTCTCCCATGAGACTACTCACAGTGGCCAGGTTTACAAGTTATTCCAACTCAAAGAGGTTATTTTACAAGGTTTTGCCATTGAAACTAGTCCATTGACTAAGGTTTTTAGCATCCGGTGACTCATTTTTCCCATGACATTAATTCCTTACTGACTAAGTTTTACCCTCATGTGACTGAATTTTCTCGTGAGACTAGTCAAGGTGATGAGGTTCTAGAGTTTTTCCCACACAAAGAGGTTATTTTACAAGTATTTTCCATTGAAACTCGTTCGGTGAGTAAAATTTTCCCATCCGGTGACTCATTTTTTCCATGACACGAATTCCTTTGTGACTAAGTTTTCCCCTCCTTCGACTTAGTTTTCCGATGAGACTACTCACAGTGACAAGGTTTTCTAGTTTTTCCCACACAAAGAGGTTACTTTACTAGGATTTTCCATGGAAACTCGTTCAGTGACTAATGTTTTCCCATCAGTTGACTCATTAGTCCCATGGCACTAATTTCTTACTGACTAAGTTTCCCCCTCTTGTGGCTGAGTTCTCCCATGAGACTACTCACAGTGGCCAGGTTTACAAGTTATTCCAACTCAAAGAGGTTATTTTACAAGGTTTTGCCATTGAAACTAGTCCATTGACTAAGGTTTTTAGCATCCGGTGACTCATTTTTCCCATGACATTAATTCCTTACTGACTAAGTTTTACCCTCATGTGAATGAATTTTCTCGTGAGACTAGTCAAGGTGATGAGGTTCTCGAGTTTTTCACACACAAAGAGGTTACTTTACTAGTATTTTCGATTGAAACTCGTCTGGTGAGTAAAATTTTCCCATCCGGTGACTCATTTTTTCCATGACACGAATTCCTTTGTGACTAAGTTTTCCCCTCCCGCGACTGATTTTTCCGATGAGACTACTCACAGTGACAAGGTTTTCCAGTTTTTCCCACACAAAGAGGTTATTTTACTAGGATTTGCCATGGAAACTCGTTGGGTGTCTAAGGTTTTCCCATTAGTTGACTCATTAGTCCCATGACACTAATTCCTAAGTGACTAAGTTTCCCCCTCTTGTGGCTGAGTTTTCCCGTGAGACTACTCACAGTGGCCAGGTTTTCGAGTTATTCCAACACAAAGAGGTTATTTTACTTGGTTTTGCCATTGAAACTAGTCCATTAAATAAGGTTTTCTCATCCGGTGACTCATTTTTCCCATGACACTAATTCCTTAGTGACTAAGTTTTCCCCTCGTGTGACTGAGTTTTCCCTAGAGACTAGTCAAGGTGATGAGGTTCTCGAGTTTTTCCCACACAAAGAGGTTATTTTACAAGTATTTTCCATTGAAACTCGTCCGGTGAGTAAAATTTTCCCATCCGATGACTCATTTTTTCCATGACACGAATTCCTTTGTGACTAAGTTTTCTCCTCCTTCGACTTAGTTTTCCGATGAGACTACTCACAGTGACAACGTCTTCTAGTTTTTCCCACACAAAGAGGTTACTTTACTAGGATTTTCCATGGAAACTCGTTCGGTGACTAAGGTTTTCCAATCAGTTGACTCATTAGTCCCATGGCACTAATTCCTTTCTGACTAAGTTTCCCCCTCCTGCGGTTGAGTTCTCCCATGAGACTACTCACAGTGGCCAGGTTTACGAGTTATTCCAACACAAAGAGGTTATTTTACTTGGTTTTGCCATTGAAACTAGTCCATTAACTAAGGTTTTCCCATCCGGTCACTCATTTTTCCCATGACACTAATTCCTTAGTGACTAAGTTTTCCCCTCATGTGACTGAGTTTTCCCTTGACACTAGTCAAGGTGATGAGGTTCTCGAGTTTTTCCCACACAAAGAGGTTATTTTACAAGTATTTTCCATTGAAACTCGTCTGGTTAGTAAAATTTTCCCATCAGGTGACTCATTTTTTCCATGACACGAATTCCTTTGTGACTAAGTTTTCCCCTCCTTCGACTTAGTTTTCCTATGAGACTACTCACAGTGACAAGGTTTTCTAGTTTTTCCCACACAAAGAGGTTACTTTGCTAGGATTTTCCATGGAAACTCGTTCGCTGACTAAGGTTTTCCCATCAGTTACCCCATTAGTCCCATGGCACTAATTCCTTACTGACTAAGTTTTCCCCTCCTGTGGCTGAGTTCTCCCATGAGACTACTCACAGTGGCCAGGTTTACGAGTTATTCCAACACAAAGAGGTTATTTAACTAGGTTTTGCCATTGAAACTAGTCCATTGACTAAAGTTTTTAGCATCCGGTGACTCATTTTTCCCATGACACTAATTCCTTACTGACTATGTTTTCCCCTCATGTGACTGAATTTTTCACACACAAAGAGGTTACTTTACTAGTATTTTCCATTGTAACTCGTCCGGTGAGTAAAATGTTCCCATCTGGTGACTCATTTGTTCCATGACACGAATTCCTTTGTGACTAAGTCTTCCCCTCCTGCGACTGAGTTTTCCGATGAGACTACTCACAGTGACAAGGTTTTCTAGTTTTTCCCACACAAAGAGGTTATTTTACTAGGATTTGCCATGGAAACTCGTTCGGTGACTAAGGTTTTCCCATTAGTTGACTCATTAGTCCCATGGCACTAATTCCTTAGTGACTAAGTTTTCGCCTCCTGTGGCTGAGTTTTCCCATGAGACTACTTACAGTGGCTAGGTTTTTGAGTTATTCCAACACAAAGAGGTTATTTTACTAGGTTTTGCCCTTGAAACTAGTCCATTGACTAAGGTTTTCCTATCCGGTGACTCATTTTTCCCATGACACTAATTCTTTAGTGACTAAGTTTTCCCCTCGTGTGACTGAGTTTTCCCGTGAGACTAGTCAAGGTCATGAGGTTCTCAAGTTTTTCCCACACAAAGATGTTATTTTACAAGTATCTTCCATTGAAACTCGTCCGGTGAGTAAAATTGTCCCATCCGGTGACTCATTTTATCCATAAAACGAATTCCTTTGTGACTAAGTTTTCCCCTCCTGCGACTGAGTTTTCCGATAAGACTACTCATAGTGACAAGGTTTTCTAGTTTTTCCCACACAAAGAGGTTACTTTACTAGGATTTGCCGTGGAAACTCGTTCGGTGACTAAGGTTTTCCCATGGGTTGACTCATTAGTCCCATGGCACTAATTCCTTAGTGACTAAGTTTCCCCCTCCTGTGGCTGAGTTTTCCCATGAGCCCACTCACAGTTGCTAGGTTTTCGAGTTATTCCAACACAAAGAGGTTATTTTTCTAGGTTTTGCCATTGAAACTAGTCCATCGACTAAGGTTTTCCGATCCGGTGACTCATTTTTCCCATGACACTAATTCCTTAGTGACTAAGTTTTCCCCTCGTGTGACTGAGTTTTCCCGTGAGACCAGTCAAGGTGATGAGGTTCTCGAGTTTGTCCCACACAAAGAGGTTATTTTACAAGTATTTTCCATTGTAACTCGTCCGGTGAGTAAAATGTTCCCATCCGGTGACTCATATTTTCCACGACACGAATTCCTTTGTGTCTAACTTTTCCCCTCCTGCGACTGAGTTTTTCGATGAGACTACTCACGGTGACAAGGTTTTCTAGTTTTTCCCACCCAAAGAGGTTATTTTACTAGGATTAGCCATGGAAACTCGTTCGGTGACTAAGGTTTTCCCATGGGTTGACTCATTAATCCCATGGCACTATTTTCTTAGTGACTAAGTTTCCCCCTCCTGTGGCTGAGTTTTCCCATGAGACTACTCACAGTGGCTAGGTTTTCGAGTTATTCCAACACAAAGAGGTTATTTTACTAGGTTTTGCCATTGAAACTAGCCATTGACTAAGGTTTTCCCATCCGGTGACTCATTTTTCCCATGACACTAATTCCTTAGAGACTAAGTTTTCCCCTCGTGTGACTGAGTTTTCCCGTGAGACTAGCCAAGGTAATGAGGTTCTCGAGTTTTTCCCACACAAAAAGGTTATTTTACAAGTATTTTCCATTGAAACTCGTCCGGTTAGTAAAATTTTCCCATCCCATGATTCATTTTTTCCACGACACGAATTCCTTTGTGACTAAGTTTTCCCCTCCTGCGACACAGTTTTCCCATGAGACTACTCACAGTGAATAGGATTTCTAGTTTTTCCCACACAAAGAGGTTATTTTAATAGGATTTGCCTTGGAAACTGGTTCGGTGACTAAGGTTTTCCCATTAGTTGACTCATTAGTCCCATGGCACTAATTCCTTAGTGACTAAGTTTCCCCCTCCCATGCCTAAGTTTTCCCATGAGACTACTCACAGTGGCTAGGTTTTCGAGTTATTCCGACACAAAGAGGTTATTTTACTCGGTTTTGCCATTGAAACTAGTCCATTGACTAAGGTTTTCCCATCCAGTGACTCATTTTTCCCATGACACAAATTCCTTAGTGACTAAGTTTTCCCAACGTGAGACTGAGTTTTCCCGTGAGAGTAGTCAAGGTGATTTTGTTCTCGAGTTTTTCCCACACAAAGAGGTTATTTTACAAGTATTTTCCATTTTAACTCGTCCGGTGAGTAAAATGATCCTATCCGGTGACTCATTTTTTCCATGACACGAATTCCTTTGTGACTAAGTCTTCCCCTCCTGCGACTGAGTTTTCCGATGAGACTACTCACGGTAACAAGGTTTTCTAGTTTTTCCCACACAAAGAGGTTATATTACTAGGATTTGCAATGAAAACTCGTTCGGTGACAAAGGTTTTCCCATTAGTTGTCTCATTAGTCACATGGCACTAATTCCTTCGTGATTAAGTTATCCCGTCGTGTGACTGAGCTTTCCCATGAGACTAGCCAAGGTGCTGAGGTTCTCGAGTTTTTCCCACACAAAGAGATTATTTTACAAGTATTTTCCATTGAAACTCGTCCGGTGAGTAAAATGTTCCCATCCGGTGACTCGTTTTTTCCATGACACGAATTCCTTTGTGACAAAGTCTTCCCCTCCTGCGACTGAGTTTTCCGATGAGACTAATCACATTGACAAGGTTTTCTAGTTTTTCCCACACAAAGAGGTTACTTTACTAGGATTTGCCATGGAAACTCGTTCGGTGACTAAGGTTTTCCCATGGGTTGACTCATTAGTCCCATGGCACTAATTCCTTAGTGACTAAGTTTCCCCCTCCTGTGGCTGAGTTTTCCCATGAGCCCACTCACAGTGGCTAGGTTTTCGAGTTATTCCAACACAAAGAGGTTATTTTTCTAGGTTTTGCCATTGAAACTTGTCCATCGACTAAGGTTTTCCGATCCGGTGACTCATTTTTCCCATGACACTAATTCCTTAGTGACTAAGTTTTCCCCTCGTGTGACTGAGTTTTCCCGTGAGACCAGTCAAGATGATGAGGTTCTCGAGTTTGTCCCACACAAAGAGGTTATTTTACAAGTATTTTCCATTGTAACTCGTCCGGTGAGTAAAATGTTCCCATCCGGTGACTCATATTTTCCACGACACGAATTCCTTTGTGTCTAACTTTTCCCCTCCTGCGACTGAGTTTTTCGATGAGACTACTCACGGTGACAAGGTTTTCTAGTTTTTCCCACCCAAAGAGGTTATTTTACTAGGATTTGCCATGGAAACTCGTTCGGTGACTAAGGTTTTCCCATGGGTTGACTCATTAATCCCATGGCACTATTTTCTTAGTGACTAAGTTTCCCCCTCCTATGGCTGAGTTTTCCCATGAGACTACTCACAGTGGCTAGGTTTTCGAGTTCTTCCAACACAAAGAGGTTATTTTACTAGGTTTTGCCATTGAAACTAGCCATTGACTAAGGTTTTCCCATCCGGTGACTCATTTTTCCCATGACACTAATTCCTTAGAGACTAAGTTTTCCCCTCGTGTGACTGAGTTTTCCCGTGAGACTAGCCAAGGTAATGAGGTTCTCGAGTTTTACCCACACAAAAAGGTTATTTTACAAGTATTTTCCATTGAAACTCGTCCGGTTAGTAAAATTTTCCCATCCCATGATTCATTTTTTCCACGACACGAATTCCTTTGTGACTAAGTTTTCCCCTCCTGCGACACAGTTTTCCCATGAGACTACTCACAGTGAATAGGATTTCTAGTTTTTCCCACACAAAGAGGTTATTTTAATAGGATTTGCCTTGGAAACTGGTTTGGTGACTAAGGTTTTCCCATTAGTTGACTCATTAGTCCCATGGCACTAATTCCTTAGTGACTAAGTTTCCCCCTCCCATGCCTGAGTTTTCCCATGAGACTACTCACAGTGGCTAGGTTTTCGAGTTATTCCGACACAAAGAGGTTATTTTACTCGGTTTTGCCATTGAAACTAGTCCATTGACTAAGGTTTTCCCATCCAGTGACTCATTTTTCCCATGACACAAATTCCTTAGTGACTAAGTTTTCCCAACGTGAGACTGAGTTTTCCCGTGAGAGTAGTCAAGGTGATTTTGTTCTCGAGTTTTTCCCACACAAAGAGATTATTTTACAAGTATTTTCCATTTTAACTCGTCTGGTGAGTAAAATGATCCTATCCGGTGACTCATTTTTTCCATGACACGAATTCCTTTGTGACTAAGTCTTCCCCTCCTGCGACTGAGTTTTCCGATGAGACTACTCACGGTAACAAGGTTTTCTAGTTTTTCCCACACAAAGAGGTTATATTACTAGGATTTGCAATGAAAACTCGTTCGGTGACAAAGGTTTTCCCATTAGTTGTCTCATTAGTCACATGTCACTAATTCCTTCGTGATTAAGTTATCCCGTCGTGTGACTGAGCTTTCCCATGAGACTAGCCAAGGTGATGTGGTTCTCAAGTTTTTCCCACACAAAGAGATTATTTTACAAGTATTTTCCATTGAAACTCGTCCGGTGAGTAAAATGTTCCCATCCGGTGACTCGTTTTTTCCATGACACGAATTCCTTTGTGACAAAGTCTTCCACTTCTGCGACTGAGTTTTCCGATGAGACTAATCACATTGACAAGGTTTTCTAGTTTTTCCCACACAAAGAGGTTATTTTACTAGGATTTGCCATGGAAACTCGTTCGGTGACTAAGGTTTTCCCATTAGTTGACTCATTAGTCCCATGGCACTAATTCCTTAGTGATTAAGTTTCCCCCTCCTGTGGCTGAGTTTTCCCATGAGACTACTTACAGTGGCTAGGTTTTTGAGTTATTCCAACACAAAGAGGTCATTTTACTAGGTTTTGCCATTGAAACTAGTTCATTGACTAAGGTTTTCCTATCCGGTGACTCATTTTTCCCATGACACTAATTCCTTAGTGACTAAGTTTTCCCCTCGTGTGGCTGAGTTTTCCCGTGAGACTAGTCAAGGTGATGAGGTTCTCGAGTTTTTCCCAAGCAAAGAGATTATTTTACAAGTATTTTCCATTGAAACTCGTCCGGTGAGTAAAATTTTCCCATCCGGTGACTCATTTTTTCCACGACACGAGTTCCTTGGTGTCTAAGTTTTCCCCTCCTGCGACTGAGTTTTCCGATGAGACTACTCACGGTAACAAGGTTTTCCAGTTTTTCCCGCACAAAGAGGTTATTTTACTAGGATTTGCCACGGAAACTCGTTCGGTGACAAAGGTTTTCCCATTAGTTGACTCATAAGTCCCAAGGCATTAATTCCTTAGTGACTAAGCTTCCCCCTCCTGTGGCTGTTTTCCCATGAGAGTACTCACAGTGGCTAGGTTTTGGAGTTATTCCAACACAAAGAGGTTATTTTACAAGGTTTTTCCATTGAAACTAGTCCATTGACTTAGGTTTTCCCATCTGGTGACTCATTTTTCACATGACACTAATTCCTTAGTGACTAAGTTTTCCCCTCGTGAAACTGAGTTTTCCCGTGAGAGTAGTCAAGGTGATGAGGTTCTCGAGTTTTTCCCACACAAAGAGGTTATTTTACAAGTATTTTCCATTTTAACTCGTTTGGTGCGTAAAATGTTCCTATCCGGTTACTCATTTTTTCCATGACACGAATTCCTTTGTCACTAAGTCTTCCCCTCCTGCGACTGAGTTTTTCGATGAGACTACTCATAGTGAGAAGGATTTCTAGTTTTTCCCACACAAAGAGGTTATTTTACTAGGATTTGCCATGGAAACTGGTTCGGTGACTAAGGTTTTCCCATTAGTTGACTCATTAGTCCCATGGCACTAATTCCTTAGTGACTAAGTTTCCCCCTCCCATGCCTGAGTTTTCCCATGAGACTACTTACAGTGGCTAGGTTTTCGAGTTATTCCAACACAAAGAGGTTATTTTACTAGGTTTTTCCATTGAAACTAGTCCATTGACTAAGGTTTTCCCATCCGGTGACTCATTTTTCCCATGTGACTAATTCTTTAGTGACTAAGTTTTCCCCTAATGTGACTGAGTTTTCCCGTGAGACTAGTCAAGGTGATCAGGTTCTCGAGTTTTTCCATCACAAAGAGGTTATTTCACTAGGATTTGCCATGGAAACTCGTTCGGTGACTAAGCTTTTCCCATTAGTTGTCTCATTAGTCCCATGGCACTAATTCCTTAGTGACCAAGTTTCCCCCTCCTGTGGCTGAGTTTTCCCATGAGACTACAAACAGTGGCCAGGTTTTCGAGTTATTCCGACACAAAGAGGTTAATTTACAAGTATTTTCCATTGAAACTAGTCCGGTGCGTAAAATTTCCCATCCGGTGACTCATTTTTTCTATGACACGAATTCCTTTGTAACTAAGTTTTCCCCTAATGCGACTGAGTTTTCCGATGATACTACTCTTAGTGAAAAGGTTTTCTAGTTTTTCCCACACAAAGAGGTTATTTTACTAGGAATTTCCATGGAAACTCGTTCGGTGACTAAGGTTTTCCCATTAGTTGACTCATTAGTCCCATGGTACTAATTCCTTAGTGACCAAGTTTCCCCCTCCTGTGGCTGAATTTTGCCATGAGACTACTCACTGTGGCCAGGTTTTCGAGTTATTCCGACACAAAGAGGTTATTTTACAAGTATTTTCCATCGAAACTCGTCCGGTGAGTAAAATTTTCCCATCCGGTGACTCATTTTTTCCATGACACGAATTCCTTTGTGACTAAGTTTTCCTCTCCAGCAACTGAGTTTTTCGATGAGACTACTCACAGTGACAATGTTTTCTTGTTTTTCCCACACAAAGAGGTTATTTTACTTGGATTTGCCATGGAAACTCGTTCGGTGACTAAGCTTTTCCCATTAGTTGATTCATTAGTCCCGTGGCACTAATTCCTTAGTGACCAAGTTTCTCCCTCCTGTGGCTGAGTTTTCCCATGAGACTACTCACAGTGGCCAGGTATTCGAGTTATTCCGACACAAAGAGGTTATTTTACTAGGTTTTTCTATTGAAACTAGTCCATTGACTAAGGGTTTCCCATCCGGTGACTCATTTTTCCCATGACACTAATTCCTTAGTGACTAAGTTTTCCCCTCACGTGACTGAGTTTTCCCGTGAGACTAGTCAAGGTGATGAGGTTCTCGAGTTTTTCCCACACAAAGAGGTTATTTTACAAGTATTTTCCACTGAAACTAGTCCGGTGCGTAAAATTTTCCCATCCGGTGACTCATTTTTTCCATGACACGAATTCCTTTGTAACTAAGTTTTCCCCTAATGTGACTGAGTTTTCCGATGAGACTACTCTTAGTGAAAAGGTTTTCTAGTTTTTCCCACACAAAGAGGTTATTTTACTAGGATTTGCCATGGAAACTCGTTCGGTGACTAAGGTTTTCCCATTAGTTGACTTATTAGTCCCATGGCACTAATTCCTTAGTGACCAAGTTTCCCCCTCCTGTGGCTGAGTTTTCCCATGAGACTACTCACAGTGGCCAGGTTTTCGAGTTATTCCGACACAAAGAGGTTATTTTACTAGGTTTTTCCATTGAAACTAGTCCATTAACTAAGGTTTTCCCATCCGGTTACTCATTTTTCCCATGATACTAATTCCTTAGTGACTAATTTTCCCCTTCCTGTGACTGAGTTTTCCCGTGAGACTAGTCAAGGTGATGAGGTTCTCGAGTTTTTCCCACACAAAGAGGTAATTATTTTACAAGTATTTTCCATCGGAACACGTCCGATGTGTAAAATTTTCCCATCCGGTGACTCATTTTTTCCTTGACACGAATTCCTCTGTGACTAAGTTTTCCCGTCCCGCGATTGAGTTTTCCGATGAGACTACTCACAGTGACAAGGTTTTCTAGTTTTTCCCACACAAAGTAGATATTTTACTAGGATTTGCCATGGAAACTCGTTCGGTGACTATGGTTTTCCCATTAGTTGACTCATTATTTCCATGGTATTAATTCCTTAGTGACTATGTTCCCCCCTCCCGTGGCTGAGTTTTCCCATGAGACTATTCACAGTGGCCAGGTTTTCGAGTTATTCCAACACTAAGAGGTTATTTTACTAGGTTTTGCCATTAAAACTAGTCCATTGACTAAGGTTTTCCCATCCGGTGACTCATTTTTCCCATAACACTGATAGACACAGGTATGCAATTCAGAGAATTAGAATGAAAACTGTTTATAACTATAGGTAGATATTGTATTCCTTTCACTGGGAAAAAGATCTGTTTGCACCTTACAGCAAGAATGAAAACAGAAAATAACAAACTGGTGAGAAACCACCAATTCCCAAAGTCACCAAGAGTGACCCCACAAACTCTAACAGAATTCTTAGCTGCTTCCACTACTACTCAAGGCTACTACTTATATCTCTATTCCCCTGCCACGTCATCCCTTCTTAACCCTTCTAGTATATACTTTCCAGATCTTAGGCTTTGGGCCAGAGTTAAGGCCCCTCTCTTGATTATTTATGTTAACAGTCCCGCCTCTATCAACACCTCCCTCTTGTGAAACATCCTTGTCCTCAAGGATGAAGTCTGGAAATTGACCACGCATAACATCATTGTGACATCATCACTGGACTTGTGCCTCCACTGAATCAGACTTTGGGGAATAGCCACTCCATCTCGAACATGGATGCGAGTTCCCAGCACCTGCGCAGGGTAATGATCCTCCTCAGCCAGCATTTCCAAATCTTTAGGAAGGACACCCTGAACAGCGTAATTACCCACAGCCTTCTTAAGAAGAGACACATGGAAAATTGGGTGAATTTTTTATTCAGCAGGTAGTTGCAGCTTGTAAGCCACCTCCCCGATTTTCTCCACAATCTGAAAAGGGCCATAGAAGCGGGCAGCAAGCTTCTGATGAATTCGTTTAATCACAGACTGCTGTCGATGGGGCCGAAGTTTCAAGAAAACCCATTCTCCAATGTCAAACTTAACATCTCTTCGACTCATATCAGCATACTTCTTCATTTGTTGTTGGGCCCGAAGTAAATGCTGTTTGAGTTGAGATAATGCCTCATCTCTATCACTCAACTCAGCAGCTACAGCTGCCACTTTGGTTTCATTGCTTAAGAATCGGAGAAGGGTAGGAGCTTTCCGTCCATACACCACCTCAAAAGGAGTTCTGCCGATGGAGATGTGATACGTGGAATTATACCAAAACTCGGCCCAAGGGATCCAATGAGACCATGACTTTGGTTGCTCCGAAGCAAAGCACCTCAAATAACTCTCCAAGCATCTATTAAGCACCTCAGTCTGTCCATCAGTTTCAGGATGGTACGCGGAGCTCATTTTCAACTTAGTTCCTTGAAGCCGAAAAAGCTCCCTCCAGAAGTGGCTGATGAAAATGGGATCTCTATCACTAATGATAGATTGTGGAATTCCATGCAGCTTAACAACATCCTTAATAAACAATTCTGCAATACTCTTTGCTGTATAAGGATGCTTAAGTAAGATAAAATGCCCATATTTAGACAATCGATCCACCACCACCAAAACAGCATCATACCCTTTAGACTTTGGTAATCCGGTGATGAAATCCAGGGACAAATCTTCCCAAACTTGATTAGGAATAGGCAAAGGCTGCAATAGACCCCCTGGAGTGGTTGCTGCATACTTTTGCCGCTGACAAACATCACAAGCTCGAACAAAGTCCCGAATCCTTTTCTGCATTCCCACCCAATAAATGTTTTCTGCCAGCCTCCTATAAGTCCGTAGGAATCCAGAATGGCCCCCCGTAGGGGTGCTGTGGAACTCGTCCAGCAACAGAGGAATGGACGGGGAATTCGGAGAGATCACCAGCCTATCATGGTAGAATAACACGCCCTGTTTAATCGCAAAACCTGCTTTAGCAGCTTGTTTGACCTCAGCAATCAGGTTCAAAATATAAGGATCCTGGGCTTTTTCATCGAGCAAGAGTTTTCCACCCAGCCATGTAGGATAAGAAACCAACTGATTTAATTCTGTTTCCCCATGACATCTAGATAACGCATCTGCAGCTTTATTTTCTGGCCCAGGTTTATATTTCACCTCAAATTGATAACCCAACAGCTTCGCCAACCAACACTGTTGATCAGGGGAAGTTATCCTTTGCTGCAGAAAATGTTTGAGGCTCTTGTGATCCGTGAATACTGTGAACGGTTTACCCAGCAAATAATGACGCCAGTGCTGTATACACAGGACAAGAGCCATGAGTTCCTTTTCATACACAGATTTGGACAAATTACTGTCGGACAAGGCCTTGCTAAAGAAAGCCACAGGCTGTCTATTCTGCATTAACACAGCACCGATTCCCCTGCCAGCTGCATCACATTCAACCTCAAAGGGCAAGGAAAAATTTGGTAAGGCCAACACAGGAGGTGAAGTCATGATCTGCTTTAGTTTGTTAAAAGCCTCTGCAGCATTGGAACCCCATTTGAAATTATCTTTCTTCGTTAATTCGGTAAGGGGCTTAGCTATTTTCCCATAGTTTCGAACAAATTTCCTATAGTATCCAGTCAGCCCCAAAAATCCCCTTACGCCCTTCACATTCTTTGGAATAGGCCAACCGAGGATGCATTGTATTTTTTCTAGATCCACTGCCACGCCCTCCCCAGAAATCACATGGCCCAAATAATCTATTGCAGTGCATCGAAATTTACATTTCGATTTATTAGCAACAAAACAGTTATTCTGCAATACAGACAGCACTTGACTCAGATGTTGTTGATGCTCTAATAAATCTTTGCTATAGACTAGAATATCATCAAAAAACACCAGAACAAACTTCCTCAAATAAGGCCGGAAAATATCGTTCATGGTAGATTGGAATGTTGCTGGAGCGTTCATCAACCCAAAAGGCATGACCAAATATTCATAGTGGCCATTGTGGGTTCTAAAAGCAGTCTTATGGACATCATCGTCATGAACCCGTATCTGGTGATAACCTGACTTAAGGTCTAATTTTGAAAATAAAGAAGCTCCATACAACTCATCAAGCAATTCATCAACTATAGGGATAGGATACTTAGCTGGAATAGTGGCTTTATTGAGAGCTCGATAGTCTACACACATTCTCCAGCTGCTGTCTTTCTTCTTAACCAAAATTACAGGGCTGGAATAAGCACTCATGCTTGGCCTTATCACACCTGCTGTCAAGAGCTCCTGCACTTGCTTTTCAATTTCTTCTTTTTGATGATGAGGGTATTTGTAAGGCCTCACATTGATAGGTCCTTGCCCCGGCAAAAGTATGATTTGATGGACCTGTGTTCTCTTCGGTGGCAAACGGATGTGATCTTGAAACACTGCCGGGAATTGATCCAAAATAGGACTTACATCTTCTGACATCACCTCCTTGACTACCTTCCCCTTTCCCTCCGGATGCCACCAACCCTCCAATCCTCCTTTGTTGGGCTTGTCATGTAAAAAAGAATTTAGAAAATACTGAGATTCCTGTTTCACTCCCAGCCCCTGCAGTACCACCTTCTGCCCATTGAACACAAATTGCATAGTTAAAGCCTTCCAGTCCATTAACACCTCTCCCAAGGAGCTCAACCATGATACTCCCAACACCACATCCAATCCTCCTAATTCCAATACCAGAGCATCCACCACCACTTCAATTTTGCCCAGCTTCATTTTTATTCCTGCACAGACTCCTTGTGAAAGAACCTTGTGGCCATCCCCAAGTTTAATGCTCCGTGCAGCTACAGGAATCACACTTAGCCCCAAAGCAGTGGTTAATTTAGGGGAAATGAAATTGTGACTAGCTCCACTGTCAATGAGCACCAACACCCCAACATTCTCCATCAGCCCTTCAATTTTCATTGTTCTGTACTCACCCATGGAACCCAGCATGCCCATGGAATTACATTCAATCTCTCCCTCTTCGACATCCTCAACAGCAGCCACCTCGAGAGCCACGATCTCCCCTTCCTCCGTCATCGTCTCATCCTCCCCCAAAATCAACAACCGCATGGAACGCTCAGGACACTTATGCAGGGTGGGATGATACTTTCCCCCACACCTAAAACAGAGCCCCTTTGCCCTTCTCTCTGCGATCTCGTCATGGTGTAGGCTGCGAACCCCCTTCCATCGCTCTGTCGAACCAGAACGGAGGTCACTTTCCCCTTTGCGCGCCATCGACAGCAAGGAACTCGAGGAATTTCCGAACGAGGTACTCGAACCCGTTTTCTGGATCGGGTACGACCCGCCCGATTTAGATACACTTAGTGATTCTCTAGGGTTTACTCCAGAACTGTTTCTGTTTCGAAACGGCCCGGCCCAGTCGTTATGGCCCAAACGTCCGAAACCACTTTTCTTCGCCCTGTTTCTGTCCCCGTCATCGTCCTCTTCCAGTTCGTCCTCAACGTCTTTCGCGATACGCATCATCTCCATTCGGTTCTGGGGATTCAGTGTGCGCACTCGCCTACGAATCTGAGGCCTAAGTCCACTCATGAAATACCCAAGGTATTGTTCTTTAGGAAGCCTACCCACCTGTGACGACAACAACTCAAAAGCTTCCACAAATTCTTCCACACTGCCTTTCTGCTTCAAGGTCGACAGCTCTTCGAATGGGTTCTCTAATCGTCTCCCTCCGTAACGAGCGATTAACGCCCTTTTCAGTTTCTCCCAAGACAACTCGTCCTCCGTCTCCATCAACAAGTTGAACCAGTGAATGGTTGAACCTTCCATGCTCAATCGAGCTAACTTCACACGCATTTCATCCTGCGTCATCTGCACATCAAAGTAAATTTCCGCACGCGTGATCCACGCCACTGGGTCTTCTCCAGCGAATAAAGGAAGCTTCACCTTCTTCCCGGCGAGTCGAGACTCACTCACAGGTGAGTTACCACCCGACGTCCCCCCGTCATTACTCACCTCCTTCTGCTTGCTCAGTCTAGCGAGGATTAAACCTTGCTGTTGCATCTGAGTGGCCTGGAGTTGTAACTGCTGAACCAGTGCGTCGAGAGTACTGGTCACCTTTCCCATCTGAGTCTCCAAAGCGTCAATTCGATCACCCATCTTAGGCTGAGTTGGTTTCCTTGGCATCTACGGTCTTCTCCAACGCGATGATCCGGCAGGTCGGACCAATTGATAGACACAGGTATGCAATTCAGAGAATTAGAATGAAAACTGTTTATAACTATAGGTAGATATTGTATTCCTTTCACTGGGAAAAAGATCTGTTTGCACCTTACAGCAAGAATGAAAACAGAAAATAACAAACTGGTGAGAAACCACCAATTCCCAAAGTCACCAAGAGTGACCCCACAAACTCTAACAGAATTCTTAGTTGCTTCCACTACTACTCAAGGCTACTACTTATATCTCTATTCCCCTGCCACGTCATCCCTTCTTAACCCTTCTAGTATATACTTTCCAGATCTTAGGCTTTGGGCCAGAGTTAAGGCCCCTCTCTTGATTATTTATGTTAACAGTCTCGCCTCTATCAGACACTAATTCCTTAGTGACTAAGTTTTCCCCTCATGTGACTGAGTTTTCCGATGAGACTACTCATAGAGACAAGGTTTTCTAGTTTTTCCCACACAAAGAGGTTATTTTACTAGGTTTTTCCATTGAAACTAGTCCATTGACTAAGGTTTTCCCATCAGGTGATTCATTTTTCCCATGACACTAATTCCTTAGTGACTAAGTTTTCCCCTCATGTGACTGAGTTTTCCGATGATACTAATCATAGAGACAAGGTTTTCTAGTTTTTCCCACATAAAGAGGTTATTTTACTAGGTTCTGCCATTGAAACTAGTCCATTGACTAAGGTTTTCCCATCCGGTGACTCATTTTTCCCATGACACTATTTCCTTAGTGACTAAGTTTTCCCCTCCTGTGACTGAGTTTTCCCGTGAGACTAGAGTGATGAGGTTCTCGAGTTTTTCCCACACAAAGAGGTTATTTTACAAGTATTTTCCATCGAAACTCGTCCGGTGAGTAAAATTTTCCCACCCAGTGACTCATTTTTTCCATGACACGAATTCCTTTATGACTTAATTTTCCCCTCCTGCGACTGAGTTTTCCGATGAGACTACTCACAGTGACAATGTTTTCTAGTTTTTCCCACACATAGAGGTTATTTTACAAGTATTTTCCATTGAAACTCGTCCGGTGAGTAAAATTTTCCCGTCAGGTGACTCATTTTTTCCATGACACGAATTCCTTTGTGACTAAGTTTTCCCCTCCTACGACTGAGTTTTCCGATGAGACTACTCAGAGTGACTAGGTTTTCTAGTTTTTCCCACACAAAGAGGTTATTTTTCTAGGATTTGCCATGGAAACTCGTTCGGTGACTATGGTTTTCCCATTAGTTGACTCATTAGTCCCATGGCACTAATTCCTTAGTGACTATGTTTCCCCCTCCCGTGGCTGAGTTTTCCCATGAGACTACTCACAGTGGCCAGGTTTTCGAGTTATTCCATCACAAAGAGGTTATTTTACTAGGTTTTGCCATCGAAATTAGTCCATTGACTAAGGTTTTCCTATCCGGTGACTCATTTTTCCCATGACACTAATTCCTGAGTGACTAAGTTTTCCCCTCATGTGACTGAGTTTTCCCGTGAGAATAGTCAAGGTGATGAGGTTCTCGAGTTTTCCCCACACAAAGAGGTTATTTTACAAGTATTTTCCATCGAAACTCGTCCGGTGAGTAAAATTTTCCCATCCGGTGACTCAATTTTTCCATGACACGAATTCCTTTGTGACTAAGTTTTCCTCTCCAGCAACTGAGTTTTTCGATGAGACTACTCACAGTGACAATGTTTTCTAGTTTTTCCCACACAAAGAGGTTATTTTACTAGGATTTGCCATGGAAACTTGTGCGGTGACTAAGCTTTTCCCATTAGTTGATTCATTAGTCCCATGGCACTAATTCCTTAGTGACCAAGTTTCTCCCTCCTGTGGCTGAGTTTTCACATGGGACTACTCATAGTGGCAAGGTATTCGAGTTATTCTGACACAAAGAGGTTATTTTACTAGGTTTTTCTATTGAAACTAGTCCATTGACTAACGGTTTCCCATCCGGTGACTCATTTTTCCCATGACACTAATTCCTTAGTGACTAAGTTTTCCCCTCACGTGACTGAGTTTTCCCGTGAGACTAGTCAAGGTGATGCGGTTCTCGAGTTTTTCCCACACAAAGAGGTTATTTTACAAGTATTTTCCACTGAAACTAGTCCGGTGCGTAAAATTTTCCCATCCGGTGACTCATTTTTTCCATGACATGAATTCCTTTGTAACTATGTTTTCCCCTAATGAGACTGAGTTTTCCGATGAGACTACTCTTAGTGAAAAGGTTTTCTAGTTTTTCCCACACAAAGAGGTTATTTTACTAGGATTTGCCATGGAAACTCGTTCGGTGACTAAGGTTTTCCCATTAGTTGACTCATTAGTCCCATGGCGCTAATTCCTTATTGACCAAGTTTCCCCCATCTGTGGCTGAGTTTTCCCATGAGACTACTCACAGTGGCCAGGTTTTCGAGTTATTCCAACACAAAGAGGTTATTTTACTAGGTTTTAACATTAAAACTAGTCCATTGACTAAGGTTTTCCCATCCGGTGATTCATTTTTCCCATGACACTAATTCCTTAGTGGCTAAGTTTTCCCCTCATGTGACTTAGTTTTCCCATGAGACTACTGACAATGGCCAGGTTTTCGAGTTATTCCAACACAAAGAGGTTATTTTACTAGGTTTTACCATTGAAACTAGTCCATTGGCTAAGGTTATCCCATCCGGTGACTCATTTTTCCCATGACACTAATTCCTTAGTGACTAAGTTTTCCCCTCATGTGACTGAGTTTTCCCGTGAGACTAGTCAAGGTGATGATGAGGTCCTCGAGTTTTTCCCACACAAAGAGGTTATTTTACAAGTATTTTCCATCGAAACTCGTCCGGTGAGTAAAAATTTCCCACCCGGTGACTCAGTTTTTCCATGACACAAATTCCTTTATGACTAAATTTTCCCCTCCTGCGACTGAGTTTTCCGATGAGACTACTCACAGTGACAACGTTTTCTAGTTTTTCCCACACAAAGAGGTTATTTTACAAGGATTTACCATGGAGACTCATTCGGTGACTAAGGTTTTCCCATTAGTTGGCTCATTAGTCCCATGGCACTAATTCGTTACTGACTATGTTTCCCCCTCCTGTGGCAGAGTTTTCCCATGAGACTACTCACAGTGGCCAGGTTTTCGAGTTATTCCAACACAAAGAGGTTATTTTACTAGGTTTTAACATTAAAACTAGTCCATTGACTAAGGTTTTACCATCCGGTGACTCATTTTTCCCACGACACTAATTCCTTAGTGACTAAATTTTGCCCCCATGTGACTGAGTTTTCCGATGAGACTACTCATAGAGACAAGGTTTTCTAGTTTTTCCCACTCAAAGAGGTTATTTTACTAGGTTTTTCCATTGAAACTAGTCCATTGACCAAGGTTTTCCCATTCGGTGATTCATTTTTCCCATGACACTAATTCCTTAGGGACTAATTTTTCCCCTTATGTGACTGAGTTTTCCCGTGAGACTAGTCAAGGTGATGAGAATCTCGAGTTTTTCCCACACAAAGAGGTTATTTTACTAGGTTTTGCCATTGAAACTAGTCCATTGACTAAGGTTTTCCCATCCGGTGACTCATTTTTCCCATGATACTTATTCCTTAGTGACTAAGTTTTCCCCTCATGTGACTGAGTTTTCCCGTGACACTAGTCAAGGTGTTGAGGTTCTCGAGTTTTTGCCACACAAAGAGGTTATTTTACAAGTATTTTCCATTGAAACTCGTCCGGTGAGTAAAATTTTCCCATCTGGTGACTCATTTTTTCCATGACACGAATTCCTTTGTGACTAAGTTTCCCCCTCCTGTGGCTAAGTTTTCCCATAAGACTACTCACAGTGGCCAGGTTTTCGAGTTATTCCAACACAAAGAGGTTATTTTACTAGGTTTTGCCATTGGAAATAGTCCATTGACTAAGGTTTTCCCATCCGGTGACTCATTTTTCCCATGACACTAATTCCTTAGTGACTAATTTTTCCCCTCCTGTGACTGAGTTTTCCCGTGAGACTAGTCAAGGTGATGAGGTTCTCGAGTTTTTCCCACACAAAGAGGTTATTTTACAAGTATTTTCCATCGAAACTCGTCCGGTGAGTAAAATTATCCCACCCGGTGACTCATTTTTTCCATAACACGAATTCCTTTGTGACTAAATTTTCCCCTCCTGCGACTGATTTTCGGATGAGACTACTCACAGTGAATATGTTTACTAGTTTTTCCCACACAAGGAGGTTATTTTACTAGGATTTGCCATGGAGACTCATTCGGTGACTAAGGTTTTCCCATTAGTTGGCTCATTAGTCCCATGGCACTAATTCCTTACTGACTATGTTTCCCCCTCCTGTGGCTGAGTTTTCCCATGAGACTACTCACAGTGGCCAGGTTTTCGAGTTATTCCAACACAAAGAGGATATTTTACTAGGTGTTGCCATTAAAACTAGTCCATTGACTAAGGTTTTCCCATCCGGTGACTCATTTTTCCCATGAAACTAATTCCTTAGTGACTAAATTTTCCCCTCATGTGACTGAGTTTTCCGATGAGACTACTCATAGAGACAAGGTTTTCTAGTTTTTCCCACACAAAGAGTTTATTTTACTAGGTTTTGCCATTGAAACTAGTCCATTGACTAAGGTTTTCCCATCCAGTGAATCATTTTTCCCATGACACTAATTCCTTAGTGACTAAGGTTTTCCCCTCACGTGACTGAGTTTTCCCGTGAGACTAGTCAAGGTGATGAAGTTCTCGAGTTTTCCCATAAAAAGATGTTATTTTACAAGTATTTTCCACTGAAACTCGTCCGGTGAGTCAAATTTTCCCCTCCACTGACTCAGTTTTTCCATGACACGAATTCCTTTGTGACTAAGTTTTCCCCTCCAGCGACTGAGTTTTCCGATGAGACTACTCACAGTGACAAGGTTTTCTAGTTTTTCCCACACAAAGATGTTACTTTACTAGGATTTGCCATGGAAACTCGTTCGGTGACTAAGGTTTTACCATTAGTTGACTCATTAGTCCCATGGCACTAATTCCTTACTTACTATGTTTCGCACTCCTGTGGCTGAGTTTTCCCATGAGACTACTCACAGTGGCCAAGTTTTCGAGTTATTCCAACACAAAGAGGTTATTTTACTAGGTTTTGCCATTGGAAATAGTCCATTGACTAAGGTTTTCCCATCCGGTGACTCATTTTTCCCATGACACTAATTCCTTAGTGACTAATTTTTCCCCTCCTGTGACTGAGTTTTCCCGTGAGACTAGTCAAGGTGATGAGGTTCTCAAGTTTTTCCCATACAAAGAGGTTATTTTACAAGTATTTTCCATCGAAACTCGTCCGGTGTGTAAAGTTTTCCCACCCGGTGACTCATTTTTTTCATGACATGAATTCCTTTGTGACTAAGTTTTCCCCTCCCGCGACTGAGTTTTCCGATGAGACTACTCACAGTGACTAGGTTTTCTAGTTTTTCCCACACAAAGAGGTTATTTTACTAGGATTTGCCATGGAAACTCATTCGGTGACTAAGGTTTTCCCATTAGTTGACTCATTAGTCCCATGGCACTTATTCCTTAGTGACTAAGTATCCCCGTCCCGTGGCTGAGTTTTCCCATGAGACTACTCACAGTGGCAAGGTTTTCGAGTTATTCCAACACAAAGAGGTTATTTTACTAGGTTTTGCCACTAAAACTAGTCCATTGACTAAGGTTTTCCCATCCGGTGACTCATTTTTCCCATGACACTAATTCCTTAGTGATTAAATTTTTCCCTCATGTGTTTGAGTTTTCCGATGAGACTACTCATAGAGACAAGGTTTTCTAGTTTTTCCCACACAAAGAGGTTATTTACTAGGTTTTGCCATTGAAACTAGTCCATTGACTAAGGTTTTCCCATCCGGTGATTCATTTTTCCCATGACACTAATTCCTTAGTGACTAAGTTTTCCCCTCATGTGACTGAGTTTTCCCGTGAGAGTAGTCAAGGTGATGAGGTTCTCGAGTTTTTCCCACACAAAGAGGTTATTTTACAAGTATTTTCCATTGAAACTCTTCCGGTGAGTAAAATTTTCCCATCCGGTGACTCATTTTTTCCATGACACGAATTCCTTGGTGACTAAGTTTTCCCCTCCCGCGACTGAGTTTTCCGATGAGACTACTCACAGTGAAAAGGTTTTCTAGATTTTCCCACACAAAGATGTTACTTTACTAGGATTTGCCATGGAAACTCGTTCGGTGACTAAGGTTTTCCCATTAGTTGACTCATTAGTCCCATGGCACTAATTCCTTAGTGACTAAGTTTCCCCCTCCTGTGGCTGAGTTTTCCCATGAGACTACTCACAGTGGCCAGGTTTTTGAGTTATTCCAACACAAAGAGGTTATTTTACTAGGTTTTGCCATTGAAACTAGTCCATTGACTAAGGTTTTCCCATCCGGTGACTCATTTTTCCCATGACACTAATTCCTTAGTGACTAAGTTTTCCCCTCATATGAATGAGTTTTCCCGTGAGACTAGTCAAGGTGATGAGGTTCTCGAGTTTTTCCCACACAAAGAGGTTATTTTACAAGTATTTTCCATCGAAACTCGTCCGGTGAGTAAAATTTTCCCACCCGGTGACTCATTTGTTCCATGACACGAATTCCTTTATGACTAAATTTTCCCCTCCTGCGACTGAGTTTTCCGATGAGACTACTCACAGTGACAACGTTTTCTAGTTTTTCCCACACAAAGAGGTTATTTTACTAGGATTTGCCATGGAGACTCATTCGGTGACTAAGGTTTTCCTATTAGTTGGCTCATTAGTCCCATGGCACTAATTCCTTACTGACTATGTTTCCCCCTCCTGTGGCTGAGTTTTCCCATGAGACTACTCACAGTGGCCAGGTTTTCGAGTTATTCCAACACAAAGAGGTTGTTTTACTAGGTTTTGCCATTAAAACTAGTCCATTGACTAAGGTTTTCCCATCCGGTGACTCATTTTTCCCATGACCCTAATTCCTTAGTGACTAAATTTTCCCCTCATGTAACTGAGTTTTCCGATGAGACTACTCATAGAGACAAGGTTTTCTAGTTTTTCCCACACAGAGGTTATTTTACTAGGTTTTGCCATTGAAACTAGTCCATTGACTAAGGTTTTCCCATCCGGTGATTCATTTTTCCCATGAGACTAATTCCTTAGTGACTAAGTTTTCCCTTCATGTGACTGAGTTTTCCCGTGAGAGTAGTCAAGGTGATGAGGTTCTCGAGTTTTTCCCACCAAAGAGGTTATTTTACAAGTATTTTCCATTGAAACTCTTCCGGTGAGTAAAATTTTCCCATCCGGTGACTCATTTTTTCCATGACACGAATTCCTTTGTGACTAAGTTTTCCCCTCCCGCGACTGAGTTTTCCGATGAGACTACTCACAGTGACAAGGTTTTCTAGATTTTCCCACACAATGATGTTACTTTACTAGGATTTGCCATGGAAACTCGTTCAGTGACTAAGGTTTTGCCATTAGTTGACTCATTAGTCCCATGGCACTAATTCCTTAGTGACTAAGTTTCCCCCTCCGGTGGCTGAGTTTTCCCATGAGACTACTCACAGTGGCCAGGTTTTTGAGTTATTCCAACACAAAGAGGTTATTTTACTAGGTTTTGCCATTGAAACTAGTCCATGGACTAAGGTTTTCCCATCCGGTGACTCATTTTTCCCATGACACAAATTCCTTAGTGACTAAGTTTTCCCCTCATGTGACTGAGTTTTCCCGTGAGAGTAGTCAAGGTGATGAGGTTCTCCAGTTTTTCCCACACAAAGAGGTTATTTTACAAGTATTTTCCATTGAAACTCTTCTGGTGAGTAAAATTTTCCCATCCGGTGACTCATTTTTTCCATGACACGAATTCCTTTGTGACTAAGTTTTCCACTCCCGCGACTGAGTTTTCCGATGAGACTACTCACAGTGACAAGGTTTTCTAGTTTTTCCCACACAAAGATGTTACTTTACTAGGATTTGCCATGGAAACTTGTTCGGTGACTAAGGTTTTCCCATTTGTTGACTCATTAGTCCCATGGCACTAATTCCTTAGTGACTAAGTTTCCCCCTCCTGTGGCTGAGTTTTCCCATGAGATAACTCACAGTGGCCAGGTTTTCGAGTTATTCCAACACAAAGAGGTTAATTTACTGGTTTTGCCATTGAAACTAGTCCATTGACTAAGGTTTTCCCATCCGGTGACTCATTTTTCCCATGACACTAATTCCTTAGTGACTAAGTTTTCCCCTCATGTGATGAGTTTTCCCGTGAGACTAGTCAAGGTGATGAGGTTCTCGAGTTTTTCCCACACAAGGAGGTTATTTTTCAAGTATTTTCCATTGAAACTCGTCCGGTGAGTAAAATTTTCCCAATTGGTGACTCATTTTTTCCATGACACGAATTCCTTTGTGACTAAGTTTTCCCCTCCCGCGACTGAGTTTTCCTATGAGACTACTCACAGTGACAAGGTTTTCTAGTTTTTCCTGATGAGTGGATTTTATATGATAATTTTAGGGTCTTTTTAGTCTTTATATTTTATTATTTTTGAGTCTCATGTAGGTTTTTTATTGTTTTTATTTAGATTTTATATTTATTTTGCATTTTGCATGTAGATTAGATTTTATTAGATTTTCTAGCTTTATTTTATATTTTTAGGAATTTTTCTAGTTATTTTGTATTTTTAGGAAAAGCTGGTTTAGTTATCATTTTTGTCCAGGGACCATTTTGTAAAGTTTCAGGAAATCAAGGTCCAAAATGTGAAGGTTCAAGAGTGGAGGGCTAGAAGTGAAGATTGAGAAAATTAAAGGGCTTGAATTGGAGTGCTAACCAAGAGAGGACTAAAAGTGAAAAAGAGGAATATGAAGCAACTCTCTTCAAATTGGCACATGGGAAATTATGTTGAACGATTGATGATAGTGGAGGAGAGGTTTCAGAATTGATTAAGGGCTGATAAGTGGGTTTTTAAGGCATTCAAATCCCACTAACCATGAAGAAGGAAGGAAAACTTGGAGCTGAAACAGCAGGTCCCAGGGCTGCAGCGCTGGGTAGCCAGCGCTCAAGCGCTGGCTTTCGGTCTGGCAGTGGATTTTTAATGCTTCCAGCGCCCAAGCGTTGGAAATTCTAGCGCTGAAGCGTTGGAGGCTGGATTTTTACTATAAATAGGACCCTTTTCTTCACTTGTAAAGCACACCTTCTTAGAATACAACAAGTATTCTCTCTTTCTCCCTCTTGAGCATTGTTCCTAGGACTTGTGGGAAGCCATATTTGAGCTCCTATCCAGGGTAATTCAATGACTCCTTTAGCCATGCTTGGCTAATTCTTCTTTAAGTTTCTTGGGTTGTATTAGTTTATAAATTTATGTTTTAGTTTTGTTTCTACCTTTCTAAATTTTATTTCCAGTTCTTGTTTTAATTCCTTGCTCATATTGTTATCTTGCTGTACACAAGAAGTTTTTCTTATTACTTATACAAATGAGAATTGGTAAGTAGTAAGGGACCTAGGATTAAAAAAGGCTATAAGTATATTTCGCTAAGAGATTAGGAAAGACGTAGCTTTGTGTTGGCCGGAACTCTATCTTCATCTTCTTCTTTAGTTAACTAGATTGCAAGAAATTGGGTTTAGTAATTAAAAAGAAAGTTCTACAATGTGTAAGAGATTTACTTGTAGATATAATAGGCTATAACACCTTGAACTTGGATTTATAATTTAGAAATTAAGTAGATACTTGCTAGCATATTTTATATTCTATGTCAATCAACCCAAGGACTTAATTCTCATCATATTTATCACATCTTTATTTTATGTTATTATTCTTACTTGCTCTAAAAACCAACAACATCTATCATTTTATTTTTCTGTTTAAAGTACTAAATATTATAGTAATAAGAACACCTATCCTTGTGGGTTCGATCTTTTTATATTACGCGATAGTCAATCGTACACTTGCGATTCCGCTATCAAGTTTTTGGCGCCGTTGCCGGAGATAGGTTCTTTTCAAGTTCTTATTTTTATTTTGTTTAGTACTTCTTGTATATATATAAAAAAAATAAAAAAAATATATTTCTGCCTAACAGTTTGTTGCCATGTGGAAAGAAGATCCTTTAGAGACTATAATCTCTGAGGGGTTGGATTTTGAAGATATAGACAGCAATGACGAACAGGTCATTGAAATGGCAAGGTATCTGGAAGCTGCCCATTTTTTCCCTTCAAGAAAAAATTGGGTAGAGGAGCTGAAAAGAGAAGAAGAAGTTCAAGAGGAAAAGAGGGAATTGAAGCCCTTACCTTCCACCCTTAAGTATGTATTTCTTGAGGAAGGTAACAATAACCCAGTCATTGTGAGTAGTTCCCTCTCTCCTCTTGAAGAAGAAAAACTGGTAAGAATTCTTATAGCTCATAAATCTGCTTTGGGTTGGACTATTGAGGACATTAAGGGCATAAGCCCCACTGTTTGTATGCATAAAATTTGTTTAGAAGAACAAGTTAAACCTGTAGTCCAACCCCAAAGAAGACTTAATCCTGCCATGAAAGAGGTGGTAAGGAAAGAAGTGATTAAGTTGCTTGATGCAGGGATCATCTATCCCATTTCTGATAGTGAATGGGTTAGTCCCGTTCAGGTAGTTCCCAAGAAAGGGGGAATTACAGTGGTTCCTAATGAAAATAATGAATTGATCCCCACCAGGAAGGTAACTGGATGGAGGGTGTGTATAGATTACCGGAGGCTAAATTCTGCCACCCGGACAGATCATTTCCCCCTTCCCTTTATTGATCAAATGCTTGACAGGTTGGCTGGCCATAAGTTTTATTGTTTCTTGGATGGGTATTCAGGATACAATCAAATTGTTGTTGATCCTAAGGATCAAGAAAAAACTGCTTTTACTTGCCCCTTCGGGGTGTTTGCTTATAAAAGAATGCCTTTTGGCTTATGTAATGCTCCAGGAACCTTCCAAAGATGTATGTTTGCTATTTTTTATGATTTAATTGGTGAATGTATGGAAGTGTTCATGGATGATTTTTCTGTATATGGCCCCAGCTTTGACAAGTGTTTGAGCAATTTGGAAAGGATTCTAGTTAGGTGCCAAGAAAAGAATTTGGTACTTAATTGGGAAAAATGTCATTTTATGGTAAAAGATGGCATTGTGCTTGGGCACAATATTTCTGAAAGAGGGATTGAGGTAGATAAGGCTAAAACCGAAATCATTGAAAATCTACCTCCTCCTACTAATATTAAAGGTATAAGAAGCTTTCTTGGTCATGCAGGTTTTTATAGGCGGTTTATAAAAGATTTTTCTAAAATTGCTAAGCCTATGATATATCTCCTTGAAAAAGAGTCTCCTTTTATCTTTAATAATGAGTGTTTGGCTGCTTTTAAATTATTAAAGGAAAAACTTGTTTCAGCCCCTATCATTGTTGCTCCCCAATGGGATTTGCCTTTTGAAGTTATGTGTGATGCTAGTGATAATGCAATAGGGGCTGTTCTTTGTCAAAAAAATGGAAAAGTGTTGCATGTGATTTACTATGCTAGTAAGGTTCTGAATGAAGCTCAGAAAAATTATGCTACAACTGAAAAGGAGTTGTTGAGTGTAGTTTATGCTTTAGATAAATTCAGACCTTACGTTTTGGGCACTAAAGTTATTGTGCATACTGACCATGCTGCATTGAAGTACTTGTTTGCTAAGCAGGAAGCTAAACCCAGGTTGACCAGGTGGGTCTTACTCTTGCAAGAGTTTGATCTTGAAATTGTGGACAGGAAAGGGAAGGACAATGGTGTAGCAGACCATTTGTCAAGACTTGAAGAAGGGAACTCCGATCCAATTCCTATTCAAGAGGAGTTCCCAGATGAGAGGCTTTTAGCTGTCCAAGAGATAGCTCCATGGTATGTACATTTAGCTAATTTTAAAGCTGCTGGTGTGTTGCCTTCTGATTTGACTTGGCAACAAAAGAAGAAATTTTTGCATGATGCTAAATTCTTTTTCTGGGATGAACCTTATTTGTTTAGAGAATGTTCTGATGGGATCATTAGAAGGTGTATTCCAGAAAAAGAATTTGAGGCTATTTTATGGCATTGCCATGGCTCCGATTATGGAGGCCATTTTTCAGGTGAGAGGACTGCAGCTAAAGTCCTCCAAAGTGGTTTTTATTGGCCTAATATTTTCAAAGATAGTAGAGCATTTGTGGTAAGGTGTGATCGCTGTCAACGAACTAGTAATATCTCAAGAAGGAATGAGATGCCCCAAAAAATGATTTTGGAAGTTGAGCTTTTTGATGTATGGGGCATTGATTTCATGGGACCTTTTCCACCTTCTTTTGGTTTCCAGTATATTTTGGTTGCTGTTGACTATGTTTCTAAGTGGGTTGAAGCATCAGCCCTTCCCACAAATGATGGAAAAGTTGTTATGGATTTTCTGAAGAAAAAGATTTTTACTAGATTTGGGGTGCCAAGAGCAATAATCAGTGATGGAGGTAAGCATTTTTGTAATAAAGCTTTTGAAACTCTTTTGAAAAAATATGGTGTTAATCATAAAATTGCTACCCCCTATCACCCCCAAACTAGTGGACAAGTAGAGGTTTCTAATAGGGAGTTAAAAAGGATTTTGGAAAAAACAGTTGGTACCTCAAGGAAGGATTGGTCAAAAAAAATAGATGACACCTTGTGGGCTTACCGAACTGCGTTTAAAACTCCTATTGGAACCTCTCCTTACCAGTTGGTTTATGGTAAGACTTGTCATTTGCCTGTGGAACTTGAGCATAAAGCCTTTTGGGCTTTGAAACAATTGAACATGGACCCCAAAGAAGCTGGGGATAAAAGACAGGTACAGGTACATGAGTTGGATGAATTTAGACTCCAAGCATATCACAATGCTAGGATCTACAAAGAGAAGACCAAGAAGTGGCATGATAAGAAAATTGTGCCAAAAGAGTTTTGTCCAGGACAGCTTGTGTTATTGTATAACTCAAGGCTGAGGTTGTTTCCTGGAAAGCTGAAGTCAAGATGGACAGGACCCTATATGATCACCAAAGTTTTTCCCCATGGTGCGGTTGAGTTAGAGGATAAAAGTGGCACATTTGTTGTCAATGGGCACAGACTGAAACAGTACCTAGGAGGAGAAGTTGAGTCACAAGTGATGTCTATTTTTCTTGATTCCCCTAATTGATTAAAGGGAAGGGTCTATCTCGGACCTTAACAATGAGCTGGTTGGGAGACAACCCAACTTAGGATAGTTTATTTTTCTGTTTTTAATTTTTGTAACACTCTTGTAAATAAATAAAAGAAAAAAACTCTATGTTTTTGCTGCAGGGGAGGCCAGCGCTCCAGCGCTGGAGGACAACGCTCAAGCGTTAGGCCCCTGCTTTGCACCTCTGATTGCCTAGTTTCTGTTTTAATCCAGCGCCCAAGCGTTGGCATCCCCAACGCTCAAGCGCTGGAGCTCGGGCAGTCTTGCTGTTTTGTTTTTATTTGCTGTTTTTAGTTTTTAATAAATTTTGTGTTCACCATTTTCTGAAAGTTTTTAGATTCTATGAGTTTTCCCTTGTTTCTACACTGGTTTTAATTTTTGGGAAACTCAAGAATTCTTGTTTTAAGGTGGACACAAATTTTTCAACCCATCTTTTGTGCTGATTTTGGAACTAACAAGTCAAGCAAGTCTCTACTTGTGAGACTTTTGTTTGTTCATTGTTACAGGATAGGTACCTAAAAGAGGAAGAACCCTCTTGAACTTAAGTGTTCAAATTTGATTTTTGCATTGAGGTTCCCTTGGACTTTTGTGGAAAATTTGTTACTATACCAGCTTCTTAGTTTTTGTTTTTATTTTTTATTTTTAGCTTAGTTTTTCTATTTTCTTTTTGCATGAGTCTTGAGTATATTATCCATTCTGAATGTTGCTATAGCTTTGTGAAATGCTTTATCTGATTGAAATGCTTTGTGAAAAGTTTTATGTTTTGAAGCAGTTAGGATTGCATGCTGTAGAAAGGATTATTGACATCTTGATTGTTGGGTTGTTGGCAAAAGTTTTTCTGAGTTCTTAAAAGGGTACCAATTACCCTGTCTTTTTCTGAGAGCTGAGGACTCTGATGCATGATTGTAAGATTTTTCTGCCTTGTGTTGCATGTTGATTGGAGTTTTGTATACTTTGTGAGTTGAGAAGAGATTATAGGCATTTTTGAAAACTCAGATTTTTGCTTGAAATTGATATCCACTAGTAGCCCCTTTTGAGCCTTAAAAGAGTCATTTTTTGGAGCCTACTTTGTGTGATAATTCTTAAAGTTGTTATTGTGATTCATGTGCTGAATTTGTTAGAGCTATGTTTGTTGGGTTTCTCTCTAAAAAGATGAAGGAAAAAAATGAAAAAAATAAGGTATGTGCCTTAGAAAAAATAATGAAGTGGTGGGGTGAGAAAGAGTATGAAGGGAGTAAAATTCAAGTCATTCATCCCATACATTCCACTACTTTGTTCAAACAAAAAAAGAGAAAAAAAGAAAAATTGAGAGGACCCTTGTGTTGAATTGTTTAAAGCTCTTAGTCAAGAAGAATCACTTAACAACAAGTTTCTGAGTCAGCCACTAGAGTTGCCAAATTCTTGAAATCCATACCTTAAATTGTTCAATCCTTTGGCCAAGTTACAACCTTAAAAATCTCTTCAACATCACTTGGTTGCTTTACTTCAGTTTTGATTTGAATGATAGGCAGAATTATTGAGCTTTCTTGTTTTTCATGGAGAATATCATTTTTGTGAGCTTATTTGATGAACTCAAACATGTTAAAAGCCAAGCCTAACTTTCTTGATTCTTTGTCTCTTAAACATGCATGTCTTCCTTATCCGCTAAGCTTTCTGGAAAATTATCATATTTCAATCGGATAAAAACTTTCTCTAAACTCAGGGACGAGTTTCTCTTTAAGTTTTGTCGCTTGAGGACAAGCTGTCGTTGGGTATAGTGGTGTGATGAGTGGATTTTATATGATAATTTTAGGGTCTTTTTAGTCTTTTTATTTTATTATTTTTGAGTCTCATGTAGGTTTTTTATTGTTTTTATTTAGATTTTATATTTATTTTGCATTTTGCATGTAGATTAGATTTTATTAGATTTTCTAGCTTTATTTTATATTTTTAGGAATTTTTCTAGTTATTTTGTATTTTTAGGAAAAGCTGGTTTAGTTATCATTTTTGTCCAGGGACCACTTTGTAAAGTTTCAGGAAATCAAGGTCCAAAATGTGAAGGTTCAAGAGTGGAGGGCTAGAAGTGAAGATTGAGAAAATTAAAGGGCTTGAATTGGAGTGCTAACCAAGAGAGGACTAAAAGTGAAAAAGAGGAATATGAAGCAACTCTCTTCAAATTGGCACATGGGAAATTATGTTGAAGGATTGATGATAGTGGAGGAGAGGTTTCAGAATTGATTAAGGGCTGATAAGTAAGTGGGTTTTTAAGGCATTCAAATCCCACTAACCATGAAGAAGGAAGGAAAACTTGGAGCTGAAACAGCAGGTCCCAGCGCTGCAGCGCTGGGAAGCCAGCGCTCAAGCGCTGGCTTTCGGTCTGGCAGTGGATTTTTAATGCTTCCAGCACCCAAGCGTTGGAAATTCTAGCGCTGAAGCGTTGGAGGCTGGATTTTTACTATAAATAGGACCCTTTTCTTCACTTGTAAAGCACACCTTCTTAGAATACAACAAGTATTCTCTCTTTCTCCCTCTTGAGCATTGTTCCTAGGATTTGTGGGAAGCCATATTTGAGCTCCTATCCAGGGTAATTCAATGACTCCTTTAGCCATGCTTGGCTAATTCTTCTTTAAGTTTCTTGGGTTGTATTAGTTTATAAATTTATGTTTTAGTTTTGTCTACCTTTCTAAATTTTATTTCCAGTTCTTGTTTTAATTCCTTGCTCATATTGTTATCTTGCTGTACACAAGAAGTTTTTCTTATTACTTATACGAATGAGAATTGGTAAGTAGTAAGGGACCTAGGATTAAAAAAGGCTATAAGTATATTTCGCTAAGAGATTAGGAAAGACGTAGCTTTGTGTTGGCCGGAACTCTATCTTCATCTTCTTCTTTAGTTAACTAGATTGCAAGAAATTGGGTTTAGTAATTAAAAAGAAAGTTCTACAATGTGTAAGAGATTAACTTGTAGATATAATAGGCTATAGCACCTTGAACTTGGATTTATAATTTAGAAATTAAGTAGATACTTGCTAGCATATTTTATATTCTATGTCAATCAACCCAAGGACTTAATTCTCATCATATTTATCACATCTTTATTTTATGTTATTATTCTTACTTGCTCTAAAAACCAACAACATCTATCATTTTATTTTTCTGTTTAAAGTACTAAATATTATAGTAATAAGAACACCTATCCCTATGGGTTCGATCTTTTTATATTACGCGATAGTCAATCGTACACTTGCAATTCCGCTATCATTTCCCACACAAAGATGTTACTTTACTAGGATTTCCCGTGGAAACTCGTTCGGTGACTAAGGTTTTCCCATTAGTTGACTCATTAGTCCCATGGCACTAATTCCTTAGTGACTAAGTTTCCCCCTCCTGTGGCTGAGTTTCCCCATGAGACTACTCACAGTGGCCAGGTTTTCGAGTTATTCCAACACAAAGAGGTTAATTTACTAGGTTTTGCCATTGAAACGAGTCCATTGACTAAGGTTTTCCCACACAAAGATGTTACTTTACTAGGATTTGCCGTGGAAACTCGTTCGATGACTAAGGTTTTCCCATTAGTTGACTCATTAGTCCCATGGCACTAATTTCTTAGTGACTAAGTTTCCCCCTGCTGTGGCTGAGTTTTCCCATGAGACTACTCACAGTGGCCAGGTTTTCGAGTTATTCCAACACAAAGAGGTTAATTTACTAGGTTTTGCCATTGAAACTAGTCCATTGGCTAAGGTTTTCCCATCCGGTGACTCATTTTTCCCATGACACTAATTCCTTAGTGACTAAGTTTTCCCCTCATGTGACTGAGTTTTCCCGTGAGACTAGTCAAGGTGGTGAGGTTCTCGAGTTTTTCCCACACAAAGAGGTTATTTTACAAGTATTTTCCATTGAAACTCGTCCGGTGAGTAAAATTTTCCCATCCGGTGACTCATTTTTTCCATGACACGAATTCCTTTGTGACTAAGTTTTCCCCTCCCGCGACTGAGTTTTCCGATGAGACTACTCACAGTGACAATGTTTTCTAGTTTTTCCCAAACATAGATGTTACTTTACTAGGATTTGCCGTGGAAAGTCGTTCGGTGACTAAGGTTTTCCCATTAGTTGACTCATTAGTCCCATGGCACTAGTTCCATAGTAACTAATTTTCCCTTTCCTGTGGCTGAGTTTTCCCAGAAGACTACTCACAGTGGCAAGGTTTTCGAGTTATCCCAACACAAAGAGGTTAATTTACTAGGTTTTGCTATTGAAACTAGTCCATTGACTAAGGTTTTCCCATCCGTCGACTCATTTTTCCCATGACACTAATTCCTTAGTGACTAAGTTTTCCCCTCATGTGACTGAGTTTTCCCGTGAGACTAGTCAAGGTGATGAGGTTCTCGAGTTTTTCCCACACAAAGAGGTTATTTTACAAGTATTTTCCATTGAAACCTGTCCGGTGAGTAAAATTTTCCCATCTGGTAACTCATTTTTTCCATGACACGAATTCCTTTGTGACTAAGTTTTCCCTCCCACGACTGAGTATTCCGATGAGACTACTCACAGTGACAAGGTTTTCTAGTTTTTCCCATACAAAGATGTTACTTTACTAGGATTTGCGATGGAAACTCGTTCGGTGACTAAGGTTTTCCCATTAGTTGACTCATTAGTCCCATGGCACTAATTCCTTAGTGACTAAGTTTCCCCCACCTGTGGCTGAGTTTTCCCATTAGACTACTCACAGTGGCCAGGTTTTCAAGTTATTCCAACACAAAGAGGTTATTTTACTTGGTTATGCCATTGAAACTAGTCCGTTGACTAAGGTTTTCCCATCCGGTGACTCATTTTTTCCATGACACTAATTCCTTTGTGACTAAGTTTTCCCCTCACGTGACTGAGTTTTACCGTGACACTAGTCAAGGTGATGAGGTTCTCGAGTTTTTCCCACACATAGAGTTATTTTACAAGTATTTTCCATTGAAACTCGTCCGGTGAGTAAAATTTTCCCATACGGTGAACAAGTTTTTCCATGACACGAATTCCTTTGTGACTAAATTTCCCCTCCCGCGACTTAGTTTTCCGATGAGACTGCTCACAGTAACAAGGTTTTCTAGTTTTTCCCACACAAAGATGTTACTTTACTAGGATTTGCCATGGAAACTCGTTCGGTGACTAAGGTTTTCCCATTAGTTGACTCATTAGTCCCATGGCACTAAGTCCTTAGTGACTAAGTTTCCCCCTCCTGTGGCTCAGTTTTCCCATGAGACTACTCACAGTGGCCAAGTTTTCGAGTTATTCCTACACAAAGAGGTTAATTTACTAGGTTTTGCCATTGAAACTAGTCCATTGACTAAGGTTTTCCCGTCCGGTGACTCATTTTTCCCATGACACTAATTCCTTAGTGACTAAATTTTCCCCTCATGTGACTGAGATTTCCCGTGAGGCTAGTCATGGTGATGAGGTTCTCGAGTTTTTCCCACACAAAGAGGTTATTTTACAAGTATTTTCCATTGAAACTCGTCCGGTGAGTAAAATTTTCCCATCCGGTGACTCATTTTTCCCATGACACGAATTCCTTTGTGACTAAGTTTTCCCCTCCCGCAACTGAGTTTTCCGATGAGACTACTCACAGTGACAAGGTTTTCTAGTTTTTCCCACACAAAGATGTTACTTTACTAGGATTTGCCATGGAAACTCGTTCGGTGACTAAGGTTTTCCCATTAGTTGACTCATTAGTCCCATGGCACTAATTCCTTAGTGACTAAGTTTCCCCCTCCCGTGGCTGAGTTTTCCCATGAGACTACTCACAGTGGTCAGGTTTTCGAGTTATTCAAACACAAAGAGGTTGTTTTACTAGGTTTTTCCATTGAAACTAGTCCATTGACTAAGGTTTTCCCATCCGGTGACTCATTTTTTCAATGACACTAATTCCTTAGTGACTAAGTTTTTCCCTCACGTGACTGAGTTTTCCCGTGAGACTAGTCAAGGTGATGAGGTTCTCGAGTTTTTCCCACACAAAGAGGTTATTTTACAAGTATTTTCCAATGAAACTCGTCCGGTGAGTAAAATTTTCCCATACGGTAACTCCATTTTTCCTTGACACGTATTCCTTTGTGACTAAGTTTTCCCCTCACGCGACTGAGTTTTCCGATGAGACTACTCACAGTGACAAGGTTTTCTAGTTTTTCCCGCACAAAGATGTTTCTTTACTAGGATGTGCCATGGAAACTCGTTCGGTGACTAATGTTTTCCCATAAGTTGACTCATTAGTCCCATGACACTAATTTCTTAGTGACTAAGTTTCCCCCTCCTGTGGCTGAGTTTTCCCATGAGACTGCTCACAGTGGTCAGGTTTTCGAGTTATTCCAACACAAAGAGGTTAATTTACTAGGTTTTGCCATTAAATCTAGTCCACTGACTAAGGTTTTCCCATCCGGTAACTCATTTTACCCATGACACTAATTCCTTAATAACTAAGTTTTCCCCTCACGCGACTGAGTTTTCCCGTGAGACTAGTCAAGGTGATGAGGTTCTCGAGTTTTTCCCACACAAGGTTATTTGACAAGTATTTTCCATTGAAACTCGTCCGGTGAGGAATATTTTCCCATCCGGTGACTCATTTTTTCCTTGACACGAATTCCTTGGTGACAAGGTTTTCTAGTTTTTCCCACACAAGGAGGTTACTTTACTAGGATTTGCCATGGAAACTCGTTCGGTGACTAAGGTTTTCCCATTAGTGGACTCATTACATGGCACTAATTTCTTAGTGACTAAGTTTCCCCCTCCTGTGGCTGAGTTTTCGCCATTGAAACTAGTCCATTGACTAAGGTTTTCCCATCCAGTGACTCATTTTTCCCATGACACTAATTCCTTAATGACTAAGTTTTCCCCTCACGTGACTGAGTTTTCCCGTGAGACTAGTCAAGGGGATGAGGTTCTCGAGTTTTAACCACACATAGAGGTTATTTTACAAGTATTTTCCATTGAAACTCGTCCGGTGAGTAAAATTTTCCCATCGGGTGACTCATTTTTTCCTTGACACGAATTCCTTTGTGACTAAATTTCCCCTCCAGCGACTGAGTTTTCCGATGAGACTACTCACAGTGACAAGGTTTTCTACTTCTTCCCACACAAAGAGGTTATTTTACTAGTATTTGCCATGGAAACTCGTTCGGTGACTAAGGTTTTCCCATTAGTTGACTCATTAGTCCCATGGCACTAATTCCTTAGTGACTAAGTTTCCCCCTCCTGTGGCTGAGTTTTCCCATGAGACTACTCACAGTGGCTGGGTTTTCGATTTATTCCAACACAAAGAGGTTATTTTACTAGGTTTTGCCATTGAAACTAGTCCATCGATTAAGGTTTTCCCATTCGGTGACTCATTTTTCCCATGACACTAATTTTTTAGTGACTAAGTTTTCCCCTCACGTGACTGAGTTTTCCCGTGAGACTAGTCATGGTGATAAAGGTTCTCGAGTTTTTCCCACACAAAGAGGTTATTTTACAAGTATTTTCCATTGAAACTCGTCCGGTGAGTAAAATTTTCCCATCCGGTGACTAATTTTTTCCTTGACACGAATTCCTTTGTGACTAAGTTTTCCACTCCAGCGACTGAGTTTTCCGATGAGACTACTCACAGTGACAAGGTTTTCAAGTTTTTCCCACACAAAGAGGTTATTTTACTAGGATTTGCCATGGAAACTCATTCGGTGACTAAGGTTTTCCCATTAGTTGACTCATTAGTCCCATGGCACTAATTCCTTAGTGACTAAGTTTCCCCTCCTGTGGCTGAGTTTTCCCATGAGACTACTCACAGTGGCCAGGTTTTCGAGTTATTCCAACACAAAGAGGTTATTTTACTTGGTTTTGCCATTGAAACTTGTCCATTGACTAAGGTTTTCTCATCCGGTGACTCATTTTTCCCATGACACTAATTCCTTAGTGACTAAGTTTTCCCCTCACGTGACTGAGTTTTCCCGTGAGACTAGTCAAGGTGATGAGGTTCTCGAGTTTTTCCCACACAAAGAGGTTATTTTACAAGTATTTTCCATTGAAACTCGTCTGGTGAGTTAAATTTTCCCATCCGGTGACTCATTTTTTCCGTAAAATGAATTCCTTTGTGACTAAGTTTTCCCCTCCTGCGACTGAGTTTTCCGATGAGACTACTTACAGTGACAAGGTTTTCTAGTTTTTCCCACACAAAGATGTTACTTTACTAGGATTTGCCTAGGAAACTCGTTCGGTGACAAAGGTTTTCCCATTAATTGACTCATTAGTCCCATGGCACTAATTCCTAAGTGACTAAGTTTCCCCCTCCTGTGGCTGAGTTTTCCCATGTGACTACTCACAGTGGCCCGGTTTTCGAGTTATTCCCACACAAAGAGGTTATTTTACTTGGTTTTGCCATTGAAACTAGTCCGTTGACTAAGGTTTGCCCATCCAGTGACTCATTTTTTCCATGACACTAATTCCTTAGTGACTAAGTTTTCCCCTCAAGTGACTGAGTTTTCTCGTGAGACTAGTCAAGGTAATGAGGTTCTCGAGTTTTTCCCACACAAAGAGGTTATTTTACAAGTATTTTCCATTGAAACTCGTCCGGTGAGTAAAATTTTCCCATCCGGTGTCTCATTTTTTCCATGACACGAATTCCTTTGTGACTAAGTTTTCCCCTCCCGCGACTGAGTTTTCCGATGAGACTCCTCACAGTGACAAGGTTTTCTAGTTTTTCCCACACAAAGATGTTACTTTACTAGGATTTGCCATGGAAACTCGTTCGGTGACTAAGGTTTTCCCATTAGTTGACTCATTAGTCCCATGGCACTAATTCCTTAGCGACTAAGTTTCCCCTCCTGTGGTTGAGTTTTACCATGAGACTAATCAAGTGGCCAGGTTTTCGAGTTATTCCAACACAAAGGGGTTATTTTACTTGGTTTTGCCATTTAAACTAGTCCGTTGACTAATGTTTTCCCATCCGGTGACTCATTTTTTCCATGACACTAATTCCTTAGTGACTAAGTTTTCTCGTCACGTGACTGAGTTTTCCCGTGAGACTAGTCAAGGTGATGAGGTTCTCGAGTTTTTCCCACACAAAGAGGTTATTTTACAAGTATTTTCCAATGAAACTCGTCCGCTGAGTAAAATTTTCCCATCCGGTGACTCATTATTTCCATGACACGAATTGCTTTGTGACTAAATTTCCACTCCCGCGACTGAGTTTTCCGATGAGACTACTTACAATGAGAAGGTTTTCTAGTTTATCCCACACAAAGATGTTACTTAACTAGGATTTTCCATGGAAACTCGTTCGGTGATTAAGGTTTTCCCATTAGTTGACTCATTAGTCCCATGGACCTAATTCTTTAGTGACTAAGTTTCCCCCTCCTGTGGCTGAGTTTTCCCATGAGACTACTCACAGTGGCCAGGTTTTCGAGTTATTCCAACACAAAGAGGTTAATTTACTAGGTTTTGCCATTGAAACTAGTCCATTGACTAAAATTTTCCCATCCGGTGACTCCTTTTTCCCATGACACTAATTCCTTAATGACTAAGTTTTCCCCTCACGTGACTGAGTTTTCCCGTGAGACTAGTCAAGGTGATGAGGTTCTCGAGTTTTTCCCACACAAAGAGGTTATTTTACAAGTATTTTCCATTGAAACTGGTCCGGTGAGTAAAATTTTCCTATCCGATGACTATTTTTTTCCATGACACGAATTCCTTTGTGACTATGTTTTCCCCTCCCGCGACTGAGTTTTCCGATGAGACTACTCACAGTGACCAGTTTTCTAGTTTTTGCCACACAAAGAGGTTACTTTACTAGGATTTGCCGTGGAAATTCGTTCGGTGACTAAGGTTTTCCCATTAGTTGACTCATTAGTCCCATGGCACTAATTCCTTAGTGACTAAGTTCCCCCCTCCTGTGGCTGAGTTTTCCCATGAGACTACTCACAGTGGCCAGGTTTTCGAGTTATTCCAACACAAAGAGGTTATTTTACTAGGTTTTTCCTTTGAAACTAGTCCATTGACTAAGGTTTTCCCATCCGGTGACTCATTTTTCCCATGACACTAATTCCTTTGTGACTAAGTTTTTCCCCTCATGTGACTGAGTTTTCCGTGAGACTAGTCAAGGTGATGAGGTTCTCAAGTTTTTCCCACACAAAGAGGTTATTTTACAAGTATTTTCCATTGAAACTCGTCCGGTGAGTATAATTTTCCCATTCGGTGACTCATTTTTTCCATGACACGAATTCCTTTGTGACTAAGTTTTCCCCTCCAGCGACTGAGTTTTCCGATGAGACTACTCACAGTGAGAAGGTTTTCTAGTTTTTCCCACACAAAGAGGTTACTTTACTAGGATTTGCCGTGGAAATTCGTTCGGTGACTAAGGTTTTCCCATTAGTTGACTCATTAGTCCCATGGCACTAATTCCTTAGTGACTAAGTTTCCCCCTCCTGTGGCTAAGTTTTCCCATGAGACTACTCACAATGGCCAGGTTTTCGAGTTATTCCAACACAAAGAGGTTATTTACTAGGTTTTTCCATTGAAACTAGTCCATTGACTAAGGTTTTCCCATCCGGTGACTCATTTTTCCCATGACACTACTTCCTTAGTGACTAAGTTTTCCCCTCATGTGACTGACTTTTCCCGTGAGACTAGTCAAGGTGATGAGGTTCTCGAGTTTTTCCCACACAAAGAGGTTATTTTACAAGTATTTTCCATTGAAACTCTTCCGGTGAGTAAAATTTTCCCATACGGTGACTCATTTTTTCCATGACACGAATTCTTTTGTGACTAAGTTTCCCCCCCCCCCCCCGCGAGTGAGTTTTCCGATGAGACTACTCTCACTGACAAGGTTTTCTAGTTTTTCCCACACAAAGAGGTTATTTTACAAGGATATGCTATGGAAACTCGTTCGGTGACTAAGGTTTTCCCATTAGTTGACTCATTAGTCCCATGGCACTAATTCCTTAGTGACTAAGTTTCCCCCTCCGGTGGCTGAGTTTTCCCATGAGACTACTCACAGTGGGCAGGTTTTCGAGTTATTCCAACACAAAGATTTTACTAGGTTTTGCCTTTGAAACTAGTCCATTGACTAAGGTTTTCCTATCCGGTGACTCATTTTTCCCATGACACTAATTCCTTAGTGACTAAGTTTTCCCCTCATGTGACTGAGTTTTCCCGTGAGACTAGTCAAGGTGATGAGTTTCTCGAGTTTTTCCCAAACAAAGAGGTTATTTTAATAGTATTTTCCATTGAAACTCGTCCCGTGAGTAAAATTTTCCCATCCGGTGACTCATTTTTTCCATGACACGAATTCCTTTGTGACTAAGTTTTCCCCTCCCGCGACTGAGTTTTCCAATGTGACTACTCACAGTGATAAGGTTTTCTAGTTTTTCCCACACAAAGAGGTTATTTTATAAGTATTTGCCTTGGAAACTCGTTCGGTGACTAAGGTTTTCCCATTAGATGACTCATTAGTCCCATTGCACTAATTCCTTAGTGACTAAGTTTCCCCCTCCTATGGCTGAGTTTTCCCATGAGACTACTCACAGTGGCCAGGTTTTCGAGTTATTCCAACACAAAGAGGTTATTTTACTAGGTTTTGCCATTGAAACTAGTCCATTGACTAAGGTTTTCCCATCCGGTGACTCATTTTTCTCATGAAAATAATTCCTTAGTGACTAAGTTTTCCCCTCATGTGACTGTGTTTTCCCGTGAGACTAGTGAAGATGATGAGGTTCTCGAGTTTTTGCCACACAAAGAGGTTATTTTACAAGTATTTCCCATTGAAACTCGTCCGGTGAGTAAAATTTTGCCATCTGGTGACTAATTTTTTCCATGACACGAATTCCTTTGTGACTAAGTTTTCCCCTCCCGCGACTGAGTTTTCCGATGAGACTACTCCGAGTGACAAGGTTTTCTAGTTTTTCCCACACAAAGAGGTTACTTTACTAGGATTTGCCATGGAAACTCATTCGGTGATTAAGTTTTCCAATTAGTTAACTCATTAGTCCCATGGCACTAATTCCTTAGTGAATAAGTTTCCCCCTCCTGTGGCTGAGTTTTCCCATGAGACTACTCTCAATGGCCAGGTTTTCGAGTTATTCCAACACAAAGAGGTTATTTTACAAGGTTATGCCATTGAAACTAGTCCATTGACTAAGGTTTTCCTATCCGGTGACTCATTTTTCCCATGACACTAATTCCTTAGTGATTAAGTTTTCCCCTCATGTGACTAAGTTTTCCCGTGAGACTAGTCAAGGTGATGAGGTTCTCGAGTTTTTCCCACACAAAGAGGTTATTTTACAAGTATTTTCCATTGAAACTCGTCCGGTGAATAAACTTTTCCCATCCGGTGACTCATTTTTTCCATGACACGAATTCCTTTGTGACTAAGTTTTCCCCTCCCGCGACTGAGTTTTCCAATGTGACTACTCACAGTGAGAAGGTTTTCTAGTTTTTCCCACACAAAGAGGTTATTTTATAAGTATTTGCCTTGGGAACTCGTTCGGTGACTAAGGTTTTCCCATTAGTTTACTCATTAGTCCCATGGCACTAATTCCTTAGTGACTAAGTTTCCCCCTCCTGTGGCTGAGTTTTCCCATGAGACTACTCTCAGTGGCCAGGTTTCCGAGTTATTCCAACACAAAGAGGTTATTTTACTAGGATTTGCCATTGAAACTAGTCCATTGACTAAGGTTTTTACCATCCGGTGACTCATTTTTCCCACGACACTAATTCCTTAGTGACTAAGTTTTCCTCTCATGTGACTGAGTTTTCCGATGAGACTACTCACAGTGACAAGGTTTTCTAGTTTTTCCCATACAAAGAGGTTATTTTACTAGGATTTTCCATGGAAACTCGTTCGGTGACTAAGGTTTTCCCATTAGTTGACTCATTAGTCCCATGGCACTAATTCCATGGTGACTAAGTTCCCCCCTCCTGTGGCTGAGTTTTCCCATGAGACTACTCTCAGTGGCCAGGTTTTCGAGTTATTCCAACACAAAGAGGTTATTTTACTAGGTTTTGCCATTGAAACTAGTCCATTGACTAAGGTTTTTACCATACGGTGACTCATTTTTCCCATGACACTAATTCCTTAGTGACTAAGTTTTCCCCTCATGTGACTGAGTTTTCCCGTGAGACTAGTCAAGGTGATTAGGTTCTCGAGTTTTTCCCACACACAGAGGTTATTTTACTAGTATTTTCCATTGAAACTTGTCCGGTGAGTAAACCTTTCCCATCCGGTGACTCATTTTTTCCATGACACGAATTACTTTGTGACTAAGTTTTCCCCTCTCGCGACTGAGTTTTCCGATGACACTACTCACAGTGACAAGGTTTTCTAGTTTTTCCCTCACAGTGAAGTTATTTTACTAAGATTTGCCATGGAAACTCTTTCGGTGACTAAGGTTTTCCCATTAGTTGACTCATTAGTCCCATGGCACTAATTCCTTAGTGACTAAGTTTCCCCCTCCTGTGGCTGAGTTTTCCCATGAGACTACTCACAGTGGCCAGGTTTTCGAGTTATTCCAACACAAAGAGGTTATTTTACTAGGTTTTGCCATTGAAACTAGTCCATTGACTAAGGTTTTTACCATCCTGTGACTCATTTTTCCCACGACACTAATTCCTTAGTGACTAAGTTTTCCCCTCATGTGACTGACTTTTCCCGTGAGACTAGTCAAGGTGATTAGGTTCTCGAGTTTTTCCCACACAAAGAGGTTATTTTACTAGTATTTTCCATTGAAACTTGTCCGGTGAGTAAACCTTTCCCATCCGGTGACTCATTTTTTCCATGACACGAATTCGTTTGTGACTAAATTTTCCCCCCCGCGACTGAGTTTTCTGATGAGACTACTCACAGTGACAAGGTTTTCTAGTTTTTCCCACACAAAGTGGTTATTTTACTAGGATTTGCCATGGAAACTCGTTTGGTGACTAAGGTTATCCCATTAGTTGACTCATTAGTCCCAAGGAACTAATTCCTTAGTGACTAAGTTTCCCCCTCCTGGGGCTGAGTTTTCCCATGAGACTACTCATAGTGGCCAGGTTTTCGAGTTATTCCAACACAAAGAAATTATTTTACTAGGTTTTGCCATTGAAACTAGTCCATTGACTAAGGTTTTCCCATCCGGTGACTCAATTTTCCCATGACACTAATTCCTTAGTGACTAAGTTTCCCACTCGTGTGACTGAGTTTTCCCGTGAGACTAGTCAAGGTGATGAGGTTCTCGAGTTTTTCGCACTCAAAGAGGTTATTTTACGAGTATTTTCCATTGTAACTCATCCGGTGCGTAAAATTTTCCCATCCGGTGACTCATTTATTCCTTTGTGACTAATTTTCCCCTCCCGCAACTGAGTTTTCCGATGAGACTACTCATAGTGACAAGGTTTTCTCGTTTGTCCCACACAAAGAGGTTGTTTAACTATGATTTGCCATGGAAACTCGTTCGGTGACTTAGGTTTTCCCATGGGTTGACTCATTAGTCCCATGGCACTAATTCCTTAGTGACGAAGTTTCCCCCTCCTGTGGCTGAGTTTTCCCATGAGACTACTCACAGTGGCTAGGTTTTCGAGTTATTCCAACACAAAGAGGTTATTTTACTAGGTTTTACCATTGAAACTAGTCCACTGACTACGATTTTCCCATCCGGTGACTCATTTTTTCCACGACACGAATTCCTTCGTGTCTAAGTTTTCCCCTCGTGTGACTGAGTTTTCCGATGAGACTACTCACAGTGACAAGGTTTTCTAGTTTTTCCCACACTAAGAGGTTATTTTACTAGGATTTGCCATGGAAACTCGTTCGGTGGCAAAGGTTTTCCAATGGATTGACTCATTAGTCCCAAGGCACTAATTTCTTAGTGACTATGTTTCCCCCTCCTGTGGCTGAGTTTTCCCATGAGACTACTTACAGTGGCTAGGTTTTTGAGTTATTCCAACACAAAGAGGTTATTTTACTAGGTTTTTCCATTGAAACTTGTCCATTGACTAAGGTTTTCCTATCCGGTGACTCATTTTTCCCATGACACTAATTCCTTAGTGACTAAGTTTTCCCCTCGTGTGACTGAGTTTTCCTGTGAGACTAGTCAAGGATATGAGGTTCTCGAGTTTTTCCCAGGCAAAAAGATTATTTTACAAGTATTTTCCATTGAAACTTGTCCGGTGAGTAAAAGTTTCCCATCCGGAGACTCATTTTTTTTGAGTTATTCCAACACAAAGAGGTTATTTTACTAGGTTTTTCCATTGAAACTAGTCCATTGACTAAGGTTTTCCCATCCGGTGACTCATTTTTCCCATGACACTAATTCCTTAGTGACTAAGTTTTCCCCTCGTGTGACTGAGTTTTCCCGTGAGACTAGCCAAGGTGATGAGGTTCTCGAGTTTTTCCCACACAAAGAGGTTATTTTACAAGTATTTTCCATTGAAACACGTCCGGTGAGTAAAATTTTCCCATCCCGTGATTCATTTTTTCCACGACACGAATTCCTTTGTGACTAAGTTTTCCCCTCCTGTGACTCAGTTTTCAGATGAGACTACTCACAGTGACAAGGTTTTCTAGTTTTTCCCATACAAAGAGGTTATTTTACTAGGATTTGCCATGGAAACTCTTCGGTGACAAAGGTTTTCCCATTAGTTGTCTCATTAGTCCCATGGCACTAATTCCTTAATGACTAAGTTTTCCCCTCCTGTGGCTGGGTTTTCCCATGAGACTACTTACAGTGGCTAGGTTTTTGAGTTATTCCCACACAAAGAGATTATTTTACTAGGTTTTGACATTGAAACTAGTCCATTGACTTAGGTTTTCCTATCCGGTGACTCATTTTTCCTATGACACTAATTCCTTAGTGACTAAGTTTTCCCCTCGTGTGACTGAGTTTTCCCGTGAGACTAGTCAAGGTGATGAGGTTCCCGAGTTTTTCCCACACAAATAGATTATTTTACAAGGATTTTCCATTGAATCTCGTCCGGTGAGTAAAATTTTCCCATCCGGTGACTCATTTTTTCCACGACACGAATTCCTTTGTGACTAAGTTTTCCCCTCCTGCGACTGAGTTTTTCGATGAGACTACTCACGGTGACAAGGTTTTCTAGTTTTTCCCACACAAAGAGGTTATTTTACTAGGATTTGCCATGGAAACTCGTTCGGTGACTAAGGTTTTCCCATGGGTTGACTCATTAGTCCCATGGCACTAATTCCTTAGTGACTATGTTTCCCCCTCCTGTGGCTGAGTTTTCCCATGAGACTACTCACAGTGGCCAGGTTTTCGAGTTATTCCAACACAAAGAGGTTATTTTACTTGGTTTTCCCATTGAAACTAGTCCATTGACTAAGGTTTTCCCATCCGGTGACTCATTTTTCCCATGACACAAATTCCTTAGTGACTAAGTTTTCCCCTCACGTGACTGAGTTTTCCCGTGAGACTAGTCAAAGTGATGAGGTTCTCGAGTTTTTCCCACACAAAGAGGTTATTTTACAAGTATTTTCCATTGAAACTCGTCCGGTGAGTAAAATTTTCCCATCCGGTGACTCATTTTTTCCTTTACACGAATTCCTTTGTCCCTAAGATTTCCCCTCCCGCGACTGAGTTTTCCGATGACACTACTCACAGTGACAAAGTTTTCTAGTTTTTCCCACACAAAAAGCTTTACTAGGATTTTCCGTGGTAACTCGTTCGGTGACTAAGGTTTTCCCATTACTTGACTCATTAGTCCCATGGCACTAATTCCTTAGTGACTAAGTTTCCCCCTCCTGTGGCTGAGTTTTCCCATGAGACTACTCACATTGGCCAGGTTTTCGAGTTATTCCAACACAGAGAGCTTATTTTACTAGGTTTTTCCATTGAAACTAGTCCATTGACTAAGGTTTTCCCATCCGGTGATTCATTTTTCCCATGACACTAATTCCTAAGTGACCAAGTTTTCCCCTCACGTGACTGAGTTTTCCCGTGAGACTAGTCAAGGTGATGAGGTTCTCGAGTTTTTCCCACACAAAGAGGTTACTTTACTAGGATTTGCCATGGAAACTCGTTCGGTGACTAAGGTTTTCCCATTAGTTGACTCATTAGTCCCATGACACTTATTCCTTAGTGACTAAGTTTCCCCCTCTTATGGCTGAGTGTTCAAATGAGACTACTCACAGTGGCCAGGTTTTCGAGTTATTCCAACACACAGAGATTATTTTACTTGGTTTTGCCATTGAAACTAGTCCATTGACTAAGGTTTTCCCATCCGGTGACTCATTTTTCCCATGACACTAATTCCTTAGTGACTAAGTTTTCCCCTCACGTGACTGAGTTTTCCCGTGAGACTAGTCAAAGTGATGAGGTTCTCGAGTTTTTCCCACACAAAGAGGTTATTTTACAAGTATTTTCCATTGAAACTAGTCCGGTGAGTAAAATTTTCCCATCCGGTGACTCATTTTATCCTTGACACGAATTCCTTTGTGACTAAGTTTTCCCCTCCCGCGACTGAGTTTTCCGATGACACTACTCACAGTGACAAGGTTTTCTAGTTTTTCCCACACAAAGAGCTTTACTAGGATTTGCCGTGGTAACTCGTTTGGTGACTAAGGTTTTCCCATTACTTGACTCATTAGTCCCATGGCACTAATTCCTTAGTGACTAAGTTTCCCCCTCCTGTGGCTGAGTTTTCCCATGAGACTAGTCCATTGACTAAGGTTTTCCCATCCGGTGATTCATTTTTCCCATGACACTAATTCCTAAGTGACCAAGTTTTCCCCTCACGTGACTGAGTTTTCCCGTGAGACTAGTCAAGGTGATGAGGTTCTCGAGTTTTTCCCACACAAAGAGGTTACTTTACTAGGATTTGCCATGGAAACTCGTTCGGTGACTAAGGTTTTCCCATTAGTTGACTCATTAGTCCCATGACACTTATTCCTTAGTGACTAAGTTTCCCCCTCTTATGGCTGAGTGTTCAAATGAGACTACTCACAGTGGCCAGGTTTTCGAGTTATTCCAACACAAAGAGGTTATTTTACTAGGTTTTGCCATTGAAACTAGTCCATTGACTAAGGTTTTACCATCCGGTGACTCATTTTTCCCATGACACTAATTCCTTAGTGACTAAGTTTTCCCCTCACGTGACTGAGTTTTCCCATGAGGCTAGTCAAGGTGATGAGGTTCTCAAGTTTTTCCCACACAAAGAGGTTACTTTACTAGGATTTGCAATGGAAACTCATTTGGTGACTAAGGTTTTCCAATTAGTTGACTCATTAGTCCCATGCACTTATTCCTTAGTGACTAAGTTTCCCCCTCTTGTGGTTGAGTTTTCAAATGAGACTACTCACAGTGGCCAGGTTTTCGAGTTATTCCAACACAAAGAGGTTATTTTACTTGATTTTGCCATTGAAACTAGTCCATTGACTAAGTTTTTCCCATCCGGTGACTCATTTTTCCCATGAAACTAATTCCTTATTGACTAAGTTTTCACCTCACGTGACTGAGTTTTCCCGTGAGACTAGTCAAGGTGATGAGGTTCTCAAGTTTTTCCCACACAAAGAGGTTACTTTACTAGGATTTGCCATGGAAACTCGTTCGGTGACTAAGGTTTTCCCATTAGTTGACTCATTAGTCCCATGCACTTATTCCTTAGTGACTAAGTTTCCCCCTCTTGTGGCTGAGTTTTCAAATGAGACTACTCACAGTGGCCAGGTTTTCGAGTTATTCCAACATAAAGAGGTTATTTTACTTGGTTTTGCCATTGAAACTAGTCCATTGACTATGGTTTTCCCATCCGGTGACTCAATTTTCCCATGACACTAATTCCTTAGTGACTAAGTTATCCCCTCACGTGACTGAGTTTTCCTGTGAGACTAGTCAAGGTGATGAGATTCTCGAGTTTTTCCCACACAAAGAGGTTATTTTACAAGTATTTTCCATTGAAACTCGTCCGGTGAGTAAAATTTTCCCATCCCGTGATTCATTTTTTCCACGACACGAATTCCTTTGTGACTAAGTTTTCCCCTCCTGTGACTCAGTTTTCAGATGAGACTACTCACAGTGACAAGGTTTTCTAGTTTTTCCCATACAAAGAGGTTATTTTACTAGGATTTGCCATGGAAACTCTTCGGTGACAAAGGTTTTCCCATTAGTTGTCTCATTAGTCCCATGGCACTAATTCCTTAATGACTAAGTTTTCCCCTCCTGTGGCTGGGTTTTCCCATGAGACTACTTACAGTGGCTAGGTTTTTGAGTTATTCCCACACAAAGAGATTATTTTACTAGGTTTTGACATTGAAACTAGTCCATTGACTTAGGTTTTCCTATCCGGTGACTCATTTTTCCTATGACACTAATTCCTTAGTGACTAAGTTTTCCCCTCGTGTGACTGAGTTTTCCCGTGAGACTAGTCAAGGTGATGAGGTTCCCGAGTTTTTCCCACACAAATAGATTATTTTACAAGGATTTTCCATTGAATCTCGTCCGGTGAGTAAAAGTTTCCCATCCGGTGACTCATTTTTTTTGAGTTATTCCAACACAAAGAGGTTATTTTACTAGGTTTTTCCATTGAATCTAGTCCATTGACTAAGGTTTTCCCATCCGGTGACTCATTTTTCCCATGACACTAATTCCTTAGTGACTAAGTTTTCCCCTCGTGTGACTGAGTTTTCCCGTGAGACTAGCCAAGGTGATGAGGTTCTCGAGTTTTTCCCACACAAAGAGGTTATTTTACAAGTATTTTCCATTGAAACACGTCCGGTGAGTAAAATTTTCCCATCCCGTGATTCATTTTTTCCACGACACGAATTCCTTTGTGACTAAGTTTTCCCCTCCTGTGACTCAGTTTTCAGATGAGACTACTCACAGTGACAAGGTTTTCTAGTTTTTCCCATACAAATAGGTTATTTTACTAGGATTTGCCATGGAAACTCTTCGGTGACAAAGGTTTTCCCATTAGTTGTCTCATTAGTCCCATGGCACTAATTCCTTAATGACTAAGTTTTCCCCTCCTGTGGCTGGGTTTTCCCATGAGACTACTTACAGTGGCTAGGTTTTTGAGTTATTCCCACACAAAGAGATTATTTTACTAGGTTTTGACATTGAAACTAGTCCATTGACTTAGGTTTTCCTATCCGGTGACTCATTTTTCCTATGACACTAATTCCTTAGTGACTAAGTTTTCCCCTCGTGTGACTGAGTTTTCCCGTGAGACTAGTCAAGGTGATGAGGTTCCCGAGTTTTTCCCACACAAATAGATTATTTTACAAGGATTTTCCATTGAATCTCGTCCGGTGAGTAAAATTTTCCCATCCGGTGACTCATTTTTTCCACGACACGAATTCCTTTGTGACTAAGTTTTCCCCTCCTGCGACTGAGTTTTTCGATGAGACTACTCACGGTGACAAGGTTTTCTAGTTTTTCCCACACAAAGAGGTTATTTTACTAGGATTTGCCATGGAAACTCGTTCGGTGACTAAGGTTTTCCCATGGGTTGACTCATTAGTCCCATGGCACTAATTCTTTAGTGACTATGTTTCCCCCTCCTGTGGCTGAGTTTTCCCATGAGACTACTCACAGTGGCCAGGTTTTCGAGTTATTCCAACACAAAGAGGTTATTTTACTTGGTTTTGCCATTGAAACTAGTCCATTGACTAAGGTTTTCCCATCCGGTGACTCATTTTTCCCATGACACTACTCACAGTGACAAAGTTTTCTAGTTTTTCCCACACAAAAAGCTTTACTAGGATTTTCCGTGGTAACTCGTTCGGTGACTAAGGTTTTCCCATTACTTGACTCATTAGTCCCATGGCACTAATTCCTTAGTGACTAAGTTTCCCCCTCCTGTGGCTGAGTTTTCCCATGAGACTAGCCCATTGACTAAGGTTTTCCCATCCGGTGATTCATTTTTCCCATGACACTAATTCCTAAGTGACCAAGTTTTCCCCTCACGTGACTGAGTTTTCCCGTGAGACTAGTCAAGGTGATGAGGTTCTCGAGTTTTTCCCACACAAAGAGGTTACTTTACTAGGATTTGCCATGGAAACTCGTTCGGTGACTAAGGTTTTCCCATTAGTTGACTCATTAGTCCCATGACACTTATTCCTTAGTGACTAAGTTTCCCCCTATTATGGCTGAGTGTTCAAATGAGACTACTCACAGTGGCCAGGTTTTCGAGTTATTCCAACACAAAGAGATTATTTTACTTGGTTTTGCCATTGAAACTAGTCCATTGACTAAGGTTTTCCCATCCGGTGACTCATTTTTCCCATGACACTAATTCCTTAGTGACTAAGTTTTCCCCTCACGTCACTGAGTTTTCCCGTGAGACTAGTCAAAGTGATGAGGTTCTCGAGTTTTTCCCACACAAAGAGGTTATTTTACAAGTATTTTCCATTGAAACTAGTCCGGTGAGTAAAATTTTCCCATCCGGTGACTCATTTTTTCCTTGATACGAATTCCTTTGTGACTAAGTTTTCCCCTCCCGCGACTGAGTTTTCCGATGACACTACTCACAGTGACAAGGTTTTCTAGTTTTTCCCACACAAAGAGCTTTACTAGGATTTGCCGTGGTAACTCGTTCGGTGACTAAGGTTTTCCCATTACTTGACTCATTAGTCCCATGGCACTAATTCCTTAGTGACTAAGTTTCCCCCTCCTGTGGCTGAGTTTTCCCATGAGACTACTCACAGTGGCCAGGTTTTCGAGTTATTCCAACACAAAGAGGTTATTTTACTAGGTTTTGCCATTGAAACTAGTCCATTGACTAAGGTTTTACCATCCGGTGACTCATTTTTCCCATGACACTAATTCCTTAGTGACTAAGTTTTCCCCTCACGTGACTGAGTTTTCCCATGAGGCTAGTCAAGGTGATGAGGTTCTCAAGTTTTTCCCACACAAAGAGGTTACTTTACTAGGATTTGCAATGGAAACTCATTTGGTGACTAAGGTTTTCCCATTAGTTGACTCATTAGTCCCATGCACTTATTCCTTAGTGACTAAGTTTCCCCCTCTTGTGGCTGAGTTTTCAAATGAGACTACTCACAGTGGCCAGGTTTTCGAGTTATTCCAACACAAAGAGGTTATTTTACTTGATTTTGCCATTGAAACTAGTCCATTGACTAAGTTTTTCCCATCCGGTGACTCATTTTTCCCATGAAACTAATTCCTTATTGACTAAGTTTTCACCTCACGTGACTGAGTTTTCCCGTGAGACTAGTCAAGGTGATGAGGTTCTCAAGTTTTTCCCACACAAAGAGGTTACTTTACTAGGATTTGCCATGGAAACTCGTTCGGTGACTAAGGTTTTCCCATTAGTTGACTCATTAGTCCCATGCACTTATTCCTTAGTGACTAAGTTTCCCCCTCTTGTGGCTGAGTTTTCAAATGAGACTACTCACAGTGGCCAGGTTTTCGAGTTATTCCAACATAAAGAGGTTATTTTACTTGGTTTTGCCATTGAAACTAGTCCATTGACTATGGTTTTCCCATCCGGTGACTCAATTTTCCCATGACACTAATTCCTTAGTGACTAAGTTATCCCCTCACGTGACTGAGTTTTCCTGTGAGACTAGTCAAGGTGATGAGATTCTCGAGTTTTTCCCACACAAAGAGGTTATTTTACAAGTATTTTCCATTGAAACTCGTCCGGTGAGTAAAATTTTCCCATCCAGTGACTCATTTTTTCCATGACACGAATTCCTTTGTGACTAAGTTTTCCCCTCCCGCGACTGAGTTTTCCGATGAGACTACTCACAGTGACAAGGTTTTCTAGTTTTTCCCACACAAAGAGGTTACTTTACTAGGATTTGCCCTGGTAACTCGTTCGGTGACTAAGGTTTTCCCATTACTTGACTCATTAGTCCCATGGCACTAATTCCTTAGTGACTAAATTTCCCCCTCCTGTGGCTGAGTTTTCCCATGAGACTACTCACAGTGGCCAGGTTTTCGAGTTATTCCAACACAAAGAGGTTATTTTACTAGGTTTTGCCATTGAAACTAGTCCATTGACTAAGGTTTTCCCATCCGGTGACTCATTTTTCCCATGACACTAATTCCTTAGTGACCAAGTTTTCCCCTCACGTGACTGAGTTTTCCCGTGAGACTAGTCAAGGTGATGAGGTTCTCGAGTTTGTCCCACACAAAGAGGTTATTTTACAAGTATTTTCCCTTGAAACTCGTACGGTGAGTAAAAAATTTCCATCCGGTGACTCATTTTTTCCATGACACGAATTCCTTTGTGACTAAATTTCCCCTCCCGCGACTGAGTTTTCCGATGAGACTACTCAAAGTGACAAGGTTTTCTAGTTTTTCCCACACAAAGAGGTTACTTTACTAGGATTTGCTATGGAAACTCGTTCGGTGACTAAGGTTTTCCCATTAGTTGACTCATTAGTCCCATGGAACTAATTCCTTAGTGACTAAGTTTCACCCTCGTGTGGCTGAGTTTTCCCATGAGACTACTCACAGTGGCCAGGTTTTCTAGTTATTCCAACACAAAGAGGTTATTTTACTAGGTTTTTCCATTGAAACTAGTCCATTGACTAAGGTTTTCCCATCCGGTGACACATTTTTTCCATGACATGAATTCCTTTGTGACTAAGTTTTCCCCTCCCGCGACTGAGTTTTCCGATGAGACTACTCACAGTGACAAGTTTTTCTAGTTTTTCCCACACAAAGAGGTTACTTTACTAGGATTTGCCATGGAAACTCATTCGGTGACTAAGGTTTTCCCATTAGTTGACTCATTAGTCCCATGCACTTATTCCTTAGTGACTAAGTTTCCCCCTCCTGTGGCTGAGTTTTCAAATGAGACTACTCACAGTGGCAAGGTTTTCGAGTTATTCCAACACAAAGATGTTATTATACTAGGTTTTGCCATTGAAACTAGCCCATTGACTAAGGTTTTCCCATCCGGTGACTCAATTTTCCCATGACACTAATTCCTTAGTGACTAAGTTATCCCCTCACGAGACTGAGTTTTCCCGTGAGACTAGTCAAGGTGATGAGATTCTCGAGTTTTTCCCACACAAAGAGGTTATTTTACAAGTATTTTCCATTGAAACTCGTCCGGTGAGTAAAATTTTCCCGTCCGGTGACTCATTTTTTCCATGACACGAATTCCTTTGTGACTAAATTTTCCCCTCCCGCGACTGAGTTTTCCGATGAGACTACTCACAGTGACAAGGTTTTCTAGTTTTTCCCACACAAAGAGGTTACTTTACTAGGATTTGCCGTGGTAACTCGTTCGGTGACCAAGGTTTTCCCATTACTTGACTCATTAGTCCCATGGAACTAATTCCTTAGTGACTAAGTTTCCCCCTCCTGTGGCTGAGTTTTCCCATGAGACTACTCACAGTGGCCAGGTTTTCGAGTTATTCCAACACAAAGAGGTTATTTTACTAGGTTTTGCCATTGAAACTAGTCCATTGACTAAGGTTTTACCATCCGGAGACTCATTTTTCACATGACACTAATTCCTTAGTGACTAAGTTTTCCCCTCACGTGACTGAGTTTTCCCGTGAGACTAGTCAAGGTGATGAGGTTATCAAGTTTTTCCCACACAAAGAGGTTACTTTTCTAGGATTTGCCATGGAAACTCATTCGGTGACTAAGGTTTTCCCATTAGTTGACTCATTAGTCCCATGCACTTATTCCTTAGTGACTAAGTTTCCCCCTCTTGTGGCTGAGTTTTCAAATGAGACTACTCACAGTGGCCAGGTTTTCGAGTTATTCCAACACAAAGAGGTTATTTTACTTGGTTTTGCCATTGAAACTAGTCCATTGACTAAGGTTTTCACATCCGGTGACTCATTTTTCCCATGACACTAATTCCTTAGTCACTAAGTTTTCCCCTCACGTGACTGAGTTTTCCCGTGAGACTAGTCAAGGTGATGAGGTTCTCAAGTTTTTCCCACACAAAGAGGTTACTTTACTAGGATTTGCCATGGAAACTCGTTCGGTGACTAAGCTTTTCCCATTAGTTGACTCATTAGTCCCATGCACTTATTCCTTGGTGACTAAGTTTCCCCCTCTTGTGGCTGAGTTTTCAAATGAGACTACTCACAGTGGCCAGGTTTTCGAGTTATTCCAACATAAAGAGCTTATATTACTTGGTTTTGCCATTGAAACTAGTCCATTGACTATGGTTTTCCCATCCGGTGACTCAATTTTCCCATGACACTAATTCCTTAGTGACTAAGTTATCCCCTCACGTGACTGAGTTTTCCCGTGAGACTAGTCAAGGTGATGAGATTCTCGAGTTTTTCCCACACAAAGAGGTTATTTTACAAGTATTTTCCATTGAAACTCGTCCGGTGAGTAAAATTTTCCCATACGGTGACTCATTTTTTCCATGACACGAATTCCTTTGTGACTAAGTTTTCCCCTCCTGCGACTGAGTTTTCCGATGAGACTACTCAAAGTGACAAGGTTTTCTAGTTTTTCCCACACAAAGAGGTTACTTTACTAGTATTTGCCGTGGTAACTCGTTCGGTGACTAAGGTTTTCCCATTACTTGACTCATTAGTCCCATGGCACTAATTCCTTAGTGACTAAGTTTCCCCCTCCTGTGGCTGAGTTTTCCCATGAGACTACTCACAGTGGCCAGGTTTTCGAGTTATTCCAACACAAAGAGGTTATTTTACTAGGTTTTGCCATTGAAACTAGTCCATTGACTAAGGTTTTACCATCCGGTGACTCATTTTTCCCATGACACTAATTCCTTAGTGACTAAGTTTTCCCCTCACGTGACTGAGTTTTCCCGTGAGACTAGTCAAGGTGATGAGGTTCTCAAGTTTTTCCCACACAAAGAGGTTACTTTACTAGGATTTGCCATGGAAACTCATTCGGTGACTAAGGTTTTTCCATTAGTTGACTCATTAGTCCCATGCACTTATTCCTTAGTGACTAAGTTTCCCCCTCTTGTGGCTGAGTTTTCAAATGAGACTACTCACAGTGGCCAGGTTTTCGAGTTATTCCAACACAAAGAGGTTATTTTACTTGGTTTTGCCATTGAAACTAGTCCATTGACTAAGGTATTACCATCCGATGACTCATTTTTCCCATGACACTAATTCCTTAGTGACTAAGTTTTCCGCTCACGTGACTAAGTTTTCCCGTGAGACTAGTCAAGGTGATGAGGTTCTCGAGTTTTTCCCACACAAAGAGGTTATTTAACAAGTATTTTCCATCGAAACTCGTTTGGTGTGTAAAATTTTCCCATCCGGTGACTCAGTTTTTCCATGGCACGAATTCCTTTGTGACTAAGTTTTCCCCAACCGCGACTGAGTTTTCCGATGAGACTACTCACAGTGACAAGGTTTTCTAGTTTTTCCCACACAAAGAGGTTATTTTACTAGGATTTGCCATGGAAACTCGTTCGGGGACTAAGGTTTTCCCATTAGTTGACTCATTAGTCCCATGGCACTAAGTTTCCCCCTCTTGTGGCTGAGTTTTCCCATGAGACTACTCACAGTGGCCAGGTTTTCGAGTTATTCCAACACAAAGAGGTTATTTTACTAGGTTTTTCCATTGAAACTAGTGCATTGACTAAGGTTTTCCCTTCCGGTGACTCATTTTTCCCATGACACTAATTCCTTAGTGACTAAGTTTTCCCCTCACGTGACTGTGTTTTCCCGTGAGACTAGTCAAGGTGATGAGGTTCTCGAGTTTTTCCCACACAAAGAGGTTATTTTACAAGTATTTTCCATTGAGACTCGTCCGGTGAGTACAATTTTCCCATCCGGTGACTTATTTTTTCCATGAAACGAATTCCTTTGTGACTAAGTTTTCCCCTCCCGCGACTGAGTTTTCCGATGAGACTACTCACAGTGACAAGGTTTTCTAGTTTTTCCCACACAAAGATGTTACTTTACTAGCATTTGCCATGGAAACTCGTTCGGTGACTAAGGTTTTCCCATTAGTTGACTAATTAATCCCATGGCACTAATCCCTTAGTGACTAAGTTTCCCCCTCCTGTGGCTGAGTTTTCCCATGAGACTACTCACAGTGGCCAGGTTTTCGAGTTATTCCAAAACAAAGAGGTTATTTTACTTGGTTTTTGTATTGAAACTAGGCCATTGACTAAGGTTTTCCCATCCGGTGACTCATTTTTCCCATGACACTAATTCCTTAGTGACTAAGTTTTCCCCTCACGTGACTGAGTTTTCCCGTGAGACTAGTAGAGGTGATGAGGTTCTCGAGTTTTTCCCACACAAAGAGGTTATTTTACAAGTATAATCCATTGAAACTCGTCCGGTGAGAAATTTTTTCCCATCCGGTGACTCATTTTTTCCATGACACAAATTCCTTTGTGACTAAGTTTTCCCCTCCCGCGACTGAGTTTTCTGATGAGACTACTCACAGTGACAAGGTTTTCTAGTTTTTCTCACACAAAGATGTTACTTTACTAGGATTAGCCATGGAAACTTGTTCGGTGACTAAGGTTTTCCCATTAGTTGACTCATTAGTCCCATGGCACTAATTCCTTAGTGACTAAGTTTCCCTCTCCTGTGGCTGAGTTTTCCCGTGAGTCTACTAATAGTGGCCAGGTTTTCGAGTAATTCCAACACAAAGAGGTTATTTTACTAGGTTTTGCCATTGAAACTAGTCCAATTACTAAGGTTTTCCCATCCGGTGACTCATTTTTCCCATGACACTAATTCCTTAGTGACTAAGTTTTCCCCTCATGTGACTGAGTTTTCCCGTGAGACTAGTCAAGGTGATGAGGTTCTCGAGTTTTTCCCACACAAAGAGGTTATTTTACAAGTATTTTCCATTGAAACTCGTCCGGTGAGTAAAATTTTCCCATACGGTGACTCAGTTTTTCCATGACACGAATTGCTCTGTGAATAAGTTTTCTCCTCCAGCTTCTGAGTTTTCCGATGAGATACTCACAGCGACAAGGTTTTCTAGTTTTTCCAACACAAAGAGGTTACTTTACTAGGATTTGCCGTGGAAACTCGTTCGGTGACTAAGGTTTTCCCATTAGTTGACTCATTACTCCCATGGCACTAATTCCATAGTGACTAAGTTTCCCCCTCCTCTGGCTGAGTTTTCCCATGAGTCTACTCATAGTGGCCAGGTTTTCGAGTAATTCCAACACAAAGAGGTTACTTTACTAGGTTTTGCCATTGAAACTAGTCCAATTACTAAGGTTTTCCCATCCGGTGACTCATTTTTCCCATGACACTAATTCCTTAGTGACTAAGTTTTCCCCTCATGTGACTGAGTTATCCCTTGAGAGTAGTCAAGGTGATGAGGTTCTCGAGTTTTTCCCACACAAAGAGATTATTTTACAAGTATTTAGCATTGAAACTCGTCCGGTGAGTAAAATTTTCCCATACGGTGACTCAGTTTTTCCATGACACGAAATGCTCTGTGAATAAGTTTTCTCCTCCAGCTTCTGAGTTTTCCGATGAGATGCTCACAGCGACAAGGTTTTCTAGTTTTTCCAACACAAAGAGGTTACTTTACTAGGATTTGCCGTGGAAACTCGTTCGGTGACTAAGGTTTTCCCATTAGTTGACTCATTAGTCCCATGGCACTAATTTCTTAGTGACTAAGTTTCCCCCTCCTGTGGCTGAGTTTTCCCATGAGACTACTCACAGTGGCCAGGTTTTCGAGTTATTCCAACACAAAGAGGTTATTTTTCTAGGTTTTTCCATTGAAACTAGTTCATTGACTAAGGTTTTCCCATCCGGTGACTCATTTTTCCCATGACACTAATTTCTTAGTGACTAAGATTTCCCCTCACGTGACTGAGTTTTCCCGTGAGACTAGTCAAGGTGAAGAGGTTCTCGAGTTTTTCCCACACAAAGAGGTTATTTTACAAGTATTTTCCATTGAAACTCGTCCGGTGAGTAAAATTTTCCCATCCGGCGACTCATTTTTTCCATGACACGAATTCCTTTGTGACTAAATTTCCCCTCCCGAGACTGAGTTTTCCGATGAGACTACTCACACTGACAAGGTTTTCTAGTTTTTCCCACACAAAGAGGTTACTTTACTAGGATTTGCCGTGGAAACTCGTTCGGTGACTAAGGTTTTCCCATTAGTTGACTCATTAGTCCCATGGCACTAATTTCTTAGTGACTAAGTTTCCCCCTCCTGTGGCTGAGTTTTCCCATGAGACTACTCACAGTGGCCTGGTTTTCGAGTTATTCCAACACAAAGAGGTTATTTTACTAGGTTTTTCCATTGAAACTAGTCTGTTGACTAAGGTTTTCCCATCCGGTGACTCATTTTCCCATGACACTAATTCCTTAGTGACTAAGTTTTCCCCTCACGTGACTGAGTTTTCCCGTGAGACTAGTCAAGGTGATGAGGTTCTCGAGTTTTTCCCACACAAAGAGGTTATTTTACAAGTATTTTCCATTGAAACTCGTCCGGTGAGTAAAATTTTCCCATACGGCTACTCATTTTTTCCATGACACGAATTTCTTTGTGACTAAGTTTTCCCTTCCCGTGACTGAGTTTTCAGATGAGACTACTCACTGTGACAAGGTTTTCTAGTTTTTCCCACACAAAGAGGTTACTTTACTTGGATTTGCCGTGGAAATTCGTTCGGTGACTAAGGTTTTCCCATTAGTTGACTCATTAGTCACATGGCACTAATTTCTTAGTGACTAAGTTTCCCTCTCCTGTGGCTGAGTTTTCCCATGAGACTACTCACAGTGGCAAGGTTTTCGAGTTAGTCCAACACAAAGAGGTTATTTTATTAGGTTTTTCCATTGAAACTAGTCCATTGACTAAGGTTTTCGCATCCGGTGACTTATTTTTCCCATGACACTAATTCCTTAGTGACTAAGTTTTCCCCTCACGTGACTGAGTTTTCCCGTGAGACTAGTCAAGGTGATGAGGTTCTCGAGTTTTTCCCACACAAAGAGGTTATTTTACAAGTATTTTCTATTGAAACTCGTCCGGTGAGTAAAATTTTCCCATCCGGCTACTCATTTTTTCCATGACACGAATTTCTTTGTGACTAAGTTTTCCCTTCCCGTGACTGAGTTTTCAGATGAGACTACTCACTGTGACAAGGTTTTCTAGTTTTTCCCACACAAAGAGGTTACTTTACTTGGATTTGCCGTGGAAATTCGTTCGGTGACTAAGGTTTTCCCATTAGTTGACTCATTAGTCACATGGCACTAATTTCTTAGTGACTAAGTTTCCCTCTCCTGTGGCTGAGTTTTCCCATGAGACTACTCACAGTGCCCAGGTTTTCGAGTTATTCCAACACAAAGAGGTTATTTTACTAGGTTTTTCCATTGAAACTAGTCCATTGACTAAGGTTTTCCCATCCGGTGACTCATTTTTCCCATGACACTAATTCCTTAGTGACTAAGTTTTCCCCTCACGTGACTGAATTTTCCCGTGAGACTAGTCAAGGTGATGAGGTTCTCGAGTTTTTCCCACACAAAGAGGTTATTTTACAAGTATTTTCCATTGAAACTCGTCCGGTGAGTAAAATTTTCCCATCCGGCGACTCATTTTTTCCATGACACGAATTCCTTTGCGACTAAATTTCCCCTCCCGCGACTGAGTTTTCCGATGAGACTACTCACTGTGACAAGGTTTTCTAGTTTTTCCCACACAAAGAGGTTACTTTACTTGGATTTGCCGTGGAAACTCGTTCGGTGACTAAGGTTTTCCCATTAGTTGACTCATTAGTCACATGGCACTAATTTCTTAGTGACTAAGTTTCCCCCTCCTGTGGCTGAGTTTTCCCATGAGACTACTCACAGTGGCCAGGTTTTCGAGTTATTCCAACACAAAGAGGTTATTTTACTAGGTTTTTCCATTGAAACTAGTCCATTGACTAAGGTTTTCCCATCCGGTGACTCATTTTTCCCATGACACTAATTCCTTAGTGACTAAGTTTTCCCCTCACGTGACTGAGTTTTCCCGTGAGACTAGTCAAGGTGATGAGGTTCTCGAGTTTTTCCCACACAAAGAGGTTCTTTTACAAGTATTTTCCATTGAAACTCGTCCGGTGAGTAAAATTATCCCATCCGGCAACTCATTTTTTCCATGACACGAATTCCTTTGTGACTAAATTTCTCCTCCCGCGACTGAGTTTTCTGATGAGGCTACTCACACTGACAAGGTTTTCTAGTTTATCCCACACAAAGAGGTTACTTTACTAGGATTTGCAGTGGAAACTCGTTCGGTGATTAAGGTTTTCCCATTTGTTGACTCATTAGTCCCATGGCACTAATTTCTTAGTGACTATGTTTCCCCCTCCTGTGGCTGAGTTTTCCCATGAGACTACTCACAGGGGCAAGGTTTTCGAGGTATTCCAACACAAAGAGGTTATTTTACTAGGTTTTTCCATTGAAACTAGTCCATTGACTAATGTTTTCCCATCCGGTGACTCATTTTTCCCATGACACTAATTCCTTAGTGACTAAGTTTTCCCCTCACGTGACTGAGTTTTCCCGTGAGACTAGTCAAGGTGATGAGGTTCTCGAGTTTTTCCCACACAAAGAGGTTATTTTACAAGTATTTTCCATTGAAACTCGTCCGGTGAGTAAAATTTTCCCATCCGGTGACTCATTTTTTCCACGACACAAATTCCTTTGTGACTAAGTTTTCCCCTCCCGCAACTCTGTTTTCCGATGAGACTACTCACACTGACAAGGTTTTCTAGTTTTTCCCACACAGAGGTTACTTTACTAGGATTTGCCGTGGAAACTCGTTCGGTGACTAAGGTTTTCCCATTAGTTGACTCATTAGTCCCATGGCACTAATTTCTTAGTGACTAAGTTTCCCCCTCCTATGGCTGAGTTTTCCCATGAGACTACTCACAGTGGCCAGGTTTTCGAATTATTCCAACAAAAAGAGGTTATTTTACTAGGTTTTTCCATTGAAACTAGTCCATTGACTAAGGTTTTCCCATCCGGTGACTCATTTTTCACATGACACTAATTCCTTAGTGACTTTGTTTTCACCTCACGTGACTGAGTTTTCCCGTGAGACTAGTCAAGGTGATGAGGTTCTTGAGTTTTTCCCACACAAAGAGGTTATTTTACATGTATTTTCCATTGAAACTCGTCCGGTGAGTCAAATTTTCCCATCCGGTGACTCATTTTTTCCATTACACGAATTCCTTTGTGACTAAATTTCCCCTCCCGCGACTGAGTTTTCCGATGAGACTACTCACAGTGACAACGTTTTCTAGTTTTTCCCACAGAAAGAGGTTACTTTACTAGGATTTGCCGTGGAAATTCATTTGGGGAGTTTTCCCATTAGTTGACTCATTAGTCCCATTGCACTAATTCCTTAGTGACTAAGTTTCCCCCTCCTGTGGCTGAGTTTTCCCATGAGACTACTCACAGTGGCTTGGTTTTCGAGTTATTCCAACACAAAGAGGTTATTTTACTAGGTTTTTCCATTGAAACTAGTCCATTGACTAAGGTTTTCCCATCCGGTGACTCATTTTTCCCATGACACTAATTCCTTAGTGACTAAGTTTTCCCCTCATGTGAATGAGTTTTCCCGTGAGACTAGTCAAGGTGATGAGGTTCTCGAGTTTTTCCCACACAAAGAGGTTCTTTTACAAGTATTTTCCATTGAAACTCGTCCGGTGAGTAAAATTTTCCCATACGGCGACTCATTTTTCCATGACACGAATTCCTTTGTGACTAAGTTTTCCACTCCCGCAACTGAGTTTTCCGATGAGACTACTCACACTGACAAGGTTTTCTAGTTTTTCCCACACAAAGAGGTTACTTTACTAGGATTTGCCGTGGAAACTCGTTCGGTGACTAAGGTTTTCCCATTACTTGACTCATTAGTCCCATGCCACTAATTTCTTTGTGACTAAGTTTCCCCCTCCTGTGGCTGAGTTTTCCCATGAGACTACTCACAGTGGCCAGGTTTTCAAGTTATTCCAACACAAAGAGGTTATTTTACTAGGTTTTTCCATTGAAACTAGTCCATTGACTAAGGTTTTCCCATCCGGTGACTCATTTTTCCCATGACACTAATTCCTTAGTGACTAAGTTTTCCCCTCACGTGACTGAGTTTTCCCGTGAGACTAGTCAAGGTTATGAGGTTCTCGACTTTTTCCCACACAAAGAGGTTATTTTACAAGTATTTTCCATTGAAACTCGTCCGGTGAGTAAACTTTTCCCATCCGGTGACTCATTTTTTCCACGACACGAATTCCTTTGTGACTAAATTTCCCCTCCCGCGACTGAGTTTTCCGATGAGACTACTCACAGTGACAAGGTTTTCTAGTTTTTCCCACACAGAGGTTACTTTACATGGATTTGCCGTGGAAACTCGTTCGGTGACTAAGGTTTTCCCATTAGTTGACTCATTAGTCCCATGGCACTAATTTCTTAGTGACTAAGTTTCCCCCTCCTGTAGCTGAGTTTTCCCATGAGACTACTCAAAGTTGCCAGGTTTTCGAGTTATTCCAACAAAAAGTGGTTATTTTACTAGGTTTTTCCATTGAAACTAGTCCATTGACTAAGGTTTTCCCATCCGGTGACTCATTTTTCACATGACACTAATTCCTTAGTGACTAAGTTTTCCCCTCACGTGACTGAGTTTTCCCGTGAGACTAGTCAAGGTGATGAGGTTCTCGAGTTTTTCCCACACAAAGAGGTTATTTTACAAGTATTTTCCATTGAAACTCGTCCGGTGAATCAAATTTTCCCATCCGGTGACTCATTTTTTCCATTACACGAATTCCTTTGTGAAAAATTTCCCCTCCCGCGACTGAGTTTTCCGATGAGACTACTCACAGTGACAACGTTTTCTAGTTTTTCCCACAGAAAGAGGTTACTTTACTAGGATTTGCCGTGGAAATTCATTTGGTGAGTTTTCCCATTAGTTGACTCATTAGTCCCATGGCATTAATTCCTTAGTGACTAAGTTTCCCCCTCCTGTGGCTGAGATTTCCCATGAGACTACTCACAGTGGCCAGGTTTTCGAGTTATTCCAACACAAAGAGGTTATTTTACTAGGATTTTCCATTGAAACTAGTCCATTGACTAAGGTTTTCCCATCCGGTCACTCATTTTTCCCATGACACTAATTCCTTAGTGACTAAGTTTTCCCCTCATGTGACTGAGTTTTCCCGTGAGACTAGTCAAGGTGATGAGGTTCTCGAGTTTTTCCCACACAAAGAGGTTATTTTACAAGTATTTTCCATTGAAACTCGTCCGGTGAGTAAAATTTTCCCATACGGCGACTCATGTTTTCCATGACACGTATTCCTTTGTGACTAAGTTTTCACCTCCCGCAACTGAGTTTTCCGATGAGACTACTCACACTGACAAGGTTTTCTAGTTTTTCCCATACAAAGAGGTTACTTTACTAGGATTTGCAGTGGAAACTCGTTCGGTGACTAAGGTTTTCCCATTAGTTGACTCATTAGTCCCATGGCACTAATTCCTTAGTGACTAAGTTTCCCCCTCCTGTAGCTGAGTTTTCCCATGAGACTACTCACAGTGGCCAGGTTTTCGAGTTATTCCAACACAAAGAGGTTATTTTACTAGGTTTTTCCATTGAAACTAGTCCATTGACTAAGGTTTTCCCATCCGGTGACTCATTTTTCCCATGACACTAATTCCTTAGTGACTAAGTTTTCCCCTCATGTGACTGAGTTTTCCCGTGAGACTAGTCAAGGTGATGAGGTTCTCGAGTTTTTCCCACACAAAGAGGTTATTTTACAAGTATTTTCCATTGAAACTCGTCCGGTGAGTAAAATTTTCCCATCCGGCAACTCATTTTTTCCATGACACGAATTCCTTTGTGACTAAATTTCCCCTCCCGCGACTGAGTTTTCTGATGAGACTACTCACAGTGACAAGGTTTTCTAGTTTTTCCCACACAGAGGTTACTTTACTAGGATTTGCCGTGGAAACTCGTTCGGTGACTAAGGTTTTCCCATTAGTTGACTCATTAGTCCCACGGCACTAATTTCTTATTGACTAAGTTTCCCCCACCTGTGGCTGAGTTTTCCCCTGAGACTACTCACAGTGGCTAGGTTTTCGAGTTATTCCAACAAAAAGAGAATATTTTACTAGGTTTTTCCATTGAAACTAGTCCATTGACTAAGGTTTTCCCATCCGGTGACTCATTTTTCACATGACACTAATTCCTTAGTGACTAAGTTTTCGCCTCACGTGACTCAGTTTTCCCGTGAGACTAGTCAAGGTGATGAGGTTCTTGAGTTTTTCCCACACAAAGAGGTTATTTTACATGTATTTTCCATTGAAACTCGTCCGGTGAGTCAAATTTTCCCATCCGGTGACTCATTTTTTCCATTACACGAATTCCTTTGTGACTAAATTTCCCCTCCCGCGACTGAGTTTTCCGATGAGACTACTCACAGTGACAAGGTTTTCTAGTTTTTCCCACCGAAAGAGTTTACTTTACTAGGATTTGCCGTGGAAATTCGTTTGGTGAGTTTTCCCATTAGTTGACTCATTAGTCCCATGGCACTAATTCCTTAGTGACTAAGTTTCCCCCTCCTGTGGCTGAGTTTTCCCATGAGACTACTCACAGTGGCTAGGTTTTCGAGTTATTCCAACACAAAGAGGTTATTTTACTAGGTTTTTCCATTGAAACTAGTCCATTGACTAAGGTTTTCCCATCCGGTGACTCATTTTTCCCATGGCACTAATTCCTTAGTGACTAAGTTTTCCCCTCATGTGACTGAGTTTTACCGTGAGACTAGTCAAGGTGATGAGGTTCTCGAGTTTTTCCCACACAAAGAGGTTATTTTACAAGTATTTTCCATTGAAACTCGTCCGGTGAGTAAAATTTTCCCATACGGCGACTCATTTTTTCCATGACACGAATTCCTTTGTGACTAAGTTTTCCCCTCCCGCAACTGAGTTTTCCGATGAGACTACTCACACTGACAAGGTTTTTTAGTTTTTCCCACACAAAGAGGTTACCTTACTAGGATTTGCCGTGGAAACTCGTTCGGTGACTAAGGTTTTCCCATTACTTGACTCATTAGTCCCATGCCACTATTTTCTTAGTGAAGAAGTTTCCCCCTCCTGTGGCTGAGTTTTCCCAGGAGACTACTCACAGTGGCCAGGTTTTCGAGTTATTCCAACACAAAGAGGTTATTTTACTAGGTTTTTCCATTGAAACTAGTCCATTGACTAAGGTTTTCCCATCCGGTGACTCATTTTTCCCATGACACTAATTCCTTAGTGACTAAGTTTTCCCCTCACGTGACTGAGTTTTCCCGTGAGACTAGTCAAGGTGATGAGGTTCTCGAGTGTTTCCCACACAAATAGGTTATTTTACAAGTATTTTCCATTGAAACTCGTCCGGTGAGTAAAATTTTCCCATACGGCGACTCATTTTTTCCATTACACGAATTCCTTTGTGACTAAGTTTTCCCCTCCCGCAACTGTGTTTTCCGATTTGACTACTCACACTGACAAGGTTTTCTAGTTTTTCCCACACAAAGAGGTTACTTTACTAGGATTTGCCGTGGAAATTCGTTTGGTGAGTTTTCCCATTAGTTGACTCATTAGTCCCATGGCACTAATTCCTTAGTGACTAAGTTTCCCCCTCCTGTGGCTGAGTTTTCCCATGAGACTACTCACATTGGCTAGGTTTTCGAGTTATTCCAACACAAAGAGGTTATTTTACTAGGTTTTTCCATTGAAACTAGTCCGGTGAGTAAAATTTTCCCATACGGCGACTCATTTTTTCCATGACACGAATTCCTTTGTGACTAAGTTTTCCCCTCCCGCAACTGAGTTTTCCGATGAGACTACTCACAGTGACAAGGTTTTCTAGTTTTTCCCACACAGAGGTTACTTTACTAGGATTTGCCGTGGAAACTCGTTCGGTGACTAAGGTTTTCCCATTAGTTGACTCATTAGTCCCACGGCACTAATTTCTTATTGACTAAGTTTCCCCCACCTGTCGCTGAGTTTTCCCCTGAGACTACTCACAGTGGCTAGGTTTTCGAGTTATTCCAACAAAAAGAGAATATTTTACTAGGTTTTTCCATTGAAACTAGTCCATTGACTAAGGTTTTCCCATCCGGTGACTCATTTTTCACATGACACTAATTCCTTAGTGACTAAGTTTTCGCCTCACGTGACTCAGTTTTCCCGTGAGACTAGTCAAGGTGATGAGGTTCTTGAGTTTTTCCCACACAAAGAGGTTATTTTACATGTATTTTCCATTGAAACTCGTCCGGTGAGTCAAATTTTCCCATCCGGTGACTCATTTTTTCCCTTACACGAATTCCTTTGTGACTAAATTTCCCCTCCCAAGACTGAGTTTTCCGATGAGACTACTCACAGTGACAAGGTTTTCTAGTTTTTCCCACCGAAAGAGGTTACTTTACTAGGATTTGCCGTGGAAATTCGTTTGGTGAGTTTTCCCATTAGTTGACTCATTAGTCCCATGGCACTAATTCCTTAGTGACTAAGTTTCCCCCTCCTGTGGCTGAGTTTTCCCATGAGACTACTCACAGTGGCTAGGTTTTCGAGTTATTCCAACACAAAGAGGTTATTTTACTAGGTTTTTCCATTGAAACTAGTCCATTGACTAAGGTTTTCCCATCCGGTGACTCATTTTTCCCATGACACTAATTCCTTAGTGACTAAGTTTTCCCCTCATGTGACTGAGTTTTACCGTGAGACTAGTCAAGGTGATGAGGTTCTCGAGTTTTTCCCACACAAAGAGGTTATTTTACAAGTATTTTCCATTGAAACTCGTCCGGTGAGTAAAATTTTCCCATACGGCGACTCATTTTTTCCATGACACGAATTCCTTTGTGACTAAGTTTTCCCCTCCCGCAACTGAGTTTTCCGATGAGACTACTCACACTGACAAGGTTTTTTAGTTTTTCCCACACAAAGAGGTTACTTTACTAGGATTTGCCGTGGAAACTCGTTCGGTGACTAAGGTTTTCCCATTACTTGACTCATTAGTCCCATGCCACTATTTTCTTAGTGAAGAAGTTTCCCCCTCCTGTGGCTGAGTTTTCCCAGGAGACTACTCACAGTGGCCAGGTTTTCGAGTTATTCCAACACAAAGAGGTTATTTTACTAGGTTTTTCCATTGAAACTAGTCCATTGACTAAGGTTTTCCCATCCGGTGACTCATTTTTCCCATGACACTAATTCCTTAGTGACTAAGTTTTCCCCTCACGTGACTGAGTTTTCCCGTGAGACTAGTCAAGGTGATGAGGTTCTCGAGTGTTTCCCACACAAAGAGGTTATTTTACAAGTATTTTCCATTGAAACTCGTCCGGTGAGTAAAATTTTCCCATACGGCGACTCATTTTTTCCATTACACGAATTCCTTTGTGACTAAGTTTTCCCCTCCCGCAACTGTGTTTTCCGATTTGACTACTCACACTGACAAGGTTTTCTAGTTTTTCCCACACAAAGAGGTTACTTTACTAGGATTTGCCGTGGAAATTCGTTTGGTGAGTTTTCCCATTAGTTGACTCATTAGTCCCATGGCACTAATTCCTTAGTGACTAAGTTTCCCCCTCCTGTGGCTGAGTTTTCCCATGAGACTACTCACAGTGGCTAGGTTTTCGAGTTATTCCAACACAAAGAGGTTATTTTACTAGGTTTTTCCATTGAAACTAGTCCGGTGAGTAAAATTTTCCCATACGGCGACTCATTTTTTCCATGACACGAATTCCTTTGTGACTAAGTTTTCCCCTCCCGCAACTGAGTTTTCCGATGAGACTACTCACACTGACAAGGTTTTCTAGTTTTTCCCACACAAAGAGGTTACTTTACTAGGATTTGCCGTGGAAACTCGTTCGGTGACTAAGGTTTTCCCATTACTTGACTCATTAGTCCCATGCCACTATTTTCTTAGTGACTAAGTTTCCCCCTCCTGTGGCTGAGTTTTCCCAGGAGACTACTCACAGTGGCCAGGTTTTCGAGTTATTCCAACACAAAGAGGTTATTTTACTAGGTTTTTCCATTGAAACTAGTCCATTGACTAAGGATTTCCCATCCGGTGACTCTTTTTTTCCCATGACACTAATTCCTTAGTGACTAAGTTTTCCCCTCACGTGACTGAGTTTTCCCGTGAGACTAGTCAAGGTGATGAGGTTCTCGACTTTTTCCCACAAAAAGAGGTTATTTTACATGTATTTTCCATTGAAACTCGTCCGGTGAGTAAACTTTTCCCATCCGGTGACTCATTTTTTCCACGACACGAATTCCTTTGTGACTAAATTTCCCCTCCCGCGACTGAGTTTTCCGATGAGACTACTCACAGTGACAAGGTTTTCTAGTTTTTCCCACACAGAGGTTACTTTACTAGGATTTGCCGTGGAAACTCGTTCGGTGACTAAGGTTTTCCCATTAGTTGACTCATTAGTCCCATGGCACTAATTTCTTAGTGACTAAGTTTCCCCCTCCTGTGGCTGAGTTTTCCCATGAGACTACTCACAGTGGCCAGGTTTACGAGTTATTCCAACACAAAGAGGTTATTTTACTAGGCTTTTCCATTGAAACTAGTCCATTGACTAAGGTTTTCGCATCTGGTGACTCATTTTTCACATGACACTAATTCCTTAGTGACTAAGTTTTCCCCTCACGTGACTGAGTTTTCCCGTGAGACTAGTCAAGGTGATGAGGTTCTCGATTTTTTCCCACACAAAGAGGTTATTTTACAAGTATTTTCCATTGAAACTCGTCCGGTGAGTAAAATTTTCCCATCCGGTGAGTCATTTTTTCCATGACACGAATTCCTTTATGACTAAGTTTTCCCCTCCCGCGACTGAGTTTTCCGATGAGACTACTAACAGTGACAAGGTTTTCTAGTTTTTCCACACAAAGACGTTACTTTACTAGGATTTGCCGTGGAAACTCGTTCGGTGACTAAGGTTTTCCCATTAGTTGACTCATTAGTCCCATGGCACTATTTTCTTAGTGACTAAGTTTCCCCCACCTGTGGCTGAGTTTTCCCAAGAGACTACTCACAGTGGCCAGGTTTACGAGTTATTCCAACACAAAGAGGTTATTTTACTAGGCTTTTCCATTGAAACTAGTCCATTGACTAAGGTTTTCGCATCTGGTGACTCATTTTTCACATGACACTAATTCCTTAGTGACTAAGTTTTCCCCTCACGTGACTGAGTTTTCCCGTCAGACTAGTCAAGGTGATGAGGTTCTCGAGTTTTTCCCACACAAAGAGGTTATTTTACAAGTATTTTCCATTGAAACTCGTCCGGTGAGTAAAATTTTCCCATACGGCGACTCATTTTTTCCATGACACGAATTCCTTTGTGACTAAGTTTTCCCCTCCCGCAACTGAGTTTTCCGATTTGACTACTCACACTTACAAGGTTTTCTAGTTTTTCCCACACAAATAGGTTACTTTACTAGGTTTTTCCATTGAAACTAGTCTATGACTAAGGTTTTCCCATCCGGTGACTCATTTTTCCCATGACACTAATTCCTTAGTGACTAAGTTTTCCCCTCATGTGACTGAGTTTTCCCGTGAGACTATTCAAGGTGATGAGGTTCTCGAGTTTTTCCCACACAAAGAGGTTATTTTACAAGTATTTTCCATTGAAACTCGTCCGGTGAGTAAAATTTTCCCATACGGCGACTCATTTTTTCCATGACATGAATTCCTTTGTGACTAAGTTTTCCCCTCCCGCAACTGAGTTTTCCGATGAGACTACTCACACTGACAAGGTTTTCTAGTTTTTCCCACACAAAGAGGTTACTTTACTAGGATTTGCCGTGGAAACTCGTTCGGTGACTAAGGTTTTCCCATTAGTTGACTCATTAGTCCCATGGCACTAATTCCTTAGTGACTAAGTTTCCCCCTTCTGTGGCTAAGTTTTCCCATGAGACTACTCACAGTGGTCAGGTTTTCGAGTTATTCCAACACAAAGAGGTTATTTTACTAGGTTTTTCCATTGAAACTAGTCCATTGACTAAGGTTTTCCCATCCGGTGACTCATTTTTCCCATGACACTAATTCCTTAGTGACTAAGTTTTCCCCTCATGTGACTGAGTTTTCCCGTGAGACTAGTCAAGGTGATGAGGTTCTCGAGTTTTTCCCACACAAAGAGGTTATTTTACAAGTATTTTCCATTGAAACACGTCCGGTGAGTAAAATTTTCCCATACGGCGACTCATTTTTTCCATGACACGAATTCCTTTGTGACTAAATTTCCCCTCCCGCAACTGAGTTTTCCGATGAGACTACTCACACTGACAAGGTTTTCTAGTTTTTCCCACACAGAGGTTACTTTACTAGGATTTGCCGTGGAAACTCGTTCGGTGACTAAGGTTTTCCCATTAGTTGACTCATTAGTCCCATGGCACTAATTTCTTAGTGACTAAGTTTCCCCCTCCTGTGGCTGAGTTTTCCCATGAGACTACTCACAGTGGCCAGGTTTTCGAGTTATTCCAACAAAAAGTGGTTATTTTACTAGGTTTTTCCATTGAAACTAGTCCATTGACTAAGGTTTTCCCATCCGGTGACTCATTTTTCACATGACACTAATTCCTTAGTGACTTAGTCAAGGTGATGAGGTTTTCGAGTTTTTCCCACACAAAGAGGTTATTTTACAAGTATTTGCCATTGAAACTCGTCCGGTGAGTAAAATTTTCCCATCCGGTGAGTCATTTTTTCCATGACACGAATTCCTTTATGACTAAGTTTTCCCCTCCCGCGACTGAGTTTTCCGATGAGACTACTAACACTGACAAGGTTTTCTAGTTTTTCCACACAAAGACGTTACTTTACTAGGATTTGCCGTGGAAACTCGTTCGGTGACTAAGGTTTTCCCATTAGTTGACTCATTAGTCCCATGGCACTAATTTCTTAGTGACTAAGTTTCCCCCTCCTGTGGCTGAGTTTTCTCATGAGACTACTCACAGTGGCCAGGTTTTCGAGTTATTCCAACACAAAGAGGTTATTTTACTAGGTTTTTCCATTGAAACTAGTCCATTGACTAAGGTTTTCCCATCCGGTGACTCATTTTTCCCATGACACTAATTCCTTAGTGACTAAGTTTTCCCCTCATGTGACTGAGTTTTCCCGTGAGACTAGTCAAGGTGATGACGTTCTCGAGTTTTTCCCACACAAAGAGGTTATTTTACAAGTATTTTCCATTGAAACACGTCCGGTGAGTAAAATTTTCCCATACGGCGACTCATTTTTTCCATGACACGAATTCCTTTGTGACTAAATTTCCCCTCCCGCAACTGAGTTTTCCGATGAGACTACTCACACTGACAAGGTTTTCTAATTTTTCCCACAAAAAGAGGTTACTTTACTAGGATTTGCCGTGGAAAATCGTTCGGTGACGAAGGTTTTCCCATTAGTTGACTCATTAGTCCCATGGCATTAATTTCTTAGTGACTAAGTTCCCCCCTCCTGTGGCTTAGTTTTCCCATGAGACTACTCACAGTGGCCAGGTTTTCGAGTTATTCCAACACAAAGAGGTTATTTTACTAGGTTTTTCCATTGAAACTAGTCCATTGACTAAGGTTTTCCCATCCGGTGACTCATTTTTCCCATGACACTAATTCCTTAGTGACTAAGTTTTCCCCTCACGTGACTGAGTTTTCCCGTGAGACTAGTCAAGGTGATGAGGTTCTCGAGTTTTTCCCACAAAAATTGGTTATTTTACAAGTATTTTCCATTGAAACTCGTCCGGTGAGTAAAATTTTCCCATCCGGTGAGTCATTTTTTCCATGACACGAATTCCTTTATGACTAAGTTTTCCCCTCCCGCGACTGAGTTTTCCGATGAGACTACTTACAGTGACAAGGTTTTCTAGTTTTTCCACACAAAGACGTTACTTTACTAGGATTTGCCGTGGAAACTCGTTCGGTGACTAAGGTTTTCCCATTAGTTGACTCATTAGTCCCATGGCACTATTTTCTTAGTGACTAAGTTTCCCCCACCTGTGGCTGAGTTTTCCGATGAGACTACTCACACTGACAAGGTTTTCTAGTTTTTCCCACACAAAGAGGTTACTTTACTAGGTTTCTCCATTGAAACTAGTCTATGACTAAGGTTTTCGCATCCGGTGACTCATTTTTCACATGACACTAATTCCTTAGTGACTAAGTTTTCCCCTCACGTGACTGAGTTTTCCCGTGAGACTAGTCAAGGTGATGAGGTTCTCGAGTATTTCCCACACAAAGAGGTTATTTTACAAGTATTTTCCATTGAAACTCGTCCGGTGAGTAAAATTTTCCCATACGGCGACTCATTTTGTCCATGACACGAATTCCTTTGTGACTAAGTTTTCCCCTCCCGCAACTGAGTTTTCCGATGAGACTACTCACACTGACAAGGTTTTCTAGTTTTTCCCACACAAAGAGATTACTTTACTAGGTTTTTCCATTGAAACTAGTCCATTGACTAAGGTTTTCCCATCCGGTGACTCATTTTTCCCATGACACTAATGCCTTAGTGACTAAGTTTTCCCCTCACGTGACTGAGTTTTCCCGTGAGACTAGTCAAGGTGATGAGGTTCTCGAGTTTTTCCCACACAAAGAGATTATTTTACATGTATTTTCCATTGAAACTCGTCCGGTGAGTAAAATTTTCCCATCCGGCGACTCATTTTTTCCATGACACGAATTCCTTTGTGACTAAATTTCCCCTGCCGCGACTGAGTTTTCCGATGAGACTACTCACAGTGACAAGGTTTTCTTGTTTTTCCCACACAAAGAGGTTACTTTACTAGGATTTTCCGTGGAAATTCGTTCGGTGAGTTTTCCGATTAGTTGACTCATTAGTCCCATGGTACTAATTCCTTAGTGACTAAAATTCCCCCTCCTGTGGCTGAGTTTTCCGATGAGACTACTCACACTGACAAGGTTTTCTAGTTTTTCCCACACAGAGGTTACTTTACTAGGATTTGCCGTGGAAACTCGTTCGGTGACTAAGGTTTTCCCATTAGTTGACTCATTAGTCCCATGGCACTAATTTCTTAGTGACTAAGTTTCCCCCTCCTGTGGCTGAGTTTTCCCATGAGACTACTCACAGTGGCCAGGTTTTCGAGTTATTCCAACACAAAGAGCTTATTTTACTAGGTTTTTCCATTGAAACTAGTCCATAGACTAAGGTTTTCCCATCCGGTGACTCATTTTTCCCATGACACTAATTCCTTAGTGACTAAGTTTTCCCCTCACGTGACTGAGTTTTCCCGTGAGACTAGTCAACGTGATGAGGTTCTCGAGTTTTTCCCACACAAAGAGGTTATTTTACAAGTATTTTCCATTGAAACTCGCCCGGTGAGTAAAATTTTCCCATCCGGCGACTCATTTTTTCCATGACACGAATTCCTTTATGACTAAATTTCCCCTCCCGCGACAAAGTTTTCTGATGAGACTACTCACAGTGACAAGGTTTTCTAGTTTTTCCCACACAAAGAGGTTACTTTACTAGGATTTGCCGTGGAAACTCGTTCGGTGACGAAGGTTTTCCCATTAGTTGAATCATTAGTCCCATGGCACTAATTTCTTAGTGACTAAGTTCCCCGCTCCTGTGGCTGAGTTTTCCCATGAGACTACTCACAGTGGCCAGGTTTTCGAGTTATTCCAACACAAAGAGGTTATTTTACTAGGTTTTTCCATTGAAACTAGTCCATTGACTAAGGTTTTCCCATCCGGTGACTCATTTTTCCCATGACACTAATTCCTTAGTGACTAAGTTTTCCCCTCACGTGACTGAGTTTTCCCGTGAGACTAGTCAAGGTGATGAGGTTCTCTAGTTTTTCCCACACAAAGTGGTTATTTTACAAGTATTTTCCATTGAAACTCGTCCGGTGAGTAAAATTTTCCCATCCGGTGACTCATTTTTTCCATGACACGAATTCCTTTGTGACTAAATTTCCCCTCCCGCGACTGAGTTTTCTGATGAGACTACTCAAAGTGACAAGGTTTTCTAGTTTTTCCCACAGAAAGAGGTTACTTTACTAGGATTTGCTGTGGAAATTCGTTCGGTGAGTTTTCCCATTAGTTGACTCATTAGTCCCATGGCACTAATTCCTTAGTGACTAAGTTTCCCCCTCCTGTGGCTGAGTTTTCCCATGAGACTACTCACAGTGGCCAGGTTTTCGAGTTATTCCAACAAAAAGAGGTTATTTTACTAGGTTTTTCCATTGAAACTAGTCCATTGACTAAGGTTTTCCCATCCGGTGACTCATTTTTCCCATGACACTAATTCCTTAGTGACTAAGTTTTCCCCTCACGTGACTGAGTTTTACCGTGAGACTAGTCAAGGAAATGAGGTTCTCGAGTTTTTCCCACACAAAGAGGTTATTTTACAAGTATTTTCCTTGGCAACTCGTCCGGTGAGTAAAATTTTCCCATCCGACGACTCATTTTTTCCATGACACGAATGCCTTTGTGACTAAACTTCCCCTCCCGCGACTGAGTTTTCCAATGAGACTACTCACAGTGACAAGGTTTTCTAGTTTTTCCCACACAAAGAGGTTACTTTACTAGGATTTGCCGTGGAAACTCATTCGGTGACTAAGGTTTTCCCATTAGTTGACTCATTAGTCCCATGGCACTAATTTCTAAGTGACTAAGTTTCCCCCTCCTGCGGCTGAGTTTTCCCATGAGACTACTCACAGTGGCCAGGTTTTCGAGTTATTCCAACACAAAGAGGTTATTTTACTAGGTTTTTCCATTGAAACTAGTCCATTGACTAAGGTTTTCCCATCCGGTTACTCATTTTTCACATGACACTAATTCCTTAGTGACTAAGTTTTCCCTTCACGTGACTGAGTTTTCCCGTGAGACTAGTCAAGGTGATGAGGTTCTCGAGTTTTTCCCACACAAAGAGGTTATTTTACAAGTATTTTCCATTGAAACTCGTTCGGTGAGTAAAATTTTCCCATCCGGCGATTCATTTTTTCCATGACACGAATTCCTTTGTGACTAAATTTCCCCTCCCGCGACTGAGTTTTCCGATGAGACTACTCACAGTGTCAAGGTTTTCTAGTTTTTCCCACACAAAGAGGTTACTTTATTAGGATTTGCCGTGGAAACTCGTTCGGTGACTAAGGTTTTCCCATTAGCTGACTCATTAGTCCCATGGCACTAAATTCTTAGTGACTAAGTTTCCCCCTCCTGCGGCTGAGTTTTCCCATGAGACTACTCACAGTGGCCAGGTTTTCGAGTTATTCCAACACAAAGAGGTTATTTTACTAGGTTTTTCCATTGAAACTAGTCCATTGACTAAGGTTTTCCCATCCGGTGACTCATTTTTCGCATGACACTAATTCCTTAGTGACTAAGTTTTCCCCTCACGTGACTGAGTTTTCCCGTGAGACTAGTCAAGGTGATGAGGTTCTCGAGTTTTTCCCACACAAAGAGGTTATTTTACAAGTATTTTCCATGGCAACTCGTCCGGTGAGTAAAATTTTCCCATCCGGCGACTCATTTTTTCCATGACACGAATGCCTTTGTGACTAAATTTCCCCTCCCGCGACTGAGTTTTCCAATGAGACTACTCACAGTGACAAGGTTTTCTAGTTTTTCCCACACAAAGAGGTTACTTTACTTGGATTTGCCGTGGAAACTCGTTCGGTGACTAAGGTTTTCCCATTAGTTGACTCATTAGTCCCATGGAACTAATTTCTTAGTGACTAAGTTTCCCCCTCCTGTGGCTGAGTTTTCCCATGAGAGTACTCACAGTGGCCAGGTTATCGAGTTATTCCAACACAAAGAGGTTATTTTACTAGGTTTTTCCATTGAAACTAGTCCATTGACTAAGGTTTTCCCATCCGGTGACTCATTTTTCCCATGACACTAATTCCTTAGTGACTAAGTTTTCCCCTCACGTGACTGAGTTTTCCCGTGAGACTAGTCAAGGTGATGAGGTTCACGAGTTTTTCCCACACAAAGAGGTTATTTTACAAGTATTTTCCATTGAAACTCGTCCGGTGAGTAAAATTTTCCCATCCGGTGACTCATTTTTTCCATGACACGAATTCCTTTGTGACTAAATTTCCCCTCCCGCGACTGAGTTTTCTGATGAGACTACTCAAAGTGACAAGGTTTTCTAGTTTTTCCCACAGAAAGAGGTTACTTTACTAGGATTTGCTGTGGAAATTCGTTCGGTGAGTTTTCCCATTAGTTGACTCATTAGTCCCATGGCACTAATTCCTTAGTGACTAAGTTTCCCCCTCCTGTGGCTGAGTTTTCCCATGAGACTACTCACAGTGGCCAGGTTTTCGAGTTATTCCAACAAAAAGAGGTTATTTTACTAGGTTTTTCCATTGAAACTAGTCCATTGACTAAGGTTTTCCCATCCGGTGACTCATTTTTCCCATGACACTAATTCCTTAGTGACTAAGTTTTCCCCTCACGTGACTGAGTTTTACCGTGAGACTAGTCAAGGAAATGAGGTTCTCGAGTTTTTCCCACACAAAGAGGTTATTTTACAAGTATTTTCCTTGGCAACTCGTCCGGTGAGTAAAATTTTCCCATCCGACGACTCATTTTTTCCATGACACGAATGCCTTTGTGACTAAACTTCCCCTCCCGCGACTGAGTTTTCCAATGAGACTACTCACAGTGACAAGGTTTTCTAGTTTTTCCCACACAAAGAGGTTACTTTACTAGGATTTGCCGTGGAAACTCATTCGGTGACTAAGGTTTTCCTATTAGTTGACTCATTAGTCCCATGGCACTAATTTCTTAGTGACTAAGTTTCCCCCTCCTGCGGCTGAGTTTTCCCATGAGACTACTCACAGTGGCCAGGTTTTCGAGTTATTCCAACACAAAGAGGTTATTTTACTAGGTTTTTCCATTGAAACTAGTCCATTGACTAAGGTTTTCCCATCCGGTTACTCATTTTTCACATGACACTAATTCCTTAGTGACTAAGTTTTCCCTTCACGTGACTGAGTTTTCCCGTGAGACTAGTCAAGGTGATGAGGTTCTCGAGTTTTTCCCACACAAAGAGGTTATTTTACAAGTATTTTCCATTGAAACTCGTTCGGTGAGTAAAATTTTCCCATCCGGCGATTCATTTTTTCCATGACACGAATTCCTTTGTGACTAAATTTCCCCTCCCGCGACTGAGTTTTCCGATGAGACTACTCACAGTGTCAAGGTTTTCTAGTTTTTCCCACACAAAGAGGTTACTTTATTAGGATTTGCCGTGGAAACTCGTTCGGTGACTAAGGTTTTCCCATTAGCTGACTCATTAGTCCCATGGCACTAAATTCTTAGTGACTAAGTTTCCCCCTCCTGCGGCTGAGTTTTCCCATGAGACTACTCACAGTGGCCAGGTTTTCGAGTTATTCCAACACAAAGAGGTTATTTTACTAGGTTTTTCCATTGAAACTAGTCCATTGACTAAGGTTTTCCCATCCGGTGACTCATTTTTCGCATGACACTAATTCCTTAGTGACTAAGTTTTCCCCTCACGTGACTGAGTTTTCCCGTGAGACTAGTCAAGGTGATGAGGTTCTCGAGTTTTTCCCACACAAAGAGGTTATTTTACAAGTATTTTCCATGGCAACTCGTCCGGTGAGTAAAATTTTCCCATCCGGCGACTCATTTTTTCCATGACACGAATGCCTTTGTGACTAAATTTCCCCTCCCGCGACTGAGTTTTCCAATGAGACTACTCACAGTGACAAGGTTTTCTAGTTTTTCCCACACAAAGAGGTTACTTTACTTGGATTTGCCGTGGAAACTCGTTCGGTGACTAAGGTTTTCCCATTAGTTGACTCATTAGTCCCATGGAACTAATTTCTTAGTGACTAAGTTTCCCCCTCCTGTGGCTGAGTTTTCCCATGAGAGTACTCACAGTGGCCAGGTTATCGAGTTATTCCAACACAAAGAGGTTATTTTACTAGGTTTTTCCATTGAAACTAGTCCATTGACTAAGGTTTTCCCATCCGGTGACTCATTTTTCCCATGACACTAATTCCTTAGTGACTAAGTTTTCCCCTCACGTGACTGAGTTTTCCCGTGAGACTAGTCAAGGTGATGAGGTTCACGAGTTTTTCCCACACAAAGAGGTTATTTTACAAGTATTTTCCATTGAAACTCGTCCGGTGAGTAAAATTTTCCCATCCGGCGACTCATTTTTTCCATGACACGAATTCCTTTGTGACAAAATTTCCCCTCCCGCGACTGAGTTTTCTGATGAGACTACTCACAGTGACAAGGTTTTCTAGTTTTTCCCACACAGAGGTTACTTTACTAGGATTTGCCGTGGAAACTCGTTCGGTGACTAAGGTTTTCCCATTAGTTGACTCATTAGTCCCATGTAACTAATTTCTTAGTGACTAAGTTTCCCCCTCCTGTGGCTGAGTTTTCCCATGAGAGTACTCACAGTGGCCAGGTTTTCGAGTTATTCCAACACAAAGAGGTTATTTTACTAGGTTTTTCCATTGAAACTAGTCCATTGACTAAGGTTTTCCCATCCGGTGACTCAGTTTTCCCATGACACTAATTCCTTAGTGACTAAGTTTTCCCCTCACGTGACTGAGTTTTCCCGTGAGACAAGTCAAGGTGATGAGGTTCTCGAGTTTTTCCCACACAAAGAGGTTATTTTACAAGTATTTTCCATTGAAACTCGTCCGGTGAGTAAAATTTTCCCATCCGGCGACTCATTTTTTCCATGACACGAATTCCTTTGTGACAAAATTTCCCCTCCCGCGACTGAGTTTTCTGATGAGACTACTCACAGTGACAAGGTTTTCTAGTTTTTCCCACACAGAGGTTACTTTACTAGGATTTGCCGTGGAAACTCGTTCGGTGACTAAGGTTTTCCCATTAGTTGACTCATTAGTCCCATGGAACTAATTTCTTAGTGACTAAGTTTCCCCCTCCTGTGGCTGAGTTTTCCCATGAGAGTACTCACAGTGGCCAGGTTTTCGAGTTATTCCAACACAAAGAGGTTATTTTACTAGGTTTTTCCATTGAAACTAGTCCATTGACTAAGGTTTTCCCATCCGGTGACTCATTTTTCCCATGACACTAATTCCTTAGTGACTAAGTTTTCCCCTCACGTGACTGAGTTTTCCCGTGAGACTAGTCAAGGTGATGAGGTTCTCGAATTTTTCCCACACAAAGAGGTTATTTTACAAGTATTTTCCATTGAAACTCGTCCGGTGAGTAAAATTTTCCCATCCGGCGACTCATTTTTTCCATGACACGAATTCCTTTGTGACAAAATTTCCCCTCCCGCGTTTGAGTTTTCTGATGAGACTACTCACAGTGACAAGGTTTTCTAGTTTTTCCCACACAGAGGTTACTTTACTAGGATTTGCTGTGGAAACTCGTTCGCTGACTAAGGTTTTCCCATTACTTGACTCATTAGTCCCATGGCACTAATTTCTTAGTGACTAAGTTTCCCCCACCTGTGGCTGAGTTTTCCCATGAGACTACTCACAGTGGCCAGGTTTTCGAGTTATTCCAACAAAAAGAGGTTATTTTACTAGGTTTTTCCATTGAAACTAGTCCATTGACTAAGGTTTTCCCATCCGGTGACTCATTTTTCACATGACACACTAATTCCTTAGTGACTAAGTTTTCCCCTCACGTGACTGAGTTTTCCCGTGAGACTAGTCAAGGTGATGAGGTTCTCGAGTTTTTCCCACACAAAGAGGTTATTTTACAAGTATTTTCCATTGAAACTCGTCCGGTGAGTAAAATTTTCCCATCCGGCGATTCATTTTTTCCATGACACGAATTCCTTTGTGACTAAATTTCCCCTCCCGCGACTGAGTTTTCCGATGAGACTACTCACAGAGACAAGGTTTTCTAGTTTTTCCCACACAAAGAGGTTACTTTACTAGGCTTTTCCATTGAAACTAGTCCATTGACTAAGGTTTTCCCATCCGGTGACTCATTTTTCCCATGACACTAATTCCTTAATGACTAAGTTTTCCCCTCACGTGACTGAGTTTTCCCGTGAGACTAGTCAAGGTGATGAGGTTCTCGAGTTTTTCCCACACAAAGAGGTTATTTTACATGTATTTTCCATTGAAACTCGTCCGGTGAGTAAAATTTTCCCATCCGGCGACTCATTTTTTCCATGACACGAATTCCTTTGTGACTAAATTTCCCCTTCCGCGACTGAGTTTTCCGATGAGACTACTCACAGTGACAAGGTTTTCTAGTTTTTCCCACACAAAGAGGTTGCTTTACTAGGATTTTCCGTGGAAATTCGTTCGGTGAGTTTTCCGATTAGTTGACTCATTAGTCCCATGGCACTAATTCCTTAGTGACTAAGTTTCCCCCCCCCCTGTGGCTGAGTTTTCCGATGAGACTACTCACAGTGACAAGGTTTTCTAGTTTTTCCCACACAGAGGTTACTTTACTAGGATTTGCCGTGGAAACTCGTTCGGTGACTAAGGTTTTCCCATTAGTTGACTCATTAGTCCCATGGCACTAATTCCTTAGTGACTAAGTTTCCCCCTCCTGTGGCTGAGTTTTCCCATGAGGCTACTCACAGTGCCCAGGGTTTCGAGTTATTCCAACACAAAGAGGTTATTTTACTAGGTTTTTCCATTGAAACTAGTCCATTGACTAAGGTTTTCCCATCCGGTGACTCATTTTTCCCATGACACTAATTCCTTAGTGACTAAGTTTTCCCCTCATGTGACTGAGTTTTCCCGTGAGACTAGTCAAGGTGATGAGGTTCTCGAGTTTTTCCCACACAAAGAGGTTATTTTACAAGTATTTTCCATTGAAACTCGTCCGGTGAGTAAAATTTTCCCATCCGGCGATTCATTTTTTCCATGACACGAATTCCTTTGTGACTAAATTTCCCCTCCCGCGACTGAGTTTTCCGATGAGACTACTCACAGTGACAAGGTTTTCTAGTTTTTCCCACACAAAGAGGATACTTTACTAGGTTTTTCCATTGAAACTAGTCCATCATTGACTAAGGTATTCCCATCCGGTGACTCATTTTTCCCATGACACTAATTCCTTAGTGACTAAGTTTTCCCCTCACGTGACTGAGTTTTCCCGTGAGACTAGTCAAGGTGATGAGGTTCTCGAGTTTTTCCCACACAAAGAGGTTATTTTACATGTATTTTCCATTGAAACTCGTCTGGTGAGTAAAATTTTCCCATACGGCGACTCATTTTTTCCATGACACGAATTCCTTTGTGACTAAATTTCCCCTCCCGCGACTGAGTTTTCCGATGAGACTACTCACAGTGACAAGGTTTTCTAGTTTTTCCCACACAAAGAGGTTGCTTTACTAGGATTTTCCGTGGAAATTCGTTCGGTGAGTTTTCCGATTAGTTGACTCATTAGTCCCATGGCACTAATTCCTTAGTGACTAAGTTTCCCCCTCCTGTGGCTGAGTTTTCCGATGAGACTACTCACAGTGACAAGGTTTTCTAGTTTTTCCCACACAGAGGTTACTTTACTAGGATTTGCCGTGGAAACTCGTTCGGTGACTAAGGTTTTCCCATTAGTTGACTCATTAGTCCCATGGCACTAATTCCTTAGTGACTAAGTTTCCCCCCCCTATGGCTGAGTTTTCCCATGAGACTACTCACAGTGGCCAGGTTTTCGAGTTATTCAAACACAAAGAGGTTATTTTACTAGGTTTTTCCATTGAAACTAGTCCATTGACTAAGGTTTTCCCATCCGGTGACTCATTTTTCCCATGACACTAATTCCTTAGTGACTAAGTTTTCCCCTCACGTGACTGAGTTTTCCCGTGAGACTAGTCAAGGTGATGAGGTTCTCGAGTTTTTCCCACACAAAGAGGTTATTTTACAAGTATTTTCCATTGAAACTCGTCCGGTGAGTAAAATTTTCCCATCCGGCGACTCATTTTTTCCATGACACGAATTCCTTTGTGACAAAATTTCCCCTCCCGCGACTGAGTTTTCTGATGAGACTACTCACAGTGACAAGGTTTTCTAGTTTATCCCACAGAAAGAGGTTACTTTACTAGGATTTGCCGTGGAAATTCGTTCCGTGAGTTTTCCCATTAGTTGACTCATTAGTCCCATGGCACTAATTCCTTAGTGACTAAGTTTCCCCCTCCTGTGGCTGAGTTTTCCCATGAGACTACTCACAGTGGCCAAGGTTTCGAGTTATTCCAACACAAAGAGGTTATTTTACTAGGTTTTTCCATTGAAACTAGTCCATTGACTAAGGTTTTCCCATCCGGTGACTCATTTTTCCCATGACACTAATTCCTTAGTGACTAAGTTTTCCGCTCATGTGACTGAGTTTTCCCGTGAGACTAGTCAAGGTGATGAGGTTCTCGAGTTTTTCCCACACAAAGAGGTTATTTTACAAGTATTTTCCATTGAAACTCGTCCGTAAGTAAAATTTTCCCATCCGGCGACTCATTTCTTCCATGACACAAATTCCTTTGTGACAAAATTTCCCCTCCCGCGACTGAGTTTTCTGATGAGACTACTCACAGTGACAAGGTTTTCTAGTTTTTCCCACACAGAGGTTACTTTACTAGGATTTGCCGTGGAAACTTGTTCGGTGACTAAGGTTTTCCCACTAGTTGACTCATTAGTCCCATGGCACTAATTTCTTAGTGACTAAGTTTCCCCCACCTGTGGCTGAGTTTTCCCATGAGACTACTCACAGTGGCCAGGTTTTCGAGTTATTCCAACAAAAAGAGGTTATTTTACTAGTTTTTCCATTGAAACTAGTCCATTGACTAAGGTTTTCCTATCCGGTGACTCATTTTTCACATGACACTAATTCCTTAGTGACTAAGTTTTCCCCTCACGTGACTGAGTTTTCCCGTGAGACTAGTCAAGGTGATGAGGTTCTCGAGTTTTTCCCACACAAAGAGGTTATTTTACAAGTATTTTCCATTGAAACTCGCCCGGTGAGTAAAATTTTCCCATCCGGCGACTCATTTTTTCCATGACACGAATTCCTTTATGACTAAATTTCCCCTCCCGCGACTGAGTTTTCTGATGAGACTACTCACAGTGACAAGGTTTTCTAGTTTTTCCCACACAAAGAGGTTACTTTACTAGGATTTGCCGTGGAAACTCGTTCGGTGACGAAGGTTTTCCCATTAGTTGAATCATTAGTCCCATGGCACTAATTTCTTAGTGACTAAGTTCCCCCCTCCTGTGGCTGAGTTTTCCCATGAGACTACTCACAGTGGCCAGGTTTTCGAGTTATTCCAACACAAAGAGGTTATTTTACTAGGTTTTTCCATTGAAACTAGTCCATTGACTAAGGTTTTCCCATCCGGTGACTCATTTTTCCCATGACACTAATTCCTTAGTGACAAAGTTTTCCCCTCACGTGAATGAGTTTTCCTGTGAGACTAGTCAAGGTGATGAGGTTCTCGAGTTTTTCCCACACAAAGAGGTTATTTTACAAGTATTTTCCATTGAAACTCGTCCGGTGAGTAAAATTTTCCCCGGTGACTCATTTTTTCCATGACACGAATTCCTTTGTGACTAAATTTCCCCTCCCGCGACTGAGTTTTCTGATGAGACTACTCACAGTGACACGGTTTTCTAGTTTTTCCCACAGAAAGAGGTTACTTTACTAGGATTTGCCGTGGAAATTCGTTCGGTGAGTTTTCCCATTAGTTGACTCATTAGTCCCATGGCACTAATTCCTTAGTGACTAAGTTTCCCCCTCCTGTGGCTGAGTTTTCCCATGAGACTACTCACAGTGGCCAGGGTTTCGAGTTATTCCAACACAAAGAGGTTATTTTACTAGGTTTTTCCATTGAAACTAGTCCATTGACTAAGGTTTTCCCATCCGGTGACTCATTTTTCCCATGACACTAATTCCTTAGTGACTAAGTTTTCCACTCATGTGACTGAGTTTTCCCGTGAGACTAGTCAAGGTGATGAGGTTCTCGAGTTTTTCCCACACAAAGAGGTTATTTTACAAGTATTTTCCATTGAAACTCGTCCGTAAGTAAAATTTTCCCATCCGGCGACTCATTTTTTCCATGACACGAATTCCTTTGTGACAAAATTTCCCCTCCCGCGACTGAGTTTTCTTATGAGACTACTCACAGTGACAAGGTTTTCTAGTTTTTCCCACACAGAGGTTACTTTACTAGGATTTGCCGTGGAAACTTGTTCGGTGACTAAGGTTTTCCCACTAGTTGACTCATTAGTCCCATGGCACTAATTTCTTAGTGACTAAGTTTCCCCCACCTGTGGCTGAGTTTTCCCATGAGACTACTCACAGTGGCCAGGTTTTCGAGTTATTCCAACAAAAAGAGGTTATTTAACTAGTTTTTCCATTGAAACTAGTCCATTGACTAAGGTTTTCCTATCCGGTGACTCATTTTTCACATGACACTAATTCCTTAGTGACTAAGTTTTCCCCTCACGTGACTGAGTTTTCCCGTGAGACTAGTCAAGGTGATGAGGTTCTCGAGTTTTTCCCACACAAAGAGGTTATTTTACAAGTATTTTCCATTGAAACTCGCCCGGTGAGTTAAATTTTCCCATCCGGCGACTCATTTTTTCCATGACACGAATTCCTTTATGACTAAATTTCCCCTCCCGCGACTGAGTTTTCTGATGAGACTACTCACAGTGACAAGGTTTTCTAGTTTTTCCCACACAAAGAGGTTACTTTACTAGGATTTGCCGTGGAAACTCGTTCGGTGACGAAGGTTTTCCCATTAGTTCAATCATTAGTCCCATGGCACTAATTTCTTAGTGACTAAGTTCCCCCCTCCTGTGGCTGAGTTTTCCCATGAGACTACTCACAGTGGCCAGGTTTTCGAGTTATTCCAACACAAAGAGGTTATTTCACTAGGTTTTTCCATTGAAACTAGTCCATTGACTAAGGTTTTCCCATCCGGTGACTCATTTTTCCCATGACACTAATTCCTTAGTGACAAAGTTTTCCCCTCACGTGACTGAGTTTTCCTGTGAGACTAGTCAAGGTGATGAGGTTCTCGAGTTTTTCCCACACAAAGTGGTTATTTTACAAGTATTTTCCATTGAAACTAGTCCGGTGAGTAAAATTTTCCCATCCGGTGACTCATTTTTTCCATGACACGAATTCCTTTGTGACTAAATTTCCCCTCCCGCGACTGAGTTTTCTGTTGAGACTACTCACAGTGACAAGGTTTTCTAGTTTTTCCCACAGAAAGAGGTTACTTTACTAGGATTTGCCGTGGAAATTCGTTCGGTGAGTTTTCCCATTAGTTGACTCATTAGTCCCATGGCACTAATTCCTTAGTGACTAAGTTTCCCCCTCCTTTGGCTGAGTTTTCCCATGAGACTACTCACAGTGGCCAGGGTTTCGAGTTATTCCAACACAAAGAGGTTATTTTACTAGGTTTTTCCATTGAAACTAGTCCATTGACTAAGGTTTTCCCATCCGGTGACTCATTTTTCCCATGACACTAATTCCTTAGTGACTTAGTTTTCCCCTCATGTGACTGAGTTTTCCCGTGAGACTAGTCAAGGTGATGAGGTTCTCGAGTTTTTCCCACACAAAGAGGTTATTTTACAAGTATTTTCCATTGAAACTCGTCCGTAAGTAAAATTTTCCCATACGGCGACTCATTTTTTCCATGACACGAATTCCTTTGTGACAAAATTTCCCCTCCCGCAACTGAGTTTTCCGATGAGACTACTCACACTGACAAAGTTTTCTAGTTTTTCCCACACAAAGAGGTTACTTTACTAGGATTTGCCGTGGAAACTCGTTCGGTGACTAAGGTTTTCCCATTAGTTGACTCATTAGTCCCATGGCACTAATTCCTTAGTGACTAAGTTTCCCCCCCCCTGTGGCTGAGTTTTCCCATGAGACTACTCACAGTGGCCAGGTTTTTGAGTTATTCCAACACCAAGAGGTTATTTTACTAGGTTTTTCCATTGAAACTAGTCCATTGACTAAGGTTTTCCCATCCGGTGACTCATTTTTCCCATGACAATAATTCCTTAGTGACTAAGTTTTCCCCTCACGTGACTAAGTTTTCCCGTGAGACTAGTCAAGGTGATGAGGTTCTCGAGTTTTTCCCACACAAAGAGGTTATTTTACAAGTATTTTCCATTGAAACTCGTCCGGTGAGTAAAATTTTCCCGTCCGGCGACTCATTTTTTCCATGACACGAATTCCTTTGTGACAAAATTTCCCCTCCCGCGACTGAGTTTTCTGATGAGACTACTCACAGTGACAAGGTTTTCTAGTTTTTCCCACACAGAGGTTACTTTACTAGGATTTGCCGTGGAAACTCGTTCGGTGACTAAGGTTTTCCCATTAGTTGACTCATTAGTCCCATGGCACTAATTTCTTAGTGACTAAGTTTCCCCCACCTGTGGCCGAGTTTTCCCATGAGACTACTCACAGTGGCCAGGTTTTCGAGTTATTCCAACAAAAAGTGGTTATTTTACTAGGTTTTTCCATTGAAACTAGTCCATTGACTAAGGTTTTCCCATCCGTTGACTCATTTTTCACATGACACTAATTCCTTAGTGACTAAGTTTTCCCCTCACGTGACTGAGTTTTCCCGTGAGACTAGTCAAGGTGATGAGGTTCTCGAGTTTTTCCCACACAAAGAGGTTATTTTACAAGTATTTTCCATTGAAACTCGTCCGGTGAGTAAAATTTTCCCATCCGGCGACTCATTTTTTCCATGACACGAATTCCTTTGTGACAAAATTTCCCCTCCCGCGACTGAGTTTTCTGATGAGACTACTCACAGTGACAAGGTTTTCTAGTTTTTCCCACACAAAGAGGTTACTTTATTAGGATTTGCCGTGGAAACTCGTTCGGTGACTAAGGTTTTCCCATTAGTTGACTCATTAGTCCCATGGCACTAATTTCTTAGTGACTAAGTTTCCCCCTCCTGTGGCTGAGTTTTCCCATGAGACTACTCACAGTGGCCAGGTTTTCGAGTTATTCCAACACAAAGAGGTTATTTTACTAGGTTTTTCCATTGAAACTAGTCCATTGACAAAGGTTTTCCCATCCGGTGACTCATTTTTCGCATGACACTAATTCCTTAGTGACTAAGTTTTCCCCTCACGTGACTAAGTTTTCCCGTGAGACTAGTCAAGGTGATGAGGTTCTCGAGTTTTTCCCACACAAAGAGGTTATTTTACAAGTATTTTCCATGGCAACTCGTCCGGTGAGTAAAATTTTCCCATCCGGTGACTCATTTTTTCAATGACACGAATGCCTTTGTGACTAAATTTCCCCTCCCGCGACTGAGTTTTCCAATGAGACTACTCACAGTGACAAGGTTTTCTAGTTTTTCCCACACAAAGAGGTTACTTTACTAGGATTTGCCGTGGAAACTCGTTCGGTGACTAAGGTTTTCCCATTAGTTGACTCATTAGTCCCATGGCACTAAATACTTAGTGACTAAGTTTCCCCCTCTTGTGGCTGAGTTTTCCCATGAGAGTACTCACAGTGGCCAGGTTTTCGAGTTATTCCAACACAAAGAGGTTATTTTACTAGGTTTTTCCATTGAAACTAGTCCATTGACTAAGGTTTTCCCATCCGGTGACTCATTTTTCCTATGACACTAATTCCTTAGTGACTAAGTTTTCCCCTCACGTGACTGAGTTTTCCCGTGAGACTAGTCAAGGTGATGAGGTTCTCGAGTTTTTCCCACACAAAGAGGTTATTTTACAAGTATTTTCCATGGCAACTCGTCCGGTGCGTAAAATTTGCCCATCCGGCGACTCATTTTTTCCATGACACGAATTCCTTAGTGACTAAATTTCCCCTCCTATGGCTGAGTTTTCCCATGAGACTACTCACAGTGAAAACGTTTTCTAGTTTTTCCCACACAAAGAGGTTACTTTACTAGGATTTGCCATGGAAACTCGTTCGGTGACTAAGGTTTTCCCATTAGTTGACTCATTAGTCCCATGGCACTAATTCCTTAGTGACTAAGTTTCCCCCTCGTGTGGCTGAGTATTCCCATGAGACTACTCACAGTGGCCAGGTTTTCCAGTTATTCCAACACAAAGAGGTTATTTTACTAGGTTTTGCCATTGAAACTATTTCATTGATTAAGGTTTTCCCATCCGGTGACTCATTTTTCCCATGACACTAATTCCTTAGTGACTAAGTTTTCCCCTCACGTGACTGAGTTTACCCGTGAGACTAGTCAAGGTGATGAGGTTCTCGAGTTTTCCCCACACAAAGAGGTTATTTTACAAGTATTTTCCATTGAAACTCGTCCGGGGAGTAAAATTTTCCCATCTGGTGACTCATTTTTTCCATAAAACGAATTCCTTTGTGACTATGTTTTCCCCTCCTGCGATTGAGTTTTCCGATGAGACTACTTACAGTGACAAGGTTTTCTAGTTTTTCCCACACAAAGATGTTACTTTACTAGGATTTGACATGGAAACTCGTTCGGTGACTTAGGTTTTCCCATTAGTTGACTCATTAGTCCCATGGCACTAATTCCTTAATGACTAAGTTTCCCCCTCCTGTGGCTGAGTTTTCCCATGAGACTACTCACAGTGACAACGTTTTCTAGTTTATCCCACACAAAGAGGTTACTTTACTAGGATTTGCCGTGGAAAATCGTTCGGTGACTAAGGTTTTCCCATTAGTTGACTCATTAGTCCCATGGCACTAATTTCTTAGTGACTAAGTTTCCCCCTCCTGCGGCTGAGTTTTCCCATGAGACTACTCACAGTGGCCAGGTTTTCGAGTTATTCCAACAGAAAGAGGTTATTTTTCTAGGTTTTTCCATTGAAACTAGTCCATTGACTAAGGTTTTCCCATCCGGTGACTCATTTTTCCCATGACACTAATTCCTTAGTGACTAAGCATTCCCCTCACGTGACTGAGTTTTCCCGTGAGACTAGTCAAGGTGATGAGGTTCTCGAGTTTTTCCCACACAAAGAGGTTATTTTACAAGTATTTTCAATTGAAACTCGTCCGGGGAGTAAAATTTTCCCATCCGGTGACTCATTTTTTCCATAAAACGAATTCCATTGTGACTAAGTTTTCCCCTCCTGCGATTGAGTTTTCCGATGAGACTACTTACAGTGACAAGATTTTCTAGTTTTTCCCACACAAAGATGTTACGTTACTGGGATTTGCCATGGAAACTCGTTCGGTGACTTAGGTATTCCCATTAGTTGACTCATTAGTCCCATGGCACTAATTCCTTAATTACTAAGTTTCCCCCTCCTGTGGCTGAGTTTTCCCATGAGACTACTCACAGTGACAACGTTTTCTAGTTTTTCCCAAACAAAGAGGTTACTTTACTAGGATTTGCCGTGGAAAATCGTTCGGTGACTAAGGTTTTCCCATTAGTTGACTCATTAGTCCCATGGCCCTATTTCCTTAGTGACAAAGTTTCCCCCTCCTGTGGCTGAGTTTTCCCATGAGACTACTCACAGTGGCCAGGTTTTCGAGTTATTCCAACACAAAGAGGTTATTTTACTAGGTTTTTCCATTGAAACTAGTCCATTGACTAAGGTTTTCCCATCCGGTGACTCATTTTTCCCATGACACTAATTCCTTAGTGACTAAGTTTTCCCCTCATGTGACTGAGTTTTCCCGTGAGACTAGTCAAGAGGATGAGGTTCTCGAGTTTTTCTCACACAAAGAGGTTATTTTACAAGTATTTTCCATTGAAACTCGTCCGGTGAGTAAAATTTCCCCATCCGGTGACTCATTTTTTCCATGACAGGATTTCCTTTGTGACTAAGTTTTCCTCTCCCGCGACTGAGTTTTCCGATGAGACTACGCACACTGACAAGGTTATCTAGTTTTTCCCACACAAAGAGGTTAATTTACTAGGATTTGCCGTGGAAACTCGTTCGATGACTAAGGATTTCCCATTAGTAGACTCATTATTCCCATGACACTAGTTCCTTAGTGACTAAGTTTCCCCCTCCTGTAGCTGAGTTTTCCCATGAGACTACTCACAGTGGCCAGGTTTTCGAGTTATTCCAACACAAATAGGTTATTTTACTAGGTTTTTCCATTGAAACTAGTCCATTGACTAAGGTTTTCCCATCCGGTGACTCATTTTTCCCATGACACTAATTCCTTAGTGACTAAGTTTTCCCCTCAGGTGACTGAGTTTTCCCGTGAGACTAGTCAAGGTGATGAGGTTCTCGAGTTTTTCCCACACAAAGAGGTTATTTTACAAACATTGAAACTCGTCCGGTGAGGAAAATTTTCCCATACGGTGACTCTGTTTTTTCATGACACAAATTCCATTGTCACTAAGTTTTCCCCTCGAGCGACTGAGTTTTCCGATGAGACTACTCATAGTGACAAGGTTTTCTAGTTTTTCCCACACAAAGAGGTTATTTTACAAAGATTTGCCATTTAAATTCGTTCGGTGACTAAGGTTTTCCCATTAGTTGCCTCATTAGTCCCATGGCACTAATTCCTTAGTGACTAAGTTTTCCCCTCCTGAGGCTGAGTTTTCCCATGAGACTACTCACAGTGGCCAGGTTTTCGAGTTATTCCAACACAAAGAGGTTATTTTACTAGGTTTTGCCATTGAAACTAGTCCATTGACTAAGGTTTTCCCATCCGGTGACTCATTTTTCCCATGACACTAATTCCTTAGTGACTAAGTTTTCCCCTCAGGTGACTGAGTTTTCCCGTGAGACTAGTCAAGGTGATGAGGTTCTCGAGTTTTTCCCACACAAAGAGGTTATTTTACAAACATTGAAACTCGTTCGGTGAAGAAAATTTTCCCATACGGTGACTTTGTTTTTTCATGAAACAAATTCCATTGTGACTAAGTTTTCCCCTCGAGTGACTGAGTTTTCCGATGAGACTACTCATAGTGACAAGGTTTTCTAGTTTTTCCCACACAAAGAGGTTATTTTACAAAGATTTGCCATGGAAATTCGTTCGGTGACTAAGGTTTTCCCATTAGTTGACTCATTAGTCCCATGGCACTAATTCCTTAGTGACTAAGTTTTCCCCTCCTGTAGCTGAGTTTTCCCACGAGACTACTCACAGTGGCCAGGTTTTCGAGTTATTCCAACACAAAGAGGTTATTTTACTAGGTTTTGCCATTGAAACTAGTCCATTGACTAAGGTTTTCCCATCCGGTAACTCATTTTTCCCATGACACTAATTCCTTAGTGACTAAGTTTTTCCCTCAGGTGACTGAGTTTTCCCGTGAGACTAGTCAAGGTGATGAGGTTTTCGAGTTTTTCCCACACAAAGAGGTTATTTTACAAACATTGAAACTCGTCCGGTGAGGAAAATTTTCCCATACGGTGACTCAGTTTTTTCATGACACGAATTCCATTGTGACTAAGTTTTCCCCTCGAGCGACTGAGTTTTCCGATGAGACTACTCATAGTGACAAGGTTTTCTAGTTTTTCCCACACAAAGAGGTTATTTTACTAAGATTTGCCATGGAAACTCGTTCGGTGACTATGGTTTTCCCATTAGTTGACTCATAAATCCCATGGCACTAATTCCTTAGTGACTAAGTTTCCCCCTCCTGTGGCTGAGTTTTCCCATGAGACTACTCACAGTGGCCAGGTTTTCGAGTTATTCCAACACAAAGAGGATATTTTACTAGGTTTTTCCATTGAAACTAGTCCATTGACTAAGGTTTTCCCATCCGGTGACTCATTTTTCCTATGACACTAATTCCTTAGTGACTAAGTTTTCCCCTCAGGTGACTGAGTTTTCCCGTGAGACTAGTCAAGGTGATGAGGTTCTCGAGTTTTTCCCACACAAAGAGGTTATTTTACAAGTATTTTCCATTGAAACTCGTCCGGTGAGTAAAATTTTCCCATCCGGTTACTCATATTTTGCATGACACGAATTCCTTTGTGACTAAGTTTTCCCCTCCCGCGACCGAGTTTTCCGATGAGACCACTCACAGTGACAAGGTTTTCCAGTTTTTCCCACACAAAGATGTTCCTTTACTAGGATTTGCCGTGGAAACTCGTTCGGTGACTAAGGTTTTCCCATTAGTTGACTCATTAGTCCCATGGCACTAATTCCTTGGAGTCTAAGTTTCCCCCTCGTGTGGCTGAGTTTTCCCATGACATTACTCAAAGTGGCCAGGTTTTCGAGTTTTTTCCATTGAAACTCGTCCGGTGAGTAAAATTTTCTCATCCGGTGACTCATTTTTCCCTTGACACTAATTCCTTAGTGACTAAGTTTTCCCCTCATGTGACTGAGTTTTCCCGTGAGACTAATCAAGGTGATGAGGTTCTCGAGTTTTTCCAACACAAAGAGGTTATTTTAGAAGTGTTTTCCATTGAAACTCGTCCAGTGAGTAAAATTTTCCCATCCGGTGACTCATTTTTTCCATGACACAAATTCCTTTGTGACTAAGTCTTCCCCTCCTGTGATTGAGTTTTTCGATGAGACTACTCACAGTGACAAGGTTTTCTAGTTTTTCCCACACAAAGAGGTTATCTAACTAGGATTTTCCACTGAAACTCGTTCGGTGACTAAGGTTTTCCCATTAGTTGACTCATTAGTCCCATGGTACTAATTCCTTAGTGACTAAGTTTCCCCCTCGTATGCCACAGTGGCTGGGTTTTCGAGTTATTCCAAAACAGAGAGGTTATTTTACTAGGTTTTTCCATTGAACCAAGTCCATTGGCTAAGGTTTTCCCATCCAGTGACTCATTTTTTACATGACACTAATTCCTTAGTGACTAAGTTTTCCCCTCGTGTGACTGAGTTTTCCAGTGAGACTAGTCAAGGTGATGAGGTTCTCGAGTTTTTCCCACACAAAGAGGTTATTTTACAAGTATTTTCCATTGAAACTCGTCTGGTGAGTAAAATTTTCCCATCCGGTGACTCATATTTTGCATGACACGAATTCCTTTGTGACTAAGTTTTCCCCTCCCGCGACTGAGTTTTCCGATGAGACTACTCACTGTGAGAAGGTTTTCTAGTTTTTCCGACACAAAGATGTTACTTTACTAGGATTTGCCGTGGAAACTCGTTCGGTGACTAAGGATTTCCCATTAGTTGACTTATTATTACCATGGCACTAGTTCCTTAGTGACTAAGTTTCCCCCTCCTGTGGCTGAATTTTCCCATGAAACTACTCACAGTGGCGAGATTTTCGAGTTATTCCAACACAAAGAGGTTATTTTACTAGGTTTTGCCATTGAAACTAGTCCATTGACTAAGGTTTTCCCATCCGGTGACTCATTATTCCCATGACACTAATTTCTTAGTGACTAAGTTTTCCCCTCACGTGACTTTGTTTTCCCGTGAGACTAGTCAGGGTGATGAGGTTCTTGAGTTTTTCCCACTCAAAGAGGTTATTTGACAAGTATTTTCCATTGAAACTCGTCCGGTGAGTAAAATTTTCCCATCCGGTCACTCATTTTTTCCATAAAACGAATTCCTTGGTGACTAAGTTTTCCCCTCCTGCGACTGAGTTTTCTGATGAGACTACTTACAGTGAGAAGGTTTTCTAGTTTTTCCCACACAAATATGTTACTTTACTAGGATTTTCCATGGAAACTCGTTCGGTGACTAAGGTTTTCCCATTAGTTGACTCATTAGTCCCATGGCACTAATTCCTTAGTGACTAAGTTTCCCCCTCCTGTGGCTGAGTTTTCCCATGAGACTACTCACAGTGGCCAGGTTTTCGAGTTCTTCCAACACAAAGAGGTTAATTTACTAGGTTTTGCCCTTGAAACTAGTCCATTGACCTAGGTTTTCCCAATTGGTGACTCATTTTTCCCATGACACTAATTCCTTAATGACTAAGTTTTCCCCTCACGTGAATGAGTTTTCCAGTGAGACTAGTCAAGGTGATGAGGTTCTCGAGTTTTTCCCACACAAAGAGGTTATTTTACAAGTATTTTCCATTGAAACTCGTCCGGTGAGTAAAATTTTCCCATCCGATTACTAATTTTTTCCATGACACGAATTCCTTTGTGAATAAGTTTTCCCCTCCCGCGACTGAGTTTTCCGATGAGACTACTCACAGTGACAAGGTTTTCTAGTTTTTCCCACACAAAGAGGTTATCTAACTAGGATTTTCCACTGAAACTCGTTCAGTGACTAAGGTTTTCCCATTAGTGTACTCATTAGTCCCATGGCACTAATTCCTTAGTGACTAAGTTTCCCCCTCGTATGCCTTAGTTTTCCCATGAGACTACTCACAGTGGCTGGGTTTTCGAGTTATTCCAAAACAGAGAGGTTATTTTACTAGGTTTTTCCATTGAAACTAGTCCATTGAATAAGGTTTTCCCATCCAGTGACTCATTTTTCCCATGACACTAATTCCTTAGTGACTAAGTTTTCCCCTCGTGTGACTGAGTTTTCCAGTGAGACTAGTCAACATGATGAGGTTCTCGAGTTTTTCCCACACAAAGATGTTATCTTACAAGTGTTTTCCATTGAAACTCGTCCGTTGAGTTAAATTTTCCCATCCGGTGACTCATTTTTTCCAAGACACGAATTCCTTTGTGACTAAGTTTTCCCCTCCCGCGACTGAGTTTTCCGATGAGACTACTCACTGTGAGAAGGTTTTCTAGTTTTTCCGACACAAAGATGTGACTTTACTAGGATTTTTCACGGATACTCGTTCGGTGACTAAGGTTTTCCCATTAGTTGACTCATTAGTCCCACGGCACTAATTCCTTAGTGACTAAGTTTCCCCCTCTTGTGGCTGAGTTTTCCAATGAGACTACTCACAGTGGCCTGGTTTTCGAGTTATTCCAACACAAAGAGGTTATTTTACTAGGTTTTGCCACTGACACTAGTCCATTGGCTAAGGTTTTCCCATCCGGTGACTCATTTTTCCCATGACACTAATTCCTTAGTGACTAAGTTTTCCCCTCATGTGACTGAGTTTTCCCGTGAGACTAGTCAAGGTGATGAGGTTCTCAAGTTTTTCTCACACAAAGAGGTTATTTTACAAGTATTTTTCATTGAAACTCGTCCGGTGAGTAAAATTTTCCCATCTGGTGACTCATTTTTTCCATGACAAGAATTCCTTTGTGACTAAGTTTTCCCCTCCCGCGACTGAGTTTTCCGATGAGACTACTCACACTGACAAGGTTTTCTAGTTTTACCCACACAAAGAGGTTAATTTACTAGGATTTGCCGTGGAAACTCGTTCGGTGACTAAGGATTTCCCATTAGTTGACTCATTATTACCATGGCACTAGTTCCTTAGTGACTAACTTTCCCCCTCCTGTGGCTGAATTTTCCCATGAGACTACTCACAGTGGCCAGGTTTTCGAGTTATTCCAACACAAAGAGGTTATTTTACTAGGTTTTGCCATTGAAACTAGTCCATTGACTAAGGTTTTCCCATCCGGTGACTCAATTTTCCCATGACACTAATTTCTTAGTGACTAAGTTTTCCCCTCGCGTGATTGAGTTTTCCCGTGAGACTAGTCAGGGTGATGAGGTTCTTGAGTTTTTCCCACTCAAAGAGGTTATTTGACAAGTATTTTCCATTGAAACTCGTCCGGTGAGTAAAATTTTCCCATCCGGTGACTCATTTTTTCCATAAAACGAATTCCTTTGTGACTAAGTTTTCCCCTCCTGCGACTGAGTTTTCTGATGAGACTACTTACAGTGAGAAGGTTTTCTAGTTTTTCCCACACAAAAATGTTACTTTACTAGGATTTTCCATGGAAACTCGTTCGGTGACTAAGGTTTTCCCATTAGTTGACTCATTAGTCCCATGGCACTAATTCCTTAGTGACTAAGTTTCCCCCTCCTGTGGCTGAGTTTTCCCATGAGACTACTCTTAGTGGCTAGGTTTTCGAGTTATTCCAATACAAAGAGGTTATTTTACTAGGTTTTGCCATTGAAACTAGTCCATTGACTAAGGTTTTCCCATTCGGTGACTCATTTTTCCCGTGACACTAATTCCTTAGTGACTAAGTTTTCCCCTCACGTGAATGAGTTTTCCCGTGAGACTAGTCAAGGTGATGAGGTTCTCGAGTTTTTCCCACACAAAGAGATTATTTTACAAGTATTTTCCATTGAAACTCGTCCGGTGAGTAAAATTTTCCCAACCGGTGACTTATTTTTTCCATGACACGAAATCCTTTATGACTAAGTTTTCCCCTCGCGCGACTGAGTTTTCCGATGAGACAACTCACAGTGACAAGGTTTTCTAGTTTTTCCCACACAAAGAGGTTATTTTACTAGGACTTGCCATGGAAACTCGTTCGGTGACTAAGGTTTTCCCATTAGTTGACTCATTAGTCCCATGGCACTAATTCCTTAGTGACTAAGTTTCCCCGTCCTGTGGCTGAGTTTTCCCATGAGACTACTCTTAGTGGCCAGGTTTTCGAGTTATTCCAACACAAAGAGGTTATTTTACTAGGTTTTACCATTGAAACTAGTCCAATTGACTAAGGATTTCCAATCCGGTGACTCATTTTTCCCATTAAACTATTTCCTTAGTGACTAAGTTTTCCCCTCACGTGACTGAGTTTTCCCGTGAGACTAGTCAAGGTGATGAGGTTCTCAAGTTTTTCCCACACAAAGAGGTTATTTTACAAGTATTTTCCATTGAAACTCGTCCGGTGAGTAAAATTTTCCCATCCGGTGACTCATTTTTTCCATGACACGGATTCCTTTGTGGCTAAGTTTTCCCCTCCCGTGACTGAGTTTTCCGATGAGACTACTCACAGTGACAAGGTTTTCTAGTTTTTCCCACACAAAGATGTTACTTTACTAGGATTAGCCATGGAAACACGTTCGGTGACTAAGGTTTTCCCATTAGTTGTCTCATTAGTCCCATGGCACTAATTCCTTAGTGACTAAGTTTCCCCCTCCTGTGGCAATGTTTTCCCATGAGACTACTCACAGTGGCTAGGTTTTCGAGTTATTCCAACACAAAGAGGTTATTTTACTAGGTTTTGCCATTGAAACTAGTCCATTGACTAAGGTTTTCCCATTCGGTGACTCATTTTTCCCATGACACTAATTCCTTAGTGACTAAGTTTTCCCGTCACGTGACTGAGTTTTCCCGTGAGACTAGTCAAGGTGATGAGGTTCTCGAGTTTTTCCCACACAAACAGGTTATTTTACAAGTATTTTCCATTGAAACTCGTCCGGTGAGTAAAATTTTCTCATCCGGTGACTCATTATTCCCATGACACGAATTCCTTTGTGACTAAGTTTTCCCCTCCCGCGACTGAGTTTTCGATGAGACTACTCACAGTGACAAGGTTTTCTAGTTTTTCCCACACAAAGAGGTTATTTTACTAGGATTTCCATGGAGACTCATTCGGTAACTAAGGTTTTCCCATTAGTTGGCTCATTAGTCCCATGGCACCAATTCCTTACTGACTATGTTTCCCCCTCCTGTGGCTGAGTTTTCCCATGAGACTACTCACAGTGGCCAGGTTTTCGAGTTATTCCAACACAAAGAGGTTATTTTACTAGGACTTGCCATGGAAACTCGTTCGGTGACTAAGGTTTTCCCATTAGTTGTCTCATTAGTCCCATGGCACTAATTCCTTAGTGACTAAGTTTCCCCCTCCTGTGGCAATGTTTTCCCATGAGACTACTCACAGTGGCTAGGTTTTCGAGTTATTCCAACACAAAGAGGTTATTTTACTAGGATTTGCCATTGAAACTAGTCCATTGACTAAGGTTTTCCCATCCGGTGACTCATTTTTCCCATGACACTAATTCCTTAGTGACTAAGTTTTCCCCTCATGTGATTGAGTTTTCCCGTGAGACTAGTCTAGGTGATGAGGTTCTCGAGTTTTTCGCATACAAAGAGATTATTTTACAAGTATATTCCATTGAAACTCGCCCGGTGAGTAAAATTTTCTCATCCAGTGACTCATTTTTTCCATGACACGAATTCCTTTGTGACTAAGTTTTCCCCTCCTGCGACTGAGTTTTCCGATGAGACTACTCACAATGACAAGGTTTTCTAGTTTTTCCCACACAAAGAGGTTATTTTACTAGGATTTGCCATGGAAACTCGTTCGGTGACTAAGGTTGTCCAATTAGTTGACTTATTAGTCCCATGGCACTAATTCCTTAGTGACTAAGTTTCCCCCTCCTGTGGTTGAGTTTTCCCATGAGACTACTCACATTGGCCAGGTTTTCGAGTTATTCCAACACAAAGAGGTTATTTTACTAGGTTTTTCCATTGAAACTAGTCCATTGACTAAGGTTTTCCCATTCGGTGACTCATTTTTCCCATGACACTAATTCCTTAGTGACTAAGTTTTCCCGTCACGTGACTGAGTTTTCCCGTGAGACTAGTCAAGGTGATGAGGTTCTCGAGTTTTTCCCACACAAACAGGTTATTTTACAAGTATTTTCCATTGAAACTCGTCCGGTGAGTAAAATTTTCTCATCCGGTGACTCATTATTCCCATGACACGAATTCCTTTGTGACTAAGTTTTCCCCTCCCGCGACTGAGTTTTCGATGAGACTACTCACAGTGACAAGGTTTTCTAGTTTTTCCCACACAAAGAGGTTATTTTACTAGGATTTCCATGGAGACTCATTCGGTAACTAAGGTTTTCCCATTAGTTGGCTCATTAGTCCCATGGCACCAATTCCTTACTGACTATGTTTCCCCCTCCTGTGGCTGAGTTTTCCCATGAGACTACTCACAGTGGCCAGGTTTTCGAGTTATTCCAACACAAAGAGGTTATTTTACTAGGACTTGCCATGGAAACTCGTTCGGTGACTAAGGTTTTCCCATTAGTTGTCTCATTAGTCCCATGGCACTAATTCCTTAGTGACTAAGTTTCCCCCTCCTGTGGCAATGTTTTCCCATGAGACTACTCACAGTGGCTAGGTTTTCGAGTTATTCCAACACAAAGAGGTTATTTTACTAGGATTTGCCATTGAAACTAGTCCATTGACTAAGGTTTTCCCATCCGGTGACTCATTTTTCCCATGACACTAATTCCTTAGTGACTAAGTTTTCCCCTCATGTGATTGAGTTTTCCCGTGAGACTAGTCTAGGTGATGAGGTTCTCGAGTTTTTCGCATACAAAGAGATTATTTTACAAGTATATTCCATTGAAACTCGCCCGGTGAGTAAAATTTTCTCATCCAGTGACTCATTTTTTCCATGACACGAATTCCTTTGTGACTAAGTTTTCCCCTCCTGCGACTGAGTTTTCCGATGAGACTACTCACAATGACAAGGTTTTCTAGTTTTTCCCACACAAAGAGGTTATTTTACTAGGATTTGCCATGGAAACTCGTTCGGTGACTAAGGTTGTCCAATTAGTTGACTTATTAGTCCCATGGCACTAATTCCTTAGTGACTAAGTTTCCCCCTCCTGTGGTTGAGTTTTCCCATGAGACTACTCACATTGGCCAGGTTTTCGAGTTATTCCAACACAAAGAGGTTATTTTACTAGGTTTTTCCATTGAAACTAGTCCATTGACTAAGGTTTTCCCATCCGGTGACTCATTTTTCCCATGACACTAATTCCTTAGTGACTAAGTTTTCCCTTCACGTGACTGAGTTTTCCCGTGAGACTAGTCAAGGTGATGAGGTTCTCGAGTTTTCCCCACACAAAGAGGTTATTATACAAGTATTTTCCATTGAAACTCGTTGGGTGAGTAAAATTTTCCCATCCGGTGACTCATTTTTTCCATGACACGAATTCCTTAGTGACTAAGTTTTCCCCTCACGTGACTGAGTTTTCGCGTGAGATTAGTCAAGGTGATGAGGTTCTCATGTTTTTCCCACACAAAGAGGTTATTTTACAAGTATTTTCCATTGAAACTCGTCCGGTGAGTAAAATTTTCCCATCCGGTCACTCATTTTTTCCATGACACGAATTCCTTTGTGACTAAGTTTTGCCCTCACGTGACAGAGTTTTCCCGTGAGACTAGTCAAGGTGATGAGGTTGTCGAGTTTTTCCCACACAAAAGGGTTATTTTACTAGTATTTTCCATTGAAACTCGTCCGGTGAGTAAAATTTTCCCATCCGGTGACTCATTTTTTCCATGACACGAATTCCTTTGGTACTAAATTTTCCCCAACCGCGACTGAGTTTTCCGATGAGACTACTCACAGTGACAAGGTCTTCTAGTTTTTCCCACACAAAGAGGTTATTTTACTAGGATTTGCCATGGAAACTCGTTCGGTGGCTAAGGTTTTCCCATTAGTTGACTCATTAGTCCCATGGCACTAATTACTTAGTGACTAAGTTTCCCGCTCCTGTGGCTGAGTTTTCCAATTAGACTACTCACAGAGGCTAGGTTTTCGAGTTATTCCAATAAAAAGAGGTTATTTTACTAGGTTTTGCCATTGAAACTAGTCCATTGACTAAGGTTTTCCCATCCGGTGACTCATTTTTCCCATGACACTAATTCCTTAGTGACTAAGTTTCCCCCTCCTGTGGCTGAGTTTTCCCACAAGACTACTCACAGTGGCTGGGTTTTCGAGTTATTCCAACACAAAGAGGTTATTTTACTAGGTATTGCCATTGAAACTAGTCAATTGACTAAGGTTTTCCCATCCGGTGACTTATTTTTTCCATGACACTAATTCCTTAGTGACTAAGTTTTCCCCTCGTGTGACTGAGTTTTCCCGTGAGACTAGTCAAGGTGATCAGGTTCTCGAGTTTTTCCCACACAAAGAGGTTATTTTACAAGTATTTTCCATTGAAACTCGTCCGGTGAGTAAAATTTTCTCATCCGGTGACTCATTTTTTCCATGACACGAATTCCTTTGTGACTAAGTTTTCCCCTCCCGCGACTGAGTTTTCCGATGAGACTACTCACAGTGACAAGGTTTTCTAGTTTTTCCCACACAAAGAGGTTATTTTACTAGGATTTGCCATGGAAACTCGTTCGGTGGCTAAGTTTTTCCCACTAGTTGACTCATTAGTCCCATGGCACTAATTCCTTAGTGACTAAGTTTCCCCCTCCTGTGGCTGAGTTTTCCAATTAGACTACTCACAGTGGCTAGATTTTCGAGTTATTCCAACACAAAGAGGTTATTTTACTAGGTTTTGCCATTGAAACTAGTCCATTGACTAAGGTTTTCTCATCCGGTGACACATTTTTTCCATGACACGAATTCCTTTGTGACTTAATTTTTCCCTCCCGCGACTGAGTTTATCGATGAGACTACTGACAGTGACAAGGTTTTCTAGTTTTTCCCACACAAAGAGGTTACTTTACTAGGATTTGCCATGGAATCTCGTTCGGTGACTAAGGTTTTCCCATTAGTTGACTCATTAGTCCCATGGCACTAATTACTTAGTGACTAAGTTTCCCCCTTTTGTGGCTGAGTTTTCCCATGAGACTACTCACAGTGGCCAGGTTTTCGAGTTATTCCAACACAAAGAGGTTATTTTACTAGGTTTTGCCATTGAAACTATTCCATTGACCAAGGTTTTCCCATCCGGTGACTCATTTTTCCCAAGAGACTAATTCCTTAGTGACTAAGTTTTCCCCTCGTGTGACTGAGTTTTCCCGTGAGACTAGTCATGGTGATGAGGTTCTCGAGTTTTTCCCACACAAAGAGGTTATTTTACAAGTATTTTCAATTGAAACTCGTCCAGTGAGTAAAATTTTCCCATCCGATGGCTCACTTTTTCCAAGACACGAATTCCTTTGTGACTAAATTTTCCCCTCCTGCGGCTGAGTTTGCCGATGAGACTACTCACAGTGACAAGGTTTTCTAGTTTTTTCCACACAAAGAGGTTACTTTACTAGGATTTTCCATGGAATCTCGTTCGGTGACTTAGGTTTTCCCATTAGTTGACTCATTAGTCCTATGGCACTAATTACTTAGTGACTAAGTTTCCCCCTTCTGTGGCTGAGTTTTCCCATGAGACTACTCACAGTGGGCAGGTTTTCGAGTTATTCCAACACAAAGAGGTTATTTTACTAGGTTTTGCCATTGAAACTATTCCATTGACCAAGGTTTTCCCATCTGGTGACTCATTTTTCCCAAGACACTAATTCCTTAGTGACTAAGTTTTCCACTCGTGTGACTGAGTTTTCCCTTGAGACTAGTCAAGGTGATTAGGTTCTCGAGTTTTTCCATTGAAACTCGTCTGGTGAGTTAAATTTTCCCATCCGGTGACTCATTTTTTCCATGACACGAATTCCTTTGTGACTAAGTTTTCCCCTCCTGCGACTGAGTTTTCCGATGAGACTACTCACAGTGACAAGGTTTTCTAGTTTTTCCAACACAGAGGTTACTTTACTAGGATTTGCCGTGGAAACTCGTTCGGTGACTAAGGTTTTCCCATTAGTTGACTCATTTTATTGGAATAACTCGAAAACCTAGCCTCTGTGAGTAGTCTAATTGGAAAACTCAGCCACAGGAGCGGGAAACTTAGTCACTAAGAAATTAGTGCCCTGGGACTAATGTGTCAACTAATGGGAAAACCTTAGTCACCGAACGAGTTTCCACGGCAAATCCTAGTAAAGTAACCTCTGTGTGGGAAAAACAATAAAACCTTGTCACTGTGAGTAGTCTCATCGGAAAACTCAGTCGCGAGAGGGGAAATTTAGTCACAAAGGAATTCGTGTCGTGGAAAAAATGAGTCACCGGATGGGAAAATTTTACTCACCGGACGAGTTTCAATGGAAAATACTTGTAAAATAACCTCTTTGTGAGGGAAAAACTCGAGAACCTCATCACCTTGACTAGTCTCATGGGAAACCTCAGTCACGTGAGGGGAAAACTTAGTCACTAAGGAATGAGTGTCATGGGAAAAATTAGTCACCGGATGGGAAAACCTTAGTCAATGGACTAGTTTCAATGGAAAAACCTAGTAAAATAACCTCTTTGTGTTGGAATAACTCGAAAACCTGGCCACTGTGAGTAGCCTCATGGGAAAACTCAGCCACAGGAGGAGGAAACTTAGTCACTAAGAAATTAGTGCCATGGGACTAATGAGTCAACTAATGGGAAAACCTTAGTCACCGAACGAGTTTCCACGGCAAATCCTAGTAAAGTAACCTCTGTGTTGGAAAAACTAGAAAACCTTGTCACTGTGAGTAGTCTCATCGGAAAACTCAGTCGCGGGAGGGGAAATTTAGTCACAAAGGAATTCGTGTAATGGAAAAAATGAGTCACCGGAGTGGAAAATTCGACTCACCAGACGAGTTTCAATGGAAAATACTCGTTAAATAACCTCTTTGTGTGGGAAAAACTCGAGAACCTCATCACCTTGACTAGTCTCACGGGAAAACTCAGTCACGTGAGGGGAAAACTTAGTCACTAAGGAATTAGTGTCATGTGAAAAATGAGTCACCGGATGGGATAACCATAGTCAATGGACTAGTTTCAATGGAAAAACCTAGTAAAATAACCTCTTTGTGTTGGAATAACTCGAATACCTTAGTCACTAAGAAATTAGTGCCATGGGACTAATGAGTCAACTAATGGGAAAACCTTAGTCACCGAACGAGTTTCCACGACAAATCCTAGTAAAGTAACCTCTGTGTGGGAAAAACTAGAAAACCTTGTCACCGTGAGTAGTCTCATCGGAAAACTCAGTCGCGGGAGGGGAAATTTAGTCACAAAGGAATTCGTGTCGTGGAAAAAATGAGTCACCGGATGGGAAAATTTTACTCACTGGACGAGTTTCAATGGAAAATACTTGTAAAATAACCTCTTTGTGTGGGAAAAACTCGAGAACCTCATCACCTTGACTAGTCTCACGGGAAAACTCAGTCACGTGAGGGGAAAACTTAGTCACTAAGGAATTAGTGTCATGGGAAAAATGAGTCACCGGTTGGGAAAACCTTAGTCAATAGAATAGTTTCAATGGAAAAACTTAGTAAAATAACCTCTTTGTGTTGGAATAGCTCGAAAACCTGGCCATTGTGAGTAGTCTCATGGGAAAACTCAGCCACAGGAGGGGGGAACTTAGTCACTAAGCAATTAGTGCCATGGGACTAATGAGTCAACTAATGGGAAAACCTTAGTCCCCAAACGAGTTTCCATGGGAAATCCTAGTAAAATAACCTCTTTGTGTGGGAAAAACTAGAAAACCTTGTCACTGTGAGTAGTCTCATCGGAAAACTCAGTCGCGTGAGGGGAAATTTAGTCACAAAGGAATTCGTGTCATGGAAAAAATGAGTCGCCGGATGGGAAAATTTTACTCACCGGACGAGTTTCAATGGAAAATACTTGTAAAATAACCTCTTTGTGTGAGAAAAAATCGAGAACCTCATCACCTTGACTAGTCTCACGGGAAAACTCAGTCACGTGAGGGGAAAACTTAGTCACTAAGGAATAAGTGTCATGGGAAAAATGAGTCACCGGATGGGAAAACCTTAGTCAATGGACTAGTTTCAATGGAAAAACCTAGTAAAATAACCTCTTTGTGTTGGAATAACTCGAAAACCTTGCCCCTGTGAGTAGTCTCATGGGAAAACTCATCCACAGGAGGGGGAAACTTAGTCACTAAGAAAATAGTGCCATGGGACTAATGAGTCAACTAATGGGAAAACTCACTGAACGAATTTCCACGGCAAATCCTAGTAAAGTAACCTCTTTCTGTGGGAAAAACTAGAAAACCTTGTCACTGTGAGTAGTCTCATCAGAAAACTCAGTCGCGGGAGGGGAAATTTAGTCACAAAGGAATTCGTGTCATGGAAAAGATGAGTCACCGGATGGGAAAATTTTACTCACCGGACGAGTTTCAATGGAAAATACTTGTAAAATAACCTCTTTGTGTGGGAAAAACTCGAGAACCTCCTCACCTTGCCTAGTCTCACGGGAAAACTCAGTCACGTGAGGTGAAAACTTAGTCACTAAGGAATTAGTGTCATGGGAAAAATGAGTCACCGGATGGGAAAACCTTAGTCAATGGACTAGTTTCAGTGGAAAAACCTAGTAAAATAACCTCTTTGTGTTGGAATAACTCGAAAACCTGGCCACTGTGAGTAGTCTCATGGGAAAACTCATCCACAGGAGGGGGGAACTTAGTCACTAAGAAATTAGTGCCATGGGACTAATGAGTCAACTAATGGGAAAACCTTAGTAACCGAACGAGTTTCCACGGCAAATCCTAGTAAAGTAACCTCTTTGTGTGGGAAAAACTAGAAAACCTTGTCACTGTGAGTAGTCTCATCAGAAAACTCAGTCGCGGGAAGGGAAATTTAGTCACAAAGGAATTCGTGTCATGGAAAAAATGAGTCGCCGGATGGGAAAATTTTACTCATCGGACGAGTTTCAATGGAAAATACTTGTAAAATAACCTCTTTGTGTGGGAAAAACTCGAGAACCTCATCACCTTGCCTAGTCTCACGGGAAAACTCAGTCACGTGAGGGGAAAACTTAGTCACTAAGGAATTAGTGTCATGGGAAAAATGAGTCACCGGATGGGAAAACCTTAGTCAATGGACTAGTTTCAATGGAAAAACCTAGTAAAATAACCTCTTTGTGTTGGAATAACTCGAAAACCTGGCCACTGTGAGTAGTCTCATGGGAAAACTCATCCACAGGAGGGGGGAACTTAGTCACTAAGAAATTAGTGCCATGGGACTAATGAGTCAACTAATGGGAAAACCTTAGTCACCGAACGAGTTTCCACGGCAAATCCTAGTAAAGTAACCTCTTTGTGTGGGAAAAACAAGAAAACCTTGTCACTGTGAGTAGTCTCATCAGAAAACTCAGTCGCGGGAGGGGAAATTTTGTCACAAAGGAATTCGTGTCATGGAAAAAATGAGTCGCCGGATGGGAAAATTTTACTCACCGGACGAGTTTCAATGGAAAATACTTGTAAAATAACCTCTTTGTGTGGGAAAAACTCGAGAACCTCATCACCTTGACTAGTCTGACGGGAAAACTCAGTCACGTGAGGGGAAAACTTAGTCACTAAGGAATTAGTGTCATGGGAAAAATGAGTCACCGGATGGGAAAACCTTAGTCAATGCACTAGTTTCAATGGAAAAACCTTGTAAAATAACCTCATTGTGTTGGAATAACTCGAAAACCTTGCCCCTGTGAGTAGTCTCATGGGAAAACTCATCCACAATAGGGGGAAACTTAGTCACTAAGAAAATAGTGCCATGGGACTAATGAGTCAACTAATGGGAAAACCTTAGTCACCGAACGAGTTTCCACGGCAAATCCTAGTAAAGTAACCTCTTTGTGTGGGAAAAACTAGAAAACCTTGTCACTGTGAGTAGTCTCATCCGAAAACTCAGTCGCGGGAGGGGAAAACTTAGTCACAAAGGAATTCGTGTCATGGAAAAAATGAGTCGCCGGATGCGAAAATTTTACTCACCGGACGAGTTTCAGTGGAAAATACTTGTAAAATAACCTCTTTGTGTGGGAAAAACTCGAGAACCTCATCACCTTGACTAGTCTCAAGGGAAAACTCAGTCACGTGAGGGGAAAACTTAGTCACTAAGGAATTAGTGTCATGGGAAAAATGAGTCACCGGATGGGAAAACCTTAGTCAATGGACTAGTTTCAATGGAAAAACCTAGTAAAATAACCTCTTTGTGTTGGAATAACTCGAAAACCTTGCCCCTGTGAGTAGTCTCATGGGAAAACTCATCCACAGGAGGGGGAAACTTAGTCACTAAGAAAATAGTGCCATGGGACTAATGAGTCAACTAATGGGAAAACTCACTGAACGAATTTCCACGGCAAATCCTAGTAAAGTAACCTCTTTCTGTGGGAAAAACTAGAAAACCTTGTCACTGTGAGTAGTCTCATCAGAAAACTCAGTCGCGGGAGGGGAAATTTAGTCACAAAGGAATTCGTGTCATGGAAAAAATGAGTCACCGGATGGGAAAATTTTACTCACCGGACGAGTTTCAATGGAAAATACTTCTAAAATAACCTCTTTGTGTGGGAAAAACTCGAGAACCTCATCACCTTGACTAGTCTCACGGGAAAACTCAGTCACGTGAGGTGAAAACTTAGTCACTAAGGAATTAGTGTCATGGGAAAAATGAGTCACCGGATGGGAAAACCTTAGTCAATGGACTAGTTTCAGTGGAAAAACCTAGTAAAATAACCTCTTTGTGTTGGAATAACTCGAAAACCTGGCCACTGTGAGTAGTCTCATGGGAAAATTCATCCACAAGAGGGGGGAACTTAGTCACTAAGAAATTAGTGCCATGGGACTAATGAGTCAACTAATGGGAAAACCTTAGTAACCGAACGAGTTTCCACGGCAAATCCTAGTAAAGTAACCTCTTTGTGTGGGAAAAACTAGAAAACCTTGTCACTGTGAGTAGTCTCATCAGAAAACTCAGTCGCGGGAGGGGAAATTTAGTCACAAAGGAATTCGTGTCATGGAAAAAATGAGTCGCCGGATGGGAAAATTTTACTCATCGGACGAGTTTCAATGGAAAATACTTGTAAAATAACCTCTTTGTGTGGGAAAAACTCGAGAACCTCATCACCTTGCCTAGTCTCACGGGAAAACTCAGTCACGTGAGGGGAAAACTTAGTCACTAAGGAATTAGTGTCATGGGAAAAATGAGTCACCGGATGGGAAAACCTTAGTCAATGGACTAGTTTCAATGGAAAAACCTAGTAAAATAACCTCTTTGTGTTGGAATAACTCGAAAACCTGGCCACTGTGAGTAGTCTCATGGGAAAACTCATCCACAGGAGGGGGGAACTTAGTCACTAAGAAATTAGTGCCATGGGACTAATGAGTCAACTAATGGGAAAACCTTAGTCACCGAACGAGTTTCCACGGCAAATCCTAGTAAAGTAACCTCTTTGTGTGGGAAAAACAAGAAAACCTTGTCACTGTGAGTAGTCTCATCAGAAAACTCAGTCGCGGGAGGGGAAATTTTGTCACAAAGGAATTCGTGTCATGGAAAAAATGAGTCGCCGGATGGGAAAATTTTCCTCACCGGACGAGTTTCAATGGAAAATACTTGTAAAATAACCTCTTTGTGTGGGAAAAACTCGAGAACCTCATCACCTTGACTAGTCTCACGGGAAAACTCAGTCACGTGAGGGGAAAACTTAGTCACTAAGGAATTAGTGTCATGGGAAAAATGAGTCACCGGATGGGAAAACCTTAGTCAATGCACTAGTTTCAATGGAAAAACCTTGTAAAATAACCTCATTGTGTTGGAATAACTCGAAAACCTTGCCCCTGTGAGTAGTCTCATGGGAAAACTCATCCACAATAGGGGGAAACTTAGTCACTAAGAAAATAGTGCCATGGGACTAATGAGTCAACTAATGGGAAAACCTTAGTCACCGAACGAGTTTCCACGGCAAATCCTAGTAAAGTAACCTCTTTGTGTGGGAAAAACTAGAAAACCTTGTCACTGTGAGTAGTCTCATCCGAAAACTCAGTCGCGGGAGGGGAAAACTTAGTCACAAAGGAATTCGTGTCATGGAAAAAATGAGTCGCCGGATGCGAAAATTTTACTCACCGGACGAGTTTCAGTGGAAAATACTTGTAAAATAACCTCTTTGTGTGGGAAAAACTCGAGAACCTCATCACCTTGACTAGTCTCAAGGGAAAACTCAGTCACGTGAGGGGAAAACTTAGTCACTAAGGAATTAGTGTCATGGGAAAAATGAGTCACCGGATGGGAAAACCTTAGTCAATGGACTAGTTTCAATGGAAAAACCTAGTAAAATAACCTCTTTGTGTTGGAATAACTCGAAAACCTTGCCCCTGTGAGTAGTCTCATGGGAAAACTCATCCACAGGAGGGGGAAACTTAGTCACTAAGAAAATAGTGCCATGGGACTAATGAGTCAACTAATGGGAAAACTCACTGAACGAATTTCCACGGCAAATCCTAGTAAAGTAACCTCTTTCTGTGGGAAAAACTAGAAAACCTTGTCACTGTGAGTAGTCTCATCAGAAAACTCAGTCGAGGGAGGGGAAATTTAGTCACAAAGGAATTCGTGTCATGGAAAAAATGAGTCGCCGGATGGGAAAATTTTACTCATCGGACGAGTTTCAATGGAAAATACTTGTAAAATAACCTCTTTGTGTGGGAAAAACTCGAGAACCTCATCACCTTGCCTAGTCTCACGGGAAAACTCAGTCACGTGAGGGGAAAACTTAGTCACTAAGGAATTAGTGTCATGGGAAAAATGAGTCACCGGATGGGAAAACCTTAGTCAATGGACTAGTTTCAATGGAAAAACCTAGTAAAATAACCTCTTTGTGTTGGAATAACTCGAAAACCTGGCCACTGTGAGTAGTCTCATGGGAAAACTCATCCACAGGAGGGGGGAACTTAGTCACTAAGAAATTAGTGCCATGGGACTAATGAGTCAACTAATGGGAAAACCTTAGTCACCGAACGAGTTTCCACGGCAAATCCTAGTAAAGTAACCTCTTTGTGTGGGAAAAACAAGAAAACCTTGTCACTGTGAGTAGTCTCATCAGAAAACTCAGTCGCGGGAGGGGAAATTTTGTCACAAAGGAATTCGTGTCATGGAAAAAATGAGTCGCCGGATGGGAAAATTTTACTCACCGGACGAGTTTCAATGGAAAATACTTGTAAAATAACCTCTTTGTGCGGGAAAAACTCGAGAACCTCATCACCTTGACTAGTCTCACGGGAAAACTCAGTCACGTGAGGGGAAAACTTAGTCACTAAGGAATTAGTGTCATGGGAAAAATGAGTCACCGGATGGGAAAACCTTAGTCAATGCACTAGTTTCAATGGAAAAACCTTGTAAAATAACCTCATTGTGTTGGAATAACTCGAAAACCTTGCCCCTGTGAGTAGTCTCATGGGAAAACTCATCCACAATAGGGGGGAACTTAGTCACTAAGAAATTAGTGCCATGGGACTAATGAGTCAACTAATGGGAAAACCTTAGTCACCGAACGAGTTTCCACGGCAAATCCTAGTAAAGTAACCTCTTTGTGTGGGAAAAACTAGAAAACCTTGTCACTGTGAGTAGTCTCATCCGAAAACTCAGTCGCGGGAGGGGAAAACTTAGTCACAAAGGAATTCGTGTCATGGAAAAAATGAGTCGCCGGATGCGAAAATTTTACTCACCGGACGAGTTTCAGTGGAAAATACTTGTAAAATAACCTCTTTGTGTGGGAAAAACTCGAGAACCTCATCACCTTGACTAGTCTCAAGGGAAAACTCAGTCACGTGAGGGGAAAACTTAGTCACTAAGGAATTAGTGTCATGGGAAAAATGAGTCACCGGATGGGAAAACCTTAGTCAATGGACTAGTTTCAATGGAAAAACCTAGTAAAATAACCTCTTTGTGTTGGAATAACTCGAAAACCTTGCCCCTGTGAGTAGTCTCATGGGAAAACTCAGCCACAGGAGGGGGAAACATAGTCACTAAGAAATTAGTGCCATGGGACTAGTGAGTCAACTAATGGGAAAACCTTAGTCACCGAACGAGTTTCCACAGCAAATCCTAGTAAAGTAACCTCTTTGTGTGGGAAAAACTAGAAAACCTTGTCACTGTGAGTAGTCTCATCGGAAAACTCAGTCGCGGGAGAAGAAAACTTAGTCACAAAGGAATTCGTGTCATGGAAAAAATGAGTCGCCGGATGGGAAAATTTTACTCACCGGACGAGTTTCAATGGAAAATACTTGTAAAATAACCTCTTTGTGTGGGAAAAACTCGAGAACCTCATCACCTTGACTAGTCTCACGAGAAAACTCAGTCACGTGAGGGGAAAACTTAGTCACTAAGGAATTAGTGTCATGGGAAAAATGAGTCACCAGATGGGAAAATCTTAGTCAATGCACTAGTTTCAATGGAAAAACCTAGTAAAATAACCTCTTTGTGTTGGAATAACTCGAAAACCTGGCCACTGTGAGTAGTCTCATGGGAAAACTCAGCCACAGGAGGGGGAAACATAGTCACTAAGAAATTAGTGCCATGGGACTAATGAGTCAACTAATGGGAAAACCTTAGTCACCGAACGAGTTTCCACGGCAAATCCTAGTAAATTAACCTCTGTGTGTGGGAAAAACTAGAAAACCTCGTCACTGTGAGTAGTCTCATCGGAAAACTCAGTCGCAGGTGGGGAAAACTTAGTCACAAAGGAACTCGTGTCATGGAAAAAATGAGTCGCCGGATGGGAAAATTTTACGCACCGGACGAGTTTCAATGGAAAATACTTGTAAAATAACCTCTTTGTGTGGGAAAAACTCGAGAACCTCATCACCTTGACTAGTCTCAAGGGAAAACTCAGTCACGTGAGGGGAAAACTTAGTCACTAAGGAATTAGTGTCATGGGAAAAATGAGTCACCAGATGGGAAAACCTTAGTCAATGCACTAGTTTCAATTGAAAAACCAAGTAAAATAACCTCTTTGTGATGGAATAACTCGAAAACCTGGCCACTGTGAGTAGTCTCACGGGAAAACTCAGCCACAGGAGGGGGAAACTTGTCACTAAGAAATTAGTGCCATGGGACTAATGAGTCAACTAATGGGAAAACCTTAGTCACCGAACGAGTTTCCACGGAAAATCCTAGTAAAGTAACCTCTTTGTGTGGGAAAAACTAGAAAACCTTGTCACTATGAGTAGTCTCATCGGAAAACTCAATCGCGGGAGGGGAAATTTCGTCACAAAGGAATTCGTGTCATGGAAAAAATGAGTCGCCGGATTGGAAAATTTTACTCACCGGACGAGTTTCAATGGAAAATACTTGTAAAATAACCTCTTTGTGTGGGAAAAACTCGAGAACCTAATCACCTTGACTAGTCTCACGGGAAAACTCAGTCACGTGAGGGGAAAACTTAGTCACTAAGGAATTAGTGTCATGGGAAAAATGAGTCACCAGATGGGAAAACCTTAGTCAATGGACTAGTTTCTATGGAAAAACCTAGTAAAATAACCTCTTTGTGTTGGAATAACTCGAAAACCTGGCCACTGTGAGTAGTCTCATGGGAAAACTCAGCCACAAGAGGGGGAAACTTAGTCACTACGAAATTAGTGCCATGGGACTAATGAGTCAACTAATGGGAAAACTCACAGAACGAGTTTCCACGGCAAATCCTAGTAAAGTAACCTCTTTGTGTGGGAAAAACTAGAAAACCTTGTCACTGTGAGTAGTCTCATCGGAAAATTCAGTCACGGGAGGGGAAATTTAGTCACAAAGGAATTCGTGTCATGGAAAAAATAAGTCGCCGGATGGGAAAATTTTACTCACCGGACGAGTTTCAATGGAAAATACTTGTAAAATAACCGCTTTGTGTGGGAAAAACTCGAGAACCTCATCACCTTGACTAGTCTCACGGGAAAACTCAGTCACATGAGGGGAAAACTTAGTCACTAAGGAATTAGTGTCATGGGAAAACCTTAGTCAATGGACTAGTTTCAATGGCAAAACCTAGTAAAATAACCTCTTTGTGTTGGAATAACTCGAAAACCTGGCCACTGTGAGTAGTCTCATGGGAAAACTCAGCCACAGGAGGGGGTAACTTAGTCACTAAGAAATTAGAGCCATGGGACTAATGAGTCAACTAATGGGAAAACCTTAGTCACCGAACAAGTTTCCACGGCAAATCCTAGTAAAGTAACCTCTTTGTGTGGGAAAAACTAGAAAACCTTGTCACTGTAAGTAGTCTCATCGGAAAACTCAGTCGCGGGAGGGGAAAACTTAGTCACAAAGGAATTCGTATCATGGAAAAAATGAGTCACCGGATGGGAAAATTTTACTCACCAAACGAGTTTCGATGGAAAATACTTGTAAAATAACCTCTTTGTTGGGGAAAAACTCGAGAACCTCATCACTTTGACTAGTCTCACGGGAAAACTCAGTCACGTGAGGGGAAAACTTAGTCACTAAGGAATTAGTGTCATGGGAAAAATGAGTCACCGGATGGGAAAACCTTAGTCAATGGACTAGTTTCAATGGCAAAACCTAGTAAAAATAACCTCTTTGTGTTGGAATAACTCGAAAACCTGGCCACTGTGAGTAGTCTCATGGGAAAACTCAGCCACAGGAGGGGGGAATTTTGTCACTAAGGAATTAGTGGCATGGCACTAATGAGTCAACTAACGGGAAAACCATAGTCACCGAACCAGTTTCCATGGCCAATCCTAGTAAAATAACCTCTTTGTGTGGGAAAAACTAGAAAACCTTGTCACTGTGAGTAGTCTCATCGGAAAACTCAGTCACGGTTGGGGAAAATTTAGTAACAAAGGAATTCGTGTCATGAGAAAAAATGAGTCACCGGATGGGAAATTTTACTCACCGGATGAGATTCAATGGAAAATACTTGTAAAATAACCTCTTTGTGTCGGAAAAACTCGAGACCCTCATCACCTTGACTAGTCTCACGGGAAAACTCAGTCACGTCAGGGGAAAACTTAGTCACTAAGGAATTAGTGTCATGGGAAAAATGAGTCACCGGATGGGAAAACCTTAGTCAACGGACTAGTTTCAATGTCAAAACCTAGTAAAATAACCTCTTGTTTTGGAATAACTCGAAAACCTGGCCACTGTGAGTAGTCTCATTGGAAAACTCAGCCACAGGAGGGGGGAACTTAGTCACTAAGGAATTAGTGCCATGGGACTAATGAGTCAACTAATGGGAATACTTTAGTCACCGAACGAGTTTCCATGGCAAATCCTAGTAAAATAACCTCTTTGGATGGGAAAAACTAGAAAACCTTGCCACTGTGAGTAGTCTCATCAGAAAACTCAGTCGCAGGAGGGGATAACTTAGTCACAAAGGAATTCGTGTCATGGAAAAAATGAGTCACCGGATGGGAAAATTTTACTCACCGGACGAGTTTCAATGGAAAATACTTGTAAAATAACCCCTTTGTGTGGGAAAAACGCGAGAACCTCATCACCATGACTAGTCGCACGGGAAAACTCAATCACATTAGGGGAGAACTTAGTCACTAAGGAATTAGTGTCATGGGAAAAATAAGTCACCAGATGGGAAAACCTTAGTCAATGGACTAGTTTCCACCTCGTAAAATAACCTCTTTGTGTTGGAATAACTCGAAAACCTGGCCACTGTGAGTAGTCTCGTGGTAAAACTCAGCCAAAGGAGGGGGAAACTTAGTCACTAAGCAGTGCCATGGGACTAATGAGTCAACTAATGGGAAAACCTAGTAGAATAACCTCTTTGTGTGGGAAAAACGAGAAAACCTTGCCACTGTGAGTAGTCTCATCAGAAAACTCACTCGCAGGAGGGGAAAACTTAGTCACATAGGAATTTGTGTCATGGAAAAAATGAGTCACCGGATGGGAAAATTTTACTCACCGGACGAGTTTCATTGGAAAATGCTTGTAAAATAACCTCTTTGTGTGGGAAAAATCGAGACCCTCATCACCTTGACTAGTCTCACGGGAAAACTCAGTCACGTGAGGGGAAAACTTAGTCACTAAGGAATTAGTGTCATGGGAAAAATGAGTCACCGGATGGGAAAACTTTAGTCAATGGACTAATTTCAATGGAAAAACCTAGTAAAATAACCTCTTTGTGTTGGAATAACTCGAAAACCTGTCCACTGTGAGTAGTCTCATGGAAAAACTCAGCCAAAGGAGGGGGAAACTTAGTCACTAAGTAATTAGTGCCATGGGACTAATGAGTCAACTAATGGGAAAACCTTAGTCACCAAACGAGTTTCCATGGCAAATCCTAGTAAAATAACCTCTTTGTGTGGGAAAAACTAGAAAACCTTGTCCCTGTGAGTAGTCTCATCGAAAAACTCAGTCGCGGTTGGGGAAAATTTAGTAACAAAGGAATTCGTGTCATGGAAAAAATCAGTCACCGGATGGGAAAATTTTACTCACCGGACGAGTTTCAATGGAAAATACTTGTAAAATAACCTCTTTGTGTGGGAAAAACTCGAGACCCTCATCACCTTGACTAATCTCACGGGAAAACTCAGTCACGTGAGGGGAAAACTTAGTCACTAAAGAATTAGTGTCATGGGAAAAATGAGTCACCGGATGGGAAAACCTTAGTCAACGGACTAGTTTCAATGGCAAAACCTAGTAAAATAACTTCTTGTTTTGGAATAACTCGAAAACCTGGCCACTGTGAGTAGTCTCATTGGAAAACTCAGCCACGGGAGGGGGGAACTTAGTCACTAAGGAATTAGTGCCATGGAACTAATGAGTCAACTAATGGGAAAACCTTAGTCACCGAACGAGTTTCCATGGCAAATCCTAGTAAAATAACCTCTTTGGATGGGAAAAACTAGAAAACCTTGCCACTGTGAGTAGTCTCATCAGAAAACTCAGTCGTAGGAGGGGATAACTTAGTCACAAAGGAATTCGTATCATGGAAAAAATGAGTTACCAGATGGGAAAATTTAACTCACCGGACGAGTTTCAATGGAAAATACTTGTAAAATAACCCCTTTGTGTGGGAAAAACTGGAGAACCTCATCACCTTGACTAGTCGCACGGGAAAACTCAGTCACATTAGGGGAGAACTTAGTCACTAAGGAATTAGTGTCATGGGAAAAATGAGTCACCGGATGGGAAAACCTTAGTCAATGGACTAGTTTCCACCTAGTAAAATAACCTCTTTGTGTTGGAATAACTCGGAAACCTGGCCACTGCGAGTAGTCTCATGGGAAAACTCAGCCACAGGAGGGGGAAACTTAGTCACTAAGGAATTAGTGCCATGGGACTAATGAGTCAACTAATGGGAAAACCTTAGTCACCAAACGAGTTTCCATGGCAAATCCTAGTAATATAACCTCTTTGTGTGGGAAAATCTAGAAAACCTTGTCCCTGTGAGTAGTCTCATCGGAAAACTCAGTCGATGGAGGGGAAAACTTAGTCACAAAGGAATTCGTGTCATGGAAAAAATGAGTCACCGGATGGGAAAATTTTACTCACCGGACGAGTTTCAATGGAAAATACTTGTAAAATAACCTCTTTGTGTTGGAATAACTCGGAAACCTGGCCACTGTGAGTAGTCTCATAGGAAGACTCAGCCACAGAAGGGGGGAACTTAGTCACTAAGTAATTAGTGCTATGGGCTAATGAGTCAACTAATCGGAAAACCAATCGTAGAAAAATAACCTCTTTGTGTGGGAAAAACGAGAAAACCTTGTCATTGTGAGTAGTCTCATCGGAAAACTTAGTCGCGGTTGGGGAAAATTTAGTAACAAAGGAATTCGTGTCACGGAAAAAATGAGTCACCGGATGGGAAAACCTTAGTCAATGGACTAGTTTCAATGGCAAAACCTAGTAAAATAACCTCTTTGTGTTGCAATAACTCGAAAACCTAGCCACTGTGAGTAGTCTCATGGGAAAACTCAGCCACGGGAGGGGGAAACTTAGCACTAAGTAATTAGTGCCATGGGCTAATGAGTCAACTAATGGGAAAACCTTAGTCACCGATCGAGTTTCCATGGCCAATCGTAGTAAAATAACCTTTGTGTGGGAAAAACGAGAAAACCTTGTCATTGTGAGTAGTCTCATCGGAAAACTCAGTCGTGGTTGGGGAAAATTTAGTAACAAAGGAATTTGTGTCATGGAAAAAATGAGTCACCGGATGGGAAAATTTTACTCCCCGGACAAGTTTCAATGGAAAATACTTGTAAAATAACCTCTTTGTGTAGGAAAAACGCGAGAACCTCATCACCTTGACTAGTCTCACGGGAAAACTCAGTCACATGAGGGGAAAACTTAGTCACTAAGGAATTAGTGTCATGGAAAAAATGAGTCACCGGATGGGAAAACCTTAGTCAACGGACTAGTTTTAACGACAAAACCTAGTAAAAATAACCTCTTTGTGTTAGAATAACTCGAAAACCATGCCACTGTGAGTAGTCTCATGGGAAAACTCAGCCACAGGGGGGGAAACTTAGACACTAAGGAATTAGTGCCATGGGACTAATGAGTCGACTAATGAGAAAACTTTAGTCACCGAACGAGTTTCCATGGAAAATCCTTGTAAAATAACCTCTTTGTGTGGGAAAAACTTGAAAACCTTGTCACTGTGAGAAGTCTCATCGGAAAACTCAGCCGCAGGAGGGTAAAACTTAGTCACAAAGGAATTCGTGTCATGGAAAAAATGAGTAACCCGATGCGAAAATTTTACTCACCGCCCGAGTTTCAATGGAAAATACTTGTACAATAATCTCTTTGTGTGGGAAAAACTCGAGAACCTCAACACCTTGACTAGTCTCACGGGAAAACTCAGTCACATGAGGAGAAAACTTAGTCACAAAGGAATTAGTGTTATAGGAAAAATGAGTCACCGGATGGGAAAACCTTAGTCAACGGACTAGTTTCAATGGCAAAACCTAGTAAAATAACCTTTTTGTGTTGGAATAACTCGAAAACCTGGCCACTGTGAGTAGTCTCATGGGAAAACTCAGCCACAGGGGGGGAACTTAGTCACTAAGGAATTAGTGCCATGGGACTAATGAGTCAACTAATGGGATAACCTTAGTCACTGAACGAGTTTCCATGGAAAATCCGAGTAAAATAACCTCTTTGTGTGGGAAAAACTAGAAAACCTTGTCACTGTGAGTAGTCTCATCGGAAAACTCAGTCGCAGGAGGGGAAAACTAAGTCACAAAGGAATTCGTGTCATGGAAAAAATGAGTCACCCGATGCGAAAATTTTACTCACCGGACGAGTTTCAATGGAAGATACTTGTAAAATAACCTCTTTGTGTGGGAAAAACTCGAGAACCTCATCACCTTGACTAATCTCACGGGAAAACTCAGTCACATGAGGGGAAAACTTAGTCACTAAGGAATTAGTGTCATGGGAAAAATGAGTCACCGGATGGGAAAACCTTAGTCAGTGGACTAGTTTCAATGGCAAAACCTAGTAAAATAACCTCTTTGTGTTGGAATAACTCGAAAACCTAGCCACTGTGAGTAGTCTCATGGGAAAACTCAGCCACAGGAGGGGGAAACTTAGTCACTAAGTAATTAGTGCCATGGGACTAATGAGTCAACTAATGGGAAAACCTTAGTCACCGAACGAGTTTCCATTGCAAATCCTAGTAAAATAACCTCTTTGTGTGGGAAAAAATAGAAAACCTTGTCACTGTGAGTAGTCTCATCGGAAAACTCAGTCGCGGTTGGGCAAAACTTAGTTACAAAGGAATTTGTGTCATGGAAAAAATGAGTCATCGAATGGGAAATTTTTACTCACCGGACGAGTTTCAATGGAAAATACTTGTAAAATAACCTCTTTGTGTGGGAAAAACTCGAGAACCTCATCACCTTGACTAGTCTCACGGGAAAACTCAGTCACATGAGGGGAAAACTTAGTCAGTCACTAAGGAATTAGTGTCATGGGAAAAATGAGTCACCGGATGGGAAAACCTTAGTAAACGGACTAGTTTCTATGGCAAAACCTAGTAAACTAACCTCTTTGTGTTGGAATAACTCGAAAACCTGGCCACTGCGAGTAGTCTCATGGGAAAACACAGCCACAGGAGGGGGAAACTTAGTCACTAAGGAATTAGTGCCATGGGACTAATGAGTCAACTAATGGGAAAACCTTAGTCACGGAACGAGTTTCCATGGCAAATCCTAGTAAAGTAACCTCTTTGTGTGGGAAAAACTAAAAAACCTTGTCACTGTGAGTAGTCTCATCGGAAAACTCAGTCGCGGGAGGGGAAAACTTAGTCACAAAGGAATTCCTGTCATGGAAAAAATAAGTCACCGGATGGGAAAATTTTACTCACCGGACGAGTTTCAGTGGAAAATACTTGTAAAATAACCTCTTTGTGTGGGAAAAACTCGAGAACCTCATCACCTTGTCTAGTCACTAGGGAAAACTCAGTCACATCAAGGGAAAACTTAGTCACTCAGGAATTAGTGTCATGGGAAAAATGAGTCACCGAATGGGAAAACCTATGTCAATGGACTAGTTTCAATGGCAAAACCTAGTAAAATAACCTCTTTGTGTTGGAATAACTCGAAAACCTGGCCACTGCGAGTAGTCTCATGGGAAAACTCAGCCACAGGAGGGGGAAACTTAGTCACTAAGGAATTAGTGCCATGGGACTAATGAGTCAACTAATGGGAAAACCTTAGTCACCGAACGAGTTTCCATGGCAAATCCTAGTAAAATAACCTCTTTGTATGGGAAAAACTAGAAAACCTTGTCACTGTGAGTAGTGTCATCCGAAAACTCAGTCACGGGAGGGGAAATTTAGTCACAAAGGAATTCGTGTCATGGAAAAAATGAGTCACCGGAACTCACCGGACGAGTTTCAATGAAAAATACTTGTAAAATAACCTCTTTGTGTGGGAAAACTCGAGAACCTCATCAGCTTGACTAGTCTCACGGGAAAACTTAGTCACGTGAGGGGAAAACTTAGTCACTAAGGAATTAGTGTCATGGGAAAAATGAATCGCCGGATGGGAAAACTTTAGTCAACAGACTAGTTTCAATGGCAAAACCTAGTAAAATAACATCTTTGTGTTGGAATAACTCCAAAACTTGGCCACTGTGAGTAGTCTCATGGGAAAACTCAGCCACAAGAGGGGGAAACTTAGTCACTAAGGAATTAGTGCCGTGGGACTAATGAGTCAACTAATGGGAAAACCTTAGTCACCGAACGAGTTTCCACGGCAAATCCTAGAAAAGTAACCTCTTTGTGTGGGAAAAACTAGAAAACCTTCTCACTGTGAGTAGTCTCATCAGAAAACTTAGTCGCAGGAGGGGAAAACTTTGTCACAAAGGAATTATTGTCATGGAAAAACTGAGTCACCGTAAGGGAAAATTTTACTCACCGGACGAGTTTCAATGGAAAATTTTTGTAAAATAACCTTTTTGTGTGGGAAAAACTCGAGAACCTCATCACCTTGACTAGTCTCACGGGAAAACTCAGTTACATGAGGGGCAAACTTAGTCACTATGGAATTAGTGTCATGGGAAAATGAGTCACCGGATGGGAAAAGGTCAATGGACTAGTTTCAATGGCAAAACCTAGTAAATTAACCTCTTTGTGTTGGAATAACTCGAAAACCTGGCCACTGTGAGTAGTCTCATGGGAAAACTCAGCCACAGGAGGGGGAAACTTAGTCACTAGGAATTAGTGCCATGGGACTAATGAGTCAACTAATGGGAAAACCTTAGTCACCGAACGACTTTCCACGGCAAATGCTAGTAAAGTAATATCGTTGTGTGGGAAAAACTAGAAAACCTGGTCACTGTGAGTAGTCTCATCGGAAAACTCAGTCACGGGAGGGGAAAACTTAGTCACAAAGGAATTCGTGTCATGGAAAAAATGAGTCACCGGATGTGAAAATTTTACTCACTGGACGAGTTTCAATGGAAAATACTTGTAACATAACCTCTTTGTGTGGGAAAAACTCGAGAACCTCATTACCTTGACTAGTCTCATTGGAAAACTCAGTCACATGAGGGGAAAACTTAGTCACTAAGGAATTAGTGTCATGGGAAAAATGAGTCACCGGATGGGAAAACCTTAGTCCATGGACTAGTTTCAATGGCAAAACCTAGTAAAATAACCTCTTTGTGTTGGAATAACTCGAAAACCTGGCCACTGTGAGTAGTCTCATGGGAAAACTCAGCCACAGGAGGGGGAAACTTAGTCACTAAGGAATTAGTGCCGTGGGACTAATGAGTCAACTAATGGGAAAACCTTAGTCACCGAACGAGTTTCCATGGCAAATCCTAGTAAAGTAACATCTTTGTGTGGGAAAAACTAGAAAACCTTGTCACTGTGAGTAGTCTCATCGGAAAACTCAGTCGCGGGAGGGGAAAACTTAGTCACAAAGGAATTCGTGTCATGGAAAAAATGAGTCACCGGATGGGAACATTTTACTCACCGGATGAGTTTCAATGGAAAATACTTGTAAAATAACCTCTTTGTGTGGGAAAAACTCGAGAACCTCATCACCTTGACTACTCTCACGGGAAAACTTAGTCACATGAGGGGAAAACTTAGTCACTAAGGAATTAGTGTCATGGGAAAACCTTAGTCCATGGACTAGTTTCAATGGCAAAACCTAGTAAAATAACCTCTTTGTGATGGAATAACTCGAAAACTTGGCCACTGTGAGTAGTCTCATGGGAAAACCGAGCCACGGGAGGGGGAAACATAGTCACTAAGGAATTAGTGCCATGGGACTAATGAGTCAACTAATGGGAAAACCATAGTCACCGAACGAGTTTCCATGGCAAATCCTAGAAAAATAACCTCTTTGTGTGGGAAAAACTAGAAAACCTAGTCACTCTGAGTAGTCTCATCGGAAAACTCAGTCGCAGGAGGGGAAAACTTAGTCACAAAGGAATTCGTGTCATGGAAAAAATGAGTCCCCGGACGGGAAAAGTTTACTCACCGGACGAGTTTCAATGGAAAATACTTGTAAAATAACCTCTTTCTGTGGGAAAACCTCGAGAACCTCATCACCTTGACTAGTCTCACGGGAAAACTGAGTTACATAAGCGGAAAACTTAGTCACTAAGGAATTAGTGTCATGGGAAAAATGAACCACCGGATGGGAAAACCTTAGTCAATGGACTAGTTTCAATGGCAAAACCTAGTAAAATAACCTCTTTATGTTGGAATAACTAGAAAACCTGGCCACTGTGAGTAGTCTCATGGGAAAACTCAGCCACAGGAAGGAATAACTTAGTCACTAAGGAATTAGTGCCATGGGACTAATGAGTCAACTAATGGGAAAACCTTAGTCACCGAACGAGTTTCCATGGCAAATCCTAGTAAAGTAACATCTTTGTGTGGGAAAAACTAGAAAACCTTGTCACTGTGAGTAGTCTCATCAGAAAACTAAGTCGCGGGAGGGGAAAACTTAGTCACAAAGGAATTCGTGTCATGGAAAAAATGAGTCACCGGATGGGAAAATTTTACTCACCGGACGAGTTTAAATGGAAAATACTTGTAAAATAACCTCTTTGTGTGGGAAAAACTCGAGATCCTCGTCACCTTGACTAGTCTCACGGGAAAACTCAGGCACATGAGGGGAAAACTTAGTCACTAAGGAATTAGTGTCCTGGGAAAAATGAATCACCGGATGGGAAAACCTTAGTCAATGGACTAGTTTCAATGGCAAAACCTAGTAAAATAACCTCTTTGTGTGAGAAAAACTAGAAAACCTTGTCTCTATGAGTAGTCTCATCGGAAAACTCAGTCACCTGAGGGGAAAACTTAGTCACTAAGGAATTAGTGTCATGGGAAAAATGAGTCACCGGATGGGAAAACCTTAGTCAATGGACTAGTTTTAATGGCAAAACCTAGTAAAATAACCTCTTTGTGTTGGAATAACTCGAAAACCTGGCCACTGTGAGTAGTCTCATAGGAAAACTCAGCCACGGGAGGGGGAAACTTAGTCACTAAGGAATTAATTCCATGGGACTAATGAGCCAACTAATGGGAAAACCTTTGTCACCGAATGAGTCTCCATGGCAAATCCTAGTAAAATAACCTCTGTGTGTGGGAAAAACTATAAAACGTTGTCACTGTGAGTAGTCTCATCACAAAACTCAGTCGTAGGAGGGGAAAATTTAGTCACAAATGAATTCGTGTCATGGAATAAATGAGTCACTGGGTGGGAAAAATTAACACACCGGACGAGTTTCGATGGAAAATACTTGTAAAATATCCTCTTTGTATGGGAAAGACTCGAGATCCTTATCACCTTGACTAGTCTAACGGGTAAACTCAGTCACATGAGGGGAAAAATTAGTCACTAAGGAATTAGTGTCATGGGAAAAATGAGTCACCGGATGGGAAAACCTTGGTCAATGGACTAGTTTTAATGGAAAAACCTAGTAAAATAACCTCTTTGTGTTGGAATAACTCGAAAACCTGGCCACTGTGAGTAGTCTCATGGGAAAACTCAGCCACAGGAGGGGGAAACATAGTCAGTAAGGAATTGGTGCCATGGGACTAATGAGCCAACTAATGGGAAAACCTTAGTTACCGAATGAGTCTCCATGGAAATCCTAGTAAAATAACCTCTTTGTGTGGGAAAAACTAGAAAACGTTGTCACTGTGAGTAGTCTCATCGAAAAACTCAGTCGCCGGAGGGGAAAATTTAGTCACAAAGGAATTCGTGTCATGGAAAAAATGAGTCACCGGGTGGGAAAATTTTACTTACCGGACGAGTTTCGATGGAAAATACTGGTAAAATAACCTCTTTGTGTGGGAAAACTAAGTTTCGAGAACCTCATCACCTTGACTAGTCTCATGGGAAAACTCAGTCACATGAGGGGAAAACTAAGTCACTAAGGAATTAGTGTCATGGGAAAAATGAGTCACCGGATGGCAAAACCTTAGTCAATGGACTATTTTCAATGGTAAAACCTAGTAAAATAACCTCTTTGTGTTGGAATAACTCGAAAACCTGGCCACTGTGAGTAGTCTCATGGGAAAACTCGGCCACGGGAGGGGGAAACATAGTCACTAAGGAATTAGTACCATGGAAATAATGAGTCAACTAATTGGAAAACCATAATCAGCGAACGAGTTTCCATGGCAAATCCTAGTAAAATAACCTCTTTGTGTGGGAAAAACTAGAAAACCTAGTCATTGTGAGTAGTCTTATGGGAAAACTCAGCCACAGGAGGGGGAAACTTAGTCACAAAGGATTTCGTGTCATGGAAAAAATGAGTCACCGGATGGGAAAATTTTACTCACCGGACGAGTTTCAATGGAAAATACTTGTAAAATAACCTCTTTGTGTGGCAAAAACTCGAGAACCTCAACACCTTGACTAGTGTCACGGGAAAACTCAGTCACATGAGGGGAAAACTTAGTCACTAAGGAATTAGTATCATGGGAAAAATGAGTCACCGGATGCGAAAACCTTAGTCAATGGACTAGTTTCAATGACAAAACCTAGTAAAATAACCTCTTTGTGTTGGAATAACTAGAAAACCTGGCCACTGTGAGTAGTCTCATGGGAAAACTCAGCCAGAGGAGGGGGAAACTTAGTCACTAAGGAATTAGTGCCATGGGACTAATGAGTCAACTAATGGGAAAACCTTAGTCACCGAACGAGTTTCCATGGCAAATCCTAGTAAAGTAACATCATTGTGTGGGAAAAACTAGAAAACCTTGTCACTGTGAGTAGTCTCATCAGAAAACTCAGTCGCGGGAGGGGAAAACTTAGTCACAAAGGAATTCGTGTCATGGAAAAAATGAGTCACCGGATGGGAAAATTTTACTCACCGGACGAGTTTCAATGGAAAATTCTTGTAAAATAACCTCTTTGTGTGGGAAAAACTCGAGAACCTCATCACCATGACTAGTCTCACGGGAAAACTCAGTCACATGTGGGGAAAACTTAGTCACTAGGGAATTAGTGTCATGGGAAAAATGAGTCACCGGATGGGAAAACCTTAGTCAATGGACTACTTTCAATGGCAAAACTAGTAAAATAACCTCTTTGTGTTGGAATAACTCGAAATGCTTGCCACTGTGAGTAGTCTCATGGGAAAACTCAGCCACAGGACGGGAAACTAGTCACTAAGGAATTAGTGTCATGGGAAAAATGAGTCACCGGATGGGAAAACCTTAGTCAATGGACTAGTTTCAATGGAAAAACCTAGTAAAATAACCTCTTTGTGTTGGAATAACTCGAAAATCTGGCCACTGTGAGCAGTCTCTTGGGAAAACTCAGCCACAGGAGGGGGAAACTTAGTCACTAAGGAATTAGTGCCATGGGACTAATGAGTCAACTAATGGGAAAACCTTAGTCACCGAACGAGTTTCCATGGAAAATCCTAGTAAAGTAACCTCTTTGTGTGGGAAAAACTAGAAAACCTTGTCACTGTGAGTAGTCTCATCGGAAAACTCAGTCGCGGGAGGGGAAAACTTAGTCACAAAGGAATTCGTGTCATGGAAAAAATGAGTCACCGGATGGGAAAATTTTACACACCGGACGAGTTTCAATAGAAAATACTTGTAAAATAACCTCTTTGTGTGGGAAAAACTCGAGAACCTCATCACCTGGACTAGTCTCACGGGAAAACTCAGTCACGTGAGGGGAAATCTTAGTCACTAAGGAATTAGTGTCTTGGGAAAAATGAGTCACCAGATGGGAAAACCTTAGTCAATGGACTAGTTTCAATGGCAAAACAAGTAAAATAACCTCTTTGTGTTGGAATAACTCGAAAACCTGGCCACTGTGAGTAGTCTCATGGGAAAACTCAGCCACAGGAGGGGAAACTTAGTCACTAAGGAATTAGTGTCATGGGAAAAATGAGTCACCGGATGGGAAAAACTTAGTCAATGGACTAGATTCAATGGCAAAACCTAGTAAAATAACCTCTTTGTGTTGGAATAACTCGAAAACCTGGCCACTGTGAGTAGTCTCATGGGAAAACTCAGCCACAAGAGGGGGAAACTTAGTCACTAAAGAATTAGTGCCATGGGACTAATGAGTCAACTAATGGGAAAACCTTAGTCACCGAACGAGTTTGCATGGCAAATCCTAGTAAAGTAACCTCTATGTGTGGGAAAAACTAAAAAACCTTGTCACTGTGAGTAGTCTCATCGGAAAACTCAGTCGCGGGAGGGGAAAACTTAGTCACAAAGTGATACGAATTAAAGTGCTTTAATTCGTAAGGGTAGCGGAAGCAAACAACCAATATCGAATGTACTAGGTACAACCCATATTAGTCGAATTCTTCTAAGTGTTTTTGGATAGTTTTTAGTGAAACAGCAAGGGATAGGCAATGTTAGACTACACCAATAGTTTAACAAAGAGATTAGCACTCAACACCAATTGAGCTAATCGGATTATTCTCAAGACGACACTTGCAAATAATCTTTCGAAAATGTAGACACAAATTCTATGTTAACTTGAACTGTTTTGTTTATTGCTTCATTCATTCAAATGACCAGCATACATGGCATATATATAGCCGAAATATAGTGCTAATATTAGCTTACAAAGATGCTAATTTAGCTTATTTAAAACTGGTAATAAAGTGCAGCATAAAAGACAATTAAACTAGTAATAAAATGACATTATTCTATCAGCTATGTAACTCCTTTTCCAATGGCTGGCTGGGAGGAATTTAAGGCCTTGAATTGTCTTTAATGCTCCTTATTTTGCTCCTTTGTAACTGATCAGAATATGATTCAAATGGCTGATTTATTTGTCTTAACTTGGTGATTAAATGACTAAAACAAAACAGCTAAGTAATAATTAAATGACTAAAATAGCCAAGTAATTAAACTCAGCCCTTGATGATGGCTAGCAAAGGACCCCACGCCATTAACTCCTTGCTGGTTGTCACTTGTGTTGATTGCAAGCTCTTCTTGATCAATTTTCGCATCATCTCCTCCCCCTTTGAAAGGAATTGACCTCAATTCTTGAATACCATCATCATCCAAATATGGTGAGAGATCTCCAACATTGAAAGTAGCATGTACTCCATATTCTCCGGGCAACTCAATCTTGTATGCATTGTCATTGATCTTTGATATAACCTTGAAGGGACCATCAGCTCTAGGCATGAGCTTATTCTTTCTCTTGCTTGGGAATCTCTCCTTTCTCAAATGGACCCATACAAGATCACCTTCGTTGAACAACTTAGGCTTCTTATTCTTAGACCTTTGCTTGTAAGCTTCATTAACAGCCTTGATTCTTTCTTGCACTTGCTCATGTAGCTTCAACATTGATTTGAGTTTGGCCTCGGCATCTTGATGAACTAATTCCTCCTTTGGCATAGCAATCAGATCCAATGGCAAGTAAGGATTCACACCATAAACAACTTCAAAAGGAGAATGGTTAGTAGCATATGTAGGGGATCGATTGTAAGCAAACTCGGCATGAGCTAACTTCAAGTCCCAATCCTTTTGAGTTTTATTAACCAAGCCACGCAGCAAAGTACCAAGAGTTCTATTAGTCACCTCCGTTTGCCCATCGGTTTGAGGGTGATGGGAAGTACTAAACAGCAACGTAGTACCCAATTTCCTCCATAATGTATTCCAAAAATAACTCAAAAACTTTGAATCACGATCGGAAACAATAGTTTTAGGAACTCCATGTAAGCGTACAATCTCACGAAAGTACAAATCAGCAATGTTACTAGCATCATCTGTTTTGTGACAAGCTACAAAGTGTGCCATCTTTGAAAACCTATCAACAACAACCATAATAGCATCCTTACCTCGCTGTGTGCGGGGCAAAGCCACAATGAAATCCATGCTCACGTCCATCCAAGGACCACTAGGCGTTGGTAATGGAGTATATGCTCCTGGTTTGAAAGAACTCTTAGCCATATGACAAGTAACACACTTGCTAATGACCTTTTGCACATCTCCTAACATCTTTGGCCAATGAAAGTGTTCTTTTAAAATCTCCAGAGTTTTTGTAATGCCAAAGTGACCAGCCAAACCACCACCATGAGCCTCTCGAACTAGCAACTCACGAATTGAATGCCTTGGGATGCAAAGCCGATTCTCTTTGAACAAAAATCCACCCTGCATTATGTACTTTCCAAATGCTCCATTTTCACAGTTAGAGAATATATCACCAAAATCTACATCCTCTTTATAATAGTCTTTCAAAGTCTCAAAACCAAGTAAACGAGTTTCGAGAATTGAAATCAAAGCATACCTCCTTGAAAGTGCATCAGCCACCACGTTACTTTTACCATCCTTGTATTTTGAAGAGAAATTAAAAGATTGAAGAAATTCAACCCATTTAGCATGCCTTGGACTCAACTTTTGTTGTCCATTGATATACTTTAAAGACTCGTGATCTGAATGCAACACAAAGTGGTTAGAACGCAAATAATGACTCCAATGATCAAGAGCTCTTACAATGGCATAGAACTCCTTGTCATAGGTGCAATAGTTCAATCGAGCTCCCCCAAGTTTCTCCGAGAAATAAGCTATAGGCCGTTTGTTTTGTATCAAAACAGCCCCAATGCCAACTCCACTAGCATCACATTCAACCTCAAATGGTTGAGTGAAGTCGGGCAAGGCTAAAACAGGAGCTTCACAAAGCTTTAACTTAATCAATTCAAAAGCCTTTTGTGCTTGCTCATTCCACACAAACGCACCCTTCTTCAAACATTCAGTAATAGGGCTTGTTATAGTGCTGAAATTCTGTATAAAGCGTCGATAAAATGATGCAAGACCATGGAAAGATCTCACCTCCGAAACTGTTGTAGGACTTGGCCATGTTTTGATAGCATCCACCTTTGTTTGATCAACCGATACTCCATCTTTAGACACAACATATCCAAGAAACACAACACTTTCAACCAAGAAATCACACTTCTCCTTCTTCCCATAGAGTTTTTGTGCTCTTAGGGTTTGAAAGATTTGTTTTAAATGAGTGAAATGCTCCTCAATAGACCTGCTATACACCAAGATATCGTCAAGATAAACAACAACGAACTTACCCAAAAATGGCTTGAGTACTTCATTCATGAGCCTCATGAAGGTGCTAGGTGCATTCGTGAGTCCAAATGGCATAACCAGCCATTCATATAGACCATGCTTGGTCTTGAACGCCGTCTTCCATTCATCACCTTCACGCATTCTGATTTGGTGATACCCACTCCTTAGATCGATTTTTGAGAATATAACCGACCCATGTAACTCATCAAGCATATCATCTAACCTTGGGATGGGAAAGCGATATTTGATGGTTATGTTGTTCACCGCCCTACTATCAATACACATTCTCCATGAACCATCCTTCTTAGGAACCAGCAACGTCGGGACAGCACAAGGACTCATTGATTCACGCACATAACCCATGCTGATCAATTCTTCAATTTGCCGTTGCAACTCTTTTGTCTCCTCCGGATTACACCTATAGGCAGCCTTGTTTGGTAATGGAGCTCCCGGAATCAGATCAATTTGATGCTCAATTCCACGAATAGGTGGCAAACCAATTGGTAGCTCATTTGGAAACACATCTTCATACTCCTTCAAGACAGCCTCCAATTGTTGTTTAAGAGGAGTTTCGATATCTTCCTGTTTAGCATTCTTTGCAACCAACATGTAAACTAATTCACCATTATCAATAGCATTTTTCACTTCATTTTCAGTAGCAAACATAGTGAGGCTAGGCTTTTTACCTCTTTTTGTAGTCATGGAACGGACTTCATTTGATGCCATAGGTTTCAGCACAATCCTCTTGCCTTTGTAGTTCAATTCATACTCATTTGATCTTCCTCTATGCGTCACATCTCTATCAGATTGCCAAGGACGCCCCAAAAGTATATGACTCGCATCCATAGGCACCACATCACACAAGATCTCATCGACATAAGACCCCATGGTTAACCCCACACGAACCTGCCTTGTAACTTTTATACTACTCCCATTGTCCAACCAATGTAGTGCATAAGGTTTAGGATGTTTTGTTGTGAGTAATCCTAACTTAGACACCATTTCAGTTGAAGCTGCATTGGTACAACTACCTCCATCCACAATGACACTACACCATTTATCCTTCACTTGGCACTTAGTGTAGAAGATTTGATCCCTTTGATCACCATCCAAGGGTACAGTTTTAGCTTGTAAAGTTCTAAGCACCAAAGTATCATAGATGGGAGGTTCATATTCTTCTACCTCATCCTCGACGTCTTCAACAATTTCAGGTCCATCCATGTCAAAATTGCCACCAGATTCTTCCTCTTCCTTAACCAACTCATCACGCATGCTAACCGCTTCTCTGAGGGTCACAACTCGTTGATTAGGACAAGCTCTAGCAAAGTGTCCAAAGCCTTGACACTTAAAACACCTAACCTTCAACAGGCTAGTCTCTTTGGGTGCAGCACTAGACTGTTTAGGAGTAGGCTCACCCTGTTTTGGTTGAGTCACATTTGGCTTAGTGCTAGGGGCTGCATTTGCACTACTCGACACACCTCCCTTGGACCAACCACTTGAACTCCCAGCATTATATCTGCTCTTATTTTGATTTTCAATTTTTAAGCACAAGGTGCACAAAGTGCCGAAATCAGTATAATTACATAGCTCAACAGCAAATGCTATGTTCTTATTTAGACCACGAAGAAAGCGACTCATTTTTTGCTCTTCATTCTCCTCCAGCTCACCCATTAAACATAGGTTTTCGAATTCATCAATGTACTCAGCAACACTCATTTTGCCTTGTACTAAATCTGAAATCTTCTTATACAAGTTCAATCTGTGGTTCGATGGCACATATCTTTTGCGCAACTTTCTTTTCAAGGACTCCCAAGAACTGATTTTCTCCTTCCTTTCTCGTATTCTTTGAGCCTTCAAACCCTCATACCACAACGATGCACTTTTGCTAAGTTTCAGAATAGCATACTTACAACGCTTTTCATCGTCAAGATCCTTGAAGTCAAACATTCTATCGATCTTGCGCTCCCATTCCAAATAAACCTCCGGGTCTGCACTGCCATTGAATTCAGGTAGCTCGGTGATTTTGAACTCATCCACGTTTGGACGTGGTTCACCCCTTCTAGGCCTCCATCGTTCATCTCCCACACCGACGCTCCTTAAGGCTTCACGCAATTTGTCCATGAAATCATCGCTGTTGAAATCCACCATTGTCACGTAACAAGGATTCAGAGCCGAAGCTCTGATACCACCAATGATATGAATTAAAGTGCTTTAATTCGTAAGGGTAGCGGAAGCAAACAACCAATATCGAATGTACTAGGTACAACCCATATTAGTCGAATTCTTCTAAGTGTTTTTGGATAGTTTTTAGTGAAACAGCAAGGGATAGGCAATGTTAGACTACACCAATAGTTTAACAAAGAGATTAGCACTCAACACCAATTGAGCTAATCGGATTATTCTCAAGACGACACTTGCAAATAATCTTTCGAAAATGTAGACACAAATTCTATGTTAACTTGAACTGTTTTGTTTATTGCTTCATTCATTCAAATGACCAGCATACATGGCATATATATAGCCGAAATATAGTGCTAATATTAGCTTACAAAGATGCTAATTTAGCTTATTTAAAACTGGTAATAAAGTGCAGCATAAAAGACAATTAAACTAGTAATAAAATGACATTATTCTATCAGCTATGTAACTCCTTTTCCAATGGCTGGCTGGGAGGAATTTAAGGCCTTGAATTGTCTTTAATGCTCCTTATTTTGCTCCTTTGTAACTGATCAGAATATGATTCAAATGGCTGATTTATTTGTCTTAACTTGGTGATTAAATGACTAAAATAAAACAGCTAAGTAATAATTAAATGACTAAAATAACCAAGTAATTAAACTCAGCCCTTGATGATGGCTAGCAAAGGACCCCACGCCATTAACTCCTTGCTGGTTGTCACTTGTGTTGATTGCAAGCTCTTCTTGATCAATTTTCGCATCATAACCTCTTTGTATGGGAAAGACTCGAGATCCTCATCACCTTGACTAGTCTAACGGGTAAACCCAGTCACATGAGGGGAAAAATTAGTCACTAAGGAATTAGTGTCATGGGAAAAATGAGTCACCGGATGGGAAAACCTTAGTCAATGGCCTATTTTCAATGGTAAAACCTAGTAAAATAACCTCTTTGTGTATGAATAACTCGAAAACCTAGCCACTGTGAGTAGTCTTATGGGAAAACTCAGCCACAGGAGGGGGAAACTTAGTCACAAAGGAATTCGTGTCATGGAAAAAATGAGTTACCGGATGGGAAAATTTTACTCACCGGACGAGTTTCAATGGCTAAACCTAGTACAATAACCTCTTTGTGTGGGAAAAACTAGAAAACCTTGTCTCTATGAGTAGTCTCATCGGAAAACTCAGTCACATGAGGGGAAAACTTAGTCACTAAGGAATTAGTATCATGGGAAAAATGAGTCACCGGATGGGAAAACCTTAGTCAATGGACTAGTTTCAATGACAAAACCTAGTAAAATAACCTCTTTGTGTTGGAATAACTAGAAAACCTGGCCACTGTGAGTAGTCTCATGGGAAAACTCAGCCACAGGAGGGGGAAACTTAGTCACTAAGGAATTAGTGCCATGGGACTAATGATTCAACTAATCGGAAAACCTTAGTCACCGAACGAGTTTCCATGGCAAATTCTAGTAAAGTAACATCTTTGTGTGGGAAAAACTAGAAAACCTTGTCACTGTGAGTAGTCTCATCAGAAAACACAGTCGCGGGAGGGGAAAACTTAGTCACAAAGGAATTCGTGTCATGGAAAAAATGAGTCACCGGATGGGAAAATTTTACTCACCGGACGAGTTTCAATGGAAAATACTTGTAAAATAACCTCTTTGTGTGGGAAAAACTCGAGATCCTCATCACCTTGACTAGTCTCACGGGAAAACTCAGTCACATGAGGGGAAAATTTAGTCACTAAGGAATTAGTGTCATGGGAAAAATGAATCACCGGATGGGAAAACCTTAGTCAATGGACTAGTTTCAATGGAAAAACCTAGTAAAATAACCTCTTTGTGTGGGAAAAACTAGAAAACCTTGTCTCTATGAGTAGTCTCATCGGAAAACTCAGTCACATGAGGGGAAAACTTAGTCACTAAGGAATTAGTGTCATGGGAAAAATGAGTCACCGGATGGGAAAACCTTAGTCAATGGACTAGTTTTAATGGCAAAACCTAGTAAAATAACCTCTTTGTGTTGGAATAACTCGAAAACCTGGCCACTGTGAGTAGTCTCTTGGGAAAACTCAGCCACAGGAGGGGGAAACATAGTCAGTAAGGAATTAGTGCCATGGGACTAATGAGCCAACTACTGGGAAAACCTTAGTCACCGAATGAGTCTCCATGGCACATCCTAGTAAAATAACCTCTGTGTGTGGGAAAAACTAGAAAACGTTGTCAATGTGAGTAGTCTCATCGGAAAACTCAGTCGCAGGAGGGGAAAATTTAGTCACAAAGGAATTCGTGTCATGGAAAAAATGAGTCACCGGGTGGGAAATTTTAACACACCGGACGAGTTTCGATGGAAAATACTTGTAAAATAACCTCTTTGTATGGGAAAGACTCGAGATCCTCATCACCTTGACTAGTCTAACGGGTAAACTCAGTCACATGAGGGGAAAAATTAGTCACTAAGGAATTAGTGTCATGGGAAAAATGAGTCACCGGATGGGAAAACCTTAGTCAATGGACTATTTTCAATGGCAAAACCTAGTAAAATAACCTCTTTGTGTTGGAATAACTCGAAAACCTGGCCACTGTGAGTAGTCTTATGGGAAAACTCAGCCACAGGAGGGGGAAACTTAGTCACAAAGGAATTCGTGTCATGGAAAAAATGAGTCACCGGATGGGAAAATTTTACTCACCGGACGAGTTTCAATGGCAAAACCTAGTAAAATAACCTCTTTGTGTGGGAAAAACTAGAAAACCTTGTCTCTATGAGTAGTCTCATCGGAAAACTCAGTCACATGAGGGGAAAACTTAGTCACTAAGGAATTAGTGTCATGGGAAAAATGAGTCACCGGATGGGAAAACCTTAGTCAATGGACTAGTTTTAATGGCAAAACCTAGTAAAATAACCTCTTTGTGTTGGAATAACTCGAAAACCTGGCCACTGTGAGTAGTCTCATGGGAAAACTCAGCCACAGGAGGGGGAAACATAGTCAGTAAGGAATTAGTGCCATGGGACTAATGAGCCAATTAATGGGAAAACCTTAGTCACCGAATGCGTCTCCATGGCAAATCCTAGTAAAATAACCTATGTGTGTGGGAAAAACTAGAAAACGTTGTCAATGTGAGTAGTCTCATCGGAAAACTCAGTCGCAGGAGGGGAAAAATTAGTCACAAAGGAATTCGTGTCATGGAAAAAATGAGTCACCGGGTGGGAAAATTTAACACACCGGACGAGTTTCGATGGAAAATACTTGTAAAATAACCTCTTTGTATGGGAAAGACTCGAGATCCTCATCACCTTGACTAGTCTAACGGGTAAACTCAGTCACATGAGGGGAAAAATTAGTCACTAAGGAATTAGTGTCATGGGAAAAATGAGTCACCGGATGGGAAAACCTTAGTCAATGGACTATTTTCAATGGCAAAACCTAGTAAAATAACCTCTTTGTGTTGGAATAACTCGAAAACCTGGCCACTGTGAGTAGTCTTATGGGAAAACTCAGCCACAGGAGGGGGAAACTTAGTCACAAAGGAATTCGTGTCATGGAAAAATGAGTCACCGGATGGGAAAATTTTACTCACCGGGCGAGTTTCAATGGAAAAACCTAGTAAAATAACCTCTTTGTGTGGGAAAAACTAGAAAACCTTGTCTCTATGAGTAGTCTCATCGGAAAACTCAGTCACATGAGGGGAAAACTTAGTCACTAAGGAATTAGTGTCATGGGAAAACCTTAGTCAATGGACTAGTTTTAATGGCAAAACCTAGTAAAATAACCTCTTTGTGTTGGAATAACTCGAAAACCTTGCCACTGTGAGTAGTCTCATGGGAAAACTCAGCCACAGGAGGGGGAAACATAGTCAGTAAGGAATTAGTGCCATGGGACTAATGAGCCAACTAATGGGAAAACCTTAGTTACCGAATGAGTCTCCATGGCAAATCCTAGTAAAATAACCTCTTTGTGTGGGAAAAACTAGAAAACGTTGACACTGTGACTAGTCTCATCGGAAAACTCAGTCGCCGGAGGGGAAAATTTAGTCATAAAGGAATTCGTGACATGGAAAAAATGAGTCACCAGGAGGGAAAATTTTACTCACCAGACGAGTTTCGATGGAAAATACTGGTAAAATAACCTCTTTGTGTGGGAAAAACTCGAGAACCTCATCACCTTGACTAGTCTCACGGGAAAACTCAGTCACATGAGGGAAAAACTTAGTCACTAAGGAATTAGTGTCATGGGAAAAATGAGTCACCGGATGGGAAAACCTTAGTCAATGGACTAGTTTCAATGGTAAAACCTAGTAAAATAACCTCTTTGTGTTGGAATAACTCGAAAACCTGGCCACTGTGAGTAGTCTCATAGGAAAACTGAGCCACGGGAGGGGGAAACATAGTCACTAAGGAATTAGTACCATGGAAATAATGAGTCAACTAATTGGAAAACCATAATCACCGAACGAGTTTCCATGGCAAATCCTAGTAAAATAACCTCTTTGTGTGGGAAAAACTCGAGATCCTCATCACCTTAACTAGTCTCACGGGAAAACTCAGTCACATGAGGGGAAAACTTAGTCACTAAGGAATTAGTGTCATGGAAAAAATGAATCACCGGATGGGAAAACCTTAGTCAATGGACTAGTTTCAATGGAAAAACCTAGTAAAATAACCTTTTTGTGTGGGAAAAACTCGAGATCCTCATCACCTTGACTAGTCTCACGGGAAAACTAAGTCACATGAGGGGAAAACTTAGTCACTAAGGAATTGGTGTCATGGGAAAAATGAATCACCGGAAGGGAAAACCTTAGTCAAAGGACTAGTTTCAATGGAAAAACCTAGTAAAATAACATCTTCGTGTGGGAAAAACTAGAAAACCTTGTCTCTATGAGTAGTCTCATAGGAAAACTCAGTCACATGAGGGGAAAACTTAGTCACTAAGGAATTAGAGTCATGGGAAAACCTTAGTCAATGGACTAGTTTTAATGGCAAAACCTAGTAAAATAACCTCTTTGTGTTGGAATAACTCGAAAACCTGGCCACTGTGAGTAGTCTCATGGGAAAACTCAGCCACGGGAGGGGGAAACATAGTCACTAAGGAATTAGTACCATGGAAATAATGAGTCAACTAATGGGAAAACCATAGTCACCGAACGAGTTTCCATGGCAAATCCTAGTCAAATAACCTCTTTGTGTGGGAAAAACTAGAAAACCTAGTCACTGTGACTAGTCTCATCGGAAAACTCAGTCGCAGGAGGGGAAAACTTAGTCACAAAGGAATTCGTGTCATGGAAAAAATGAGTCACCGGGTGGGAAAATTTTACACACCGGACGAGTTTCGATGGAAAATACTTGATAAATAACCTCTTTGTGTGGGAAAAACTCGAGAACCTCATCACCTTGACTAGTCTCACGGGAAAACTCAGTCACAGGAGGGGAAAAATTAGTCACTAAGGAATTAGTGTCATGGGAAAAATGAGTCACCGGATGGGAAAACCTTAGTCAATGGACTATTTTCAATGGCAAAACCTAGTAAAATAACCTCTTTGTGTTGGAATAACTCGAAAACCTGGCCACTGTGAGTAGTCTTATGGGAAAACTCAGCAACAGGAGGGGGAAAATTAGTCACAAAGGAATTCGTGTCATGGAAAAAATGAGTCACCGGACGAGTTTACTCACCGGACGAGTTTCAATGGAAAATACTTGTAAAATAACCTCTTTGTGTGGCAAAAGCTCGAGAACCTCAACACCTTGACTAGTGTCACAGGAAAACTCAGTCACATAAGGGGAAAACTTAGTCACTAAGGAATTAGTATCATGGGAAAAATGAGTCACCGGATGGGAAAACCTTAGTCAATGAACTAGTTTCAATGGCAAAACCTAGTAAAATAACCTCTTTGTGTCGGAATAACTCGAAAACCTGGCCACTGTGAGTAGTCTCATGGGAAAACGCAGCCACAGGAGGGCGAAACTTAGTCACTAAGAAATTAGTGCCATGGGACTAATGAGTCAACTAATGGGAAAACCTTAGTCACCGAACGAGTTTCCATGGGAAATCCTAGTAAAATAACCTCTTTGTGTGGGAAAAACTAGAAAACCTTTTCACTAAGAGTAGTCTCATCGGAAAACTCAGTCTCATTAGGGGAAAACTTAGTTACAAAGGAATTCGTGTCATGGAAAAAATGAGTCACCGGATGGGAAAATTTTACGCACCGGACTAGTTTCAATGGAAAATACTTGTAAAATAACCTCTTTGTGTGGGAAAAACTCGAGAACCTCATCACCTTGACTAGTCTCACGGGAAAACTCAGTCACGTGAGGGGAAAACTTAGTCACTAAGGAATTAGTGTGATGGGAAAAATGAGTCACCGGATGGGAAACCCTTAGTCAATGGACTAGTTTCAATAGAAAAACCTAGTAAAATAACCTCTTTCTGTCGGAATAACTCGAATACCTGGCCACTGTGAGTAGTCTCATGGGAAAACTCAGCCACAGGAGGGAGAAACTTGGTCACTAAGGAATTAGTGCCATGGGACTAATGAATCAACTAATGGTTTCCATGGCAAATCCTAGTAAAATAACCTCTTTGTGTGGGAAAAACTAGAAAACCTAGTCACTCTGAGTAGTCTCATCGGAAAACTCAGTCGCAGGAGGGGAAAACTTAGTCACCAAGGAATTTGTGTCATGGAAAAAATGAGTCACCTGACGGGAAAATTTTACTCACCGGACGAGTTTCAATGGAAAATACTTGTAAAATAACCTCTTTGTGTGGGAAAAACTAGAAAACATTGTCACTGTGAGTAGTCTCATCGGAAAATTCAGTCGCAGGAGTGGAAAATTTAGTCATAAAGGAATTCGTGTCATGGAAAAAATGAGTCACCGGGTGGGAAAATTTTACTCACCGGACGAGTTTCGATGGAAAATACTTGTAAAATAACCTCTTTGTGTGGGAAAAACTCGAGAACCTCATCACCTTGACTAGTCTCACGGGAAAACTCAGTCACATGAGGGGCAAACTTAGTCACTAAGGAATTAGTGACATGGGAAAAATGAGTCACCGGATGGGATAACCTTAGTCAATGGACTAGTTTCGATGGCAAAACCTAGTGAAATAACCTCTTGTGTGGGAAAAACTAGAAAACCTTGTCTCTATGAGTAGTCTCATCGGAAAACTCAGTCACATGAGGGGAAAACTTAGTCACTAAGGAATTAGTGTCATGGGAAAAATGAGTCACCGGATGGGAAAACCTTAGTCAATGGACTAGTTTTAATGGCAAAACCTAGTAAAATAACCTCTTTGTGTTGGAATAACTCGAAAACCTGGCCACCGTGAGTAGTCTCATGGGAAAACTCAGCCACGGGAGGGGGAAACATAGTCACTAAGGAATTAGTACCATGGAAATAATGAGTCAACTAATGGGAAAACCATAGTCACCGAACGAGTTTCCATGGCAAATCCTAGTAAAATATCCGCTTTGTGTGGGAAAAACAAGAAAACCTTGTCACTGTGAGTAGTCTCATCGGAAAACTAAGTCGCGGGAGGGGAAAACTTAGTCACAGAGGAATTCGTGTCAAGGAAAAAATGAGTCACCGGATGGGAAAATTTTACACACCGGACGAGTTTCGATGGAAAATACTTGTAAAATAACCTCTTTGTGTGGGGAAAATTCGAGAACCTCATCACCTTGACTAGTCTCACGGGAAAACTCAGTCACATGAGGGGAAAAATTAGTCACTCAGGAATTAGTGTCATGGGAAAAATGAGTCACCGGATAGGAAAACCTTAGTCAATGGACTAATTTCGATGGCAAAACCTAGTAAAATAACCTCTTTGTGTTGGAATAACTAGAAAACCTTGTCTGTATGAGTAGTCTCATCGGAAAACTCAGTCACATGAGGGGAAAACTTAGTCACTAAGGAATTAGTTTCATGGGAAAAATGAGTCACCGGATGGGAAAACCTTAGTCAATGGACTAGTTTTAATGGGAAAACCTAGTAAAATAACCTCTTTGTGTTGGAATAACTCGAAAACCAGGCCACTGTGAGTAGTCTCATTGGAAAACTCAGCCACGGGAGGGGGAAACATAGTCACTAAGGAATTAGTACCATGGAAATAATGAGTCAACTAATGGGAAAACCACAGTCACCGAACGAGTTTCCATGGCAAATCCTAGTAAAATATCCGCTTTGTGTGGGAAAAACTAGAAAACCTTGTCACTGTGAGTAGTCTCATCGGAATACTCAGTCGCGGGAGGGGAAAACTTAGTCACAGAGGATTACGTGTCAAGGAAAAAACGAGTCACCGGATGGGAAAATTTTACACACCGGACGAGTTTCGATGGAAAATACTTGTAAAATAACCTCTTTGTGTGGGAAAAACTCGAGAACCTCATCACCTTGACTAGTCTCACGGGAAAACTCAGTCATAAGAGGGGAAAAATTAGTCACTAAGGAATTAGTGTCATGGGAAATATGAGTCACCGGATGGGAAAACCTTAGTCAATGGACTATTTTCAATGGCAAAACCTAGTAAAATAACCTCTTTGTGTTGGAATAACTCGAAAACCTGGCCACTGTGAGTAGTCTTATGGGAAAGCTCAGCCACAGACGGGGGAAACTTAGTCACAAAGGAATTCGTGTCACGGAAAAAATAAGTCATCGGATGAGAAAATTTTACTCACCGGACGAGTTTCAATGGAAAATACTTGTAAAATAACCTCTTTGTGTGGCAAAAACTCGAGAACCTCAACAACTTGACTAGTGTCACGGGAAAACTCAGTCACATGAGGGGAAAACTTAGTCACTAAGGAATTAGTATCATGGGAAAAATGAGTCACCGGATGGGAAAACCTTAGTCAATGGACTAGTTTCAATGGCAAAACCTAGTAAAATAACCTCTTTGTGTCGGAATAACTCGAAAACCTGGCCACTGTGAGTAGTCTCATGGGAAAACTCAGCCACAGGAGGGGGAAACTTGGTCACTAAGGAATTAGTGCCATGGGATTAATGAGTCAACTAATGGGAAAACCTTAGTCACCGAACGAGTTTCCATGGCAAATCCTAGTAAAATAACCTCTTTGTGTGGGAAAAACTAGAAAACCTTTCCTCTAAGAGTAGTCTCATCGGAAAACTCAGTCTCATTAGGGGAAAACTTAGTTATAAAGGAATTCATGTCATGGAAAAAATGAGTCACCGGATGGGAAAATTTTACGCACCGGACTAGTTTCAATGGAAAATACTTGTAAAATAACCTCTTTGTGTGGGAAAAACTCGAGAACCTCATCACCTTGACTAGTCTCACGGGAAAACCCAGTCACGTGAGGGGAAAACTTAGTCACTAAGGAATTAGTGTCATGGGAAAAATGAGTCACCGGATGGGAAACCCTTAGTCAATGGACTAGTTTCAATAGAAAAACCTAGTAAAATAACCTCTTTGTGTCGGAATAACTCGAATACCTGGCCACTGTGAGTAGTCTCATGGGAAAACTCAGCCACAGGAGGGAGAAACTTTGTCACTAAGGAATTAGTGCCATGGGACTAATGAATCAACTAATGGGAAAAGCTTAGTCACCGAACAAGTTTCCATGGCAAATCCTAGTAAAATAACCTCTTTGTGTGGGAAAAACAAGAAAACATTGTCACTGTGAGTAGTCTCATCGAACAACTCAGTTACAGGAGAGGAAAACTTAGTCACAAAGGAATTCGTGTCATAGAAAAAATGAGTCACCGGATGGGAAAATTTTACTCACCTGACAAGTTTCGATGGAAAATACTTGTAAAATAACCTCTTTGTGTGGGGAAAACTCGAGAACCTCATCACCTTGACTAGTCTCACGGGAAAACACAGTCACATGAGGGGAAAACTTAGTCACTCAGGAATTAGTGTCATGGGAAAAATGAGTCATCGGATAGGAAAACCTTAGTCAATGAACTAATTTCGATGGCAAAACCTAGTAAAATAACCTCTTTGTGATGGAATAACTCGAAAACCTGGCCACTGTGAGTAGTCTCATGGTAAAACTCAGCAACGGGAGGGGGAAACATAGTCACTAAGGAATTAGTGCCATGGGACTAATGAGTCAACTAATGGGAAAACCATAGTCACCGAACGAGTTTCGATGGCAAATCCTACAAAAATAACCTCTTTGTATGGGAAAAACTAGAAAACCTAGTCACTCTGAGTAGTCTCATCGGAAAACTCAGTCGCAGGAGGGGAAAACTTAGTCACCAAGGAATTCGTGTCATGGAAAAAATGAGTCACCTGACGGGAAAATTTTACTCACCGGACGAGTTTCAATGGAAAATACTTGTAAAATAACCTCTTTGTGTGGGAAAAACTAGAAAACATTGTCACTGTGAGTAGTCTCATCGGAAAACTCAGTCGCAGGAGGGGAAAATTTAGTCGTAAAGGAATTCGTATCATGGAAAAAATGAGTCACCGGGTGGGAAACTTTTGCTCACCGGACGAGTTTCGATGGAAAATACTTGTAAAATAACCTCTTTGTGTGGGAAAAACTCGAGAACCTCATCACCTTGACTAGTCTCACGGGAAAACTCAGTCACATGAGGGGCAAACTTAGTCACTAAGGAATTAGTGACATGGGAAAAATGAGTCACCGGATGGGAAAACCTTAGTCAATGGACTAGTTTCAATGGCAAAACCTAGTGAAATAACCTCTTGTGTGGGAAAAACTAGAAAACCTTGTCTCTATGAGTAGTCTCATCGGAAAACTCAGTCACATGAGGGGAAAACTTAGTCACTAAGGAATTAGTGTCATGGGAAAAATGAGTCACCGGATGGGAACACCTTAGTCAATGGACTAGTTTTAATGGCAAAACCTAGTAAAATAACCTCTTTGTGTTTGAATAACTCGAAAACCTGGCCACCGTGAGTAGTCTCATGGGAAAACTCAGCCACGGGAGGGGGAAACATAGTCACTAAGGAATTAGTACCATGGAAATAATGAGTCAACTAATGGGAAAACCATAGTCACCGAACGAGTTTCCATGGCAAATCCTAGTAAAATATCCGCTTTGTGTGGGAAAAACAAGAAAACCTTGTCACTGTGAGTAGTCTCATCGGAAAACTAAGTCGCGGGAGGGGAAAACTTAGTCACAGAGGAATTCGTGTCAAGGAAAAAATGATTCACCGGATGGGAAAATTTTACACACCGGACGAGTTTCGATGGAAAATACTTGTAAAATAACCTCTTTGTGTGGGGAAAACTCGAGAACCTCATCACCTTGACTAGTCTCACGGGAAAACTCAGTCACATGAGGGGAAAAATTAGTCACTCAGGAATTAGTGTCATGGGAAAAATGAGTCACCGGATAGGAAAACCTTAGTCAATGGACTAATTTCGATGGCAAAACCTAGTAAAATAACCTCTTTGTGTTGGAATAACTAGAAAACCTTGTCTCTATGAGTAGTCTCATCGGAAAACTCAGTCACATGAGGGGAAAACTTAGTCACTAAGGAATTAGTGTCATGGGAAAAATGAGTCACCGGATGGGAAAACCTTAGTCAATGGACTAGTTTTAATGGGAAAACCTAGTAAAATAACCTCTTTGTGTTGGAATAACTCGAAAACCAGGCCACTGTGAGTAGTCTCATTGGAAAACTCAGCCACGGGAGGGGGAAACATAGTCACTAAGGAATTAGTACCATGGAAATAATGAGTCAACTAATGGGAAAACCACAGTCACCGAACGAGTTTCCATGGTAAATCCTAGTAAAATATCCGCTTTGTGTGGGAAAAACTAGAAAACCTTGTCACTGTGAGTAGTCTCATCGGAAAACTCAGTCGCGGGAGGGGAAAACTTAGTCACAGAGGAATACGTGTCAAGGAAAAAACGAGTCACCGGATGGGAAAATTTTACACACCGGACGAGTTTCGATGGAAAATACTTGTAAAATAACCTCTTTGTGTGGGAAAAACTCGAGAACCTCATCACCTTGACTAGTCTCACGGGAAAACTCAGTCACAAGAGGGGAAAAATTAGTCACTAAGGAATTAGTGTCATGGGAAAAATGAGTCACCGGATGGGAAAACCTTAGTCAATGGACTATTTTCAATGGCAAAACCTAGTAAAATAACCTCTTTGTGTTGGAATAACTCGAAAACCTGGCCACTGTGAGTAGTCTTATGGGAAAGCTCAGCCACAGGCGGGGGAAACTTAGTCACAAAGGAATTCGTGTCACGGAAAAAATGTGTCATCGGATGAGAAAATTTTACTCACCGGACGAGTTTCAATGGAAAATACTTGTAAAATAACCTCTTTGTGTGGCAAAAACTCAAGAACCTCAACAACTTGACTAGTGTCACGGGAAAACTCAGTCACATGAGGGGAAAACTTAGTCACTAAGGAATTAGTATCATGGGAAAAATGAGTCACCAGATGGGAAAACCTTAGCTAATGGACTAGTTCTAATGGCAAAACCTAGTAAAATAACCTCTTTGTGTTGGAATAACTCGAAAACCTGGCCACTGTGAGTAGTCTCATGGGAAAACTCAGCCACGGGAGGGGGAAACATAGTAACTAAGGAATTAGTACCATGGAAATAATGAGTCAACTAATGGGAAAACCATAGTCACCGAACAAGTTTCCATGGCAAATTCTAGTAAAATATACGCTTTGTGTGGGAAAAACTAGAAAACCTTGTCACTGTGAGTAGTCTCATCGGAAAACTAAGTCGCGGGAGGGGAAAACTTAGTCACAGAGGAATTCGTGTCAAGGAAAAAATGAGTCACCGGATGGGAAAATTTTACACACCGGACGAGTTTCGATGGAAAATACTTGTAAAATAACCTCTTTGTGTGGGAAAAACTCGAGAACCTCATCACCTTGACTAGTCTCACGGGAAAACTCAGTCAAAAGAGGGGGAAAATTAGTCACTAAGGAATTAGTGTCATGGGAAAAATGAGTCACCGAATGGGAAAACCTTAGTCAATGGACTAGTTTTAACGGCAAAACCTAGTAAAATAACCTCTTTGTGTCTGAATAACTCGAAAACCTGGCCACTGTGAGTAGTCTCATGGGAAAACTCAGCCACAGGAGGGGGAAACTTGGTCACTAAGGAATTAGTGCCATGGGACTAATGAGTCAACTAATGGGAAAACCGTAGTCACCGAACGAGTTTCCATGGCAAATCCTAGTAAAATAACCTCTTTGTGTGGGAAAAACTAGAAAACGTTGTCACTGTTGTGACGCTCCTTCTCCTGACTAACCACCTTTTCCTTCAATGCTCTGATACCAAGTAAATTGTGACACCCTTCTCCCACCATACTTTTTTTTTTGTACTATCACTGTCCAATGTTAAAGGTCCTCGGGATTAAGGCGGAAGATCATAATCGCTTCTTATCCAACACATTCGGATTAATCATCCTTTTTCTGAAAACACTCTAATACCTATTCTCAACTACATAGATGTATTATGCATCCTCACTGAGTCCTATCCTTACCCACCGATAGCTACCATGGCTCAATAGCTTCGGCGTACAACGAACCAACTCGATCTAAGCCCATTTCTATCTTTCACCTGAAAATATTAACCACTGGAGGGAGTGAGCTACCAACAGATAAGAACATGAATGTGTCAGTAACCCGGCCAAAGCCATATGAAGGTCATCCAAACACAATTCATATTCAGGTTAGCACAATATCATTCAAATCATATTCCATATCAACACATAACATGTGAACAAATATCAACACCACATCATAACAAACAATCAATGCATAATGCATGAGATATATAAACCTGGGTGGTTACCACCTTATCACTCCTGGTCCTTCAGTCAACTTCTCCCCCTCTTATGGGGTGCACCATGCCCCCCAAGGTATGGAGTCCCTCGTCGACCTTTTTGTGTGTGCTTAATTATTCATGAATGCATTTGTGTGTATATATGGGCCCCGAAGCATATTTTAGCTTCACACCTTCGGAAAGCCATCCGGGAATATGGAAAAGCCCTACATTCCACTCTTTACCGGATCGGATTGCCCTCAGCTTTTCCTGACAGGATCATCATGACTTTTACCAGTTCTTTAACTTTACATGTTAGCCCGACCTCAGGGATCCTGCCTAAGCTAACAGAGAGGTAGAACCATCGTGTGTCCCCGGGCGGTTCATCTCTGAACATGGCCACTGTCGGCATCCCGGTATCATCCACTCTTCTTTCAGTGGTAGTGACCGCGCTTTTCTACTCCTTATCGCTCCAAATAAATGTGTAAATGCAATCAAACAACCATCTCCCCCTTATTCTCCATATATGTATATATATCGAGTGTCATAACTAAGATGACCTCGCTGACATCCATTCCCTCAGACTCAATCGTCACACCGGAGGGTACCTCAAAACCGCCAGAGATATAATCTTACCCCTCAGACTCAATCGTCACACCGGAGGGTTGTGCCGTCGCACGTCTATCTGACTTACGTACAGATAGGTACCTCAAAACCTGCAGAGGTACTGGCATACCATATTGGTGCTAGTCATCCGACCCTTTTGTGTCACATGATGCGTCCCATACCACACCATGCTTCACTCATGTCGACTGCTAGTACCGGTGCGTGGTAACTCTGAACACTATCCTCGAGATTCCATCTATGCAATTGTTGTTAAAAACCTTTTTCAAAATCAAATAACAAAGAAAAGACATAAATCCGTTCTTCAGGGTTTTTATCAAATATTTCCAAATTTTAAAACAAGAAGCTCCTGAAGATTATAAAAATAAAACTAATTTCGATTGCATAGACTTCTATTCTTTGAGCTCTTAAAATATAAAAATTCCCTCGGCTCAGAACCACAATGCCACACTTACTTTCTTGTCATAGTGGATTGTCATAAGACAAATCTGATATCATGCCCGTAGGCTGTAATTTCCTAGTACCACTATATCCCATAGTGTACTTTATCTCCATCTATGTGGTTTTAGTTATGATAATTAGGAAAACCAGTTGCAAGCCAGTCCATCTAATTCAAACATATTCACAACCACATTTCATAATCATTCCATAAAGAATATCAGCATGCTATCATAACAAGTATTCCATTAAGGCAATACAATTATCACATGGCATATCACACATATATTCAACCAGCATGCAATTCAGTCAATCATTCCAAGTAATTCATCATATCAAACAATCAATCAGATCATGCATATAATCATCAAACAGTCAAGCAAATCAAGCAACACATAATCCAACCAAACACACAACTAAGGCAAGCATTAAAGCCACACGCAAGTCCTTATCATGAGGGTAACTCAGTCCTCCGCTGACGTGGATATGCAGTGTTAACCCATGTAAGTCGTAAGATTCCTTTGTGACGCCTATTGTCGATTCCCTCGATCAATCTTTCGTAGGATTACTGGTTCTGAAACGATTCACGTCGTCTTAGCACTATTCCTAAAACGTCACATATATCGCTTAAGCTATATACTTTATTTCTTCTAGTAACTAGGTGATGTCTCCATAATATTTATATCATTTTACTAGTCCTTTTATTACTAAAAGATACTAACAGTACTTATGAAACCTTTTGTTATCCATTTAATATTCTTGATTAACTAGGTAGAATTACATGCTAGAAACTTCCAAGAATACTTAGTTAACTTATCCTTAAGTCACATTACTATTTAACAAAACTAGTTATCATATTCTAGTTCATATGACACTTACTTTTATTATTACTTACTCTAGTTATAATTATTTTCCATTATATTATAATATCAAGTCTTCTTAAAATACTTCTATTATTTATCCTTTTTCCTAAACTTTTCCAATTACTTAAGCATGGTATTTTAATCATGTTCAACCTTTAATTATTTTTCTTAACAAAATTTACTTAGGCTGATTCAGAACAATAATATTAACAACAACAACAACTACCTTAACAATTCTAAAAGCATAGCATGTATTCTCCTTCTCCAAGTTCTTTCACTCCATTGAAGCTCTTCCTTGCTGCATGCAGGCCCTACACGAAATTATTGAGAGCAAGAGCAGCAGGACAGTGAGTGAAAAGCTATGGAATCCATGGAGAATGCCATGTATGAAGAGTTTCATCTTCAAAGAAGCTAGGGCACGAGTTAGACTTAGAGAAATGATGTTTTCCATGTCCAAAAGCACGAATAGAGGTCAAAAACGAGTTCAGAAGAGTCAGAAACGTACTGGGGATGAAAATACGAATTTTCCGGTGAAGGTTCGCCGGAGAAGATGACCGGAGCGGCGGCGGTCACGGCTGAGATGTCGCCGGAGCTCGAACTAGGTACTGTGCCTCCATCCTTTCGTGGCCAGGAACACGATGGTGGTTTTAGTTTCTCCAAATTCTCAACCATTTGCTCATAAAATCGAGTTGCAGGTCGAGGGTTGTCGTCGGAGCATGCCCAGAATTCGACGAAACTTAGTGGAATGGAATCCTGGGTTGTTCTACTTCACATTCGTGAGCAGAAACGATGTTTTCATGGAGTTTTAAGGTAGTTTCGAAGACACCCATGGTTCTAAGGTTCAATCGGAAAACAGGGCAGAGATGGAGAAGTTCGTGGCTGCACTTCCTTCCCTCGTGATGTTTCTTCTTTCTGGGTTCATGGAGATCATGTTTCGAGCCAGAGAAGAAAGAAACAGGGTCTGGAAAGTGAAGAATGAGAGAATGCCGAATAGAGAGAGAAAACGGAAACGAGAGAAAAGCTGTGTTTTGGAGGATGAAGAGAACGCTGGGGCTCTCCCCTTCTTATCCTGCTCGTGAGAGTAAGAAGTCTGAAACAGCATAGATTCTTTCTTTGCTTGTTGGCAAAGGAATCACAAGGGTAATAGTTTGTGCCTCTTGCATGGAAGGCAAGCTTGAATGGAAAGGTTGTTTGTTTATAGTAAATGGCAGTAGAATAAATGATGATGGTGATGCTGCTGCTGCATGTATGTGAAAGAAAAGAAAGGTGGCAGCAATTGCATATGAAGATGGTAAATGGGTAAGTAGTGAAACTTGATGATGATGATGATGTCATGGTGTTGGGATTAAATGCTTGATGAGAAAGAAGCTGGTCACATGAGTATTGGGAAGAGGATACATAGATTCAGGTTATTTACTTTCACGCATGTCCACATAAAGTAAGTCACAAGTGAAATAGTGTGTGTTCTTTGCACGGTAGGCAAAGCAAGAATGAAAGCTCTGTTGTATAATGAAAAGAATAGTTGAAGAGAATAATGGATGAAGATGATGATGCGGGTCTGATGAAAGAAAACAGCAGAATATACCAATAGAAATGGTGAGAAAGTTAATAGTATAGAGGTGTGTAAGTTACTGGGTCATTAATGTGCATTATGACATGTGAGTAATGTTTTCGTCATGTAGTGACATGTGAAATCTGAATATTTCCTATCTCTTAGACACAAGGAAAATCTGTGATGAAGATGATTGGGTTGCTACTTATAGAAAGGAAAGGAAAGTATTTATAGTTCATCGCAAGTTATAAGCAACAAGACACTTGGATTATTGAAGGAATAATTCATGCATTGTACTTTTAGCATGAAGACAAGGACATGTGAACATCTTGGTAGTGATGGTGCAGCACGAAAGAGAGAAGAGTGAATTTGTATGATTTCCCTTACTTGCTTTGGTCAACAAGTATACTAAGTGTCATAGAATGGTACATCAGTAGTATGGTTTGTTGCTTTGTGATTGGTGAAAGAATACATGTGTCATATAATGTAGTATTTGAGAAAAATGAGAGAAGAGAATAAGGACGTACCAGGATGATTGCTAGAAAGAAAATGAGAATAAAGTCGGTTCAGGCTCATTCTGACAGTGTGGGATTTTACCGGTCAAACTGACACGAGAATTGTTACGATGATCCAATATCGTCGTAAATATTATTTCAAGGTCAATGAGATAATTAAAGATGATATAGATCACTTAAGATAAATTTAAGCGATCGGATACAGAGTATTTCATCTGTATTGAGTTCTTGGCTAATGACTTAGCTCAACCTTTAGCCAATAAAGGAAATCGTGTCATGGAAAAAATGAGTCACCAGGTGGGAAAATTTTACTCACCGGATGAGTTTCGATGGAAAATACTTGTAAAATAACCTCTTTGTGTGGGAAAAACTCGAGAACCTCATCACCTTGACTAGTCTCACAGGAAAACTCAATCACATGAGGGGAAAACTTAGTCACTAAGGAATTAGTGTCATGGGAAAAATGAGTCACCGGATGGGAAAACCTTAGTCAATGGACTAGTTTCAATGGTAAAACCTAGTAAAATAACCTCTTTGTGTTGGAATAACTCGAAAACCTGGCCACAGTGAGTAGTCTCATGGGAAAACTCAGCCACGGGAGGGGGAAACATAGTCACTAAGGAATTAGTATCATGGGACTAATGAGTCAACTAATGGGAAAACCATTGTCACCGAACGAGTTTCCATGGCAAATCCTAGTAAAATAACCTCTTTGTGTGGGAAAAACTAGAAAACCTAGTCACTGTGAGTAGTTTCATCGGAAAACTCAGTCGTAGGAGGGAAAACTTAGTCACAAAGGAATTCGTGTCATGGAAAAAATGAGTCACCGGGTGGGAAAATTTTACTCACCGGACGAGTTTCGTTGGAAAATACTTGTAAAATAACCTCTTTCTGTGGGAAAAACTCGAGAACCTCATCACCTTGACTAGTCTCACGGGAAAACTCAGTCACAGGAGGGGAAAAATTAGTCAATAAGGAATTAGTGTCATGGGAAAAATGAGTCACCAGATGGGAAAACCTTAGTCAGTGGACTATTTTCAATGGCAAAACCTAGTAAAATAACCTCTTTGTGTTGGAATAACTCGAAAACCTGGCCACTGTGAGTAGTCTTATGGGAAAACTCAGCCACAGGAGGGGGAAACTTAGTCACAAAGGAATTCGTGTCATGGAAAAAATGAGTCACCGGATGGAAAAATTTTACTCACCGGACGAGTTTCAATGGAAAATACTTGTAAAATAACCTCTTTGTGTGGCAAAAACTCGAGAACCTCAACACCTTGACTAGTGTCACCGGAAAACTCAGTCACATGAGGGGAAAACTTAGTCACTAAGGAATTAGTATCATGGGAAAAATGAGTCACCGGATGGGAAAACCTTAGTCAATGGACTAGTTTCAATGGCAAAACCTTGTAAAATAACCTCTTTGTGTCGGAATAACTCGAAAACCTGGCCACTGTGAGTAGTCTTGATGACTGGATTTTATATGATAGTTTTAGGGTCTTTTTAGTCTTTTTATTTTATTATTTTTGAGTCACATATAGGTTTTTTATTATTTTTATGTAGATTTTATATTTATTTTGCATTTTGCATGTAGATTAGATTTTATTTGTTTTTCTACATTTATTTTATATTTTTAGGAACTTTTATAGCAATTTTATATTTTTAGGAAAAGCTGGTATAGTTATCATTTTTGTCTAGGGACCACTTTGTAAAGTTTCAGGAAATCAAGGTCCAAAATGTGAAAGTTCAAGAGTGGAGGGCTAAAAGTAAACATTGAGAGAATGAAAGGGCTTGAATTGGAGTGCTAACCAAGAGAGGACTAAAAGTGAAAAAGAGGAATGTGAAGCAACTCTCTTCAAATGAGCACATGGGAAATTAAGTTGAAGGATTGATGGTAGTGGGAAGAAGGTTTCAGAATTGATTAAGGGCTGAGTAGTGGCTTTTTATGGCATTCAAAACCCACTACCATGAAGAAGGAAGAAAAACTTGAAGATGAAGAAGCAGTGCCCAGCGCTGCAGCGCTGGGAAGCCAGCGCTCAAGCGCTGGCTCTCGGTCTGGCAGTGGATTTTTAATGCTTCCAGCGCCCAAGCGTTGGGAATTCTAGCGCTGAAGCGTTGGAGGCTGGATTTTTACTATAAATAGGACCATTTTCTTCACTTGAAAAGGACACCTTTCTTAGAACACAACAAATGTTCCTCTTTCTCCCTCAAGAACATTGTTCCTAGGAATTGTGGGAAGCCATATTTGAGCTCCTAGTCCAGGGTAATTCAATGCTTCTTTTAGCCATGCTTGGCTAATTCTCTTTAAGTATTTTGGGTTGTGTTAGCTTATTAGTTTATGTTCTAGTTTTCTTTTATTTGTTTCTGAATAATATTCAAAGTTCATGTTTTATTTCCTTGTTCTTCATTCATCTTGGTGCACACAAGATCTCTCGCTTATTGCTTATTACATAAGGCCATTTGGTAAGTAGTAAGGGACCTAGGATTTAAAAAAGGTTATAAGTATACTTCGCTAAGGAATTAGGAAGGACGTAACTTTATGTTGGCCTGAACATCTTCTTCATCTTCTTCTTTAGTTAACTAGGTGCCAAGGAATTGGGTTTAGTAATTAAAAAGAAAGATCTACAATGCTTAAGGAATTATCTTGTAGTTACACTAGGCTATGGCATCATGAATCTTTGTTTGGAATTCAGAAATAAAATAGAAGTTTGCTAGCATAAATTATAAGTTATACAATGCAACCCAAATGCTTATTTTTTATCATCATCTCTTCTTTTATATTTTATGCTTTTTATGTTCTTATTCCAGAAACCAAAATGCAAAATATATCTTTTTATTTTTCTGCTTAAGCTCTAAACAAATTAGTAATTAGACACCTATCCCTGTGGGATCGACAATCTTTTATATTACGCGATAATCAATCGTGCACTTGCGATTTGGCTATCAAGTTTTTGGCGCCGTTGCCGGGGATAGGTTCTTTTTAAGTTCTTTTTATTAATTTGTTTAGTGCTGCTTTTTGTATATATAAAAAAAAAAGAAAAAAAAATATTAACTTGTGTGGTGAATAGGTGCTACTAATTTTGTCTGCTGAAATTTTGTAAGGAAATATGGCTGGAACATTTGAAGAATGGTTGGCAAAGATTCGGGCTAATCTTGAAAAAGAAGATGAAAAGAGGAAGCGCATTGTTTTCAATTTAATTGATGAGTATTACTCTGAATTAGATTGCAAGCGCGCTTCGGGATCTTTGCCCAACCGAGTGCAAGAATGGAAGGCCAGAATAATCTTGCAAGGAAGGCTGAATGCAATTTTGGGGAGGCAGCCAGTAAACCAACAAGTTCCCATTGACCCGGTAAGTGATTCTATGGACAAAATAGAGGAAAAGAAAATTGAACAAGTGGATTGCTTAGTTATTGAAAACTCAGTTTTTCTTCCCACACCGGAAGAAAAAGAACAAAATTCTTTTAAATTGTCCATAGGTGATCTTATTTGGGAAAATGGTGAGGATTATGCTGAACAGGTTTGCATTATTTTGATGACTATAAGTTGTCAAAATTTGCATGACTTAAGGGGTCTAAAACAGTTTGCAATAGACCCCGGTTGATGGAACAATTTCTGGAAGGAACCAAGTCTATCGAAGACTATAAAATCGAGCTTCTTGGGAGACAACCCATGTCCAGGTTTGAGTATTTTAAATTTAGTAATTTTTAGCTTTCTTTTGTTTTCTGTTTTATTTTCTGTGTAATTTCTGTTTTCTTCTTATTTCAAAAAAAAAAAAACAAGAAAAAGAAAAAAAGAAAGAAATTGATTCCTTGCTACAGGAAACGCCAAGATTAATATGGCAGAAGGCCTCCTATCTTTGAAGGTAGGGGGTGGAAAAATCAAGTTTTCTGTATTCCGGACTCTTAAGCATTTTGAGTCCGAGGAAGAGGATGATTTAAAGATGATGTATTCACCAAAAGAAAGAAAACTTCCCCTAATTGATTAAAAGGGAAGGTTCTATCTCGGACCTTAACAATGAGCTGGTTGGGAGACAACCCAACTTAGGATAGTTTATTTTTCTGTTTTTAATTTTTTGTAACACTCTTAATACTTGTAAGGAGAAGTCCTTCGAATACTTGATAGGAGAAGTCCTTAGAATACTTGTTGGGAGGAGTCCCTGATAATACTTGTACTATTTGTTGAAATAGTGGAAATCTTGGTGAAGCCAAGGACTGGACGTAGCCCTGTCGATTATGGGGGTGAACCAGGATAAAAAATTTGTGTGCTTTACTTTCATACTTTTATCGCTTACACGTTATACCTTAGTTCATGCTTTCATAAATAAATTATCTTGAGAACATATAACCAACTGTCAATATCCGTTAAACATTCCATGCATTCCCTCTTGTGTCATAAAAGACCTTAAAGTGTAAAATAAATAACTCCTAATAGATGGTCATTAAACTAATGTCCTCAAACAAAATTTGAAAAATGGGTCACACAATTCAAACCCCCCCTTTCTTGTGTGTTTTTTGTACCTTCATTCTTTCGTTTTTGAGTCCGCTTGGTCCACTCACTTAGGAGTTCAGTGGGTACTTCAGATATGTCAACGGACAGATTCATTCGACGGACATCACTAAACTTAATCGGAGTAGCAGAGAGATAGTCAGATGAAATGTAGTGCATCGATTCAATGGAGGGGTTGATTAGCTGCTTGTGACGCATAAGAGCGGAAATGAGAGCTCCATAGGGAAGATTGGTGTTTGGCTTTTCCAGAGTGTGGATTATGTATTGAAACATAAGATTAGGCAAATTAATTTGCTGGCAATGCTGCAGTTGGAATAGAGCCCATTGAGAGAACTTATTGACTAGGTCTCGAGATCCTTCTTTTGGCAGAACAACCTTGCTAAGAACTGCATGGGGAAAAATGCATTCTTCAACTAGGTTTTTCACACGCCGAGAAGTAGGGCTTTTTGGAATCTCCGTCCAGATAGTGAAAGGAGAGCTTTCAGTGCTTTCCCAAGATGGGGAATAGCAGATTCCTTCGAGAGGAAGGTTGAGGAGTTGAGATATGTTGCTGATGAGTATATCAACCACTTGACCCAAACAGCGTGTGCGAATGTGATTAGGGTTCATCTGGACAGCACAGTCGTAGAATTCTTGAACAAGAGGCTTGATGACTGAGGTTGTAGATGTGAAGAAGGTCTTGCTCCTGACCCTGGCTGTGGTTTTGATGACGACAAACTCATCGGCAAAAAGAAGAAAAGAAGACTTCAAAGGATCAAGCACTCAAGTCCATCAATAGTCTAGAAAAGTCTTAGTATTAGGTGAGTTATGCTTCCAAAGGTTTATTAAAGCATAAAGGCTCTTAAAACACCTAATCTAATCATGCTAAGTGTTTTCATAACTTAAAAGAAGTAGAAAACCTTAAGGCATTCTCAAAGAAACAAGTTTCTGGAAAATGGACTTCTGGGTAATCGATTACAGGTTTATGGTAATCGATTACACCAAGGCAAGTAATCGATTACTCATGAATGATAATCGATTACATGTTTGAAATTCAAATTCAAACTGAAACGGTCATTAGTGTAATCGATTACACTAAGTATGGTAATCGATTACCAGAACGAAAAAGTATGTCTTTTCATGAACCATTGTGTCCCAAACCTTTTGGAAAGGGTTGTGATGGTTCAAGGACGTTTCCCTTGCCTATATAAAGTCCATTTGAGTCCAGAAAACAAAACATACATGTAACATACACAACACACACAAGAGAACACACAACACATGAGAAAATCACATTAGGCCAAAAGTTTTGTCAAAATTAGTTCTTTTAGAACTTAAACATTCAAGAGCCTAGATTCTGAGTCCATGATCTTCATGTTCATAAGAACACATTAGTTGTTCATATCTTGAGGAACTCAGAATCGTATTATGCTTAAAAGCCTTAAAGCATAATTTCTCATGATCAATCCACTTGTATGTTAAAGGATTGATACAGCCTATTGTAAAATCTTCTTCATCCCATTCTGTAAGGTTGGGTTTTTCACCGTAGGTTTCGGTGAAGGGTTGTTGTCACTGAAAGTGGTTTACTTTCAGGATTTCGATTGAAGGCGGGTTAGTCTTCAAGGTCTGAAGGTGGTTTGCCTTCAGGAACTGAAAGCGGTTTGCTTTCAAGGGCTGTTGAAAGTGGTTTACTTTCACAGGGTGTTGGTAGAAATTCTTGGGGTCCTTGGGTTAGGAACTTGTAAGAAATTTTATCAATAGTGGAAAAATCCTCAAGGGGTTTTCTTGAGGGACTGGACGTAGCCTTCGGTGGATTGAAGGTGAACCAGGATAAAATCTTGTGTGTGATTCTCTTTATCCTTCATACTTACTTTCAAGCATTGCTCTATTCCGCTGCAAACATAGCAATTATCTCGTGATCATCTTTATCTTGAAAGTAACGATTTCGATAAGGCGAAAATCGGGGCAACACTGATTCACCCCCCCTCTCAGGTTGCTATCTGTTCTAACAATTTGTATCAGAGCGGAAGTTTAGGTAAGTTATTCCTAAGATCCGGGAAAAGATGGCATCCTCTTCCAATCATGGAACAAATGAAGGATTCAACATAAACAGGCCACCATTCTTCAATGGAGAACATTATGACTTCTGGAAAATCAAGATGAAGATATTCATAAAGTCATTAGACTCAGGAATATGGAAAGCCATTGAAGAAGGACCCTTTGTGCCTGTAACAACAAATGAAGAAGGAACTTCACAACCAAAATCAGAAAGTACTTGGAGTGAAGAAGAAAAGAAGAAGGTTCAATATGATCTCAAAGGAATGAACATCCTTACATCTGCTCTTGGCATGGACGAATTTTTCAGAGTATCAACGTGCACTTCATCAAAAGAAATATGGGATACGTTGATGGTGACTCATGAAGGAACAGATGAAGTCAAGAGATCAAAGATCAATACTCTTTCTCAGGAATATGAAATGTTCAGAATGCTTCCAGGAGAAAAGGTACTAGATATGCAAAAACGATTCACTCATTTAATTAATCATTTGATTGCTCTTGGAAAACAATTTTCAAATAGTGACTTGAACATGAAAGTTCTAAGATCACTTACAAGAGTATGGCAACCAAAAGTCACAGCCATCTCTGAGAAGAAGAGTTTATCAAATATATCTCTTGCAACTCTGTTTGGAAAACTCCAAGAACATGAGTTGGAATTGAATCGTTTAGAAGAGCATGAACAACATGAGAAGAAGTATCGATCAATATCCTTAAAGGAAAAGGAAAGCATCAAAGAAGATTATGATGCAGATTCTGAAGAAGAAGATGAAAATTTGAATCTTCTAGTCAAGAACTTTGGAAAGTTTCTTAAAAGAAAAAGTGTCAAATTCAACAATAAATCTTTCCAAAGAAACAATGATCCCTCTTCGTCACAAAAGATCACATGTTTCGAATGTGGTAAACCTGGACACTTCAAATCAGATTGTCCAAATCTTCAGAAAAAGAGACATGGTCTAAGAGAAAAGTTTGAAAAGAAGGATCAACCAACACGAAAAGCATATTTGGCTTGGGATGATAACGAAGTAAGTTCATCTTCAGAATCTGACAAAGAAGAAGCACAAGTTGCTTTAATGGCCTCACATGATTCAGACATTGAAGATTCCCAAGTTAGTGATAATTCTATGTCTCCTCATGATTTAAAATTTGCTATGGAAAACATGTTTAAATTATGTCAAGAATTTTCCAAGATTAGCACAAAGCAAAATGAATTTATTTCTTCTCTAGAAAGTAAGTGTAAAACCTTACAGGAGGAATTAGACATAGTGAAATCTAAAGTAGATACTACACACAAGTGTACCAAGTGTAGTTCTTTAGAAGAAAAGATAGGTGATCTTCAACTCAGGGTAAATAACTTCAATAAAGGAAAACAGAAGTTAGATGATATTCTAAGTGTTCAAAGACATTCAAACAATAAATCAGGATTAGGATATACTTCTCACCCAAAGACAAAAGAGGTTAGGAAAACTGCGTTTGTAAGACCAAACCACGTGATAGGATCTTCTAGTAACAATAAGATTAATCCTGTTAGGAGTACAAACAATAGGAAGAATAATCAAAATAGACTTCCTAAGAAGATTCACCCCTTTCCTAGACAAACCTCTAGTTACAATCATTACTCTTGCACATATTGTAACAAAGTAGGACATACCCCTAGTAGATGTTATTACAAACATGTAGGAGTACCAAATAGGGAGTACATTTGGGTTAGAAAGGATGTTAACTTAGAAGAACCCAAGACTTGTTGGGTTCCTAATACCCATGTCTGAACTTTGTCATGTAGGTGTATATGAAAGCAGCAAAGGATTTATGGTATCTTGATAGTGGCTGCTCATCACACATGACAGGAGACAAAACCAAATTTTCATTTCTTATACCTAGAGAAAAAGGTTTTGTCACATATGGTAACAACCAAAAGGGAAAGATACTCGGTATTGGAAGAATAGGCACACCCCCTCAAACAGTCATCGATAAAGTTCTTTACGTTGATGGTTTGATGCATAATCTTCTGAGTATTAGTCAACTATGTGATAAGGGTTTGAAAGTAGGTTTTATTGATGATATATGTGTAGTAAAAGATGTGAGAACTAAAGAGATTAAGTTTTCTGGGTATAAAGTAAACAAAGTCTTCATGATCTCATTGGAAGAAATTCCACAAAATATGAGATGCCTTTTGGCCAAGAACAATAGTGACTCATGGCTATGGCATAGAAGACTTGCTCATATTCACATAGATCATTTAAACAAACTAGTCAAACATGATCTGGTTATTGGGCTTCCAAAGATGAAATTCGAAAAAGACAAGCTTTGTGATGCATGTCAAAAGGGGAAGCAAACCAGAACATCCTTCAAACCTAAGAACATAGTTTCGACTTCAAGACCCCTTCAATTGTTACATATGTATTTGTTCGGACCATCTAGAACAAAAAGCCTCGGAGGTAATTTCTATGCACTTGTTATTGTTGATGATTTCTCTAGATTCACTTGGACTTTATTTCTACCTCATAAGAATGAAGCCTTCAATGCATTCAAAAGATATGCAAGGCTAGTTCAAAATGAGAAGTCTTTGAAGATCTCTTCTATTAGAAGTGATCATGGTGGAGAATTTCAGAATCAACAATTCCAAGAACTATGTGATGAAAATGGAATATCACATAATTTCTCTACTCCGAGAACACCACATCAAAATGGTGTTGTAGAAAGGAAGAATATCTAGATTACTTGAAGAATTAGCAAGGACAATGCTAAGTGAATCAAGTCTCCCTAAATACTTCTGGGCTGATGCTGTAAGTACTGCTTGCTATGTTTCCAATAGAGTTCTTATTAGACCTATTCTTAAGAAAACCCCCTATGAACTCTACAAAGGAAGGAAACCAAATATCTCTCATCTACATGCTTTTGGATCAAAATGCTTTGTCTTGAATAATGGAAAGGAAAACCTTGGTAAGTTTGATGAAAAATCTGATGAAGGTATATTCCTTGGATATTCTTTAACAAGCAAAGCATATAGAGTCTTTAACAAGAAAACTCTATCCGTGGAAGAATCCATACATGTTTCTTTTGATGAATCTAAATCTTCAATAGAAGATAAAGTCAATCTTCCGAATAATGAAGAAGATGACATCATTATAAATGAAGATTCTCAAAAAGATGGAGATCATAATCCAATACAGGAAGAGCACATTGAAGATAATACTTATCAACTTCCAAAAGAATGGAGAACCCATAGGGATCATCCAGTTGATAATATTATTGGTGATATTTCTAGAGGCGTTTCTACAAGGCTACGCTTGAATGATTCAGTTTTGAATATGACCTTTGTCTCTCAGATAGAACCACAAAAGTAAATGATGCTCTAGAGGATGAGTATTGGATTGTAGCAATGCAGGAAGAATTAAACCAATTTGAAAGGAATCAAGTTTGGGAACTTGTCCCTAAGCCTAGTGATAAACACATTATTGGAACAAAGTGGGTATTTAGGAATAAGTTAGATGAAAATGGTATTATAGTTAGAAACAAAGCAAGATTAGTTGCTCAAGGTTATAATCAAGAAGAAGGTATAGATTTTGATGAAACATATGCACCCGTAGCAAGGTTAGAAGCCATAAGATTGCTATTAGCGTATGCTTGCTCTTTAAACTTCCCATTGTATCAAATGGACGTCAAAAGTGCCTTCCTGAACGGATATATTCAAGAAGAAGTGTATGTGAAGCAACCTCCAGGATTTGAAGATCCAAAGTTTCCTTCACATGTCTTCAGACTAAAGAAAGCACTCTATGGTCTTAAGCAAGCCCCTCGTGCATGGTATGATAGGTTAAGTACTTTCCTTTGTGATAAAGGATTTCAAAAAGGTAAGGCTGATACAACCTTGTTCATCAAAAGAACCAAAGGTACTACCTTACTTGTTCAAATTTATGTTGATGATATTATCTTTGGTGCAACTAACGAATCTCTTTGCAAAGATTTCTCTAACATGATGCAAGAAGAATTTGAGATGTCCATGATGGGACAATTAAATTTCTTTCTTGGTTTGCAAATCAAGCAATCAAATGATGGAATATTCATCAATCAATCAAAGTTTTGCAAGGAATTATTAAAGAAATATGATTTAGATGATTACAAAGCCATAGCCACACCAATGGGGTCTAACACATATCTAGATCAAGACGAATCCGATGTTCAAGTTGATATCACTAAATATAGAGGTATGATCGGATCTCTTCTGTACTTAACTGCAAGTAGACCTGATATTATGTTTAGCGTATGTCTATGTGCTAGATATCAAGCATCTCCTAGGGAATCACATTTGAGTTCTGTTAAGCGGATTTTCAAATATTTGAAAGGAACTACAAATGTTGGTTTGTGGTATCCCAAAGGAAGTGTTTGTGATTTGATTGGATATTCTGATTCTGATTATGCTGGTTGTAAAACTGAAAGAAAAAGTACAAGTGGTACTTGTCACTTGTTAGGAAATGCCCTTGTTTCTTGGTCTTGTAAGAAACAAGCATGTGTTGCTCTAAGTACTGCAGAAGCAGAATATATTGCTGCAGGAAGTTGTTGTGCACAAACTCTATGGCTCAAACAACAACTCAAAGATTATGGCTTAGAGCTGGGCTGCATTTCTATCAAATGTGACAACACAAGTGCCATTAATCTCACTAAAAACCCTATCATGCATTCTCAAACTAAGCATATTGATATACGACATCATTTTCTTCGAGATCATGTTATGAGGAAAGATATAGAGATTTCTTTTGTGGATACACATAATCAATTAGCATATATCTTTACTAAACCTCTTCCTAAGGAATCTTTTTATAAGATAAGAAGAGAATTAGGCATTTTAGATGAGCATGATATTTAAGTTAACATGTTATTTGCACGATCTTTATGATAAATATGTGTTTACATGCCTTTAGATAGATTATGTAATTCAGTGTTTTATAGGAAAAGTGTTACATAAGTCACTAGAAGCCTAGAACTTATAAAAATTGTTATAATAATCGATTATCCATACTCTACAGTCCTCGTGCCTGTTGGAATCATTTGAGTAATCGATTATCTCAACTGCTATAATCGATTACATGGTCAAAATTTGAATTCTTTCAAATTTTCAACTGCTGTAATCGATTACTCAAACTGCTGTAATCGATTACTCAAACTGCTGTAATCGATTACATTCTCAACCTACTTATACCAGCCTTTGATCTTATTCAGGTTTGTCTTCTTATCCTCCTCATTCGGATCTTTCCAAAATGTCTTCCCTACCTTGTCTATCTTCAGCCTTTTGTCCCCATAATCCTTTGAACTTCTCACGCCTTCTTCCTACTTCTGCCGAGAAAACTAGGTTCATTTCTCACTTTCTCAAACAAACAATTCGAACCCCCTCTTATGCCAACTTAGATTCCTTCATCGAAGCCGGTCTCACCTTCCCTGCTTTGCTAGGAGATCAATATCTTGATAATTTCATTACATCATCCACCCCCTATTATCCAGAGTTAGTCAAGGTATTCTATTGTAACTTGGAAGTTGATGGCACCATTCTTACCTCTTCTGTAAAAGGGACTACCATTCAGTACTCTCTTATATCTCTTGGCAAGTGTCTAGGCCTTCCATTCACTGGTGCTGAATTGGGACCAAATTTGCCCTGCCCCTGGCCTGACTATAGTTCTGACTCCTTTTATCGCACTTTGTGCCGCTTTACTCCTTCAGAGGTTCAGAAACTTCATCCTCCTCGTACCAAAACCTGCCCCTTTCATGTTGATGTCCTTACCACAACCAATCACTTGCTTCATTATTTTGTCCATCACATTCTTCTGCCTCAGGAAGATCTTCATGCTCACATTAGCGAGTTAGAACTCCAAGTTTTATATGGCATCCTTCATGGTCACGCCATTAACTGGACCTTCCTGGTAATGCATCATATGCTTACTTGCAGAACTAAAGCACAATCATTTCCCTATGCTCCCAGTGTCACTCGTCTTCTCCTTCAATCTGGGGTTCCTATTGCTGACTCCCATGATGTGCGCTCTTCAAATTACATTTGTGTAAATTCTAGGATACTATCGAGTTTAGGCTTGTTTCACGATTATGGAATCGATACTCTTTCCTGGTTACTTCATTATGATGGTGTTAACACCTTGACCGCTGATGAAGACATATCTGACGACTCTTAGTTTCTATCAGCTTTTGTATCCGTTCTTATTGCTGTTTGTAACTTTTGTATTTGCTTCCTTATATATATATATATATATATATATATATATATATATAAGTACTGGTTATGTGTGTTTTATTCATAGTTTCCATATTTACCCCCAACCCCCAATACTTCATTTTGCTTTATATACTTGTATGGATGTCTGCCTATACTTTTTGGCCTTTTCTTCTTTTTGATGAAGTCAAAAGGGGGAGAAAGGTTCCGTGCTTTTAAAGATCATATGCAGGAATTCAACAAGTACATTAGAAAGGGGGAGAAAAATCAAATATACTAGATTCCATCAAACAGGGGGAGTTTTGCATCACACATGCACATATGATCTTCAAAGTTTCAAGTATGTGTTTGCCATCATCAAAAAGGGGGAGATTGTGAAGAAGGTCTTGCTCCTGACCCTGGCTGTGGTTTTGATGACGACAAACTCATCGGCAAAAAGAAGAAAAGAAGACTTCAAAGAATCAAGCACTCAAGTCCATCAATAGTCTAGAAGTCTTAGTATTAGGTGAGTTATGCTTCCAAAGGTTTATTAAAGCATAAAGGCTCTTAAAACACCTAATCTAATCATGCTAAGTGTTTTCACTTAAAAGAAGTAGAAAACCTTAAGGCATTCTCAAAGAAACAAGTTTCTGGAAAATGGACTTCTGGGTAATCGATTACAGGTTTATGGTAATCGATTACACCAAGGCAAGTAATCGATTACTCATGAATGATAATCGATTACATGTTTGAAATTCAAATTCAAACTGAAACGGTCATTAGTGTAATCGATTACACTAAGTATGGTAATCGATTACCAGAACGAAAAAGTATGTCTTTTCATGAACCATTGTGTCCCAAACCTTTTGGAAAGGGTTGTGATGGTTCAAGGACGTTTCCCTTGCCTATATAAAGTCCATTTGAGTCCAGAAAACAAAACATACATGTAACATACACAACACACACAAGAGAACACACAACACATGAGAAAATCACATTAGGCCAAAAGTTTTGTCAAAATTAGTTCTTTTAGAACTTAAACATTCAAGAGCCTAGATTCTGAGTCCATGATCTTCATGTTCATAAGAACACATTAGTTGTTCATATCTTGAGGAACTCAGAATCGTATTATGCTTAAAAGCCTTAAAGCATAATTTCTCATGATCAATCCACTTGTATGTTAAAGGATTGATACAGCCTATTGTAAAATCTTCTTCATCCCATTCTGTAAGGTTGGGTTTTTCACCGTAGGTTTCGGTGAAGGGTTGTTGTCACTGAAAGTGGTTTACTTTCAGGATTTCGATTGAAGGCAGGTTAGTCTTCAAGGTCTGAAGGTGGTTTGCCTTCAGGAACTGAAAGCGGTTTGCTTTCAAGGGTTGTTGAAAGTGGTTTACTTTCACAGGGTGTTGGTAGAAATTCTTGGGGTCCTTGGGTTAGGAACTTGTAAGAAATTTTATCAATAGTGGAAAAATCCTCAAGGGGTTTTCTTGAGGGACTGGACGTAGCCTTCGGTGGATTGAAGGTGAACCAGGATAAAATCTTGTGTGTGATTCTCTTTATCCTTCATACTTACTTTCAAGCATTGCTCTATTCCGCTGCAAACATAGCAATTATCTCGTGATCATCTTTATCTTGAAAGTAACGATTTCGATAAGGCGAAAATCGGGGCAACACTGATTCACCCCCCCCTCTCAGGTTGCTATCTGTTCTAACAATTGGTATCAGAGCGGAAGTTTAGGTAAGTTATTCCTAAGATCCGGGAAAAGATGGCATCCTCTTCCAATCATGGAACAAATGAAGGATTCAACATAAATAGGCCACCATTCTTCAATGGAGAACATTATGACTTCTGGAAAATCAAGATGAAGATATTCATAAAGTCATTAGACTCAGGATTATGGAAAGCCATTGAAGAAGGACCCTTTGTGCCTGTAACAACAAATGAAGAAGGAACTTCACAACCAAAATCAGAAAGTACTTGGAGTGAAGAAGAAAAGAAGAAGGTTCAATATGATCTCAAAGGAATGAACATCCTTACATCTGCTCTTGGCATGGACGAATTTTTCAGAGTATCAACGTGCACTTCATCAAAAGAAATATGGGATACGTTGATGGTGACTCATGAAGGAACAGATGAAGTCAAGAGATCAAAGATCAATACTCTTTCTCAGGAATATGAAATGTTCAGAATGCTTCCAGGAGAAAAGGTACTAGATATGCAAAAACGATTCACTCATTTCATTAATCATTTGATTGCTCTTGGAAAACAATTTTCAAATAGTGAGCGAACAAACCCTGAAATCGACCGAAAACCCTGAAATAGGCCAAAAGCCCTAAAGTTGATCAGAAAACCCTAAAGCATGCCTGAAACCCTACAATAAGCCGAAAACCCTAAAATCAGTCTAAAAGCACCAAAAATCGGTCTAAAACCCTATAATAAGCCGAAAACCCTAAAATCGGTCTAAAAGCCTAGAGCCTACACAAAAACTAAAAATTTGAACCGAAGCCCTTAAATAGTCCAAGTACCCTATATTATAGTCTGCGGAAAATCCCAAAAATCGGTCAGAAACCCTGAAATCGGACAAATCCCTAAAATTGATCAGAAAGCCCTAAAACCGGCCTAAAACCCTATAATAAATTGAAAACCCTAAAATTAGTCTAAAATCCTAGAGTCTACAGAAAAACCCTAAAATTGACCTAGAGCCCTTAAATGGTCCAACTACACTATGCTATAGTCTGCGGAAAAACCCTGAAATCGTCCAAAAGCCTTGAAGTTGATCAGAAAACCCTAAGGCTAGCATAAAACCCTGCAATAATTCGAAAACCCTAAAATGAGTCTAAAAGCACCAAAAATCGGCCTAAAACCCTATAATAAGCCGAAAACCCTAAAATCAGCCTAAAAGCCTAGAATCTACAGAAAAACCATAAAATGACCCGAAGCCCTTAAATCATCCAAATAACCTATGCTATAGTCAGCGGAAAAACCCAGAAATCGTTCGAAAACCCTCAAATTGTCAAATAGCCCTAAAGTTGATCCAAAAACCCTATAGCCGGCCTTAAACCCTATAATAAGCCGAAAACCCTAAAATCAGTCTAATAGCGTAGAGTCTACAAAAAAACCATAAAAATGACTTGGAGCCCTTAAATAGTCCAAATACGATATGCTACAGTCAGCAGAAAAACCCTGAAATCGGACGAAAACCCTGAAATCGGCCAAAACCCTAAAGTTGATTAGAAAACACTAAAGTCGGCCTAATACCCTACAATAAGCTGAAAACCCTAAAATAATCTAAAAGTCCAAATGCCGGCCTAAAACCCTATAATAAGCCAAAAAACCCTAAAACCAGTCTAAAAGCCTAGAGTCTACAGATAAACCATAAAAATGACCCGGAGCCCTTATATCGTCAAATACCCTGTGCTATAGTCTGCGTAAAAACCCTAAAATCGTTCGAAAACCATAAAATTGACAAAAGCCCTAAAGTTGATTAGAAAACCCTAAAGCCAGCCTAAAACCCTATAATAAGCCGAAAAACCTAAAATAAGTCTAAAAGCCCTAAATCTGGCCTTAAACCCAAAATAGGGTGAAAACCATAAAATCAGTTTAAAAGCCTAGATTCTACAAAAAAAACCATAAATTTACCCGGAGCCCTTAAATCGTCCAAAAAGACTATATTAACGTCTGCAGAAAAACCCTGCAATTGGCCGAAAACCCAAAAGTTGATTAGAAAACCCTAAAGTCGGCCAAAAATCCTATAATAAGCCGAAAATCCTAAAATTAGTCTAAGAACCTAGAGTCTGCAGAAAAACCATAAAATTGACCCGGAGCCCTTAAATCGTCCAAACACCGAATACTATAGGCAGCGGAAAAACCCTGAAATCGGCCAAAAGCCCTAAAGTTGATCAAAAAGCCCTAAAGCAGGCCAAAAACCCTATAATAAGCCGAAAACCCTAAAATAAGTCTAAAAGCCTAGAGTCTACAAAAAAACCATATAAATGACCCGGAGCCCTTAAATCGTCCAAATACCCTATGCTATAGTGAGCGAACAAACCCTGAAATCGACCGAAAACCCTGAAATAGGCCAAAAGCCCTAAAGTTGATCAGAAAACCCTAAAGCATGCCTGAAACCCTACAATAAGCCGAAAACCCTAAAATCAGTCTAAAAGCACCAAAAATCGGTCTAAAACCCTATAATAAGCCGAAAACCCTAAAATCGGTCTAAAAGCCTAGAGCCTACACAAAAACTAAAAAATTGAACCGAAGCCCTTAAATAGTCCAAGTACCCTATATTATAGTCTGCGGAAAATCCCAAAAATCGGTCAGAAACCCTGAAATTGGACAAATCCCTAAAATTGATCAGAAAGCCCTAAAACCGGCCTAAAACCCTATAATAAATTGAAAACCCTAAAATTAGTCTAAAATCCTAGAGTCTACAGAAAAACCCTAAAATTGACCTAGAGCCCTTAAATGGTCCAAATACCTTATGCTATAGTCTGCGGAAAAACCCTGAAATCGGCCGAAAACCCTGAAATCGTCCAAAAGCCTTGAAGTTGATCAGAAAACCCTAAGGCTAGCATAAAACCCTACAATAAGCCGAAAACCCTAAAATCAGTCTAAAAGCACAAAAAATCGGCCTAAAACCCTATAATAAGCCGAAAACCCTAAAATCAGCCTAAAAGCCTAGAATCTACAGAAAAACCATAAAACGACCCGAAGCCCTTAAATCATCCAAATACCCTATGCTATAGTCAGCGGAAAAACCCAGAAATCGTCCGAAAACCCTCAAATTGTCAAATAGCCCTAAAGTTGATCCAAAAAAACCTTAAGCCGGCCTTAAACCCTATAATAAGCCGAAAACCCTAAAATCAGTCTAATAGCGTAGAGTCTACAAAAAATCCATAAAAATGACTTGGAGCCCTTAAATAGTCCAAATACGCTATGCTACAGTCAGTAGAAAAACCCTGAAACCGGACGAAAACCCTGAAATCGGCCAAAAGCCCCAAAAACCGGCCTAATACCCTATTATAAGCCAAAAAACCCTAAAATCAGTCTAAAAGCCTAAAGTCTACAGAAAAACCATAAAATTGACCCGGAGCCCTTAAATCGTCCAAACACCCAATACTATAGGCAGCGGAAAAACCCTGAAATCAGCCAAAAGCCCTAAAGGGGTTCAGAAAGCCCTAAAGCCGGCCAAAAACCCTATAATAAGCCGAAAACCCTAAAATCAGTCTAAATGCCTAGAGTCTACAGAAAAACCATAAAAATGACCCGGAGCCCTTAAATCGTCCAAATACCCTATGCTATAGTGAGCGGAAAAACCCTGAAATAGGCCAAAAGCCCTAAAGTTGATCATAAAACCCTAAAGCATGCCTGAAACCCTACAATAAGCCGAAAACCCTAAAATCAGACTAAAAGCACCAAAAACCGGCCTAAAACCCTATAATTAGGCGAAAACCCTAAAATCAGTCGAAAAGCCTAGAGCCTACACAAAAACCAAAATATTGACCCGGAGCTCTTAAATAGTCCAAATACCCCATATTATAGTCAGTAGAAAATCCCAAAAATCGGTCGGAAACCCTCGAATCGGACGAAATCTCTAATGTTGTTCAGAAAGCCCAAAGGCCGGCCTAAAACCCTACAATAAATCGAAAACCCTAAAATTAGTCTAAAATCATAGAGTCTACAGAAAAACCCTAAAATTGACCCGGAGCCCTTAAATTGTCCAAATACACTATGCTATAGTCTGCGGAAAAACCCTGAAATCGGCCGAAAACCCTGAAATCGGCCAAAAGCCTTGAAGTTGATTAGAAAACCCTAAGGCTGGCATAAAACCCTACAATAACCCGAAAACCCTAAAATCAGTCTAAAAGCACGAAAAATCGGCCTAAAACCCTAAAATCAGCCTAAAAGCCTAGAATCTACAGAAAAACCATAAAATGACCCGAAGCCCTTAAATCATCCAAATACCCTATGCTATAGTCAGCGGAAAAACCCAAAAATCGTCAGAAAACCCTCAAATTGTCAAATAGCTCTAAAGTTGATCCAAAAACCCTAAAGCCGGCCTTAAACCCTATAATAAGCCAAAAACCCTAAAATCAGTCTAATAGCGTAGAGTCTACAAAAAAACCATAAAAATGACTTGGAGCCCTTGAATAGTTTAAATACGATATGCTACAGTCAGCAAAAAACCTTGAAATCGGACGAAAAACCCTGAAATCGGCCAAAAGCCCTAAAGTTGATTAGAAAACCCTAAAGTCGGCCTAATACCCTACAATAAGCTGAAACCCTAAAATCAGTCTAAAAGCCCAAATGCCGGCCTAAAACCCTATAATAATAAAAAAACCCTAAAACCAGTCTAAAAGCCTGAAGTCTACAAATAAACCATAAAAATGACCCGGAGCCCTTAAATTGTCAAATACCCTGTGCTATAGTCTGCGTAAAAACCCTAAAATCGTTCGAAAACCATAAAACTGACAAAAGCCCTTAAGTTGATTAGAAAACCCTAAAGCCAGCCTAAAACCCTATAATAAGCCGAAAACCCTAAAATAAGTCTAAAAGCCTAGAATCTACAGAAAAACCATATAAATGACCCGGAGCCCTTAAATCGTCCAAATACCTATGCAATAGTGAGCGAAAAAACCCTGAAATCGACCGAAAACCCTGAAATAGGCCAAAAGCCCTAAAGTTGATCAGAAAACCCTAAAACATGCCTGAAACCCTACAATAAGCCGAAAACCTAAAATCAGTCTAAAACCTTATAATAAGCCGAAAACCCTAAAATCGGTATACAAGCCTAGAGCCAACACAAAAACCGAAAAATTGACCTGGAGCCCTTAAATAGTCCAAGTAACCTATATTATAGTCTGCGAAAAATCCCAAAAATCGTTCGGAAACCCTAAAATCGGACGAAAAATCCCTAAAATCGGTCGGAAAGCCCTAAAGCTAGCCTAAAACCCTATAATAAATCGAAAACCCTAAAATTAGTCTAAAATCCTAGAGTTTACAGAAAAACCCTAAAATTGACCTAGAGCCCTTAAATCGTCCAAATACCCTATGCTGTAGTCTGCGGAAAAACCCTGAAATCGGCCGAAAAACTTGAAATCGGCCAAAAGCCTTGAAGTTGATCAGAAAACCCTAAGGCTGGCATAAAACCCTACAATAAGCCGAAAACACTAAAATCAGTCTAAAAGCACAAAAAATCGGCCTAAAACCCTATAATAAGCCGAAAACCCTAAAATCAGCCTAAAAGCCTAGAATCTACAGAAAAACCATAAAACGACCCGAAGCCCTTAAATCATCCAAATACCCTATGCTATAGTCAGCGGAAAAACCCAGAAATCGTCCGAAAACCCTCAAATTGTCAAATAGCCCTAAAGTTGATCCAAAAACCCATAAGCCGGCCTTAAACCCTATAATAAGCCGAAAACCCTAAAATCAATCTAATAGCGTAGAGTCTACAAAAAAACCATAAAAATGACTTGGAGCCCTTAAATAGTCCAAATACGCTATGCTACAGTCAGCAGAAAAACCCTGAAATCGGACGAAAACCCTGAAATCAGCCAAAAGCCCTAAAGTTAATTAGAAACCCCTAAAGTCGGCCTAATACCTTACAATAAGCCGAAAACCCTAAAATCAATCTAAAAGCCTAGAGTCTACAGATAAACCATAAAAATGACCTGGAGCCCTTAAATCGTCAAATACCCTATGCTATATAGTCTGCGTAAAAACCCTAAAATCGAGCGAAAACCCTAAAATCGGCCAAAAGCCCTAAAGTTGATTAGAAAAACCTAAAGCCGGCCTAAAACCTATAAAAAGCCGAAAATCAGTATGAAAGCTCTAAATCCGGCCTAAAACACTTAAATAGGGCGAAAACCCTAAAATCAGTTTAAAAGCCTAGAGTCTACAGTACCCGGAGCCCTTAAATCGTCCAAAAAGACTATATTAACGTCTGCGGAAAAACCCTGCAATTGGCCGAAAACCCAAAAGTTGATTAGAAAACCCTAAAGTCGGCCAAAAATCCTATAATAAACCGAAAATCCTAAAATTAGTCTAAGAGCCTAGAGTCTACAAAAAAACCATAAAATTGACCCGGAGCCCTTAAAACATCCAAACACCCAATACTATAGGCAGTGGAAAAACCCTGAAATCGGCCAACAGGCCTAAAGTTGATCAGAAAGCCCAAAGCCGACTTAAAACCCTAAAATTATTATAAAAGCCTAGAGTCTACAGAAAAACCATAAAAATGACCCGCAGCCCTTAAATCGTCCAAATTCCCTATGCTATAGTGAGCGGAAAAACCCTGAAATCGACCGAAAACCCTAAAATCAGTCTAAAAGCACAAAAAATAGGCCTAAAACCCTACAATAAGCCGAGAACCCTAAAATCAGTCTAAAAGCCTAGAGTCTACACAAAAACCAAAAAATTGACCCGAGCCCTTAAATGGTCCAAATACCATATATTATAGTCTGCGGAAAAACCCAAAAATCGGTCGGAAACCCTGAAATCGGAGGAAATCGCTAAAGTTGATCAGAAAGCCCTAAAGTCGGCCTAAAACCCTATAATAAATCAAAAACCCTAAAATTAGTCTAAAAGCCTAGAGTCTACAGAAAAACCCTAAAATTGACCCGGAGCCCTTTAATCGTCCAAATACCCTATGCTATAGTCTGCGGAAAAACCCTGAAATCGGCCAAAAGCCCTGAAGTTGATCAGAAAACCCTAAGGCTGGCATAAAACCCTACAATAAGCCGAAAACCCTAAAATCAGTCTAAAAGCACCAAAAATCGGCCTAAGACCCTATAATAAGCCGAAAACCCTAAAATCAGCCTAAAAGCCTAGAATCTACAAAAAAACCATAAAATGACCTGAAGCCCTTAAATCATCCAAATACCCTATGCTATAGTCAGTGAAAAGCCCAGAAATTGTCCGAAAACACTGAAATTGTCATATAGCCCTAAAGTTGATCTTAAAACCCTAAAGCCAGCCTTAAACCCTATAATAAGCCGAAAACCCTAAAATCAGTCTAAAATCCCTAAAGCCGGCCTAAGACCCAAAAACCCGAAAACACTAAAATCAATCTAAAAGCCTAGAGTCTACAGAAAAACCATAAAATTGACCTGGAGACATTAAATAGTTCGAATACCCTATACAATAGTCCGCGGAAAAACTCTTCAATCATTCAAAAGCCCTAAAGTTGATCAGAAAGCCCTAAAGTCGGCCTTAAACCCTTTAAGAAGCCAAAAACCCTAAAATCTGACTAAAAGCCTAGAGTCTATAGAAAAACCATAAAACTAACCCGGAGCCCTTAAATCATCTAAATACCGTATACTATAATCAGCGGAAAAACCCCGAAATCAGCCGAAAACCCTAAAATTAGCCAAAAGCCCTAAAGTTGGTCAGAAAGCCTTAAAGTAAGCCTAAAACCCTACATAAGCCGTACTACGTAAAATGAGTCTAAAAGCCATAAACTTGATCCGTAGCCCATAAATATTCCAAATACCCTATACTATAACTAGCGGAAAAACCCTGAAATCGGCCGAAACCCTGAAATTGGCCATAAGCCCTAAAGTTGTTCAGAAAACCCTAAAGCCGGCCTAAAACCCTATATTAAGTCGAAAACCCTAAAATTTGTCTAATTGCCTTTAGTCTACAGAAAAACCATAAAATGACCCAAAGCACTTAAATCGTCCAAATACCCTATGCTATCGTCAGTGGAAAAACCTGAAATATGCCGAAAACCCTAAAATCAGTCTAAAAGCACCAAAAGCTGTCCTATAACCCTATAATAAGCCGAATACCCTAAACTCAGTCTAAAAGCCTTGAGTCTACACAAAATCCAAAAAATTGACCCGGAGCCCTTAAATAGTACAAATACCCTATACTATAGTGAGCGGAAAAACCTTGATATCGGTCGAAAACCCTGAAATCGGTCAAAAGCCTTAAAGTTGATCAAAAAACCCTTAAGCCGGCTTAAAACCCTACAATAAGCCGAAAACCCTAAAATCAGTTTAAAAGCACCAAAAGGCGGCCTAAAACCCTATATTAAGCCGAATACTTTAAAATCAGTCTAAAAGCCTACAGTCTACACAAAAACCAATAAATTGACCCGGAGCACTTAAATAGTCCAAATATCCTATACTATAGTTAGCGGAAGACTCTGAAATCGGCCGGAAACACTGAAATCGCCCAAAAGCCCTAAAGTTGATCAGAAAACCCTAAAGCCGCCCTCAAAACCCTATTATAAGCCGAAAACCTTAAAATCAGTCTAAAAGCCCTTAATCTGGCCTAAAACACTAAAATATGGCGAAAACGTTTAAATCAGTGTAAAAGCCTATAGTCTACAGAAAAACTATATAATTGATTCGGAGCCCTTAAATTGTCCAAAAAGACTATACTATATTCTGCGGAAAAACCCTGAAATCGGCCAAAAACCCAAAAGTTGATTAGCAAACCCTAAAGCCGCCCTAAAACCCTATAATAAGCTGATAACCCTAAAATAAGTCTAAGAGCCTAAAGTCTACAGAAAAAATCATAAAATTGACCCGGAGCCCCCAAATCGTCCAAACACCCTAAACTATAGTCAGCGCAAAGACCGTGAAATCGGCAGAAAATCCTAAAATCGGCCAAAAGCCCTAAAGTTGATCAAAAAAACCTAAATTCAGCCTAAAACCCTATAATAAGCCGAAAACCTTAAATTCAATGTAAAAGCGTAGAGTCTGCAGAAAAACCATAAAAATGACCCGGAGCCCTTAAATCATCCAAATACCCTATGCTATAGTGAGCGGAAAATCCCTGAAATCGACCGAAAACCCTGAAATAGGCCGAAAGCCCTAGTTGATCAGAAATCCCTAAAGCATGCCTGAAACCCTACAATAAGCCGAAAACCCTAAAATCAGTCTAATAGCCTAGAGTCTACAAAAAAAACCATAAAAATGATTCGGAGGCCTTAAATGGTCTAAACACCCTATGCTATAGTCAACGGAAAAACCTTGAAATCGATCGAAAACCCTGAATTTGCAAAAAAGCCCTAAAGTTGATCAGAAAACCCTAAAGTCAACCTAAAACTCTATAATAAGCCGAAAACACTAAAATCAGTCTAAAATTCCTTAAGCTGGCCTCAAACCCTAAAATAATCCGAAAACCCTAAAATTAGTCTAAAAGCCTAGAGTTTACCGAAAAATCATAAAATTGACCCGGAGCCCTTAAATCGTCCAAAAACCCTAAACTAGTCAGCGAAAAAACGCTGAAATCGGCCAAAAACGCTGAAATTGTCCAAAATCCCTAAAGTAGATCAGAAAACCCTAGATCCGGCCTAAAACCCTACAATAAGCAGAAAACCCTAAAATCAATCTAAAAGCTCTAAAGTCGGCATAAAACCCTATAAGAAGCCGAAAACCCTAAAATCAATCTAAAAGCCTAGAGTCTATAGAATAACCATAAAATTGACCCGGAGCTCTTAAATCATCCTATTACCCTATACTATAGTTAGTAGAAAAACCCTGAAATATGCCGAAAACACTAAAATAAGCCAAAAACCTTGAAATTGGACTAAAGCCCTAAATTTGATCAGAAAGCCCTAAAGATGGCCTAAAACCCTATAATAAGCCGAAAACCCTAAAATCAGCCTAAAAGCCTAGAATCTACAGAAAAACCATAAAATTAACTCGGAGCCCTTAAATCGTCTAAATACCCCATACTATATAGTCAGCGAAAAAACCCTGAAATCGGCCGAAAACCCTGAAATCGGCCAAAAGCCCTAAAGTTGATCAGAAAGCCCTAAAGCCGCCTTAAAACCCTATAATAATATAAAAACCCTAAAATTAGTCTAAAAGCCTAGAGTCTATAGAAAAACCCTAAAATTGACCTGGAGCCCTTAAATCGTCCAAATAAACTATACTATAGTCAGTGGAAACACTCTGAAATCGGCCAAAAGCCCTAAAGTTGATCAGAAAGCCCTAAAGCCGCCTTAAAACCCTATAATAATATGAAAACCCTAGAGTCTACAGAAAAACCCTAAAATTGACCCGGAGCCCTTAAATCGTCCAAATACCCTATACTATAGTCAGCAGAAACACTCTGAAATCGGCCAAAAGCCCTAAAGTTGATCAGAAAGCCCTAAAGCCGGCCTAACACCCTATAATAATCTAAAAACCCTAAAATCAGTCTAAATGCCTAGAGTCTACAAAAAACCATAAAAATGACTCGGATCCCTTAAATCGTCCAAATACCCTATGCTACAGTTAGCGGAAAAACCCTGAAATCGGACGTAAACCCTGAAATCGGCCAAAAGCCCTAAAGTTGATCAAAAAACCCTAAAGTCGGCCTAAAACCCTTTTATAAGCCGAAAACCCTAAAATCATTCTAAAAGCCTAGTGTCTACAGAAAAACCATAAAATTGCCCCGAAACCCTAAAATCGGTCGAAAACCCTGAAATTGGAAAAAAAGCCCTAGAGTCTACACAAAAACCAAAAAATTGACCTGGAGCACTTTAATGGTCCAAATACACTATACTATAGTAAGCGGAAAGACCATGAAATCGGCTGGACACCCTGAAATCGTACAAAAGCCCTAAAGTTAATCAGAAAATCTTAAAGCCAGCCTAAAACCCTATAATAAGCCGAAAACCCAAAAATCGGTCTAAAAGCCTTTAATCCGGCCTAAAAGCCTAAAATAGGGCAAAAACCCTTAAATCAGTCTAAAAGCCTTGAGTCTACAGAAAAACTATAAAATTGACTAGGAGCCCTTAAATCGTCCAAAACGACTATACTGTAGTCTGCGAAAAAACGCTGAAATCGGCCGAAAACCCAAAAAATGATTAGCAAACCCTAAAGTCGGCCTAAAACCCTATAATAAGCCGAAAAATCTAAAATTAGTCTAAGAGCCTCGAGTCTACGGAAAAACCATAAAATTGACCCGAAGCCCCCAAATCGTCCAAACACCCTATACTATAGTCAACGCAAAAACCCTAAAATCGGAAGAAAACTCTGAAATCAGCCAAAAGCCCTAAAGTTGATCAAAAAGCCCTAAATCCGGCCCAAAACGCTATAATAAGCCGAAAACCCTAAAATCAATCTAAAAGCCTAGAGTCTACAGTAAAACCATAAAAATGATCCGGAGCCCTTAAATCGTCCAAATACCCTATGCTATATAGTGACCAGAAAAACCCTGAAATCGGCCGAAAACCCTGAAATAGGCCAAAAGCCCTAATGTTGATCAGAAAACCCTAAAGCATGCCTGAAACCCTACAATAAGCCGAAAACCATAAAATCAGTCTAAATACAACAAAAATCGGCCTAAAATTCTATAATAAGCCGAAAACCCTAAAATTGATTTAAAAGCCTAGAGTCTAAACAAAAACCAAAAAATTGACCTAGAAATAGTCCTTAAATCATCCAAAAACCCTGAAATATGCCGAAAACCCTAAAATAGCACGAAAACCTTGAAATCAGCCAAAAGCGCTGAAGTTGATAAGAAAACCCTAAAGCCGGCCTAAAACCCAATAATAAGGCGAAAACCATAAAATGAGTCTAAAAGCCATAAATCCGGCCTAAAACCCTAAAATAAGTCTAAAAACCTAGAGTCTAACGAAAAACCATAAAATTGACCCAGAGCCCATAAATCGTACAAACACCCTATACTATAGTCAACGGAAAAACCCTAAAATCGGCAAAAAACCATGAAATCGGCCAAAAGCCCTAAAGTTGATCGGCTAGCCATAGAGCCGGCCTAAAACCCTATAATACGCCGAAAACCCTATAATCAGTATAATAGCCTAAAGTCTACAAAAAAAACCATAATAATGATTCGGAGCCCTTAAATCGTCCAAATACCCTATGCTATAGTCAGGGGAAAAACCATGAAATCAGCCAAAACCCCTAAAGTTGATTAGAAAACCCTAAAGCCGGCCTAAAACCCTACAACAAGACAAAAAACCCTAAAATCAGTCTAAAAGCCTAGAGACTACAGAAAAACCATAAAATTGACCCGGAGCCCATAAATCGTCCAAACACCCTATACTATAGTCAGCGGAAAAACCCTGAAATCGGTAGAAAACCATGAAATCGGCCAAAAGCCCTAAAGCTGATCAGAAAGCCATAAAGCCGGCCTAAAACCCTATAATAAGCCGAAAACCCTAAAATCAGTCTAATAGCCTGAGTCTACAAAAAAACCATAAAAATGATTCGAAGCCCTTAAATCGTCCAAATACCCTATGCTATAGTCAGCGGAAAAACCCTGAAATCGGCCAAAAGCCCTAAAGTTGATTAGAAAACCCTAAAGCCGGCCTAAAACACTACAACAAGCCGAAAACCCTAAAATCAGTCTAAAAGCCCAAAATCCGGCCTAAAACACTATAATAAGCCAAAAAACCCTAAAATTAGACTAAAATTCTAGAGTCTACAGAAAAACCATAAAATTGACCCGGAGCCCATAAATCGTCCAAACACCCTATACTATAGTCAGTGGAAAAACCCTGAAATTGGTAGAAAACCATGACATCGGTCAAAAGCCCTAAAGTTGATCAGAAAGCCATAAAGCCGGCCTAAAACCCTATAATAAGCCAAAAACCCTAAAATCAGTCTAATAGCCTAGAGTCTACAGAAAACCCATAAAAATGATTCGGAGCCCTTAAATCGTCCAAATACCCTATGCTATAGTCTGCGGAAAAACCGTGAAATCGGCCAAAAGCCCTAAAGTTGATTAGAAAACCCTAAAGCCAGCCAAAAACCCTACAACAAGCCGAAAACCCTAAAATCAGTCTAAAAGCCCAAAAGCCCGCCTAAAACACTATAATAAGCCAAAAAACACTAAAATCAGTCTAAAAGCCTAGAGTCTACAGAAAAACCATAAAAATTACCCGGAGCCCTTAAATCGTCAAATTGCCTATGCTATAGTCTACGGACAAACCCTGAAATCGGCCAAAAGCCCTAAATCCAGCCTAAACCTTAAAATTGGGCGAAAACTCTTAAATTAGTCTAAAAGCCTAGAGTCTACAAAAAAACTATAAAATTGACCATGAGCTCTTAAATTGTCCAGAAAGACTATACTATAGTCTGCATAAAAACCCTGAAATCGGCCGAAAACCCAAAAGTTGATTAGCAAACCCTAAAGCCGACCTAAAACCCTATAATAAACCGAAAACCCTACAATTAGTCTAAGAGCCTAGAGTGTACAGAAAATCCATAAAATTGACCGGAAGCCCCCAAGTCGTCCAAACACCCTATACTATAGTCAGCGCATAATCCCTGAAATCGTAAGAAAACCTTGAAAACGGCCAAAAGCCCTAAAGATGATCAAAAAGCCCTAAATCCGGCCTAAAACGCTATAATAAAATGAAATCCCTAAAGTCAGCCTAAAAGCCTAGAGTCTACAGTAAAACCATAGAAATGACCCGGAGCCCTTAAATAGTCAAAATACCCTCTGCTATAGTGAGCGGAAAAACCCTGAAATCGGACAAAAACCCTGAAATAGGCCAAAAGCCCTAATGTTGATCAGAAAACCCTAAAGCATGCCTGAAACCCCCACAATAAGCCAAAAACCTTAGAATCAGTCTAAAAACAGCAAAAATCGGCCTAAAACCCTATAATAAGCCGAAAACGGTCTAAAAGTCTAGAGTCTACACAAAATCCAAAAAATTGACCCGGTGCTCTTAAATAGTCCAAATACCCTATACTATAGTCTGCGAAAAAACCCTGAAATCGGTCGGAAACCCTAAAATCGGCTGAAAGCCCAAAAGTTGATCAGAAAGCCCTAAAGCCGGCCTAAAACCCTATAATAAATCGAAATCCTAAAATTAGTCTAAAATCCTAGAGTCTACAGAAAAACCCTAAAATTGCCCTGGAGCCCTTAAATCGTCCAAACACCCTATACTATAGTCAGCGGAAACACCCTGAAATCGGCCAAAAGCCCTAACGTTGATCAGAAAGCCCTAAATCCGGAGTCTAATAGCCTAGAGTCTACAAAAAACCATAAAATTGATTCGGAGCCCTTAAATCCTCCAAATACCCTATGCTATAGTCAGCGGAAAAACCCTGAATTCGGTCGACAACCCTTAAATTGGAAAAAAGCCCTAAAGTTGATCAGAAAACCCTAAAGTCAGCCTAAAACCTTATAATAAGCCGAAAACACTAAAATCAGTCTAAAAGCCTAGAGTTTACCAAAAAATCAAAAAATTGACCCGGAGCCCTTAAATCTTCCAAAAACCCTGAAACCGGCCAAAAGCCCTAAAGTAGATCAAAAAGCCCTAAATCCGGCCTAAAACCTATAATAAGCCGAAAACCCTAAAATCAGTCTAAAAGCCTAGAGTCTAGAGAAAAAACCTAAAATTGACCCGGAGCCCTTAAATCGTCCAAACACCCTATACTATACTCAGCGAAAACACCCTGAAATTGACCAAAAGTCCTAAAGTTGATCAAAAAGCCCTAAATCCGGCCTAAAACCCTATAATAAGCCGAAAACCCTAAAATCAGCCTCAAAGCCTAGAATATACAGGAAAACCATAAAAGTGACCCGGAGCCCTTAAATCGTCCAAATACTCTAAAGCCGGCCTTGAACCCTATATAATAAGCCGAAAACCCTAAAATCAGTCTAAAAGCCTTACAGCCATCCTACAACCCTAAAAAAGCCGAAAAACACCAAAATTAGTCTAAAAGCCTAGAGTCTACAGAAAAACCATATAATTGTCTCGGAGCCCTTAAATCAACCTAATACCCTATACAATAGTGTGCGGAAAAACCCTGAAATTAGCCGAAAACCCTAAAATCAGCCAAAATCTGTAAAGTTGATAAGAAAGCCCTAAAGTCGGCCTAAAACCCTTTAATAATACGAAAACCCTAAAATAAGTCTAAAAGCCTAGAGTATGTAGAAAAACCAGAAAATAATCTCAGAGCCCTGAAATCGTATAAATACCCTATACTATAAGTCAGCGGAAATACCCTGAAATCGGCCGAAAACCTTGAAATCGGCCAATAAAACCCAATAATAAGCCGAAAACCCTAAAATTAGCCTAAAAGCCTAGTGTCTACAGAAAAACCATAAAATTGACCCGGAGCCCATAAATCGTCCAAACACCCTATACTATAGTCAGCGGCAAAACCCTGAAATCGGCAGAAAACCATGAAATCGGCCAAAAGCCCTAAAGTTAATTAGAAAGCTATAAAGCCGAACTAAAACCCTATACTAAGCCGAAAACCCTAAAATCAGTCTAAAAGCACCAAAAATCAGCCTAAAACCCAATAATAAGCCGAAAACCCTAAAATCAGTCTAAAAGCCTAGAGCCTACACAAAAACCTAAAATTGACTCGTAGCCCTTAAATAGTCCAAATACCCTATACTATAAAATCAGCGGAAAAACCGTGAAATCGGTCGGAAACCCTGAAATCGGCAAAAAGCCCTAAAATTGATCAGAAAGCCCTAAAGTCGGCCTAAAACCCTATAATAAGCCAAAAACCCTAAAATCATTCTAATAGCCTAGAGTCTACCGAAAAACCATAAACATGACTCGGAGCCCTTAAATCTTCCAAATACCTTATGCTATAGTCAGCGGAAAAACCCTGAAATCGGCCGAAAACCTTGAAATCGGCCAAAAGCCCTAAAGTTGATTAGAAATCCCTAAAGTCGGCCTAAAACCCTACATTAAGCCGAAAACCCTAAAACCATTCTAAAAGCCCAAAAACCGGCCTAAAACACTATAATAAGCCATAAAAAACCCTAAAATCAGTCTAAAAGCCTAGAGTCTACAAAAAAACCATAAAAATGACCTGGAGCCCTTAAATTGTCCAAATACCCTATACTATAGTGTGCGGAAAAACCCTAAAATCGGTTGAAAACCCTGAAATTTGACAAAAGCCCTAAAGTTGATTAGAAAACCCTGAAGTCGTCCTAAAACCCTATAATAAGTCGAAAACCCTAAAATCAGTCCAAATGCCCCAAAAGCCAGCCTAAAACCCTATAATAACCCAAAAACACTAAAATCATTCTAAAAGCCTAGTGTCTATAGAAAAACCATAAAGTTGTCCCGGAGCCCTTGAATCGCCCAAACACCCTATTCTATAGTCAGTGGAAAAACCCGGAAATCGGTCGAAAACCTTTAAATCGGCAAAAAGCCCTAAAGTTGATCAGAAACCCCTAAAGCTGGCCTATAACCCTATAATAAGCCGAAAACCCTAAAATTAGTCTAAAAGCAAAGAGCCAACAGAAAAACCATAAAAATGACTTGGAGCCATTCAATCGTCCAAATACCCTATGCTATAGTCTTCGGAAAAACCCTGAAGTCGGTCGAAAACCATGAAATTGGACAAAAGCCCTAAAGTTGATTAGAAAACCCTAAAGTCGTCCTAAAACCCTACAATAAGCCGAAAACCCTAAAATCAGTCAAAATGCCCCAAAAGCCGGCCAAAAACCCAATATTAACCCGAAAACCCTAAAATCATTCTAAAAGCCTAGTGTCTACAGAAATACCCTAAAGTTGATCAGAAACCCCTAAATCGTCCAAATACACTATGCTATAGTCTGCGGAAAAACCTTGAAATTGGCTGAAAACCATGAAACGGCCAAAAGCCGTATAGTTGATTAGAAAACCCTGAAGTTGGCACAAAACCCTACAATAAGCCGAAAAACCTAAAATCAGTCTAAAAGCCTAGAGCCTACACAAAAACCAAAAAATTGACCCATAGCCCTTAAATAGTCCAAATACCCTATACTATAGTCTGCGTAAAAAATCTAAAATCGGCTGGAAACCCTAAAATCGGCAAAAAGCCCTAAAGTCGTCCTAAAACCGTACAATAAACCGAAAACCCTAAAACCAGTCTAAAAGCCCCAAAAGCCGACTAAAACCCTATAATAAGCCAAAAACCCTATAAGCCTTGTGTCTACAGAAAAACCATAAAATTGTCTCGTAGCCCTTAAATTGTCAAAATATCCTATAGTCAGCGGAGAAATCCTGAAATCGTTCGAAATCCCTGAAATCGGAAAAAAGCCCTAAAGTTGATCAGAAAACCCTAAAATCAGTCTAAAAGCCTAGAGTTTACTGAAAAATCATAAAATTGACCTAGAGCCCTTAAAACGTCCAAAAACCCTATACCATATAGTCAGCGAAAAAACCCTAAAATCGGCCAAAAAGTCCGAAATCGTCCAAAATCCCTAGAGTAGATCAGATAACCCTAAAGCCGGCCTAAAACCCTACAATAAGCCGAAAATCCTAAAATCAGCCTAAAAGCCTAGAATCTACAGAAAAACCATAAAAATGACCCGGAACCCTAAATTGTCTAAATACCCTAAAGCCATCCTTGAACCCTATAATGAGTCGAAAACCCTAAAATCAGTATAAAATCCCTAGCGCCGACCTAGAACGCTAAAAAAGCTGAAAACACTAAAATCAGTCTAAAAGCCTAGAGTCTACAGAAAAACCATAAAATTGACCCGTAGCCCTTAAATCGTCCTAATACCCTAAACTATAATCAGCGGAAATAACTGGATATCGGCCGAAAACCTTGAAATCGGCCAAGCCCTAAAGTTGACCAGAAAACCCTAAAGTCGGCCTAAAATCCTACAATAAGCCGAAAACCCTAAAATCAGTCTAATAGCCTAGAGTCTACAAAAAAACCATAAAAATGATTCGGAGCCCTTACATCGTCCAAATACCCTATGCTATAGTCGGCGGAAAAACCCTGAAATCAGCCAAAAGCCCTAAAGTTGATTAGAAAACCCTAAAGCCGACCTAAAACCCTACAACAAGCTGAAAACCCTAAAATTAGTCTAAAAGCCCAAAAGCCGGCCTAAAACCCTATAATAAGCCAGAAAACCCTAAAATCAGTCTTAAAGCCTAGTTTCTACAGAAAAACCATAAAAATTACCCGGAACCCTTAAATCGTCAAATACCCTATGCTATAGTCTGCAGAAAAACCCTGAAATCGGTCGAAAACCCTGAAATCGGCCAAAAGCCCTAACGTTGATTAGAAAAACCTAAACAGGCCTAAAAACCTATAAAAAGCCGAAAACCCTAAAATCAGTTTAAAAGCCCGAAATCCGGCCAAAACCCTAAAATAGGGCGAAAACCCTAAAATCAGCCTAAAAGACCAGAGTCTATAGAAAATCCATAAAATTGACCAGGAGCCCATAAATCGTCCAAAAAGACTATATTATAGTCTACGGAAAAACCATGCAATCAGCCGAAAACCCAAAAATTGATTAGCAAACCCTAAAGCCGGCCTAAAACCCTATAATAAACCGAAATCCCTAAAATTAGTCTAAGAGCCTAGAGTCTACCGAAACACCATAAAGTTGACTCGAAACCCTTAAATCGTTCAAACACCCTGAAATCGGCCAAAATTCCTAAAGTTGATCAGAAACTCCTAAACCCGGCCTAAAAACCTATAATAAGCCAAAAACCCTAAAATCAGTCTAAAAGCCTTTAATCCGGCCTAAAACCCTAAAATTGGGTAAAAACCCTTAAATCAGTCTAAAAGCCTTTAGTATGCGGAAAAACGCTGAAACCGACCTGGAGCCCCCAAATCGTCCAAACACCCTATACTATAGATAGCGCAAAAACCCTGATAAGGGAAGAAAACCAGAAATCGGCCAAAAGGCCTAAAGTTTATCAAAAAGCCCTAAATCCGGCCTAAAACCCTATAATAAGCCGAAAACCCTAAAATCAGTCTAAAAGTCTAGAGTCTACAGTAAAACCATAAAAATGACTCGGAGCCCTTAAATCGTCCAAATACCCTATGCTACAGTCAGCAGAAAAACCCTGAAATCGGCCAAAAGCCGTAAAGTTGATTAGAAAACCCTAAAGTCGGCCTAAAACCCTACAATAAGCCGAAAACTCTAAAATAACTCTAAAAGCCCAAAAGCCGCCCTAAAACCCTATAATAAGCTAAAAAACCCTAAAATCAGTCTAAAAGCCTAGAGTCTTCAAATAAACCATAAAAATGACCCGGAGCCCTTAAATCGTCAAATACCCTATTCTATAGTCTGCGTAAAAACTCTAAAATCGGTCGTAAACCCTAAAATCGGCCAAAAGCCCTAAAGTTGATTAGAAAACCCTAAAGCCGGCCTAAAACCCTATAGTAAGCCGAAAACCCTAAAATCAGTCTAAAAGCCCTAAATCCGGCCTAAAACCCTAAAATAGGGCGAAAACCCTAAAATCAGTTTAAAAAGCCTAGAGTCTACAAAAAAACCATAAAATTTACCCGGAGCCCTTAAATCGTCCAAAAAGACTATGTGAAAGTCTGCGGAAAAATCCTAGAATTGGCCGAAAACCCAAAAGTTGATTAGAGTCTACACAAAAACCAAAAAATTGACCCGGAGCCCTTAAATCATCCAAATACCCTATGTTTGTCAAATAGCCCTAAGTCAGCGGAAAAACCCTGAAATTGTCCAAAAACCCTGAAATTGTCAAATAGCCCTAAGTTTGATAAAAAACCCTAAAGCCGGACCTAAACCCTATAATAAGCCGAAAACCCTAAAATCAGTCTAAAAGCCCTAAAGCCGGCCTAGAACCCTAAAAAAGCCGAAAACACTAAAATCAGTCAAAAAGCCTAGAGTCTACAGAAAAACCATAAAATTGACCCGGAGACATTAAATCGTTCTAATACCCTATACAATAGTCAGCGGAAAAAACCCTTAAATCATCCTAAAGCCCAAAAGTTGGCCTAAAACCCTTTAAGAAGCCGAAAACCCTAAAATCAAACTAAAAGCCTAGAGTCTAACAAAAAAAACCATAAAATTAACCTGGAGCCCTTAAATCATCTAAATACCCTATATTATAGTCAGCGGGAAAACCCCGAAATCGGCCGAAAACCCTAAAATTAGCCAAAAGCCCTATAGTTGATCAGTAAGCCCTAAAGTAAGCCTAAAACCCTACATAAGCCGTAAAGTGTCAAATCAGTCTAAAAGCCTAGAGTTCATGGAAAAACCATAAACTTGACCCGAAGACCTTAAATCTTCCAAATACCCTATACTATAACTAGCGGAAAAACCCTGAAATCGGCCAAAACCCTGAAATCGGCCAAAAGCCCTAAAAATGTTCAGAAAACCCTAAAGCCGGTCTAAAACCCTATATTTAGTCGAAAACCCTAAAATCAGTCTAATTGCCTATAGTCTACAGAAAAACCATAAAATGACCCAAAGCCCTTAAATTGTCCAAATACCCTATGCTATAGTCAGCGGAAAAACCTGAAATATGCCGAAAACCCTAAAATCAGTCTGAAAGCACCAAAAGTCGTCCTAAAACCCTATAATAAGCTGAATACCCTAAAATTAGTCTAAAATCCTAGAGTCTACACAAAATCCAGAAAATTGACCCGGAGCCCTTAAATAGTACAAATACCCTATACTATAGTCAGCGGAAAAACCTTGATATCGGCCGGAAACCTTGAAATCGGTCAAAAGCCTTAAAGTTGATCAAAAAACCCTTAAGCCGGCGTAAAACCCTACAGTAAGCCGAAAACCCTAAAATCAGTCTAAAAGCATCAAAAGGCGGCCTAAAACCCTATAATAAGCCGAAAACCCTAAAATCTGTCTCAAAGCCATTAATACGGCCTAAAACCCTAAAATAGGGCAAAAACCCTTAAATCAGTCAAAAAGCCTCGAGTCTAAAGAAAAACTATAAAATTGAGTCGGAGCCCTTAAATCGTCCAAAACGACTAAACTATAGTCTGCGGAAAAACGCTGAAATCGGCCGAAAACCCAAAAAATGATTAGCAAACCCTAAAGTCGGCCTAAAACCCTATAATAAGACGAAAACCCTAAAATTAGTCTAAGAGCCTCGAGTCTACAGAAAAACCATAAAATTTACCCGGAGCCTCCAAATCATCCGAACACCCTATACAGTAGTCAGCGCAAAAACCCTGAAATCGGAAGAAAACCCTGAAATCGGCCAAAAGCCCAAAAGTTGATCAAAAAGCCCTAAATCCGGCCTAAAACGCTATAATAAGTTGAAAACCCTATAATCAGTCTAAAAGCCTAGAGTCTACAGTAAAACCATAAAAAAGGCCCCGGAGCCCTTAAAACGTCCAATTCTTTAGTGTGCGGAAAAACCCTGAAATCGGCCGAAAACCCTGAAATCGGCCAAAAGCCTTGAAGTTGATTAGAAAACCCTAAGGCTGGCATAAAACCCTACAATAACCCGAAAACCCTAAAATCAGTCTAAAAGCACGAAAAATCGGCCTAAAACCCTATAATAAGCCGAAAACCCTAAAATCAGCCTAAAAGCCTAGAATCTACAGAAAAACCATAAAATGACCCGAAGCCCTTAAATCATCCAAATACCCTATGCTATAGTCAGCGGAAAAACCCAAAAATCGTCCGAAAACCCTCAAATTGTCAAATAGCTCTAAAGTTGATCCAAAAACCCTAAAGCCGGCCTTAAACCCTATAATAAGCCAAAAACCCTAAAATCAGTCTAATAGCGTAGAGTCTACAAAAAAACCATAAAAATGACTTGGAGCCCTTGAATAGTTTAAATACGATATGCTACAGTCAGCAAAAAACCTTGAAATCGGACGAAAAACCCTGAAATCGGCCAAAAGCCCTAAAGTTGATTAGAAAACCCTAAAGCCGACCTAAAACCCTACAACAAGCTGAAAACCCTAAAATTAGTCTAAAAGCCCAAAAGCCGGCCTAAAACCCTATAATAAGCCAGAAAACCCTAAAATCAGTCTTAAAGCCTAGTTTCTACAGAAAAACCATAAAAATTACCCGGAACCCTTAAATCGTCAAATACCCTATGCTATAGTCTGCAGAAAAACCCTGAAATCGGTCGAAAACCCTGAAATCGGCCAAAAGCCCTAAAGTTGATTAGAAAAACCTAAACAGGCCTAAAAACCTATAAAAAGCCGAAAACCCTAAAATCAGTTTAAAAGCCCGAAATCCGGCCAAAACCCTAAAATAGGGCGAAAACCCTAAAATCAGCCTAAAAGCCCAGAGTCTATAGAAAATCCATAAAATTGACCAGGAGCCCATAAATCGTCCAAAAAGACTATATTATAGTCTGCGGAAAAACCATGCTATCAGCCGAAAACCCAAAAATTGATTAGCAAACCCTAAAGCCGGCCTAAAACCCTATAATAAACCGAAATCCCTAAAATTAGTCTAAGAGCCTAGAGTCTACCGAAACACCATAAAGTTGACTCGAAACCCTTAAATCGTTCAAACACCCTGAAATCGGCCAAAATTCCTAAAGTTGATCAGAAACTCCTAAACCCGGCCTAAAAACCTATAATAAGCCAAAAACCCTAAAATCAGTCTAAAAGCCTTTAATCCGGCCTAAAACCCTAAAATTGGGTAAAAACCCTTAAATCAGTCTAAAAGCCTTTAGTATGCGGAAAAACGCTGAAACCGACCTGGAGCCCCCAAATCGTCCAAACACCCTATACTATAGATAGCGCAAAAACCCTGATAAGGGAAGAAAACCAGAAATCGGCCAAAAGGCCTAAAGTTTATCAAAAAGCCCTAAATCCGGCCTAAAACCCTATAATAAGCCGAAAACCCTAAAATCAGTCTAAAAGTCTAGAGTCTACAGTAAAACCATAAAAATGACCCGGAGCCCTTAAATCGTCCAAATACCCTATGCTACAGTCAGCAGAAAAACCCTGAAATCGGCCAAAAGCCGTAAAGTTGATTAGAAAACCCTAAAGTCGGCCTAAAACCCTACAATAAGCCGAAAACTCTAAAATAACTCTAAAAGCCCAAAAGCCGCCCTAAAACCCTATAATAAGCCAAAAAACCCTAAAATCAGTCTAAAAGCCTAGAGTCTTCAAATAAACCATAAAAATGACCCGGAGCCCTTAAATCGTCAAATACCCTATTCTATAGTCTGCGTAAAAACTCTAAAATCGGTCGTAAACCCTAAAATCGGCCAAAAGCCCTAAAGTTGATTAGAAAACCCTAAAGCCGGCCTAAAACCCTATAGTAAGCCGAAAACCCTAAAATCAGTCTAAAAGCCCTAAATCCGGCCTAAAACCCTAAAATAGGGCGAAAACCCTAAAATCAGTTTAAAAAGCCTAGAGTCTACAAAAAAACCATAAAATTTACCCGGAGCCCTTAAATCGTCCAAAAAGACTATGTGAAAGTCTGCGGAAAAATCCTAGAATTGGCCGAAAACCCAAAAGTTGATTAGAGTCTACACAAAAACCAAAAAATTGACCCGGAGCCCTTAAATCATCCAAATACCCTATGTTTGTCAAATAGCCCTAAGTCAGCGGAAAAACCCTGAAATTGTCCAAAAACCCTGAAATTGTCAAATAGCCCTAAGTTTGATAAAAAACCCTAAAGCCGGACCTAAACCCTATAATAAGCCGAAAACCCTAAAATCAGTCTAAAAGCCCTAAAGCCGGCCTAGAACCCTAAAAAAGCCGAAAACACTAAAATCAGTCAAAAAGCCTAGAGTCTACAGAAAAACCATAAAATTGACCCGGAGACATTAAATCGTTCTAATACCCTATACAATAGTCAGCGGAAAAAACCCTTAAATCATCCTAAAGCCCAAAAGTTGGCCTAAAACCCTTTAAGAAGCCGAAAACCCTAAAATCAAACTAAAAGCCTAGAGTCTAACAAAAAAAACCATAAAATTAACCCGGAGCCCTTAAATCATCTAAATACCCTATATTATAGTCAGCGGAAAAACCCCGAAATCGGCCGAAAACCCTAAAATTAGCCAAAAGCCCTATAGTTGATCAGTAAGCCCTAAAGTAAGCCTAAAACCCTACATAAGCCGTAAAGTGTCAAATCAGTCTAAAAGCCTAGAGTTCATGGAAAAACCATAAACTTGACCCGAAGACCTTAAATCTTCCAAATACCCTATACTATAACTAGCGGAAAAACCCTGAAATCGGCCAAAACCCTGAAATCGGCCAAAAGCCCTAAAAATGTTCAGAAAACCCTAAAGCCGGTCTAAAACCCTATATTTAGTCGAAAACCCTAAAATCAGTCTAATTGCCTATAGTCTACAGAAAAACCATAAAATGACCCAAAGCCCTTAAATTGTCCAAATACCCTATGCTATAGTCAGCGGAAAAACCTGAAATATGCCGAAAACCCTAAAATCAGTCTGAAAGCACCAAAAGTCGTCCTAAAACCCTATAATAAGCTGAATACCCTAAAATTAGTCTAAAATCCTAGAGTCTACACAAAATCCAGAAAATTGACCCGGAGCCCTTAAATAGTACAAATACCCTATACTATAGTCAGCGGAAAAACCTTGATATCGGCCGGAAACCTTGAAATCGGTCAAAAGCCTTAAAGTTGATCAAAAAACCCTTAAGCCGGCGTAAAACCCTACAGTAAGCCGAAAACCCTAAAATCAGTCTAAAAGCATCAAAAGGCGGCCTAAAACCCTATAATAAGCCGAAAACCCTAAAATCTGTCTCAAAGCCATTAATACGGCCTAAAACCCTAAAATAGGGCAAAAACCCTTAAATCAGTCAAAAAGCCTCGAGTCTAAAGAAAAACTATAAAATTGAGTCGGAGCCCTTAAATCGTCCAAAACGACTAAACTATAGTCTGCGGAAAAACGCTGAAATCGGCCGAAAACCCAAAAAATGATTAGCAAACCCTAAAGTCGGCCTAAAACCCTATAATAAGACGAAAACCCTAAAATTAGTCTAAGAGCCTCGAGTCTACAGAAAAACCATAAAATTTACCCGGAGCCTCCAAATCATCCGAACACCCTATACAGTAGTCAGCGCAAAAACCCTGAAATCGGAAGAAAACCCTGAAATCGGCCAAAAGCCCAAAAGTTGATCAAAAAGCCCTAAATCCGGCCTAAAACGCTATAATAAGTTGAAAACCCTATAATCAGTCTAAAAGCCTAGAGTCTACAGTAAAACCATAAAAAAGGCCCCGGAGCCCTTAAAACGTCCAATTCTTTAGTGTGCGGAAAAACCCTGAAATCGGCCGAAAACCCTGAAATCGGCCAAAAGCCTTGAAGTTGATTAGAAAACCCTAAGGCTGGCATAAAACCCTACAATAACCCGAAAACCCTAAAATCAGTCTAAAAGCACGAAAAATCGGCCTAAAACCCTATAATAAGCCGAAAACCCTAAAATCAGCCTAAAAGCCTAGAATCTACAGAAAAACCATAAAATGACCCGAAGCCCTTAAATCATCCAAATACCCTATGCTATAGTCAGCGGAAAAACCCAAAAATCGTCCGAAAACCCTCAAATTGTCAAATAGCTCTAAAGTTGATCCAAAAACCCTAAAGCCGGCCTTAAACCCTATAATAAGCCAAAAACCCTAAAATCAGTCTAATAGCGTAGAGTCTACAAAAAAACCATAAAAATGACTTGGAGCCCTTGAATAGTTTAAATACGATATGCTACAGTCAGCAAAAAACCTTGAAATCGGACGAAAAACCCTGAAATCGGCCAAAAGCCCTAAAGTTGATTAGAAAACCCTAAAGCCGACCTAAAACCCTACAACAAGCTGAAAACCCTAAAATTAGTCTAAAAGCCCAAAAGCCGGCCTAAAACCCTATAATAAGCCAGAAAACCCTAAAATCAGTCTTAAAGCCTAGTTTCTACAGAAAAACCATAAAAATTACCCGGAACCCTTAAATCGTCAAATACCCTATGCTATAGTCTGCAGAAAAACCCTGAAATCGGTCGAAAACCCTGAAATCGGCCAAAAGCCCTAAAGTTGATTAGAAAAACCTAAACAGGCCTAAAAACCTATAAAAAGCCGAAAACCCTAAAATCAGTTTAAAAGCCCGAAATCCGGCCAAAACCCTAAAATAGGGCGAAAACCCTAAAATCAGCCTAAAAGCCCAGAGTCTATAGAAAATCCATAAAATTGACCAGGAGCCCATAAATCGTCCAAAAAGACTATATTATCGTCTGCGGAAAAACCATGCAATCAGCCGAAAACCCAAAAATTGATTAGCAAACCCTAAAGCCGGCCTAAAACCCTATAATAAACCGAAATCCCTAAAATTAGTCTAAGAGCCTAGAGTCTACCGAAACACCATAAAGTTGACTCGAAACCCTTAAATCGTTCAAACACCCTGAAATCGGCCAAAATTCCTAAAGTTGATCAGAAACTCCTAAACCCGGCCTAAAAACCTATAATAAGCCAAAAACCCTAAAATCAGTCTAAAAGCCTTTAATCCGGCCTAAAACCCTAAAATTGGGTAAAAACCCTTAAATCAGTCTAAAAGCCTTTAGTATGCGGAAAAACGCTGAAACCGACCTGGAGCCCCCAAATCGTCCAAACACCCTATACTATAGATAGCGCAAAAACCCTGATAAGGGAAGAAAACCAGAAATCGGCCAAAAGGCCTAAAGTTTATCAAAAAGCCCTAAATCCGGCCTAAAACCCTATAATAAGCCGAAAACCCTAAAATCAGTCTAAAAGTCTAGAGTCTACAGTAAAACCATAAAAATGACCCGGAGCCCTTAAATCGTCCAAATACCCTATGCTACAGTCAGCAGAAAAACCCTGAAATCGGCCAAAAGCCGTAAAGTTGATTAGAAAACCCTAAAGTCGGCCTAAAACCCTACAATAAGCCGAAAACTCTAAAATAACTCTAAAAGCCCAAAAGCCGCCCTAAAACCCTATAATAAGCCAAAAAACCCTAAAATCAGTCTAAAAGCCTAGAGTCTTCAAATAAACCATAAAAATGACCCGGAGCCCTTAAATCGTCAAATACCCTATTCTATAGTCTGCGTAAAAACTCTAAAATCGGTCGTAAACCCTAAAATCGGCCAAAAGCCCTAAAGTTGATTAGAAAACCCTAAAGCCGGCCTAAAACCCTATAGTAAGCCGAAAACCCTAAAATCAGTCTAAAAGCCCTAAATCCGGCCTAAAACCCTAAAATAGGGCGAAAACCCTAAAATCAGTTTAAAAAGCCTAGAGTCTACAAAAAAACCATAAAATTTACCCGGAGCCCTTAAATCGTCCAAAAAGACTATGTGAAAGTCTGCGGAAAAATCCTAGAATTGGCCGAAAACCCAAAAGTTGATTAGAGTCTACACAAAAACCAAAAAATTGACCCGGAGCCCTTAAATCATCCAAATACCCTATGTTTGTCAAATAGCCCTAAGTCAGCGGAAAAACCCTGAAATTGTCCAAAAACCCTGAAATTGTCAAATAGCCCTAAGTTTGATAAAAAACCCTAAAGCCGGACCTAAACCCTATAATAAGCCGAAAACCCTAAAATCAGTCTAAAAGCCCTAAAGCCGGCCTAGAACCCTAAAAAAGCCGAAAACACTAAAATCAGTCAAAAAGCCTAGAGTCTACAGAAAAACCATAAAATTGACCCGGAGACATTAAATCGTTCTAATACCCTATACAATAGTCAGCGGAAAAAACCCTTAAATCATCCTAAAGCCCAAAAGTTGGCCTAAAACCCTTTAAGAAGCCGAAAACCCTAAAATCAAACTAAAAGCCTAGAGTCTAACAAAAAAAACCATAAAATTAACCCGGAGCCCTTAAATCATCTAAATACCCTATATTATAGTCAGCGGAAAAACCCCGAAATCGGCCGAAAACCCTAAAATTAGCCAAAAGCCCTATAGTTGATCAGTAAGCCCTAAAGTAAGCCTAAAACCCTACATAAGCCGTAAAGTGTCAAATCAGTCTAAAAGCCTAGAGTTCATGGAAAAACCATAAACTTGACCCGAAGACCTTAAATCTTCCAAATACCCTATACTATAACTAGCGGAAAAACCCTGAAATCGGCCAAAACCCTGAAATCGGCCAAAAGCCCTAAAAATGTTCAGAAAACCCTAAAGCCGGTCTAAAACCCTATATTTAGTCGAAAACCCTAAAATCAGTCTAATTGCCTATAGTCTACAGAAAAACCATAAAATGACCCAAAGCCCTTAAATTGTCCAAATACCCTATGCTATAGTCAGCGGAAAAACCTGAAATATGCCGAAAACCCTAAAATCAGTCTGAAAGCACCAAAAGTCGTCCTAAAACCCTATAATAAGCTGAATACCCTAAAATTAGTCTAAAATCCTAGAGTCTACACAAAATCCAGAAAATTGACCCGGAGCCCTTAAATAGTACAAATACCCTATACTATAGTCAGCGGAAAAACCTTGATATCGGCCGGAAACCTTGAAATCGGTCAAAAGCCTTAAAGTTGATCAAAAAACCCTTAAGCCGGCGTAAAACCCTACAGTAAGCCGAAAACCCTAAAATCAGTCTAAAAGCATCAAAAGGCGGCCTAAAACCCTATAATAAGCCGAAAACCCTAAAATCTGTCTCAAAGCCATTAATACGGCCTAAAACCCTAAAATAGGGCAAAAACCCTTAAATCAGTCAAAAAGCCTCGAGTCTAAAGAAAAACTATAAAATTGAGTCGGAGCCCTTAAATCGTCCAAAACGACTAAACTATAGTCTGCGGAAAAACGCTGAAATCGGCCGAAAACCCAAAAAATGATTAGCAAACCCTAAAGTCGGCCTAAAACCCTATAATAAGACGAAAACCCTAAAATTAGTCTAAGAGCCTCGAGTCTACAGAAAAACCATAAAATTTACCCGGAGCCTCCAAATCATCCGAACACCCTATACAGTAGTCAGCGCAAAAACCCTGAAATCGGAAGAAAACCCTGAAATCGGCCAAAAGCCCAAAAGTTGATCAAAAAGCCCTAAATCCGGCCTAAAACGCTATAATAAGTTGAAAACCCTATAATCAGTCTAAAAGCCTAGAGTCTACAGTAAAACCATAAAAAAAGCCCCGGAGCCCTTAAAACGTCCAATTCTTTAGTGTGCGGAAAAACCCTGAAATCGGCCGAAAACCCTGAAATCGGCCAAAAGCCTTGAAGTTGATTAGAAAACCCTAAGGCTGGCATAAAACCCTACAATAACCCGAAAACCCTAAAATCAGTCTAAAAGCACGAAAAATCGGCCTAAAACCCTATAATAAGCCGAAAACCCTAAAATCAGCCTAAAAGCCTAGAATCTACAGAAAAACCATAAAATGACCCGAAGCCCTTAAATCATCCAAATACCCTATGCTATAGTCAGCGGAAAAACCCAAAAATCGTCCGAAAACCCTCAAATTGTCAAATAGCTCTAAAGTTGATCCAAAAACCCTAAAGCCGGCCTTAAACCCTATAATAAGCCAAAAACCCTAAAATCAGTCTAATAGCGTAGAGTCTACAAAAAAACCATAAAAATGACTTGGAGCCCTTGAATAGTTTAAATACGATATGCTACAGTCAGCAAAAAACCTTGAAATCGGACGAAAAACCCTGAAATCGGCCAAAAGCCCTAAAGTTGATTAGAAAACCCTAAAGCCGACCTAAAACCCTACAACAAGCTGAAAACCCTAAAATTAGTCTAAAAGCCCAAAAGCCGGCCTAAAACCCTATAATAAGCCAGAAAACCCTAAAATCAGTCTTAAAGCCTAGTTTCTACAGAAAAACCATAAAAATTACCCGGAACCCTTAAATCGTCAAATACCCTATGCTATAGTCTGCAGAAAAACGCTGAAATCGGTCGAAAACCCTGAAATCGGCCAAAAGCCCTAAAGTTGATTAGAAAAACCTAAACAGGCCTAAAAACCTATAAAAAGCCGAAAACCCTAAAATCAGTTTAAAAGCCCGAAATCCGGCCAAAACCCTAAAATAGGGCGAAAACCCTAAAATCAGCCTAAAAGCCCAGAGTCTATAGAAAATCCATAAAATTGACCAGGAGCCCATAAATCGTCCAAAAAGACTATATTATAGTCTGCGGAAAAACCATGCAATCAGCCGAAAACCCAAAAATTGATTAGCAAACCCTAAAGCCGGCCTAAAACCCTATAATAAACCGAAATCCCTAAAATTAGTCTAAGAGCCTAGAGTCTACCGAAACACCATAAAGTTGACTCGAAACCCTTAAATCGTTCAAACACCCTGAAATCGGCCAAAATTCCTAAAGTTGATCAGAAACTCCTAAACCCGGCCTAAAAACCTATAATAAGCCAAAAACCCTAAAATCAGTCTAAAAGCCTTTAATCCGGCCTAAAACCCTAAAATTGGGTAAAAACCCTTAAATCAGTCTAAAAGCCTTTAGTATGCGGAAAAACGCTGAAACCGACCTGGAGCCCCCAAATCGTCCAAACACCCTATACTATAGATAGCGCAAAAACCCTGATAAGGGAAGAAAACCAGAAATCGGCCAAAAGGCCTAAAGTTTATCAAAAAGCCCTAAATCCGGCCTAAAACCCTATAATAAGCCGAAAACCCTAAAATCAGTCTAAAAGTCTAGAGTCTACAGTAAAACCATAAAAATGACCCGGAGCCCTTAAATCGTCCAAATACCCTATGCTACAGTCAGCAGAAAAACCCTGAAATCGGCCAAAAGCCGTAAAGTTGATTAGAAAACCCTAAAGTCGGCCTAAAACCCTACAATAAGCCGAAAACTCTAAAATAACTCTAAAAGCCCAAAAGCCGCCCTAAAACCCTATAATAAGCCAAAAAACCCTAAAATCAGTCTAAAAGCCTAGAGTCTTCAAATAAACCATAAAAATGACCCGGAGCCCTTAAATCGTCAAATACCCTATTCTATAGTCTGCGTAAAAACTCTAAAATCGGTCGTAAACCCTAAAATCGGCCAAAAGCCCTAAAGTTGATTAGAAAACCCTAAAGCCGGCCTAAAACCCTATAGTAAGCCGAAAACCCTAAAATCAGTCTAAAAGCCCTAAATCCGGCCTAAAACCCTAAAATAGGGCGAAAACCCTAAAATCAGTTTAAAAAGCCTAGAGTCTACAAAAAAACCATAAAATTTACCCGGAGCCCTTAAATCGTCCAAAAAGACTATGTGAAAGTCTGCGGAAAAATCCTAGAATTGGCCGAAAACCCAAAAGTTGATTAGAGTCTACACAAAAACCAAAAAATTGACCCGGAGCCCTTAAATCATCCAAATACCCTATGTTTGTCAAATAGCCCTAAGTCAGCGGAAAAACCCTGAAATTGTCCAAAAACCCTGAAATTGTCAAATAGCCCTAAGTTTGATAAAAAACCCTAAAGCCGGACCTAAACCCTATAATAAGCCGAAAACCCTAAAATCAGTCTAAAAGCCCTAAAGCCGGCCTAGAACCCTAAAAAAGCCGAAAACACTAAAATCAGTCAAAAAGCCTAGAGTCTACAGAAAAACCATAAAATTGACCCGGAGACATTAAATCGTTCTAATACCCTATACAATAGTCAGCGGAAAAAACCCTTAAATCATCCTAAAGCCCAAAAGTTGGCCTAAAACCCTTTAAGAAGCCGAAAACCCTAAAATCAAACTAAAAGCCTAGAGTCTAACAAAAAAAACCATAAAATTAACCCGGAGCCCTTAAATCATCTAAATACCCTATATTATAGTCAGCGGAAAAACCCCGAAATCGGCCGAAAACCCTAAAATTAGCCAAAAGCCCTATAGTTGATCAGTAAGCCCTAAAGTAAGCCTAAAACCCTACATAAGCCGTAAAGTGTCAAATCAGTCTAAAAGCCTAGAGTTCATGGAAAAACCATAAACTTGACCCGAAGACCTTAAATCTTCCAAATACCCTATACTATAACTAGCGGAAAAACCCTGAAATCGGCCAAAACCCTGAAATCGGCCAAAAGCCCTAAAAATGTTCAGAAAACCCTAAAGCCGGTCTAAAACCCTATATTTAGTCGAAAACCCTAAAATCAGTCTAATTGCCTATAGTCTACAGAAAAACCATAAAATGACCCAAAGCCCTTAAATTGTCCAAATACCCTATGCTATAGTCAGCGGAAAAACCTGAAATATGCCGAAAACCCTAAAATCAGTCTGAAAGCACCAAAAGTCGTCCTAAAACCCTATAATAAGCTGAATACCCTAAAATTAGTCTAAAATCCTAGAGTCTACACAAAATCCAGAAAATTGACCCGGAGCCCTTAAATAGTACAAATACCCTATACTATAGTCAGCGGAAAAACCTTGATATCGGCCGGAAACCTTGAAATCGGTCAAAAGCCTTAAAGTTGATCAAAAAACCCTTAAGCCGGCGTAAAACCCTACAGTAAGCCGAAAACCCTAAAATCAGTCTAAAAGCATCAAAAGGCGGCCTAAAACCCTATAATAAGCCGAAAACCCTAAAATCTGTCTCAAAGCCATTAATACGGCCTAAAACCCTAAAATAGGGCAAAAACCCTTAAATCAGTCAAAAAGCCTCGAGTCTAAAGAAAAACTATAAAATTGAGTCGGAGCCCTTAAATCGTCCAAAACGACTAAACTATAGTCTGCGGAAAAACGCTGAAATCGGCCGAAAACCCAAAAAATGATTAGCAAACCCTAAAGTCGGCCTAAAACCCTATAATAAGACGAAAACCCTAAAATTAGTCTAAGAGCCTCGAGTCTACAGAAAAACCATAAAATTTACCCGGAGCCTCCAAATCATCCGAACACCCTATACAGTAGTCAGCGCAAAAACCCTGAAATCGGAAGAAAACCCTGAAATCGGCCAAAAGCCCAAAAGTTGATCAAAAAGCCCTAAATCCGGCCTAAAACGCTATAATAAGTTGAAAACCCTATAATCAGTCTAAAAGCCTAGAGTCTACAGTAAAACCATAAAAAAGGCCCCGGAGCCCTTAAAACGTCCAATTCTTTAGTGTGCGGAAAAACCCTGAAATCGGCCGAAAACCCTGAAATCGGCCAAAAGCCTTGAAGTTGATTAGAAAACCCTAAGGCTGGCATAAAACCCTACAATAACCCGAAAACCCTAAAATCAGTCTAAAAGCACGAAAAATCGGCCTAAAACCCTATAATAAGCCGAAAACCCTAAAATCAGCCTAAAAGCCTAGAATCTACAGAAAAACCATAAAATGACCCGAAGCCCTTAAATCATCCAAATACCCTATGCTATAGTCAGCGGAAAAACCCAAAAATCGTCCGAAAACCCTCAAATTGTCAAATAGCTCTAAAGTTGATCCAAAAACCCTAAAGCCGGCCTTAAACCCTATAATAAGCCAAAAACCCTAAAATCAGTCTAATAGCGTAGAGTCTACAAAAAAACCATAAAAATGACTTGGAGCCCTTGAATAGTTTAAATACGATATGCTACAGTCAGCAAAAAACCTTGAAATCGGACGAAAAACCCTGAAATCGGCCAAAAGCCCTAAAGTTGATTAGAAAACCCTAAAGCCGACCTAAAACCCTACAACAAGCTGAAAACCCTAAAATTAGTCTAAAAGCCCAAAAGCCGGCCTAAAACCCTATAATAAGCCAGAAAACCCTAAAATCAGTCTTAAAGCCTAGTTTCTACAGAAAAACCATAAAAATTACCCGGAACCCTTAAATCGTCAAATACCCTATGCTATAGTCTGCAGAAAAACCCTGAAATCGGTCGAAAACCCTGAAATCGGCCAAAAGCCCTAAAGTTGATTAGAAAAACCTAAACAGGCCTAAAAACCTATAAAAAGCCGAAAACCCTAAAATCAGTTTAAAAGCCCGAAATCCGGCCAAAACCCTAAAATAGGGCGAAAACCCTAAAATCAGCCTAAAAGCCCAGAGTCTATAGAAAATCCATAAAATTGACCAGGAGCCCATAAATCGTCCAAAAAGACTATATTATCGTCTGCGGAAAAACCATGCAATCAGCCGAAAACCCAAAAATTGATTAGCAAACCCTAAAGCCGGCCTAAAACCCTATAATAAACCGAAATCCCTAAAATTAGTCTAAGAGCCTAGAGTCTACCGAAACACCATAAAGTTGACTCGAAACCCTTAAATCGTTCAAACACCCTGAAATCGGCCAAAATTCCTAAAGTTGATCAGAAACTCCTAAACCCGGCCTAAAAACCTATAATAAGCCAAAAACCCTAAAATCAGTCTAAAAGCCTTTAATCCGGCCTAAAACCCTAAAATTGGGTAAAAACCCTTAAATCAGTCTAAAAGCCTTTAGTATGCGGAAAAACGCTGAAACCGACCTGGAGCCCCCAAATCGTCCAAACACCCTATACTATAGATAGCGCAAAAACCCTGATAAGGGAAGAAAACCAGAAATCGGCCAAAAGGCCTAAAGTTTATCAAAAAGCCCTAAATCCGGCCTAAAACCCTATAATAAGCCGAAAACCCTAAAATCAGTCTAAAAGTCTAGAGTCTACAGTAAAACCATAAAAATGACCCGGAGCCCTTAAATCGTCCAAATACCCTATGCTACAGTCAGCAGAAAAACCCTGAAATCGGCCAAAAGCCGTAAAGTTGATTAGAAAACCCTAAAGTCGGCCTAAAACCCTACAATAAGCCGAAAACTCTAAAATAACTCTAAAAGCCCAAAAGCCGCCCTAAAACCCTATAATAAGCCAAAAAACCCTAAAATCAGTCTAAAAGCCTAGAGTCTTCAAATAAACCATAAAAATGACCCGGAGCCCTTAAATCGTCAAATACCCTATTCTATAGTCTGCGTAAAAACTCTAAAATCGGTCGTAAACCCTAAAATCGGCCAAAAGCCCTAAAGTTGATTAGAAAACCCTAAAGCCGGCCTAAAACCCTATAGTAAGCCGAAAACCCTAAAATCAGTCTAAAAGCCCTAAATCCGGCCTAAAACCCTAAAATAGGGCGAAAACCCTAAAATCAGTTTAAAAAGCCTAGAGTCTACAAAAAAACCATAAAATTTACCCGGAGCCCTTAAATCGTCCAAAAAGACTATGTGAAAGTCTGCGGAAAAATCCTAGAATTGGCCGAAAACCCAAAAGTTGATTAGAGTCTACACAAAAACCAAAAAATTGACCCGGAGCCCTTAAATCATCCAAATACCCTATGTTTGTCAAATAGCCCTAAGTCAGCGGAAAAACCCTGAAATTGTCCAAAAACCCTGAAATTGTCAAATAGCCCTAAGTTTGATAAAAAACCCTAAAGCCGGACCTAAACCCTATAATAAGCCGAAAACCCTAAAATCAGTCTAAAAGCCCTAAAGCCGGCCTAGAACCCTAAAAAAGCCGAAAACACTAAAATCAGTCAAAAAGCCTAGAGTCTACAGAAAAACCATAAAATTGACCCGGAGACATTAAATCGTTCTAATACCCTATACAATAGTCAGCGGAAAAAACCCTTAAATCATCCTAAAGCCCAAAAGTTGGCCTAAAACCCTTTAAGAAGCCGAAAACCCTAAAATCAAACTAAAAGCCTAGAGTCTAACAAAAAAAACCATAAAATTAACCCTGAGCCCTTAAATCATCTAAATACCCTATATTATAGTCAGCGGAAAAACCCCAAAATCGGCCGAAAACCCTAAAATTAGCCAAAAGCCCTATAGTTGATCAGTAAGCCCTAAAGTAAGCCTAAAACCCTACATAAGCCGTAAAGTGTCAAATCAGTCTAAAAGCCTAGAGTTCATGGAAAAACCATAAACTTGACCCGAAGACCTTAAATCTTCCAAATACCCTATACTATAACTAGCGGAAAAACCCTGAAATCGGCCAAAACCCTGAAATCGGCCAAAAGCCCTAAAAATGTTCAGAAAACCCTAAAGCCGGTCTAAAACCCTATATTTAGTCGAAAACCCTAAAATCAGTCTAATTGCCTATAGTCTACAGAAAAACCATAAAATGACCCAAAGCCCTTAAATTGTCCAAATACCCTATGCTATAGTCAGCGGAAAAACCTGAAATATGCCGAAAACCCTAAAATCAGTCTGAAAGCACCAAAAGTCGTCCTAAAACCCTATAATAAGCTGAATACCCTAAAATTAGTCTAAAATCCTAGAGTCTACACAAAATCCAGAAAATTGACCCGGAGCCCTTAAATAGTACAAATACCCTATACTATAGTCAGCGGAAAAACCTTGATATCGGCCGGAAACCTTGAAATCGGTCAAAAGCCTTAAAGTTGATCAAAAAACCCTTAAGCCGGCGTAAAACCCTACAGTAAGCCGAAAACCCTAAAATCAGTCTAAAAGCATCAAAAGGCGGCCTAAAACCCTATAATAAGCCGAAAACCCTAAAATCTGTCTCAAAGCCATTAATACGGCCTAAAACCCTAAAATAGGGCAAAAACCCTTAAATCAGTCAAAAAGCCTCGAGTCTAAAGAAAAACTATAAAATTGAGTCGGAGCCCTTAAATCGTCCAAAACGACTAAACTATAGTCTGCGGAAAAACGCTGAAATCGGCCGTAAACCCAAAAAATGATTAGCAAACCCTAAAGTCGGCCTAAAACCCTATAATAAGACGAAAAACCTAAAATTAGTCTAAGAGCCTCGAGTCTACAGAAAAACCATAAAATTTACCCGGAGCCTCCAAATCATCCGAACACCCTATACAGTAGTCAGCGCAAAAACCCTGAAATCGGAAGAAAACCCTGAAATCGGCCAAAAGCCCAAAAGTTGATCAAAAAGCCCTAAATCCGGCCTAAAACGCTATAATAAGTTGAAAACCCTATAATCAGTCTAAAAGCCTAGTGTCTACAGTAAAACCATAAAAAAAGCCCCGGAGCCCTTAAAACGTCCAATTCTTTAGTGTGCGGAAAAACCCTGAAATCGGGCGAAAACCCTGAAACAGGCCAAAAGACCTAAAGTTGATCAGAAAACCCTAAAGCATACCTGCAACTCTACAATAAGCCGAAAACCCAAAAATCAGTTTAAAAGAACCAAAAATCGGCCTAAAACCCAATAATAAGCAGAAAACCCTAAAATCGGTCTAAAAGCCTATAGTCTACACAAAAACCAAAAAATTGACTCGGAGCCCTTAAATAGTCCAAATACCCTATACTATAGTCTTCGAAAAAACCGAGAAATCGGTCGGAAACCCTGAAATCAGCCGAAGGCCCTAAATCCGGCCTAAAACCCTATAATAAGCCGAAAACCCTTAATTCAGTCTAAAAGCCTAGAGTCTACCGAAAAACCGTAAAATTGACCTGGAGCCATTAAATCGTCCAAACACCCAATACTATGGTCAGCGGAAACACCCTGAAATCGGCCAAAAGCCCTAAAGTTCCTCAGAAATCCCTAAAGCCGGCCTAAAACCCTATAATAAGCCGAAAATTCTAAAAACAGTCTAAAAGCCTACAGTCTACAAAAAAAAAAAACCATAAAAATGACTCAGAACCCTTAAATCGTCCAAACACCCTATACTATAGTCAGCGGAAACACCCTGAAATCGGCCAAAAGCCCTAAATTTGATTAGAAAGCCCTAAAGCTGGCCTAAAATCCTATAATAAGCCGAAAACCCTTAAATCAGCCTAAAAGCCTAGAATATACAAAAAAACCATAAAAATGACACGGAGCCCTTAAATCGTCCAAATACCCTAAAACCGGCCTTGAACCCTATATAATAAGCCGAAAACCCTAAAATCAGTTTAAAAGCCTTACAATCGACCTAGAACCCTAAAAAAGCCTCAAAACACTAAAATCAGTATAAAAGCCTAGAGTCTACAGAAAAACCATAAAATGACCTGGAGCCCTTAAATAGTCCAAATACCCTATACAATAGTCTGCGGAAAAACCCTGATATTAGCCGAAAACCCTAAAATCAGCCAAAACCCGTAAAGTTGATCAGAAAGCCCTAAAGTTGGCCTAAAACCCTTTAATAATACGAAAACACTAAAATTAGTCTAAAAGCCTAGAGTATACAGAAAAACCATAAAATTATCTCGGAGCACTTAAATCGTCTAAATACCCTATACTAAAAGTCAGCGGAAAAAACCCTGAAATCGGCCAAAAGCCCTAAAGTTGATCAGAAAGTACTAAAGCTGGCCTAAAACCCTATAATATAAGGAAAACCCTAAAATTTGTCTAAAATCCTATAGTCTACAGAAAATCCCTAAAATTGACCCGGAGCCCTTATATCGTCCAAATACCCTATACTATAATCAGTCTAAAAGCCATAAATCCAGCCTAAAACCCTAAAATCAGTCTAAAAGCCTAGTGTCTACAGAAAAACCATAAAATTGACCTGGTGCCCATATATCGTACAAACACCCTATACTATATAGTCAGCGGAAAAACCCTGAAATCGGCAAAAAACCATGAAATCGGCCAAAAGCCCCAAAGTTAATCAGAAAGCCATAAAGCCGGCATAAAACCCTAAAGTGAGTCTAAAAGCACCAAAAATCAGCCTAAAACCCTATAATAAGTCGAAAACCCTAAAATCAGTCTAAAAGCCTAAAGTCTACACAAAAATCAAAAAATTGACTCGTAGCCCTATAATTGATCAGAAAGCCCTAAAGTCGGCCTAAAACCCTATAATAAGCCGAAAACCCTAAAATCAGTCTAATAGCCTAGAGTCTACCGAAAAACCATAAACATGACTCGGAGCCCTTACATCTTCCAAATACCCTAAGCTAAAGTTAGCAGAAAAATCCTGAAATCGGCCTAAAGCCCTAAAGTTGATTAGAAAACCCTAAAGACGTCCCAAAACCCTACAATAAGCCGAAAACCCTAAAACCAGTCTAAAAGCCCAAAAACCGGCCTAAATCACTATAATAAGCCAAAAAAAACCCTAAAATCAGTCTAAAAGCCTAGAGTCTACAGAAAAACAATAAAAATGACCTGGAGCCCCTAAATCGTCCAAATACCCTATGCTATAGTCTGCGGAAAAACTCTAAAATCGGTCAAAAATCCCGAAATCGGACAAATGCCCTAAAGTTGATTAGAAAACCCTAAAGTCGTCCTAAAACCCTATAATAAGTCGAAAACCCTAAAATCAGTCTATATCCCCAAAAAGCCAGCCTAAAACCCTATAATAACCCCAAAACCCTAAAATCATTCTAAAAGCCTAGTGTCTACAGAAAAACCATAAAATTGTCCCGGAGCTCTTAAATCGCCCAAACACCCTATACTATAGTCAGTGGAAAACCCTGAAATCGGTCGAAAACCTTGAAATCGGCAAAATTCCCTAAAGTTGATCAGAAACCCCTAAAGCCGGCCTAAAACCCTATAATAAGCCGAAAAACCCTAAAATCAGTCTAAAAGCCTAGAGCCTACAGAAAAACCTTAAAAATGACTTGGAGCCCTTAAATCGTCCGAATACCCTATGCTATAGTCTACGGAAAGACCCTGAAATCGATCGAAAACCTTGAAATCGGACAAAAGCCCTAAAGTTGATTAGAAAACCCTAAAGTCGTCTTAAAACCCTAAAATCAGTCTAAATGCCCCATATACACTATGCTATAGTCTACGGAAAAACCTTGAAATTGGCCGAAAACCCTGAAATCGGCCAAAAGCCTTATAGTTGATTAGAAAACCCTAAAGATGGCACAAAACCCTATAATAAACCGAAAAACCTAAAATCAGTCTAAAAGCACCAAAAATCGGCCTAAATCCCTATAATAAGCCAAAAACTCTCAAATTAGTCTAAAAGACTAGAGTCTACACAAAAACCAAAAAATTGACCCGTAGCCCTTAAATAGTCCAAATATCCTATACTATAGTCTGCGGAAAAACTCTAAAATCGGTCGGAAACCCTGAAATCGGCCAAAAGCCCAAAAGTTGATCAAAAAGCCCTAAAGTCATCCTAAAACAGTACAATAAGCCGAAAACACTAAAACCAGCCTAAAAGCCCTAAAAGCTGGCGTAAAACCCTATAATAAGCCGAAAACCATAAAATCATTCGAAAAGCCAACCCTACAATAGGGCGAAAACCCTAAAATCAGTTTAATATCCTAGAGTGTACAGAAAAACCATAAAATTTACTCGGAGCCCTTAAATCGTCCAAAAAGACTATATTAAAGTCTGCGGAAAATCCCTGCAATTGGCCGAAAACCCAAAAGTTAATTAGAAAACCCTAAAGCCGGCTAAAAATCCTATAATAAGCCAAAAATCCTAAAATTAGTCTAAGAGCCTAAAGTCTACAGAAAAACCATAAAGTGACCCGGAGCCCTTAAATCGTCCAAATACCCTATGCTATAGTTTGCGGAAAAACCCTAAAATCGACCGAAAACCCTGAATCGGCCAAAAGCCTGGAAGTTGATCAGAAAATCCTAAAGCTGCCATAAAACCCTACAATATGCCGAAAACCCTAAAATCATTCTAAAAGCACCAAAAACCGGCCTAAAACCCTATAATAAACCGAAAACCCTAAAATCAGCCTAAAAGCCTAGAATCTACAGAAAAACCATAAAATTGACCCAGAGCCCTTAAATCGTCCTAATACCCGATACTATAATTAGCAGAAACCTTGAAATCGGTCATAAGCCCAAAATGTGATCAGAAAACCCTAAAGTCGGCCTAAAATCCTACAATAAGCCGAAAACCCTAAAATCAGTCTAATAGCCTAGAGTCTACTAAAAAACCATAAAAATGATTCAGAGCCCTTAAATCGTCCATATACCCTATGCAATAGTCAACGGAAAAACCCTGAAATCGGCCAAAAGCCCTAAAGTTGATTAGAAAACCCTAAAGCTGGCCTAAAACCCAACAACATGCCGAAAACCCTAAAATCACTCTAAAAGCCCAATAGCCGGCCTAAAACCCTATAATAAGCAAAAAAACCCTAAAATCAGTCTAAAAGCCTAGAGTCTACAGAAAAACCATAAAAATTACCCGGAGCCCTTAAATCGTCAAATACCCTATGCTGCGGAAAAACCCTGAAATCTGTCGAAAACCCTGAAATCAGCTAAAAGCCCTAAAGTTGATTAGAAAACCCTAAAGCCGGTCTAAAAACCTATAATAAGCAGAAAACCCTAAAATAAGTCTAAAAGCCTGATATCCGGCCTAAAACCCTAAAATCGGGCGAAAACCCTAAAATCAGTCTAAAAGGTTAGACTCTACAGAAAAACCGTAAAATTGACCCAGAGCCCATAAATCGTCAAAAAAGACTATATTATAGTCTGCGGAAAAACCCAGCAATCGTCTGAAAACCCAAAAGTTGATTAGAAAACCCTAAACCGGCCTAATATCCTATAATAAGTAGAAATCGCTAAAATTAGCCTAAGAGCCTTGAGTCTACAGAAAAACAATAAAGTTGACCCGGCGCCCTTAAATCGTCCAAACACCCTATACTATAGTCAGCGAAAAAACCCTGAAATCGGCCAAAAGCCCTAAAGTTGATCAAAAAGCCCTAAAGTCGTCCTAAAACCGTACAATAAGACGAAAACCCTAAAACCAGTCTAAAAGCCTTAAGTCTACAGAAAAACCATAAAAATGACCCGGAGCCCTTAAATTGTCCAAATACCGTATGCTATAGTTTGCGGAAAAACCTTGAAATTGTCTGAAAACCACGAAAACTGGCATAAAATCCTACGATAAGCCGAAAACCCTAAAAGCATTCTAAAAGCACCAAAAATCGCCCTAAATCCCTATAATAAGCCAAAAACCCTAAAATCAGTCTAAAAGCCTAGAGTTTACACAAAAACCAAAAAATTGACTCTTAGCCCTTATATAGTCCAAATACCTTACACTATATAGTCAGCGAAAATACCCTAAAATCGGCCAAAAGCCCTAAAGTTGGTCAAAAAGCCCTAAAGCCGGCCTAGAACACTATAATAAGCCGAAAACCCTAAAATCAGTCTAATAGCCTAGAGTCTACCGAAAAACCATAAACATGACTCAGAGCCCTTAAATCGTCCAAATACCCTATGCTATAGTCATCGGAAAAACCCTAAACTCGGCCGAAAACCCTGAAATCGGCCCAAAGCCCTAAAGTTGATCAGAAAACCCTAAAGCTGGCATAAAACCCTACAATAAGCCTAAAACCCGAAAATCAGTCTAAAAGCACCAAAAATCGGCCTAAAACCCAGTAATAAGCTGAAAACCCTAAAATCGGTCTAAAAGCCTAGAGTCAACACAAAAACCAAAAATTTGACCCGGAGCCCTTAAATCGTCCAAACACCCTATACTATAGTCAGCGGAAAAACCCTGAAATCGGCCAAAAGCCCTAAAGTTGATCCAAAAGCCCTAAAGACGACCTAAAACCGTACAATAAGACGATAACCCTAAAACCAGTCTAAAAGCCCAAAAAGCCGGCCTAAAACCCTATTATAAGCCGAAAACCCTAAAATCATTCTAAAAGCCTAGTGTCTACAGAAAAACCATAAAATTGTCCCGGAGCCCTTAATTTGTCAAAATACCTTATACTATAGTCAGCGGAAAAACCCTGAAATCGGTCGAAAACCCTAAAATGGGAAAAAAGCCCTAAAGTTGATCAGAAAACCCTAAAATCAGTCTAAAAGCCCTTAAACCAGCCTCAAATGCTAAAATATGACGAAAACCCTAAAAAAGTCTAAAAGCCTAGAGTTTACGAAAAATCATAAAATTGTCCTAGAGCCCTTAAATCGTCCAAAAACCGTATACTATAGTTAGCGAAAAAACCCTGGAATCGGCCAAAAAACTCTGATATCGTCCAAAATCCTTAAAGTAGATCAGAAAACCCTAAAGCCGGCCTAAAACCCTACAATAAGCCGAAAACCCTAAAATCAGTCTAAAAGCCCTAAAGCCGGCCTAAAACCCTATAAGATGCCGAAAACCCTAAAATCAATCTAAGAGCCTAGAGTCTACAAGAAAACCATAAAATTCACCCAGAGACCGCATATCGTCCAAACACCCTATACTATAGTAAGCGCAAAAACCTAGAAATCGGCAGAAAACCCTGAAATTGGCCAAAAGCCCTAAAGTTGATCAAAAAGCCCTAAATCCAGCCTAAAACCCTAAAATAAGTCTAAAAGCCTAGAGTCTACCGAAAAACGATAAAAATGACTCGGACCCCTTAAATCCTCCAACTACCCTATCCTATAGTGAGCGGAAAAACCCTGAAATCGGACGACAACACTGAAATTGGCCAAAAGCCCTAAAGTTGATTAGAAAACCCTAAAGTCGGCCTAAAACCCTATAATAAGCCGAAAACCCTAAAATCTGTTTAAAATCCCTAAATCCGGCCTAAAACCCTAAAATAGGGCGAAAACCCTAAAATAAGTTTAAAAGCCTAAAGTCTACAGAAAACCACAAAATATACTCGGAGCCCTTTAATAGTCGAAAAAGACTATATTAAAGTCTGCGGAAAAACCCTGCAATTGGCCGAAAACCCAAAAGTTGATTAGAAAACCCTAAAGCCGGCTAAAAATCCTATAATAAGCCGAAAATCCTAAAATTAGTCTAAGAGCCTAGAGTCTACAGAAAAACCATAAAATGACCCGGAGCACTTAATTCGTCCAAATACCGTATGCTATAGTCTGCGGAAAAACCCTAAAATCGGCCGAAAACCCTGAATCGGCCAAAAGCCCTGAAGTTGATCAGAAAACCCTAAAGCTAGCATAAAACCCTACAATAAGCCGAAAACCCTAAAATCAGTCTAAAAGCACCAAAAATCGGCCTAAAACCTATAATAAGCCGAAAAGCCTAAAGTCAGCCTAAAAGCCTAGAATCTACAGAAAAACCATAAAATTTACCCGGAGCCTTAAATCGTCCTAATACCCCATACTACAATTAGCGGAAACCTTGAAATCGGCCATAAGCCCTAAATGTGATCAAAAAACCCTAAAGTTGGCCTAAAATCGTCTGTATACCCTATGCAATAGTCAGCGGAAAAACCCTAACATCAGTCTAATAACCTAGAGTCTACAAAAAAACCATAAAATTGATTCGGAGCCCTTCAATCGTCTGTATACCCTATGCAATAGTCAGCGGAAAAACCCTGAAATCGGCCAAAAGCCCTAAATTTGATTAGAAAACCCTAAAGCCGGCCTAAAACCCTACAACAAGCCGAAAACCCTAAAATCACTCTAAAAGCCCAAAAGCCGGCCTAAAACCCTATAATAAGAAAAAAAAACCCTAAAATCAGTCTAAAAGCCTAGAGTCTACAGAAAAACCATAAAAATTACCCGGAGCCCTTAAATCGTCAAATACCCTATGTTGCAGAAAAACCCTCAAATCTGTCGAAAACCCTGAAATTTGCCAATAGCCCTAAAGTTGATTAGAAAACCCTAAAGCCGGCCTAAAAACCTGTAATAAGCCGAGAACCCTAAAATCATTCTAAAAGCCCGAAATCCGGCCTAAAACCCTAAAATTGGGAGAAAACCCTTAAATCAGTCTAAAAGCCTAGACTCTACAGAAAATCCATAAAAATGACTCGGAGCCCATAAATCGTTTAAAAAGACTATATTATGGTCTGCGGAAAAACCCTGCAATCGGCTGAAAACCCAAAAGTTGATTAGAAAACCCTAAACCGGCCTAAAATCCTATAATAAGTAGAGATCGCTAAAATTAGTCTAAGAGCCTTGAGTCTAAAGAAAAACCATAAAGTTGACCCGGAGCCCTTAAATCGTCCAAACACCCTATACTATATAGTCAGCGGAAAAACCCTGAAAATGGCCAAAAGCCCTAAAGTTGATCAAAAAGCCCTTAAGTCGTCCTAAAACCGTACAATAAGACGAAAACCCTAAAACCAGTCTAAAAGCCCCAAAAGCCGGCCTAAAACCCTATAATAAGCCGAAAACCCTAAAATCATTCTAAAAGCTAGTGTCTACAGAAAAACCACAAAATTGTCCCGGAGCCCTTAAATTGTCAAAATACCCTATACTATATAGTCAGCAGAAAAACCCTGAAATCGAAAAAAAAGCCCTAAAGTTGATCAGAAAACCCGAAAATCAGTCTAAAATCCCTTAAACCAGCCTCAAATGCTAAAATAAAACGAAAATCCTAAAACAGTCTAAAAGCCTTGAGTTTAGCGAAAAATCATAAAATTGACCTAGAGCCCTTAAATCGTCCAAAAACCCTATACTATAGTCAGCGAAAAAACCCTGAAATCAGCCAAAAACTCTGAAATCGTCCAAAATCCCTGAATAAGATCACAAAACCCTTAAGCTGGCCTAAAACCCTACACTAAGTCGAAAACCCTAAAATCAGTCTAAAAGCCCTAAAGCCGGCCTAAAACCCTATAAGATGCCGAAAACCCTAAAATACGTCTAAGAGCCTAGAGTCTACAAGAAAACCATAAAATTCACCCGGACACCCCAAATCGTCCAAACACCCTATACTATAGTCAGTGCAAAAACCCTGAAATTGACCAAAAGCCCTAAAGTTGATCAAAAAGCCCTAATTCCAGCCGAAAACCCTAAAATAAGCCTAAAAGCCTAAAGTCTACCGAAAAATCATAAAAATGACTCGGACCCCTTAAATCGTCCAAATAACCTATGCTATAGTGAGCAGAAAAACCCTAAAATCGGCCAAAAGCCCAAAAGTTGATCAGAAAACCCTTAAGCAGGCCTGAAACCCTACAATAAGCCGAAAATCCTAAAATCAGTCTAAAAGCACCAAAAATCGGCCTAAAACCCTATAATAAGCCGAAAACCGTAAAATAGGTCTAAAAAACTAGTGTCTACACAAAAACCCAAAAATTGACCCAGAGCCCTTAAATAGTCCAAATACCCTATAGTATAGACTGCGGAAAAACTATGAAATCGGCCGGAAACCCTGAAATCGGCCAAAAGCCCTAAAGTTGATCAGAAAACCCTAAAGCTGGCCTAAAACCCTATAATAAGCCGAAAACCCTAAAATCAGTCTAATAGCCTAGAGTCTACAAAAAAAACCATAAAAATGATACGGAGCCCTTAAATCGTCCAAATACCCTATGCTACAGTCAGCGGAAAAACCATGAAATCGGACGAAAACCCAAAAATCGGCAAAATAGACATAAAGTTGATCTAAAAACCCTAAAGCCAGCCTTAAACCCTATAATAAGCCGAAAACCCTGAAATGAGTCAAATAGCCTATAGTTTACAAAAAAACCATAAAAATGACTCGGAGCCCTTAAATCGTTCAAATACCCTATGTTACAGTCAGCGGAAGCACCCTGATATCAGACGACAACCTTGAAATCGGCCAAAAGCCCTAAAGTTGATTAGAAAACCCTAAAGTTGGCCTAAAACCCTACAATAAGCCAAAACCCTAAAATCAGTCTAAAAGCCCAAAATCCGGCCTTAAACCCTATAATAAGCCAAAAAACCAAAAATCAGTCTAAAAGCCTAGAGTCTACAGATAAACCATAAAAATGACCCGGAGCCCTTAAATCGTCAAATACCCTATGCTATAGTCTGCGTAAATACCCTAAAATCGGTTGATAACCCTGAATCGGCCAAAAGACCTAAAGTTGAATAGAAAACCCTAAAGTCGGCCTAAAACCCTATAATAAGCTGAAAACCCTAAAATCAGTCTAAAAGCCCTAAATCCGGCCTAAAACCCTAAAATCACTTTAAAAGCCTAGAGTCTACAGAAAAACCATAAAATTTACCCGGAGCCCTTAAATCGTCCAAAAAGACTATATTAAAGTCTGCGGAAAAACCCTGCAATTGGCCGAAAACCCAAAAGTTGATTAGAAAACCTTAAAGCCGACTAAAAATCCTATAATAAGCCGAAAATCCTAAAATTAGTCTAAGAGCCTAGAGTCTATAGAAAAACCATAAAATTGACTTGGAGCCCCCAAAATCGTCCAAACACCCTATACTATAGTCAGCTCAAAAACCATGAAATCGGCACAAAACCTTAAAATCGGCCAAAATGCCTAAAATTGATCAAAAAGCCCTAAATTCAGCCTAAAACCCTATAATAAGCCGAAAACCATAAAATCAGTCTAAAAGCCTAGAGACTACAGAAAAACCATAAAAATGCCTCGGAGCCCTTAAATCGTCCAAATACCCTATGCTATAGTGAGCGGAAAAACCCTGAAATCAGCCAGAAACGCTGAAATCGGCCAAAAGCCCTAAAGTTGATTAGAAAGCCCTAAAGCCGACCTCAAACTCTATAATAAGCCGAAAACCCTAAAATTAGTCTAATACCTTTGAGTCTACAAAAAAAAACCATAAAAATGATTCGAAGGCCTTAAATCGTCCAATTACCCTATGCTATAGTCAGCAGAAAAACCATGAAATCGGTCGAAAACCCTGAAATTGCAAAAAAGCGCTAAAGTTGATCAGGAACCCTAAAGTCAGACTAAAACCCTATATTAAGCCGAAAACACTAAAATCAATCTAAAAGCCTTTAAGCCGGCCTCAAACCCTAAAATAATCCGAAAAGCCTAAAATTAGTCTAAAAGCCTAGAGTTTACCGAAATATTATAAAATTGACCCGGAGGCCTTAAATAGTCCAAAAACCCTATACAATAGTCAGCGAAAAAACGCTGAAATCAGCCAAAAACGCTGAAATCGTCCAGAATCCCTAAAGTACATCAGAAAACCCTAGATCCACCCTAAAACCCTACAATAAGCAGAAAACCCTAAAATCAGTCTAAAAGCCCTAAAGCTGGAAATCGGCCAAAGGCCCTAAAGTTGATCAGAAAGCCCTAAAGCCGGCCTAAAACCCTATAATAATACGAAAACCCAAAAATTAGTCTAAAAGCCTAGAGTCTACAGAAAAACCCTAAAATTGACCCGAAGCCCTTAAATCCTCCAAACACACTATACTATAGTCAGCGGAAACACCAAGAAATCGGCCAAAAGCCCTAAAGTTGATCAGAAAGCCCTAAAGTCGGCCTAGAACCCTATAATAAGCCGAAAACCCTAAAATCAGTTTAATAGCCTAGATTCTACAAAAAACCACAAAAATGACTCGGAGCCCTTAAATCGTCTAAATACCCTATGCTACAGTAAGCGGAAAAACCCTGAAATCGGACGAAAACCCTGAAATCGGCCAAAAGCCCTAAAGTTGATCAGAAAACCCTATAGTCAGCCTAAAACCCTATTATAAGCCGAAAACCCTAAAATCATTCTAAAAGCCTAGTGTCTACAGAAAAACCATAAAATTGTCCCGAAGCCCTTAAATCGTCCAAATACCCTATACTATAGTCAGCGGAAAAACCCTGAAATCGGTCGAAAACCCTGAAATTGAAAAAAACGCTAAAGTTGATCAAAGAAACCTAAAGTCAGCCTCAAACCGTATAATAAGCCGAAAAGACTAAAATCAGTCTAAAAACCCTTCAGCCGGCCTCAAACCCTAAAATAAGCCGAAAACCCAAAATTTAGTCTAAAACACTAGAGTCTACCCAAAGACCAAAAAATTGACCCGCAACACTTTAATAGTCCAAATACCCTATACTATAGTTAGCGGAAATACCATGAAATCGGTCGAAATCCCTGAAATCGGACAAAAGCCCTAAAGTTGATCAGAAAACCTTAAAGCCAGCCTAAAACCCTATAATAAGCCGAAAACCCTTAAATCAGTCTAAAAGCCTTTAATCCGGCCTAAAACCCTAAAATAGGGCAAAAACCCTTAAATCAGTGTAAAGCCTCGAGTCTAAAGAAAAACAATAAAATTGACTCGGAGCCCTTAAATCGACCAAAACGACTATCCTATAGTCTGCGGAAAAACGCTGAAATCGGCCATAATCCCTAAAAAGGATTAGTCAACCCTAAAGCTGGCCTAAAGCAACCCTATAATAAGCTGAAAACCCTAAAATTAGACTAAGAGCCTCGAGTCTACAGAAAAACCATAAAATTAACCTGGAGCCCCCAAATCGTCCAAACACCCTATATACTATAGTCAGCGCAAAAACCCTGAAATCGGAAGAAAACCCTGAAATCGGCCAAAAGCCCTAAAGTTCATCAAAAAGCCCTAAATTTGGCCTAAAACCCTAAAATCAGTCTAAAATCCTAGAGTCTATAGTAAAACCTTCAAAATGACCCGGAGCCCTTAAACAGTCCAAATACCCTATGCTATAGTGAGCAGAAACACCCTGAAATCGGCCGAAAACCCTGAAATAGGCCAAAAGCCCTAAAGTTGATCAGAAAAGCCTAAAGCATGCCTGAAACCCTACAATAAGCCGAACACCCTAAAACCAGTCTAAAAGCACCAAAAATCGGCCAAAAACCCAATAATAAACCGAAAACCCTAAAATCGGTCTAAAAGCCTAGAGTCTACACAAAAACCAATAAATTGACCCGGAGCCCTTAAATAGACCAAATACCCTATACTACAGTGTGCAGAAAAACCCAGAAATCGGTCGAAAGCCCTAAAATTGATCAAAAAGCCATAAAACCCTATAATAAATCGAAAACCCTAAAATTAGTCTAAAAGCCTAGAGTCTACAGAAAAACCCTAAAATTGACCCGGAGCCCTTAAATCGTCCAAACACCCTATATTATACTCTGCGGAAACACCCTGAAACCGGCCAAAAGCCCTAAAGTTGATCAGAAAGCCCTAACGCCGTCCTAAAACCCTATAATAAGCCGAAAACCCTATAATCAGTCTAAAAGCCTAGAGTCTACAAAAAAAACCATAAAAACGACCCGGAGCCTTTAAATCGTTCAAACACCCTATACTATAATCAGCGGAAACACCCTGAATCAGCCAAAAGCCCTAAATTTGAACAGAAAGCCCTAAAGCTGGCCTAAAACCCCATTATAAGCCGAAAACCCTAAAATCAGTCTAATAGCCTAGAGTCTACAAAAAAACCATAAAAATGATTCGGAGCCCTTAAATCATACAAATATCCTATGCTATAGTCAGCGGAAAAACCCTGAAATCGGTCGAAAACCCTGAAATTGGAAAAAAGCACCTAAAGTTGATCAGAAAACCCTAACGTCAGCCTAAAACCCTATAATAAGCAGAAAACACTAAAATCAGTCTAAAAGCCCTTAAGCCGGCCTCAAACCCTAAAATAAGCCGAAAACCCTTAAATTAGTCTAAAAGCCTAGAGTTTACCGAAAAATCATAAAATTGACCCGGAGCCCTTAAATCATCCAAAAACCCTATTCCATGTCAGCGAAAAAACCCTGAAAAAGGCCAAAAACCATGAATTCGTCAAAAATCCCTAAAGTAGATCAGAAAACCCTAGATCCGGCCTAAAACCCTACAATAAGCCGAAAACCCTAAAATCAGTCTAAAAGCCCTAAAGCCTGCCTAAAACCCTATAAGAAGCCGAAAACCCTAAAATCAGTCTAAAAGCCTAGAGTCTACAAAATAACCATAAAATTGACCCGGACCCCTTAAATCGTCCAAATACCCTATACTATAGTTAGCTGAAAAACCCTCTAATATGCCGAAAATCCTAAAATAAGCCGAAAACCTTGACATTGGACTAAAGCCCTAAATTTGATCTGAAAGCCCAAAAGCTAGTCTAAAACCCTATAATAAGCCGAAAACCCTAAAATTAGCCTAAAAGCCTAGAATCTACAAAAAACCATAAAATTAACTCGGAGCCCTTAAATCGTCCAAACACCCTATAATAAATCGAAAACCCTAAAATTAGTCTAAAAGCCTAGAGTCTACAGAAAAACCCTAAAATTGACCTAGAGCCCTAAAATCGTCCAAACACCCTATACTATAGTAAGCGGAAACACCCTGAATCGGCCAAAAGCCCTAAATTTGATCAGAAAGCCCTAAAGCCGGCCTAAAACCCTATAATAAGCCGAAAATTCTAAAATCTGTCTAAAAGCATAGACTCTACAAAAAACCATGAAAATGACCCGAAACCCTTAAATCGTCCACACGCCCTATACTATAGTCAGCGGAAACACCCTGAAATCGGCCAAAAGCCCAAAATCAGCCTATAATAAGCCGAAAACGCTAAAATCAATCTAAAAGCCTAATATACAGAAAATCCATAAAAATGGCCCGGAGCCCTTAAATCGTCCAAATACCCTAAAGTCGGCCTTGAACCTTATATAATAAGCCGAAAACCCGAAATTCAATCTAAAATCCATACAACCGACCTAGAACCCTAAAAAATCCAATAACACTAAAATCAATCTAAAAGAATAGAGTCTACAGAAAAACCATAAAATTGACCCGGAGCCCTTAAATCGTCCTAATACCCTATACAATTGTCTCTGGAAAAACCCTGAAATTAGCTGAAAACCCTAAAATCAGTCTAAAAGCCTAGAGTATACAGAAATACCATAAAATTATCTCGGAGCCCTTTAATCGTCTAAATACCCTATACTATAGTTAGCAGAAAAACCCTGAAATGGTGCGAAAATACCCTGAAATCAGCCGAAAACCTTGAAATCGGCCAAAAGCCCTGAAGTTGATCAGAAAACCCTAAAGCCGGCATAAAACCCTATAATAAGCCGAAAACCCTAAAATCAGTCTAAAAGCCTAGAGTCTACAGACAAACCATAAAATTGACCCGGAGCCCATAAATCGTCCAAACACCCTATACTATAGTCAGTAGAAAAACCCTGAAATCGGCAGAAAACCATGAAATCGGCCAAAAGCCCAAAAGTTGATCAGAAAGCCATAAAGCCGGCCTAAAACCCTATAATAAGCCGAAAACCCTAAAATCAGTCTAATAGCCTAAAGTCTACCGAAAAACCATAAACATGACTCAGAGCCCTTAAATCTTCCAGATACCCTATGCTATAGTCAGCGAAAAAACCCTGAAATCGGTCAAAATCCCTAAAGTTGAGTAGACAACCCTAATGTCGGCCTAAAACCCAACAATAAGTCGAAAACCCTGAAACCAGTCTAAAATCCCAAAAACCCTAAAATCAGTCTAAAAGCCTAGAGTCTACAGAAAAACCATAAAAATGAACTCGAGCCCGTAAATCATCCAAATACCCTATGCTATAGTCTGCGGAAAAACCCTAAAATCGGTCGAAAACCTGGAAATCAGACAAAAGCCCTAAAGTTGATTGGAAAACCCTAAAGTCGTCCTAAAACCCTACAATAAGCCGAAAACCCTAAAATCAGTCTGAATGCCCCAAAAGCCGGGCTTAAACCCTATAATAACCCGAAAACCCTAAAGTCATTCTAAAAGCCTAATGTCTACACAAAAAGCATAAAATTATCCCAGAGCCCTTAAATCGTCCAAATACCCTATATTATAGTCAGTGGAAAAACCCTGAAATCGGTGGAAAACCTTGAAATCGACAAAGAGCCCTAAAGTTGATCAGAAACCCCTAAAGCCGGCCTAAAACCCTATAATAAGCCGAAAACCCTAAAATCAGTCTAAAAGCCTAGAGTCTACAGAAAAACCATAAAAATGACCTGGAGCCCTTAAATCGTCCAAATACCCTATGCTATAGTCTGCGGAAAAACCCTGAAATCGGACAAAAGCCCTAAAGTTGATTAGAAAACCCTAAACTTTACCAAAAACCCAATAATAAGCCGAAAATCCTAAAATCACTCAAAAAGCCCCAAAACCCGGCCTAAAACCCTATAATAACCCGAAAACCCTAAAATCAATCTAAAAGGCTAGTGTCTACAAAAAACCATAAAATTGTCTCGGAGCCCTTAAATAGTCCAAATACCGTATACTATAGTCAGCGGAATAACACTGAAATCGGTCGAAAACCTTGAAATCGGCAAAAAGCCCTAAAGTTGATCAGAAACCCCTAAAGCCGGCCTAAAACCCTATAATAAGCCGAAAACCCTAAAATCAGTCTAAAAGCCTAAAGACTACAAAAAAAAACCATAAAAATGACCCGGAGCCCTTAAATCGTCCAAATACACTATGCTATAGTCTGCGGAAAAACCTTGAAATTGGCCGAAAACCCTGAAATCGGCCAAAACCCCTATAGTTGATTAGAAAACCCTAAAGCTGGCACAAAACCCTACAATAAGCCGAAAACCCTAAAATCAGTCTAAAAGCACCAAAAATCGGCCTAAACCACTATAATAAGCCAAAAAATTAAAATCAGCCTAAAACCCTAGAGTCTACACAAACCAAAAAATTGACCTGTAGCGCTTAAATAGTCCAAATACCCTATACTATAGTCTGCGAAAAAACTCTGAAATCGGGCGAAAACCCTGAAATTGGCCAAAAGCCTTAAAGTTGATCAAAAATCCCTAAAGTCATCCTAAAATCGTACAATAAGCCGAAAACCCTAAAACCAGTGTAAAAGCCCCAAAAGCCGGCCTAAAACCCTATAATAAGCCGAAAACCCTAAAATCATTCTACAAGCCTAGTGTCTACAGATAAACCATAAAATTGTCCCGGAGCCCTTAAATTGTCAAAGTACCCTATACTATAGTCAGCGGAAAAACCCTGAAATCGGTAAAAAGCCTTAAAGTTGATCAGAAATCCCTAAAATCAGTCTAAAAGCCCTTAAGCCGACCTCAAACCCTAAAATCAGTCTAAATGCATAGAGTTTACCGAAAAATCATAAAATTGACCTAGAGCCCTTAAATCGTCCAAAAATCCTATACTATAGTCAGCGAAAAAACCCTGAAATCGGCCAAAAACTCTGAAATCGTCCAAAATCCCTAAAGTAGAACAGAAAACCCTAAAGCCGGCCTAAAACCCTACAATAAGCCGAAAACCCAAAAATCAGTCTAAAAGCCCTAAAGCCGGCCTAAACCCCAATAAGAAGCCGAAAACCCAAAAATAAGTCTAAAAGCATAGAGTCTACAGAAAAACCATAAAATTGACCCGGGGCCCTATAATCGTCCAAATACCCTATACTATAGTTAGCGGAAAAACCCTGAAATATGCCCAAAACCCTGAAATCGGCCAAAAACCTTGAAATTGGACTAAAGCCCAAAATTTGATCAGAAAGCCCGAAAGCTGGCCTAAAAGCCTATAATAAGCCGAAAACCCTAACATCATCCTAAAAGCCTAGAATCTACAGAAAAACCAAAAAAATGACCGAGAGCCCTTAAACTGTCCAAATATCCTAAAGCCGGCCTTGAACCCTATAATAAGCCGAAAACCCTAAAATCAGTCTAAAAGCCCTACAGCCGGCCTAGAACCCTAAAAGCTGAAAACACTAAAATTAGTCTAAAAGCCTAGAGTCTACAGAAAAACCATAAATTTGACCCGGAGCCCTTAAATCGTCCTAATATTCAGCGGAAAAACCCTGAAATTAGCTGAAAATCCTAAAATCAGCCAAAACCCGTAAAGTTGATCAGAAAGCCCTTAAATCGTCCAAATACCCTACGCTATAGTCAGCGGAAAAACCCTGAAATCGGACAAAAGCCCTAAAGTTGATTAGAAAACCCTAGAGCAAGCCTAAAACCCTACAACAAGCCGAAAAACCCTAAAATCAATCTAAAAGCCCAAAAGCCGGCCTAAAACCCTATAATAAGCCAAAAAAACACTAAAATCAGTCTAAAAGCCTAGAGTCTACAGAAAAACCATAAAAATCACCGGGAGCCCTTAAATTGTCAAATACCCTATGCTATATACTCAGCGGAAAAACCCTGAAACCGGCCAAAAGCCCAAAAGTTGATTAGAAAACCCTAGAGCCAGCCTAAAACCCCACAACAAGCCGAAAAACCCTAAAATCAGTCTAAAAGCCCAAAAGCCGGCTTAAAAACCTATAATAAGCCAAAAAAACACTAAATTCAGTCTAAAAGCCTAGAGTATACAGAAAAACCATAAAAATCACCGGGAGCCCTTAAATTGTCAAATACCCTATGCTATATACCCAGCGGAAAAACCCTGAAACCGGCCAAAAGCCCTAAAGTTGAATAGAAAACCCTAGAGCCAGCCTAAAACCCTACAACAAGCCGAAAAACCCTAAAATCAGTCTAAAAGCCCAAAAGCCGGCCTAAAACCCTATAATCAGCCAAAAAACACTAAAATCAGTCTAAAAGCCTAGAGTCTACAGAAAAACCATAAAAATCACCGGGAGCCCTTAAATTGTCAAATACCCTATGCTATATACTCAGCGGAAAAACCCTGAAACCGGCCAAAAGCCCTAAAGTTGATTAGAAAACCCTAGAGCCAGCCTAAAACCCCACAACAAGCCGAAAAACCCTAAAATCAGTCTAAAAGCCCAAAAGCCGGCCTAAAAACCTATAATAAGCCAAAAAACACTAAATTCAATCTAAAAGCCTAGAGTATACAGAAAAACCATAAAAATCACCGGGAGCCCTTAAATTGTCAAATACCCTATGCTATAGTCTGCGGAAAAACCCTAAAATTGGTCGAAAACCCTGAAATTGGCCAAAGCCCGAAAGTTGATTAGAAAACCCTAAAGCCGGCCTAAAAACCTATAATAAGCCCAGAACCCTAAAATCAGTTTAAAAGCCCGAAATCTGGCCTAAAACCCTAAAATAGGGCGAAAACCCTAAAATCAGTCTAAAAGCCTAGAGTCTACAGAAAAACCGTAAAATTGACCCGCAGCCCATAAATCGTCCAAAAAGACTATATTATGGTCTGCGGAGAAACCCTGCAATCGGCCGAAAACCCAAAAGTTGATTAGAAAACCCTAAAGCCGGCCTAAAACCCAATAACAAGCTGAAATTCCTAATATTAGTCTAAGAGCCTTGAGTCTACAGAAAAACCATAAAGTTGACCCGGAGCCCTTAAATCCTCCAAACACCCTATACTATAGTCAGCGGAAAAACCCTGAAATCAGCCAAAAGCCCTAAAGTTGATCAGAAACCCCTAAAGTCAGTCTAAAACCCTATAATAAGCCAAAAACCTTAAAATCAGTTTAAAAGCCCGAAATCCGGCCTAAAACCCTTAAATAGGGCGAAAACTCTAAAATCAGTCTAAAAGCCTAAAGTCTACAGAAAAACCATAAAAATGACCCAGAGCCCTTAAATCGTCCAAATACCCTATGCTATAGTGTACGGAATAACCTTGAAATTGAGCGAAAACCCTGAAATCGGCCAAAAGCCCTATAGTTGATCAGACAACCCTAAAGCTGGCATAAACCACTATAATGAGCCGAAAACCCTAAAATCAGTCTAAAAGCATCAAAAATCGGCCTAAAACCCTATAATAAGCCAAAAACCATAAATTAAGTCTAATAGCCTAGATTCAACAAAAGACCATAAAAATGACTCGGAGCCCTTAAATCGTCCAAATACCCTATGCTACAATCAGCGAAAAAACCCTGAAATTGGACGAAATCCCTGAAATCGGCCAAAAGCCCTAAAGTTGATCAAAAAGCCCTAAAGCCGGCCTAAACATGACTGGGAGCCCTTAAATCGTCCAAATACCCTATGCTATATTCAGCGTAAAAACCCTGGAATCAACCTAAAACCCTGAAATCGGCCTAAAACCCTGAAATCGGCCCAAAGCCCTAAAGTTGATTACAAAACCCTAAAGTCAGCCTAACACCTTACAGTAAGCCGAAAACCCTAAAATCAGTCTAAAAGCCCAAATGCCGGCCTAAACCCTATAAAAAATTGAAAACCCTAAAATAAGTCTAAAAGCCTTGAGTCTACAGAAAAACCATACAATTGACACGGAGCCCTTAAATTGTCCAAATAGTCAGCGGAAAAACCCAGAAATAAACTGAAAACCCTGAAATCGGCCAAAAGCCTGAAAGTTGATCAGAAATGCCTAAAGCCGGCCTAAATTTATATAATCAGCCGAAAAAACTAAAATAAGTCTAAAAGCCCTTAAGTCGGCCTAAAACCCTAAAATAAGTCAAAAACCCTAAAATCAGTCAAAAAGCCTAGAGTCTACAGAAAAATCATAAAATTCACCCGAAGCCCTTAAATCGTTTAAAAATCTGATACTATAGTCAGCGGAAAAACCTTGAAATCGGCCGAAAACCCTGAAATCGTCCAAAAACCCTAAAGTTGATCAGAAAACCCTAAAGCCGGCGGAAAACCCTACAATAAACAGAAAACCCTAAAAACAGTCTAAAAGCCTTAAAGCCGGCCTAAAACCCTATAAGAAGCCGAAAACCCTAAAATCAGTCTAAAAGCCTAGAGTCTACAGAAAAACCATAAATTTGACCCGAAGCCCTTAAATTGTCCAAATACCCTGTACTAACTATAGTTAGCGGGAAAACCCTGAAATATGCCGAAAACCCTGAAATCGGCTGAAAACCTTGAAAACGGACTAAAACCCTAAATTTGATCAGAAATCCCTAAAGCTGGCATAAAACCCTATAATAAGCCGAAAACCCTAAAATCAGCCTAAAAGCCTAGAATCTACAGAAAAACCATAAAAATGACCCGGAGCCCTTAAATCGTCCAAATACCCTAAAGCCGGCCTTGAACCCTATAATAAGCCAAAAACCCTAACATCAGTCTAAAAGCCAAGAGTCTACATAAAAACCATAATATTGACCCGGAGCCCTTAAATCGTCCTAATACCCTAGACAATAGTCAGCGGAAAAACACTGAAATTAGACGAAAACGCTAAAATCAGCCAAAACCCGTAAAGTATATCAGAAAGCCCCAAAGTCGGCCTAAAACCCTTCAATAAGCCGAAAACCCTAAAATCAGTCTAAAAGCACCAAAAGCTGTACTAAAACCTGTGAAGAAGGTCTCGTCCTTGGACTCGACTGAGGTTTTGATTCAGACAAACACATCACAAAAAGAAGAAAGACTTCAGAAAAGAAAAGGAAGACTTCAAGAAAGAAAGGAACAAAAAGAAGAAAGACTTCAAGAAGACTTCAAAAAAGAAAGACTTCAAAGAACCAGGCTCAGAACGTCAAAGATCAAACATGAAGGTTCTAGTTTTTAGTAAGTCTTGTCAACTTAGTGTGCTATGCTTTATTAAGGTTTAATTGCATTTGAAGGCTCATAAAAGATCAACTAATTGAGTACGATATGTTCTCACAAGTAAAATTTGGTAGGGATACTCAATTAGGATTTGAGATGGTTAAAACTGAGTTTCGGACTATCTGTAATCGATTACAGGTTGAATGTAATCGATTACAGGAAGGCAGTAATCGATTACCATCTTAGTGTAATCGATTACACAGTTTGAATTTTGAATTCAAACTGCAACGGCAAGTGTAATCGATTACACTAACTGCTGTAATCGATTACCAGGTCGACAGATGTGTCTTTTCATGAACCATTGTGTCTCAAAACGGTTGGGAAAGGTTGTGTTGGTTCATGGACGACCTCTAGTGCCTATATAAAGTCCATAGACACTCAGAAACAGTAATGACTTGGTCCATAACTTTCATATTCATTAAAGTCATCATTCTGAGTTTCCGTTCTCTCATTTTCATAAGAACACACATGTTGTTCAACTTTTGAGAAACTCAGAATAGAAGAGCCTTCATTGTAATTGCCTGGAGCATAGAAACTAAGATCAATCCACCTTGTCTAAAGGATTGAATCAGCCATTATAAAGGCATCTTCTTCTTCATCTCTTGAATCGGATTGATTCATTCACCGTGGGTTTTGGTGGTTGTAAAAAGGTCCTTTGAATCGGGTTTGATTCAAAGTCCGCCTTAGGTTTAGGCGTCATCAGTTGGTGGTTTGCCATCTGAGGTTTGATAGGTCCTCTTAGGGTCCTTGGCACAAGTATTGCTAAGAAGACTTGATCAATCAGAAGTGGGTTGCTTCGGTAAGATTGATAAAAGATCTTAGAGTCCTTGGTGCAAGTATCCGTAAGAGTACTTGATCAAGTGTAAATCTTCACTGTGGGATTCAGTGGAGTGGTTCTTCGGAAAGTGGTAATCTTTCTGAGGGGTTCTAAATTTACTGTGGTATTCGGTAAAGGGTTTGACTCAGACAGTGTGATCTGTTCTGAGGGTTGTAATCAGTTCACTGTGTGATTCAATGAGCGGTGATTTTCCGAAAGTGGTTTTCTTTCTGGTATAGTGGAAAATCTCTGTGTGATCAGAGGACTGGACGTAGCCTTCTGGGATTGAAGGTGAACCAGGATAAAATCCATGTGTGTTCTTCTCATCCTTCATCTTTTACTTTCAAGCAATTACAATATTCCGCTGTAATAACGTTCTTACGTTTCAACTCTAATTGCGCTGAAAGTCATTTGGTACTATTACGCGAAAATTGGGGCAACTCTAATTCACCCCCCCCCTCTCAGGTTGCTATCTAGATCAACAATTGGTATCAGAGCGTAAGTTTAGGTAATTGTATCCTAAGATCCGGGAAGATAGCATCCTCATCTACAACAAGTACCAGTGAAGGATTCAACATAAACAGGCCACCTTTTTTCAATGGAGAACACTATGACTTCTGGAAAATCAAGATGAAAATCTTCATAAAGACATTAGACGTGGGAATCTGGAAAGCAATTGAAGAAGGTCCCTTTGTGCCTATAGTAGAAGTTGAAGGAAGTTCACAACTAAAACCAGAAAACACATGGAGTAACGAAGAAAAGAAGAAATTTCAACATGACATAAAAGGGGCTGATAAAGTCAAAAGATCCAAGATCAATACTCTATCACAAGAGTATGAGATATTCAGAATGTTTCCTAGAGAAAGCATACTTGATATGCAAAAGCGGTTCACACATCTGACGAACCACTTGATTGTTCTTGGTAAGGAATGTTCAAATAATGACTTAAACATGAAAGTGTTAAGATCCCTTACAAGAGCATGGCAACCAAAGGTCACTGCTATCTCAGAAAAGAAGAGTCTCTCCAACATGACTCTGGCTACTCTGTTTGGAAAACTTCAAGAACATGAATTGGAGTTAAACAGACTCAAGCAATGTGAGCATAAAGAAAAGAGACATCGGTCTATTGCTCTAAAAGCCAAAGAAAGCCTCAATGATGAATATGATGCAGAGTCAGAAGATGATGAGAACATGGCCTTAATAGTCAAAATCTTTCGAAGATTCTTACAAAGCAAAGGTATGAAATCTAGAAGTTTTCAAAAGGGAAATAAACCCTCCTCCTCTTCACCAAAGATCACATGCTATGAGTGTGGTAAATCTGGTCACATCAAATCTGAATGTCCAAACATTCAAAAGAAGAAGCATGGACTAAAGGAGAAGTTTGAAAAGAAGGATTCAAACTCTAGAAGAGCATACATCGCTTTGGATGACAATGACGTAATCTCAGACTCAGAATTAGAGAAGGAAGAAGCACACTTTGCATTAATGGCATCTCAGAATTCTGACAAGGAAAATATCCAGGTTAGTACTAGCACTTCATCTTCTAATGATTTAGATTATGCTATAGAAATCCTTTTTAAGATGTGTCGTAGTACTTCTAAAGTTTGTGTTAAACAAAATGCTATTATTTCATCTTTAGAAGAAAAATTTCAAATTCTTCAAAAGGAATTAGATGATGTTAAATCCAAATTAGATGTTACACATGCATGCACTAAATGTAGTTCTTTAGAAGTAAAAGTAGAAAATCTACAACAGACAATTCATATTTTCAACCTAGAAAAGCAAAAACTAGATAAAATTCTTAGTGTGCAACAAAACTCAACCAACAAGAGTGTTCTAGGATTTACACCCCAAAAGAATTACTAGGAAATTAAGAAAAATGTCTTTCTTAAAGCAACAAATGAAGTTAAATCTCTTGGGAGTAAACACATGCATGCTAGTTCTTCTAAAAATATGAACTATAGGAACTACCCACAAAATGTCCCAAAACAATCCTAAAGATTCATTCTTTAAGATTAGAAGAGAATTAGGTATATTAGATGAACATGATATTTAAGTAGATTGTCATCTAAAAATGTGTTTCTATGTTATTTGCATGACTTTTGTGTGAACTTATATGATTACATGCTTAGTTTATAAGTTAAAATCATAATTGCATGTATCTAAGTTGCTTATATGCTTAAATGGTCCTCCTAGTTATGTTACATAGGAATTCTTAGCTTAGAATTTAGAAAATGTCTTAAGTAATCGATTACCATATATCTTGTAATCAATTAACCAAAGTTCTCTAGTCCTCGTGCTGTTCATAACTACCAGTAATCGATTACCATAACTGATGTAATCGATTACCTAATCGAAAACTGCTAGAATTTCAAAATTCCCTCCATCTTTTTGAAATTCAAATTCAAGGAAACCGCTCTGTAATCGATTACCCAATCCTTGTAATCGATTACATACTCATGCTATATAATCAAAGCATGATATTTCAATAGGAATTATTCTCAAAATGTTCCAAGACAACCTAGGAGACATTATGATATGCTTAGATATAATGAAGGTTATAGACAATATGCTTGTAGTTATTGCAATAGAATAGGACATATCTCTAGTAGATGTTATTATAGGAATATAGGAATATCAAGTGGGCAATATATGTGGGTTGAGAAGACAACCAATAACCTAGGACCCAAAGAAAATTGGGTACCTAACATTCCCTTATGAAAATTTGTTTTGTAAGTGTGTATGAAAGTAGCAAAGGATTTATGGTACCTTGATAATGGCTGCTCATCACACATGATTGGAGACAAAAAAAAAAATTTTATATCTCATGCCTAGAGAAAAGGGATATGTCACATATGGGAATAATGAAAAAGGGAAATTTCTTGGCATAGGAAAAATAGGTACGCCTTCTCAAACCATATTAAATAGAGCCATCTAAAGTACATGATGCCTTAGAAGATAAGTACTGGATTCAAGCCATGCAAGAAGAGTTGAACTAGTTTGAGAGAAACCAAGTATGAATATTAGCTCCCTGACCTAATGAAAACCATATCATTGGAACCAAATGGGTTTTTAGGAACAAACTAGATGAACATGGGATCATAGTTAGAAATTAGGCTAGATTAGTAGTACAAGGTTATAATCAGAAAGAAGGTATAAATTTTGATTAGACATATGCACCAATTGCTTGATTAGAAGCAATTAGACTTCTATTAGAGTATGCTTACTCGCTTAACTTCCAACTATATCAAATGGATGTTAAGAGCGCTTTCTTGAACGGATACATTCAAGAAGAAGTCTATGTGAAGCGACCTCCTGACTTTGAAGATACAAAGTTTGCTTCACATGTCTTCATCTTAAAGAAAGCTTTATATGATCTAAAGCAAGCACTACGGGCATGGATTGCAAATCAAGAAATCTGTAAATGGGATATTCATCAATCAATCCAAGTTCTACAAAGAACATCTGAAGAAATATGACTTGGTTGATTGCAAAGTAATACCCACATCAATGAGGATCAAGCACTTATCTAGATCAAGATGAATCATTCACTCCAGTAGAGATTACCAATTATAGAACCCTTGTGCATACTCTCTGGAACCTTTCCTCTAAAAACAAAGAAGACAAACTTGGAAGACAATGAAGCAAGTTCATCATTCAATTAAGAAAATGGAGAAGCATGTCTCGCTTTGATGGCAACACATCATTCTAATGATGAAAATGAAGAGGTTAGTAATGCAATTTCATATGTTAAATTATAAAGTATCTTTGTTAGATTGCATGATAGTTTCTTGAACATATATGAAGTTTATGCACATCAAAGTAGGATCATCTCATCTCTACAAAGTAAAATCTAGAGTAGATATTCAAAATGTTTTTTACATTTTTATATCCATGCATAACCCATGAGGCCAAGATTGATGAATAAACTCAAGAGGTAAACAAAAGTACAGATGATGTGGATAAGTTGTCATGCCTTTCATAAAAGTGATTTAGGTTTATCTGATTATAGTCATCCTAGTGATGTTAAGAAAATCGCTTTTAGACCAAGAAGTTCATATAACTTTGGTCACTCAAGAAGAGTACATGATGGTGTTCAACTTTGAAAGGCATGTATCAAATCCTTCTATCATCTTATGGAGAAAGTGCCTAACATGAAATTTAAGTGTTCCTGTTACTCTCCTAGTTATCAGAGAAATAATGAAGTCCCCAATGAAAGATTCATATGGGATGTGAAAGGAACTAATCCAAAAGGACCCAAAGACTATTGGGTACCTCTAAAATACCATTAAGCCTATTGTGCAAATGTTCTTGAAGACCTTGTGATCTGAAATGTCATACACAAAAGATGGTCTTTCAAGACACAAATTTAGAATATGGTATTGGTAAGAGAAATTCTAAAAACTTTATATCTTTCAAATGATATTAAGTACAAGAGTAATGCATTCTTAGGCATCTGCATTTACATCATAGTTCTCTATTAGATATATCTTTCATGCAGTGCTTATCAAGTCTGAAGTTTCAAGTTTTCAGACATGATAGTCGATTACATAGAATGAGTAATCGGTTACAAGGATATTTTGGCCCAGGATTATTTCAGAAAGCTTCATATATTTTGGGTTGTAATAGTTTAGGCATAACTTTAAGATGGTTTGAATTCTGCTTGTACGTTTAATTATGTATTCTAAACTTCTATGGTTATGCTTTAATTGTGTGTGATGCATAAGTTTCAAAATACTGTCTTGCTTAACCCCACTCCCTACGATTCAATGTCTATACTACTTGTTAGCATGTATGGAATATGCTTGGACTCATCTTCTTTTTGATGAAGTCAAAAGGGGGAGAAAGGGTCATGTGCTTTGTAAAGATTATTTATAAGAAAAGCTACAAGTGGAACAAAAAGGGGGAGAAAAGTGTTGATACACATTATCGTGATATTGTGCTTCATTTGCAACACAAAGGGGGAGATAAAATTGCAAAACAAAGGGGGAGATATACAAGACAAGAGAGAAAGTCAAATGATCAATCAATGTTCAAGCATGATGTTTGTCATCATCAAAAAGGGGGAGATTGTGAAGAAGGTCTCGTCCTTGGACTCAGCTGAGGTTTTGATGAAGACAAACACATCACAAAAAGAAGAAAGACTTCAGAAAAGAAAAGGAAGACTTCAAGAAGACTTCAAGAAAGAAAGGAACAAAAAGAAGAAAGACTTCAAGAAGACTTCAGAAAAGAAAGACTTCAAAGAACCAGGCTCAGAACGTCAAAGATCAAACATGAAGGTTCTAGTTTTAAGTAAGTCTTGTCAACTTAGTGTGCTATGCTTTATTAAGGTTTAATTGCATTTGAAGGCTCATAAAAGATCAACTAATTGAGTACGATATGTTCTCACAAGTAAAACTTGGTAGGGATACTCAATTAGGATTTGAGATGGTTAAAACTGAGTTTCAGACTATCTGTAATCGATTACAGGTTGAATGTAATCGATTACAGGAAGGCAGTAATCGATTACCATCTTAGTGTAATCGATTACACAGTTTGAATTTTGAATTCAAACTGCAACGGCTAGTGTAATCGATTACACTAACTGCTGTAATCGATTACCAGGTCGACAGATGTGTCTTTTCATGAACCATTGTGTCTCAAAACGGTTGGGAAAGGTTGTGTTGGTTCATGGACGACCTCTAGTGCCTATATAAAGTCCATAGACACTCAGAAACAGTAATGACTTGGTCCATAACTTTCATATTCATTAAAGTCATCATTCTGAGTTTCCGTTCTCTCATTTTCATAAGAACACACATGTTGTTCAACTTTTGAGAAACTCAGAATAGAAGAGCCTTCATTGTAATTGCCTGGAGCATACAAACTAAGATCAGTCCATCTTGTCTAAAGGATTGAATCAGCCATTATAAAGGCATCTTCTTCTTCATCTCTTGAATCAGATTGTTTAATTCACCGTGGTTTTTGGTGGTTGTAAAAAGGTCCTTTGAATCGGGTTTGATTCAAAGTCCGCCTTAGGTTTAGGCGTCATCAGTTGGTGGTTTGCCATCTGAGGTTTGATAGGTCCTCTTAGGGTCCTTGGCACAAGTATTGCTAAGAAGACTTGATCAATCAGAAGTGGGTTGCTTCGGTAAGATTGATAAGAGATCTAAGAGTCCTTGGTGCAAGTATCCGTAAGAGTACTTGATCAAGTGTAAATCTTCACTGTGGGATTCAGTGGAGTGGTTCTTCGGAAAGTGGTAATCTTTCTGAGGGGTTCTAAATTTACTGTGGTATTCAGTAAAGGGTTTGACTCAGACAGTGTGATCTGTTCTGAGGGTTGTAATCAGTTCACTGTGTGATTCAGTGAGCGGTGATTTTCAGAAAGTGGTTTGCTTTCTGGTATAGTGGAAAATCTCTGTGTGATCAGAGGACTGGACGTAGCCTTCTGGGATTGAAGGTGAACCAGGATAAAATCCATGTGTGTTCTTCTTATCCTTCATCTTTTACTTTCTAGCAATTACAATATTCCGCTGTAATAACGTTCTTACGTTTCAACTCTAATTGTGCTGAAAGTCATTTGGTACTATTACGCGAAAATCGGGGCAACTCTGATTCACCCCCCCTCTCAGGTTGCTATCTAGATCAACAAAAACTAATAAGGCGAACACCCTAAAATCAGTCTCAAAGCCTAAAGTCTACACGAAATCCAAAAAATTGAGTTGGAGCCCTTAAATAGTCCAAATACCCTATACTATAGTCAGTAGAAAAACCTTGATATCGGCCGGAAACCTTGAAATCGGCCAAAAGCCGTAAAGTTGATCAGAAAACCCTTAAGCCGGCCTACAACCCTACAAGATAAGATGCCGAAAACCCTAAAATCAGTCTAAAAGCACCAAAAGCCGGCCTAAAACCCTATAATAAGCTGAAAACCCTAAAATATGTCTTAAAGCCTATAATAAGCTAAAAACCCTAAAATCAGTCTTAAAGCCTAGAGTCTACATGAAATCCAAAAAATTGACCCGGAGCACTTAAATAGTCCAAATACCCTATACTATAGTCAGCGGAAAAATACTAATATCGGCCGGAAACCCTGAAATCGTCTAAAAGCCCTAAAGTTGATCAGAAAACCCTTAAGCCGGCCTAAAACCCAATAATAAGCCGAAAACCCTAAACTCAGTCTAATAGCCTAGATTCTAGAGAAAAACCATAAAAATTACCCGAAGCCCATAAATCGTCCAAATACCCTACGTTATAGTCAGCGGAAAAACCCTGAAATCGGCCGAAAACCCTGAAATCGGCCAAAAGCCCTAAATTCGATGAGAAAACCCTAAAGTCGGCCTAAAACCCTACAATAAGCCGAAAAACCCTCAAATCAGTCTAAAATCCCCAAAAGCCGGCCCAAAACCCTATAAGCCGAAAACCCTAAAATCAGTCTAAAAAACTAGTGTCTACAGAAAAACCATAAAATTGAACCGGAGCCCTTAAATCATCCAAATACCCTATGTTATAGTCAGCCGAAAAATCCTGAAATCGGTCAAAAACCCTGAAATCGGAAAAAGCTCTAAAGTTGATGAGAAAATCCTAAAGTCGGCCTAAAACCCTACAATAAGCCGAAAACACTAAAATTAGTCTAAAAGCTCTTAAGCCGGCCTAAAACCCTAAAATAAGCCAAAAACCCTAAAATCAATCTTAAAGCCTAGAGTCTACAGAAAAATCATAAAATTGACCCGGAGCCCTTAAATTGTCCAAAAACCCTAATCAGCGGAAAAACCCTGAAATCGGGCGAAAACCCTAAAATCGTCCAAAATCCCTTAAGTTGATCAGAAATTGCTAAAGCCAACCTAAAACACTACAATATGCCGAAAACCCTAAAATCCATACAATGAAACACAATAAAATTGACCCGGAGCCCTTACATCGTCCAAATACCCTATACCCTAGCGGAAAGACTCTGAAATATGCCGATAACCCTGAAATCGGACAAAAGCCCTAAATTTGATCAGAAATCCCTAAAGCTGGCCTAAAACCCTATAATAAGCCGAAAACCCTAAAATCAGCCTAAAAGCCTAGAATCTACAGAAAAACCATAAAAATGACCCGAAGCCCTTAAATCGTCCAAATACCCTATGTTATAGTCGGCGGAAAAACCCTGAAATCGTCCGAAAACCCTGAAATTGTCAAATAGGCCTAAAGTTGATCCAAAAACCCTAAAGCCGGCCTTAAATCCTATAATAAGCTGAAAACCCTAAAATCGCTCTAAAAGCCCTAAAGTCGGCCTAGAACCCTAAAAAAGCCGAAAACACTAAAATCAGTCTAAAAGCCTAGGGTCTACAGAAAGACCATAAAATTGACCCGGAGCCCTTAAATCGTCCTAATACCCTATACTATAGTCAGCGGAAAAATCCTGAAATCGGCTAAAAGCCCTAAAGTTGACCAGAAAGCCCTAAATCCGGCCTAAAACCCTATAATAAATTGAAAACCCTAAAATCAGTCTAAAAGCCATAAAATTAATCTAAAATTAATCTATAATAGTCTACAGAAAAACCCTAAAATCAATCTAAAATCCTAGAGTCTAGAGAAAAACCATAAAATTAACTCGGAGCCCTTAAATCGTCCAAATACCCTACGCTTTAATCAGCGGAAATAACTTGAAATCGGGCGAAAACGTTGAAATCGGAAAAAAGCCCTAAAGTTGACCAAAAAACCCTAAAGCCGGCCTAAAACCCTACAATAAGCCGAAAACCCTAAAATCAGTCTAATAGCCTAGAGGCTACAAAAAAAAACCATAAAAATGATTCGGAGCCCTAGATCGTCCAAATACCTGATGATTGGATTTTATATGATAATTTTAGGGTCTTTTTATTTTATTATTTTTGAGTCTCATATAGGATTTTTTTTATTTTTATGTAGATTTTATATTTATTTGCATTTTGCATATAGATTAGCTTTTATTTGTTTTTCTAACTTTATTTTATATTTTTAGGAATTTTTATAGTTATTTTTATATTTTCAGGAAAGCTGGTATAGTTATCATTTTTGTCCAGGGACCGAATTGTAAAGTTTCAGGAAATGAAGGATTAAAAGGCAAAAGTTCAAGAGCGGAGGATGGAAAGTGAAGTTTGAGAGAGTCAAAGGACCAGAATTGAAGTGCTAACAAAGGGAGGACTTAAAGTGGAAATCAAGAATATGAAGCAACACCCTTTGATTTAAGCACATGGAAAATAAGGTTGAAAGATTAATGGTGGTAAAGGAGAGGTTTCAGAACTTAATAGGGGCTGAATGGAGCCTAATTAAGCCAATCAATTCCACCATTGAAGAAGAAAAAGCATCCAAGAAGACGAGCCAGCGCTCAAGCGTTGGAAGGCCCAATGCTCAAGCGCTGGAACTCTAACTAAGAGCTGAGTCAGAAGTTGCACCCAGCGCTCCAGCGTTGGAAGCCAGCGCTCAAGCGCTGGGCCTATATCTGAACGTGGGATTTTATTGCACCCCAACGCCCAAGCGTTGGGGATCCCAGCGCTCAAGCGCTGGAGGGTGAATTTTTGCTATAAATAGGGAGCTTTTCTTCACTTGTAAGACACACCTATTAAGAATACAACAAGTATTCTTCTTTCCTCCTTAAGGGCATTGTTCCTAGGAATTGTGGGAAGCCATACTTGAGCTCCTATCCAGGGTAATTCGATCCTTCTTTTAGCCATGCTTGCCTAACTTCTTCTTTAAGTTACTTGGGTTGTTTTAGTTTATATCTTATGTCTTAGTTTTCTTCTACTTTATTTCTGAATAATATTGCTATAAGTTCATGTTTTACTTCCTTGTTCTTCATTTCATCTTGATGTACACAAGAGTTTTTGCTTATTGCTTATAACAATGGAAATTGGTAAGTAGTAAGGGACTTAGGAAGTAAAAGAAGTTGTATGACATATCACTAAGGTATTAGGATAGACTTAGCTTTATGTTGGCCTGAAAATTCTTTCTACATCTTCTTCTTGGTTTTTTCTAAATTGCAAGGAAATGAATTTAGTAATTAGGAAGAAAGTTCTACAATGTGTAAGGAATTAACTTGTAGAAACATTAGGCTATAGCATCATGAACTTGGTATTAAAATTCAGAAATTAAGTAAGAGTTGCTAGCATATTTTATAAGCTATATAATTCAACCCAAGTGCTTAAGTCTTATCATCATCTCTTCTTTATTTGTTTATGTTATTTCTTGTTCTTGTCCTAATCAAACCAACATAAAAAATATATCTTTTTATTTTCTTGCACAAAGGCTCTAAGTAAATTAATAATAAGACACCTATCCCTTGGGTTCGATCTTTTTATATTACGCGATAATCAACCGTGCACTTGCGGTTTGGCTATCAATACCCTATGCTATAGTTAGAGGAAAAACCCTGAAATCGGCCAAAAACCCTGAAATCGGCCAAAAGCCCTAAAGCTGATTAGAAAACCCTAAAGCCAAAAACCCTATAATAAGCCGAAAACCCTAAAATCAGTCTAAAAGCCCTAAATCCGGCCTAAAACCCTAAAATAGGGCGAAAAACCTAAAATCAGTTTAAAAGCCTAGAGTCTACGGAAAAACCATAAAATTTACACAGAGCCCTTAAATCGTCCAAAAAGATTATATTATAGTCCGCGGAAAAACCCTGCAATCGGCCGAAAACCCAAAAGTTGATTAGAAAATCCTAAAGCCGGCCAAAAACCCTATAATAAGCCGAAAATCCTAAAATTAGTCTAAGAGCCTAGAGTCTACAGAAAAACAGTGAAATTTACCCGGAACCCTTAAATCGTCCAAACACCCTATACTATAGGGAGCGGAAAAACCCTGAAATCAGCCAAAAGCCCTATAGTTAAATAAACTCTTTGTGTGGGAAATACTAGAAAACCTTGTCACTGTGAGTAGTCTCATCGGAAAACTCAGCCGCTGGAGGGGAAGACTTAGTCACAAAGGAATACGTGTCATGGAAAAAAATGAGTCACCGGATGGGTAAATTTTACTCACCGGACGAGTTTCGAAGGAAAGTACTTTTAAAATAAACCCTTTGTGTGGGAAAAACTCGAGAACCTCATCACCTTGACTAGTCTCACGGGAAAACTCAGTCACACGAGGGGAAAACTTAGTCACTAAGCAATTAGTGTCATGGGAAAAATGAGTCACCGGATGGGAAAACCTTAGTCAATGGACTAGTTTCAATGGCAAAACCTAGTAAAGTAACCTCTTTGTGTTGGAATAACTCGAAAACCTAGCCACTGTGAGTAGTCTCATGGGAAAACTCAGCCGCAGGAGGGGGAAACTTAGTCACTAAGGAATTAGTGCCATGGGACTAATGAGTAAACTAATGGGAAAACCTTAGTCACCAAACAAGTTTCCATGGCAAATCCTAGTTAAATAACCTCTTTGTGTGGGAAAAACTAGAAAACCTTGTCACTGTGAGAAATCTCATCGGAAAACTCAGCAGCAGGAGGGGAAGACTTAGTCACAAAGGAATTCGTGTCATGTAAAAAATGAGTCAACGGATGGGAAAATTTTACTCACCGGACGAGTTTCAGTGGAAAATACTTGTAAAATAACCTCTTTATGTGCGAAAAACTCGAGAACCTCATCACCTTGACTAGTTTCACGGGAAAACTCAGTCACACGAGGGGAAAACTTAGTCACTAAGGAATTAGTGTCATGGGAAAAATGAGTCACCGGATGAGAAAGTCTTAGTCAATGGACTAGTTTCAATGGCAAAACCTAGTAAAGTAACCTCTTTGTGTTGGAATAACTCGAAAACCTAGCCACTTTGAGTAGTCTCATGGGAAAACTCAGCCGCAGGAGGGGGAAACTTAGTCACTAAGGAATTAGTGCCATGGGACTGATGAGTAAACTAATGGGAAAACCTTAGTCACCCAACCAGTTTCCATTGAAATCCTAATTAAATAACCTCATTGTGTGGGAAAAACTAGAAAACCTTGTTACTGTGAGTAGTCTCGTCGAAAAACTCAGCCGCGGGAGGGGAAGACTTAGTCACAAAGGAATTCGTGTCATGGAAAAAATGAGTCACCGGATGGGTCAATTTTACTCAACGGAGGAGTTTCGATGGAAAGTACTTGTAAAATAACCTCTTTATGTGGGAAAAACTCGAGAACCTCATCACCTTGACTAGTCTCACGGGAAAACTCAGTCACACGAGGGGAAAACTTAGTCACTAAGGAATTAGTGTCATGGGAAAAATGAGTCACTGGATGGGAAAACCTTAGTCAATGGACTAGTTTCAATGGCAAAACCTAGTAAAGTATCCTCTTTGTGTTGGAATAACTCGAAAACCTAGCCACTGTGAGTAGTCTCATGGGAAAACTCAGCCGCCGGAGGGGGAAACTTAGTCACTTAGGAATTAGTGCCATGGGACTAATGAGTCAACTAATGGGAAAACCTTAGTCACCGAACAAGTTTCCATGGCAAATCCTAGTTAAATAACCTCTTTGTGTGGGAAAAACTAGAAAATCTTGTCACTGTGAGTAGTCTCATCGGAAAACTCAGCAGTAGGAGGGGAAGACTTAGTCACAAAGGAATTCGTGTCATGTAAAAATTGAGTCACCGGATGGGAAAATTTTACTCACCGGACGAGTTTTAGTGGAAAATACTTGGAAAATAACCTCTTTGTGTGCGAAAAACTCGAGAACCTCATCACCTTGACTAGTCTCACGGGAAAACTCAGTCACACGAGGGGAAAACTTAGTCACTAAGGAATTAGTGTCATGGGAAAAATGAGTCACCGGATGGGAAAACCTTAGTCAATGGACTAGTTTCAATGGCAAAACCTAGTAAAGTAACCTCTTTGTGTTGGAATAACTCGAAAACCTAGCCACTGTGACTAGTCTCATGGGAAAACTCAGCCGCAGGAGGGGGAAACTTAGTCACTAAGGAATTAGTGCCATGGGACTAATGAGTCAACTAATGGGAAAACCTTAGTCACCGAACGAGTTTCCATGGAAAATCCTAGTTAAATAACCTCTTTGTGTGGGAAATACTAGAAAACCTTGTCACTGTGAGTAGTCTCATCGGAAAACTCAGCCGCTGGAGGGGAAGACTTAGTCACAAAGGAATACGTGTCATGGAAAAAAATGAGTCACCGGATGGGTAAATTTTACTCACCGGACGAGTTTCGAAGGAAAGTACTTTTAAAATAAACCCTTTGTGTGGGAAAAACTCGAGAACCTCATCACCTTGACTAGTCTCACGGGAAAACTCAGTCACACGAGGGGAAAACTTAGTCACTAAGCAATTAGTGTCATGGGAAAAATGAGTCACCGGATGGGAAAACCTTAGTCAATGGACTAGTTTCAATGGCAAAACCTAGTAAAGTAACCTCTTTGTGTTGGAATAACTCGGAAACCTAGCCACTGTGAGTAGTCTCATGGGAAAACTCAGCCGCAGGAGGGGGAAACTTAGTCACTAAGGAATTAGTGCCATGGGACTAATGAGTAAACTAATGGGAAAACCTTAGTCACCAAACAAGTTTCCATGGCAAATCCTAGTTAAATAACCTCTTTGTGTGGGAAAAACTAGAAAACCTTGTCACTGTGAGAAATCTCATCGGAAAACTCAGTAGCAGGAGGGGAAGACTTAGTCACAAAGGAATTCGTGTCATGTAAAAAATGAGTCAACGGATGGGAAAATTTTACTCACCGGACGAGTTTCAGTGGAAAATACTTGTAAAATAACCTCTTTATGTGCGAAAAACTCGAGAACCTCATCACCTTGACTAGTTTCACGGGAAAACTCAGTCACACGAGGGGAAAACTTAGTCACTAAGGAATTAGTGTCATGGGAAAAATGAGTCACCGGATGAGAAAGTCTTAGTCAATGGACTAGTTTCAATGGCAAAACCTAGTAAAGTAACCTCTTTGTGTTGGAATAACTCGAAAACCTAGCCACTTTGAGTAGTCTCATGGGAAAACTCAGCCGCAGGAGGGGGAAACTTAGTCACTAAGGAATTAGTGCCATGGGACTGATGAGTAAACTAATGGGAAAACCTTAGTCACCCAACCAGTTTCCATTGAAATCCTAATTAAATAACCTCATTGTGTGGGAAAAACTAGAAAACCTTGTTACTGTGAGTAGTCTCGTCGGAAAACTCAGCCGCGGGAGGGGAAGACTTAGTCACAAAGGAATTCGTGTCATGGAAAAAATGAGTCACCGGATGGGTCAATTTTACTCAACGGAGGAGTTTCGATGGAAAGTACTTGTAAAATAACCTCTTTATGTGGGAAAAACTCGAGAACCTCATCACCTTGACTAGTCTCACGGGAAAACTCAGTCACACGAGGGGAAAACTTAGTCACTAAGGAATTAGTGTCATGGGAAAAATGAGTCACTGGATGGGAAAACCTTAGTCAATGGACTAGTTTCAATGGCAAAACCTAGTAAAGTATCCTCTTTGTGTTGGAATAACTCGAAAACCTAGCCACTGTGAGTAGTCTCATGGGAAAACTCAGCCGCAGGAGGGGGAAATTTAGTCACTTAGGAATTAGTGCCATGGGACTAATGAGTCAACTAATGGGAAAACCTTAGTCACCGAACAAGTTTCCATGGCAAATCCTAGTTAAATAACCTCTTTGTGTGGGAAAAACTAGAAAATCTTGTCACTGTGAGTAGTCTCATCGGAAAACTCAGCAGTAGGAGGGGAAGACTTAGTCACAAAGGAATTCGTGTCATGTAAAAATTGAGTCACCGGATGGGAAAATTTTACTCACCGGACGAGTTTTAGTGGAAAATACTTGGAAAATAACCTCTTTGTGTGCGAAAAACTCGAGAACCTCATCACCTTGACTAGTCTCACGGGAAAACTCAGTCACACGAGGGGAAAACTTAGTCACTAAGGAATTAGTGTCATGGGAAAAATGAGTCACCGGATGGGAAAACCTTAGTCAATGGACTAGTTTCAATGGCAAAACCTAGTAAAGTAACCTCTTTGTGTTGGAATAACTCGAAAACCTAGCCACTGTGACTAGTCTCATGGGAAAACTCAGCCGCAGGAGGGGGAAACTTAGTCACTAAGGAATTAGTGCCATGGGACTAATGAGTCAACTAATGGGAAAACCTTAGTCACCGAACGAGTTTCCATGGAAAATCCTAGTTAAATAACCTCTTTGTGTGGGAAATACTAGAAAACCTTGTCACTGTGAGTAGTCTCATCGGAAAACTCAGCCGCTGGAGGGGAAGACTTAGTCACAAAGGAATACGTGTCATGGAAAAAAATGAGTCACCGGATGGGTAAATTTTACTCACCGGACGAGTTTCGAAGGAAAGTACTTTTAAAATAAACCCTTTGTGTGGGAAAAACTCGAGAACCTCATCACCTTGACTAGTCTCACGGGAAAACTCAGTCACACGAGGGGAAAACTTAGTCACTAAGCAATTAGTGTCATGGGAAAAATGAGTCACCGGATGGGAAAACCTTAGTCAATGGACTAGTTTCAATGGCAAAACCTAGTAAAGTAACCTCTTTGTGTTGGAATAACTCGAAAACCTAGCCACTGTGAGTAGTCTCATGGGAAAACTCAGCCGCAGGAGGGGGAAACTTAGTCACTAAGGAATTAGTGCCATGGGACTAATGAGTAAACTAATGGGAAAACCTTAGTCACCAAACAAGTTTCCATGGCAAATCCTAGTTAAATAACCTCTTTGTGTGGGAAAAACTAGAAAACCTTGTCACTGTGAGAAATCTCATCGGAAAACTCAGCAGCAGGAGGGGAAGACTTAGTCACAAAGGAATTCGTGTCATGTAAAAAATGAGTCAACGGATGGGAAAATTTTACTCACCGGACGAGTTTCAGTGGAAAATACTTGTAAAATAACCTCTTTATGTGCGAAAAACTCGAGAACCTCATCACCTTGACTAGTTTCACGGGAAAACTCAGTCACACGAGGGGAAAACTTAGTCACTAAGGAATTAGTGTCATGGGAAAAATGAGTCACCGGATGAGAAAGTCTTAGTCAATGGACTAGTTTCAATGGCAAAACCTAGTAAAGTAACCTCTTTGTGTTGGAATAACTCGAAAACCTAGCCACTTTGAGTAGTCTCATGGGAAAACTCAGCCGCAGGAGGGGGAAACTTAGTCACTAAGGAATTAGTGCCATGGGACTAATGAGTAAACTAATGGGAAAACCTTAGTCACCCAACCAGTTTCCATTGAAAATCCTAATTAAATAACCTCATTGTGTGGGAAAAACTAGAAAACCTTGTGGACAGGGCGAGCGCCCCACGACAGTAAGAGGGCGACCAGCATTAGTAAAGGGCGGCCCAGAATGGCGACCCAGGGGCTTATTTGTAATACATAGGATATTGGGCCTGATCTTTGAGGCCCATAGGCTTAGTTTGCATTAAATGTAATTTATGGTCTTCCTCCCTATAAATAGCCAAGGGAGACTCATGTAAATGGGACCTGAATTCTCTTATTCTAATAACACTTCTTTCTCTATGCTCTCTCAATTCGAGAACATTTGGCGCCGTCTGTGGGGAAAGGTAAAACTTTTCCCACTACCATGAAAAAGTTTCGTTTTTTACCGCTTGAGTAAAAAAAAAAAAAAAAAAAAAAAGAGAAAAACCTAAATCATCTCCCTCCCAAGTGCAGCCGCCACCACCACTCCCCTTCACAACCTCCCGGCCGCCGCCACCACACGCGACCTACCACTCTACTTCTTTTTTATCTCTTCCCCTCACTGGACGCTCTCTGCTTCCTCGCGTCTTCCATTTTTTTTCTATCCCTTTCCTTTTCACGTTTTTCCTTCTCTCTCCTATCCCAGCAAAAATGCAAGCCTTTTCGGAAAACCAGCACCACCACGGTGCTCCCCTCGTCGTCCGCAACAAAACCCATGGTTCAGATCATCGTTCAACCGCCGTTGACCGCCGTCGCCGCTGCCTTGAAGGCCGTTTTCCGGTCAAATCCTTGGGCTTGTGGGAAAACCGCCACCGCCACGTTGGTCCTCTCTAGGAGGAGAAGAGGTTCTGATACTCCGTTGGTGCTCCGACGAAAGCACCGTCGTCGGCCGCCGTGGAGGGCGATTTACGGCGTGTTCTCTGACGAGCTTCGATTCAGAAAAAGGAAGTACTTTCTGAACGGCCTCCGCTTGCTCTTCACAGTTCTGGAATCCGATCAAGGAACAGATAAGTTTCAATTTTGATTTTTAGTTATTTTTCTTTCATGTTTTTAACCCCGATTTAACTGAAATTGCAGTCCTGAAATTGAGTTTTACAATTGCAAAAAACTGTTGAATTGCTGTTCTGTGATTGGAATATTAACGTTGCTTAGTTACTGCAATATCTGTCATGGAAAATTAGGGAATTGATACATGCTTAATTACTGGGTTTGCTTAGACAGAGGCTTAAACATTGAGAAAATAAGAAAGAGTAGAGTAGTGTCTTTTGGGAATCATACTGTTCCAATCGGGCTTCCGGTCAACCATAACACGACCGGTCAACCATACAAGCCACCTGGAAAATGGACCCTCGGAGGAAAGACCGCGCGCCCAAAACGGGCATCAAACCTTCCAGTCGGAGATTCCGGTCAGTGCTGCCGATCACACCCCGACTAAAGGGCTCCGACCGGGCATATGACCCCGGTCGTGGTAGGCGACGGCCTGCACAAGATACCCGTTCTGACATTCCCTCGAGCCCCTCAAGTGTCAGAAAGATTCCTTGCTATAAAGCCCATCCACTTTTCCACATAAGGTACACACCCTCATATACCTAGGACTTACTTAGCTCTCGAGACGATCACTGACTTGAGCGTCGGAGTGTCTTTGCAGGTACCCCCCGTTCGTTGGATCGGCGACATCTCAGTGTACTCAGCATCACTACCTCCTCCAACAGAAGTGCCGTTCCCCAGTTTTCGAGTACTCTTTCCGATCACCCACTCGGTGAGTATCGAACATTGGCGCCGTCTGTGGGGAAACGGTAATCTTCCTACAGCTACCCAGCATGGCTCCTAAGAAAGCTACTAGACAATCTTCTCGCACAGCCCAAGATGACTCCGTCCATGTAGAAACCATTGGTGAGAACGAACTTTCAGAAGACCAAGGCCAGCAGATCGGCCAGACGGTCCAGATTACACCCCGAAACCCCCAGACCGAGAGGGCAGGAAGTTGAGCAGGCCCAAAATGACCGAGAAGCACTCACTCGGTTAGAAGCTAGGATGGCAGCAATGGAGGAACAAGGTCAGAAGGGCACGGAGGACCAGAACGCGACCATACAGTTCCTGAAAGAGCATATCCAACGACTAGAAGAAGAAAGAGACCAAGGCTGGAACCAGGGCCAACCCCACCGATCTCCCCCCCAGGCCGAGGGAGCCGGTGGGAGAACTCATCATCAGGCGGTCCGCCGGACACCCATCGTCGAACAGGAAGGAGGAACTATCCAGGGTAACCCGCTAGGGTCCGCCATCATGCAAGAACCCATGCCCCCAAATTTCATCCGACCTCCCAAGATGCAACAGTACGACGGAACTGACGACCCTTGGGCTCACCTGGACCATTTCAGGAGCACGATGATGTGCGCGGGCGCCACGGACCCCCTGTGCTGCCGCTTTTTCCCCATGAGTCTGGGACGAGTGCCACAAAGGTGGTTCCAATCATTGCCTGAGGGCACCATTCAGCAATGGGCTGATGTCGTCCGACTATTCACCCGACACTTTGCGTCGAGTAAAGAATTGCCGCGGACGATCGAGACATTAGAGCAGATCAAACAAGGCCCCCAGGAATCCCTCAGGAGCTACCTAGCCCGGTTCAACAAAGAAGCCAACCTAACCCCTGGACTCTCCGAGGAAGTGCACCTAATCTTCGCTCGGAAGGGTCTTAGGCCAGGCCCCTTCTGGAAGTCTTTAAGTGGGGTACTACCAAAAACGATAGCCGAGTTCCAGAGACGGTCAGAGAAGTTTATCAACCAGGAAGACGCCGAGATGACTTTGAAGTTGGAAATCTCTGCTCCGGTAAAGCCAACACCCCAACTCCAGGCTGCTCCGAGCCGTGAAGACTCTCGAACGGACAAGCAGAAGGAACGAAAAGAAGCATACAAGCCCCGAGCTAGATTCGACCGATACGCCCCGTTGAACGCCCCACTTTCCCAGATCTACAGGGAAAATGCCCATACTGAGCTACGAGACCGACCACCGATCATACGGTCAAGAAACGTCGTCCGGTCGTCCAAGTTCTGCGAATATCACGACGGTCCGGGTCATGAGACCGACGAATGCGTACAACTAATGGACTCGGTCGAAAGGTTTGTGAGAGAAGGACGCTTAGCCAAGTATGTACAATCAGCATTACCATCGTCTCGAGCTCGCTCACCACGAAGGTGGAGCCCTCGCAGAGACCGAAGGATTGAGCGCCCCGCTCGAGAGGGGCATGGACGAGATGACCGTTCAAACGACCAACCCCAACGACCGAACTGGCGGGAAAGATCCCGAGAACATGATCGGAGAGGAGCACCACGTGGAGACCCCCACTTCACCTTATCGATCGCGGGAGGTTTCGTCTGCGGCGGCACTACTGTCGGGTCCCGAAGGCGAGGTCTAAGGGCGGTACTTAGGACCGAAGTGAGCCAGACAGCTGAGAGAAGACCGACCAGAGATGAGGCTGCTGTTACCTTCTCCAACGCCGATTACGGCCGCGAGACGGGTGAGGACGGGGACCCGATCGTCTGCAGTGCAGTCATAGCAAACCAGCAAGTTACCAAGGCTCTCATAGACACAGGGAGCTCGGCTGATATCCTGTTCTACGCGGCATACAAAGCCCTAGGACAATCCACCAGAGACCTGACCCCGTATGATAACGATCTGGTCGGATTCACGGGAGACCGGGTCACCCCCCTCAGATACTTTGATACGTGGCTTTCCCTCGGAGACCCTCACTCGTGCAAAACCGTGAAGACTCGCTTCATCGTGGTGGACTGCCCCACGGCTTACACGGTCATTCTCGGCAGGCCGAGCATCAACGCCTTTAAAGCAATAATATCCTGCCCTCACTTAATGCTCAAATACCCCCACCAGGGCAGAGTAGTAACAGTGAAGGGGAACCTCAAAATGGCGCGAAGTTGTTACACAGCCAGTTGCCGCTTGGCCAGGGAAGATCGGATGAGGAAGAAGCAGAGGTCAGGCAAGGGAACCCAGGAGACCTTCGCGGTCATGGACGTTGACCCGCGGATCGACCACTCTGAAACCGACCTGCGCCTTCATCCTGAAGGACGGACGAAGACCGTTCAAGTTGGAAGTACGGAGAGACATGTCACGAAGGTGGCAGAGGACCTTACGGTCGAGCAAGCAGAAAGGTTGGAACGGCTCCTCAAAGCCAACAAAGACCTCTTTGCGTGGCAATCATCGGATATGCCGGGTGTTCACCCCGACCTCGCGTGCCACAAACTAACCGTCAACCCAAAGTGCAAGCCGGTCGCCCAGAAGAAGAGGCCGATGAGCGCAGAGAAGCAAGCGGTCATCAAGGAACAGACAAGCGAGCTACTACGAGCAGGGATCATCCGGGAAATTAAATATACGACCTGGCTGTCGAACGTTGTTCTCGTCAAAAAGGCAAATGGGAAGTGGCGCATGTGCGTTGATTACACCGATCTCAATAAAGCATGCCCGAAGGACCCCTTTCCACTTCCTAGTATCGACGCCCTAGTGGACAATTCGGCGGGTTACGAATCCCTTTCCCTGATGGACGCCTACTCAGGGTATAATCAAATACCAATGTTCCGGCCGGACGAGGAAAAGACGGCCTTCATAACCGATCAGGGTACGTTCTGTTACACCATGCTCCCTTTTGGGCTGAAGAATGCAGTAGCAACTTATCAGCGCATGATGACTCAAGTCTTCGACGGTCTTCAAGGTCAGACCGTGGAAGTGTATATAGATGATATCATTGTAAAGACCCTGACCGGTGGAGATCATACGGCCGACCTGAGGGCCGTCTTCAAACAATTGAGGAAGCACAATATGAGACTGAACCCGGAGAAATGTACGTTCGGGGTCCGAGGAGGGAAGTTTCTCGGATTCATGTTGACCTCGAGGGGGATAGAGGCAAACCCAGACAAATGCGAAGCCATCCGAGACATGAAGAGCCCGACCTCCATCAAGGAGGTGCAACAACTGGCCGGACGACTAACGACTTTGAGCCGTTTTCTCCCAAGAGCCGCCCTCCGATCACTGCCCCTGTACGAACTCATCAAGAAAGGGAAATCTTTCGAATGGACCCCGGACGCCGAGAAAGCATTTCTGGAATTCAAAGAAACCCTACAATCTCCACCCATCCTGTCGAGCCCGATTAAGGGGGAAACCCTATACCTATACCTCGCTGTGAGAGACAAGGCAACCAGTGCCGTGTTGGTGAGAGAGGACCAGGGAGGTCAACACCCCGTGTATTTTGTCAGCAGAGCCCTGCAAGGCCCAGAACTCAGGTATCAGAAGCTAGAAAAAGTGGCTTTCACCCTCCTTACAACTGCCAGACGACTGAGGCAGTACTTCCAAGGCCACACCGTTGTCGTACGGACAGACCAACCTATCAAGCAAGTACTACAAAAGCCAGGCCTGGCCGGGCGTATGATCGGTTGGTCCATAGAACTGTCCGAGCATGATATTCGGTACGAACCCCGGCAGGCCATCAAGTCTCAAGCTTTGGCGGATTTTTTGGCAGAAATGAAGGAGGAGGCCGGTGATCCTATCAAGTCAACCTGGACGATCCATGTGGATGGCTCCAGCAATAGCAAAGGGGGAGGAGCAGGGGTCGTGGTCGAGTGCTCCTCGGGGATCACAGTGGAACAATCCATTCGTTTCAATTTCCCCACTACTAACAATCAGGCCGAGTATGAAGCGTGCATTGCAGGCTTAATGACCGCGTCCAATTTAGGAGCTTGACGGGTCAGCGTTCACAGTGACTCCCAACTGGTCGTCTCCCAGGTCAACGGCGAATACCAGGCCAGAGAACCGATTCTTCAGCACTACCTAGAGCATTTAAGGAACTTGTGTCTCAAGTTTGATGAAGTTCAATTCATCCATGTACCAAGAGCAGAAAACGAGAGGGCAGACATCCTATCACGCCTTGCGAGTTCAAAGAAACCAGATAACAACAGGTCGGTCATCCAAGGAACTATAAGTAGCCCGAGCGTCCAACCAGCACCCCTGATCGGATCGCTTTCGTCAAGCGAAGATTGGACCACGCCGATTCGCAATCACCTCACGAATGGCTGGCTCCCGGAGGATGAACTTGGAAAAAAGAAGCTTGTGCGACAATCGGCATGGTTCACGGTGGTCGACGATCAACTGTACAAACGGGGATTCTCCACCCCACTACTCAAATGCTTGAGCCCAGAGAGGGCTGCTTACGTCTTGGCTGAGATTCACGAGGGTAGCTGCGGCCACCACCCTGGAGGTCAGACACTCGCGAAGAAAGTTCTTAGAGCCGGCTACTACTGGCCCACGCTGAATCAAGATGCGGCCGATCATGTAAAACGCTGCGACGCCTGTCAGAGGCACGCCGACTTGCACAGAGCACCTCCCCATGAACTATCCAGCCTAGTGGCTCCTTGGCCTTTCCATCAATGGGGTATGGATCTCCTGGGCCCTTTCCCTAGGGCACCGGGCCAGCTGAAGTTTCTAATAGTCGCGGTAGACTATCACACTAAGTGGATAGAGGCTGAACCGCTCGCCACTATCACGTCAGCTCGAGTGCAACGCTTCTTCTACAAACACGTCATTAGCCGCTTCGGGGTTCCCCAATCCGTGGTGACGGACAACGGAACTCAATTTACTGATAAGAGTTTCCGAGCGCTGTTGGAAGGACTCCACATCAAACAACATTTCACCTCAGTCGAGCACCCCCAAACGAACGGACAGGCGGAATCGGCTAACAAGGTAATTCTCAAAGGGATCAAGAAGAGACTCGACGATGTCAAAGGGCAATGGGCCGAACACCTCGACCAAGTACTCTGGTCCTACAGGACGACCCCTCAATCGGCGACAGGAGAAAGCCCATTCAGGCTAACATATGGCACGGAAGCGGTCATACCAGTCGAGATTGGCGAACCTAGCGCCCGGATACTCGGCTTCGACCCAAGCACGAACGACCAACGGCTGAACGAGGAGCTAGATCTAGCGGAAGAAAAAAGACAAACGGCCAACCTACGGCAGACTGTAGCCAAGCAGTACGCTACTCTTAGATACAACAAAAGAGTAGTACCGCGCAATTTTACGCCCGGTCAGCTCGTCCTTCGCCGAGCGAGCGTTGGGTCGCGACCGGAGGACCGCGGGAAGCTGGCGGCAAATTGGGAAGGCCCCTACCGGGTACGTCACACGTCAGAAAACGGAGCTTACAAGCTGGAACGTCTCGACGGTTCCGAGATTCCACGCTACTGGAATGCTATGAACCTTAGGAACTACTACAGTTAGCAACACCCTTACCCCCTTTTTCTTTAACGGGGCGATGTATTTTTCTTTTTTGAAAATTATCTAATGAAAAACAGATTGAAGAAACTCACCTCATACAGAGTCGGCAGAGTCATCAACGATCGCCCTAGGCATCGAACCAAGCGTTCGTCCGAACCTAGAGGACTGGTCCCCAAATACCCCTTAAAGGGTTCAACGATCGCCCTAGGCGTCGAACCAAGCGTTCGTCCGAACCTAGAGGACTGGTCCCCAAATACCCCTTAAAGGGTTCAACGATCGCCCTAGGCGTCGAACCAAGCGTTCGTCCGAACCTAGAGGACTGGTCCCCAAATACCCCTTAAAGGGTTCAACGATTGCCCTAGGCGTCGAACCAAGCGTTCGTCCGAACCTAGAGGACTGGTCCCCAAATACCCCTTAAAGGGTTCAACGATCGCCCTAGGCGTCGAACCAAGCGTTCGTCCGAACCTAGAGGACTGGTCCCCAAATACCCCTTAAAGGGTTCAACGATCGCCCTAGGCGTCGAACCAAGCGTTCGTCCGGACCTAGAGGACTGGTCCCCAAATACCCCTTAAAGGGTTCAACGATCGCCCTAGGCGTCTAACCAAGCGTTCGTCCGAACCTAGAGGACTGGTCCCCAAATACCCCTTAAAGGGTTCAACGATCGCCCTAGGCGTCGAACCAAGCGTTCGTCCGAACCTAGAGGATTGGTCCCCAAATACCCCTTAAAGGGTTCAACGATCGCCCTAGGCGTCGAACCAAGCGTTCGTCCGAACCTAGAGGACTGGTCCTCAAATACCCCTTAAAGGGTTCAACGACAACTCGGACTACAAGTTCTACAAACGCTCAAACAAAATGTAAACTCGGATATAAAAAGGAATTAACGGGCAATTATAATAGATGAACGTCAAAACGCGCAAATCCGGTTGCGGATATATAATAAAGCGGTCAAGAGTTAGTTACAAAATGATTGCGGTCGCGAGGCATACGAGCATAGCTCTTACAAAAATAATAATAACGCCCAGGCTCGGATTACACTCGACCAACGCGCCACTCAAACCCCTGGTTCCGAGGGAGCACCACCATCTCCGACATTCCGACCCAGTGGAGCTACAGGCCGAAAGTGCCCATCGATGAAGTCTCCTACTTGGCCACCCACCACTATCCGCTTTGAAGAGACACCATGCAGGGAGATGCCCGAATTTAACACGCTCAACTGGGCCACAGCGTTTTGGAAAGAGGCCTTCCCGACTCTCATCAGCATCTCCTCCAAATGTTTCTTTTGGGCAGGCCACTGTTCTGCCTCGGCGGCAAGGCGATCGGCGGACTCTTGCAGCAAAGAGTTTTGATCAGTCAACTCCTCTACCCGCCCAGCAAGGCCACTCTTCTCGTCCCGCTCTCGCTGGATCTCCACCTTCAGACCCTTGATCATCTCATCAGCATCAATCAAGCGCCGGTTGAGTGCTTCGACCTCGGCATCCCGCTCAGCCAGCCGATTCTGAACATCCCGCACAGCCGCATCCCTCTCGGACCTCTGTTGCTCTATATCAGACTTCTCTGAGGTAAGCTGCGCGATTTGCTCGTCACGGCTAGCCACATCGGCCTTCAGCTGATCAACGAGGCCGGTCAACTGCGCCTTGATCTGGTCAAACTCTGCAAAATGAGCTTCCAAATCCTTCACCTCCCGACTCCGAGCGCGAAGGGTACCCAGGACCTCAGTCTGACTGTACCGCATAACCGACGTCACCCGCCCGAGCATGTGGCAGCAGTACTCAAAAAGCCGATCACGACCAATGTGGTCCATCCTCCTGACATCCTCTCCCTGGAAAAAAAGTCGGTCGACACTTCTCACATATTCTGACATGTCGAAGGCCTCATCATTCCAAACACTAGGACCCCAGCGTCCGCCATCGGGGGTAGCACCAGAAGCTCCACCGCATTGCTCTTCGCCGAACACGTCAACTAGGGGCGACTTCCCATGACGACGTCGATCGGAGGGTTCAGTAACGCCGCTAGACGACGATTCAGACTCGGCCACCTCTTGGCCACCGGCAGGTGTGTTTTGGTCCGATTTGGAACTCACATCAATTATCTCCTCGGCCCGCGGAACGGTGTTGACCGTAGGAGATCGGATCGACATGGTCCGGTGGACGTTAGACTGCAACATCGCCACAACCCTAGGCTGCTTGCTCGGCCCACCCTCGGCACAATCAGCCAAACCCAGCTTTCGCGCAAGAGGCACTTCCACGGAAACCTCCTCTTGCTCAGCAATCACCACCGCCCTCGGCACCGGCACAACAATAGGCACGTCCTCCTCGGGTCTCTCGGGCCTGGTGGGGCTCTCGGCCTGCATCAGTCGGATCATCTCGGCCAATGCCGGGTCAATCTCCATTTCAACTGAAAATATGGAAAAACAGGTTAGCTAAAGACCCGAACGATCAAAAATAAGTAATAAGCAACGACGACTAGGGGGCAATCTACTCACGATAGTGTGCCCACAAAGACGAAACCGAGTACCGGCAAAGGTCTTGACACTTAAACACAAACTGCGGAATGCCGTCCTCGTCCGCAACTACCGACTTTGCCAACGTCTCCAGCAATTCCTTGTCGGCCGGGCACAAAGTATCCGGATCATCCGATCCATACTGACAAGCACCTAACTCGAAATGCTTGTCACTCCACCAAAGGGGAAACCGTTTTGATACAGTCCCCGCCGAGTCAGTATGGAACCACCATGACCGGTCGTCACCCGTCGTAGTTACTCGGATGAAATCCTTCTTAAAATCCTTATAAGAATCAGTGAAGTTTTGAAGCACCTTGGTCGTCCGGGAAGACTCGAGAACCTCATCACCTTGACTAGTCTCACGGGAAAACTCAGTCACAAGAGGGGAAAACTTAGTCACTAAGGAATTAGTGTCATGGGAAAAATGAGTCACCGGATGGGAAAATCTTAGTCAATGGACTAGTTTCAATGGCAAAACCTAGTAAAGTAACCTCTTTGTATTGGAATAACTCGAAAACCTAGCCACTGTGAGTAGTCTCATGGGAAAACTCAGCCGCAGGAGGCGGAAACTTAGTCACTAAGGAATTAGTGCCATGGGACTAATTAGTAAACTAATGGGACAACCTTAGTCACCGAACCAGTTTCCATGGCAAATCCAAATTAAATAACCTCTTTGTGTGGGAAAAACTAGAAAACCTTGTTACTTTGAGTAGTCTCGTCGGAAAACTCAGCCGCAGGAGGGGAAGACTTAGTCACAAAGGAATTCGTGTCATGGAAAAAATGAGTCACCGGATGGGTAAATTTTACTCAACGGAGGAGTTTCGATGGAAAGTACTTGTAAAATAACCTCTTTGTGTGGGAAAAACTCGAGAACCTCATCACCTTGACTAGTCTCACGGGAAAACTCAGTCACACGAGGGGAGAACTTAGTCACTAAGGAATTAGTGTCATGGGAAAAATGAGTCACCGGATGGGAAAACCTTAGTCAATGGACTAGTTTCAATGGCAAAACCTAGTAAAGTAAACTCTTTGTGTTGGAATAACTCGAAAACCTAGCCACTGTGAGTAGTCTCATGGGAAAACTCAGCCGCAGGAGGGGGAAACTTAGTCACTAAGGAATTAGTGCCATGGGACTAATGAGTCAACTAATGGGAAAACCTTAGTCACTGAACGAGTTTCCATGGCAAATCCTAATTAAATAACCTCTTTGTGTGGGAAATACTAGAAAACGTTGTCACTGTGAGTAGTCTCATCGGAAAACTCAGCCGCAGGAGGGGAAGACTTAGTCACTAAGCAATTAGTGTCATGGGAAAAATGAGTCACCAGATGGGAAAACCTTAGTCAATGGACTAGTTTCAATGGCAAAACCTAGTAAAGTAACCTCTTTGTGTTTGAATAACTCGAAAACCTAGCCACTGTGAGTAGTCTCATGGGAAAACTCAGCCGCAGGAGGGGGAAACATAGTCACTAAGGAATTAGTGCCATGGGACTAATGAGTCAACTAATGGGAAAACCTTAGTCACCAAACGAGTTTCCATGGCAAATCCTAGTTAAATAACCAGTTTGTGTGGGAAAGATTAGAAAACCTTGTTACTGTGAGTAGTCTCATCGGAAAACTCAGCCGCAGGAGGGGAAGACTTAGTCACAAAGGAATTCGTGTCGTGGAAAAAATGAGTCACCTGATGGGTAAATTTTACTCACCGGACGAGTTGCGATGGAAAGTACTTGTAAAATAACCTCATTGTGTCGGAAAAACTCGAGAACCTCATCGCCTTGACTAGTCTCACGGGAAAACTCAGTTACACGAGGGGAAAACTTAGTCACTAAGCAATTAGTGTCATGGGAGAAATGAGTCACCGGATGGCAAAACCTTAGTCAATGGACTCGTTTCAATGGCAAAACCTAGTAAAGTAACCTCTTTGTGTTGGAATAACTCGAAAACCTAGCCACTGTGAGTAGTCTCATGGGAAAACTCAGCCGCAGGAGGGGGAAACATAGTCACTAAGGATTTAGTGCCATGGGACTAATGAGTCAAATAATGGGAAAACCTTAGTCACCGAACAAGTTTCCATGGCAAATCCTAGTAAAGTAACCTCTTTGTGTGGGAAAAACTAGAAAACCTTGTCACTGTGAGTAGTCTCATCGGAAAACTCAGCAGCAGGAGGGGAAGACTTAGTCACAAAGGAATTCGTGTCATGTAAAAAATGAGTCACCGGATGGTCAAATTTTACTCACTGGACGAGTTTCGATGGAAAGTACTTGTAAAATAACCTCTTTGTGAGGGAAAAACTCGAGAACCTCATCACCTTGACTAGTCTCACGGGAAAACTCAGTCACACGAGGGGAAAACTTAGTCACTAAGCGATTGGTGTCATGGGAAAAATGAGTCACCGGATGTGAAAACCTTAGTCAATGGACTCGTTTCAATGGCAAAACCTAGTAAAGTAACCTCTTTGTGTTGGAATAACTCGAAAACCTAGCCACTGTGAGTAGTCTCATGGGAAAACTCAGCCGCAGGAGGGGGAAACATAGTCACTAAGGAATTAGTGCCATGGGACTAATGAGTCAACTAATGGGAAAACCTTAGTCACCAAACGAGTTTCCATGGCAAATCCTAGTTAAATAACCTCTTTGTGTGGGAAAGATTAGAAAACCTTGTTACTGTGAGTAGTCTCATCGGAAAACTCAGCCGCAGGACGGGAAGAGTTATCACAAAGGAATTCGTGTCGTGGAAAAAATGAGTCACCTGATGGGTAAATTTTACTCACCGGACGAGTTTCGATGGAAAGTACTTGTAAAATAACCTCTTCGTGTGGGAAAAACTAGAGAACCTCATCGCCTAGACTAGTCTCACGGGAAAACTCAGTCACACGAGGGGAAAACTTAGTCACTAAGCAATTAGTGTCATGGGAGAAATGAGTCACCGGATGGGAAAACCTTAGTCAATGGACTATTTTCTATGGCAAAATCTAGTAAAGTAACCTCGTTGTGTTGGAATAACTCGAAAACCTAGCCACTGTGAGTAGTCTCATGGGAAAACTCAGCCGCAGGAGGAGGAAACTTAGTCACTAAGGAATTAGTGCCATGGGACTAATGAGTAAACTAATGGGAAAACCTTAATCACCAAACGAGGTTCCATGGCAAATCCTAGTTAAATAACCTCTTTGTGTGGGAAAGATTAGAAAACCTTGTTTACTGTGAGTAGTCTCATTGGAAAACTTAGCCGAAGGAGGGGAAGACTTAGTCACAAAGGAATTCGTGTCGTGGAAAAAATGAGTCACCTGATGAGTAAATTTTACTCTTCGGACGAGTTTCGATGGAAAGTACTTGTAAAATAACCTCTTTGTGTGGGAAAAACTCGAGAACCTCATCGCCTTGACTAGTCTCACGGGAAAACTCAGTCACACGAGGGGAAAACTTAGTCACTAAGCAATTAGTGTCATGGGAGAAATGAGTCACCGGATGGGAAAACCTTAGTCAATGGACTAGTTTCAATGGCAAAACCTAGTAAAGTAACCTCGTTGTGTTGGAATAACTCGAAAACCTAGCCACTGTAAGTAGTCTCATGTGAAAACTCAGCCGCAGGAGGGGGAAACTTAGTCACTAAGGAATTAGTGCCATGGGACTAATGAGTCAACTAATGGGAAAACCTTCGTCACCAAACGAGTTTCCATGGCAAATCCTAGTTAAATAACCTCTTTGTGTGGGAAAGATTAGAAAACCTTGTTACTGTGAGTAGTCTCATCGGAAAACTCAGCCGCAGGAGGGGAAGACTTAGTCACAAAGGAATTCGTGTCGTGGAAAAAATGAGTCACCTGATGGGTAAATTTTACTCACCGGACGAGTTTCGATGGAAAGTACTTGTAAAATAACCTCTTTGTGTGGGAAAAACTCGAGAACCTCATCACCTTGACTAGTCTCATGGGAAAACTCAGTCACACGAGGGGAAAACTTAGTCACTAAGGAATTAGTGTCATGGGAAAAATGAGTCACCGGATGGGAAAACCTTAGTCAATGGACTAGTTTCAAAGGCTTAACCTAGTATAATAACCTCTTTGTGTTGGAATAACTCGAAAACCTAGCCACCGTGAGTAGTCTCAAGGGAAAACTCAGCCATAGGATGGGAAAACTTAGTCACTAAGGAATTAGTGCCATGGGACTAATGAGTCAACAAATGGGAAAACCTTTGTCACCGAACGAGTTTCCATGGCAAATCCTAGTAAAGTAACCTCTTTGTGTGGGAAAAACTAGAAAACCTTGTCTCTCGGAGTAGTCTCTTCGGAAAACTCAGTCGCAGGAGGGGAAAACTTAGTCACAAAGGAATTCGTGTCATGGAAAAAATTTGTCACCGGATGGGAAAATTTTACTCACCGGCGGAGTTTCAATGGAAAATACTAGTAAAATAACCTCTTTGTGTGGGAAAAACTCGAGAACCTCATCACCTTGACTAGTCTCACGGGAAAACTAAGTCACATGAGGGGAAAACTTAGTCACTTAGGAATTAGTGTCATAGGAAAAATGTGTCACCAGATGGGAAAACCTTAGTCAATGTACTAGTTTCAACAGCAAAACCTAGTAAAATAACCTCTTTGTGTTGGAATAACTCGAAAACCTGCCCACTGTGAGTAGTCTCATGGGAAAACTCAGCCACAGGAGGGAGAAATTTAGTCACTAAGGAATTAGTGCCATGGAACTAATGAGTCAACTAATGGGAAAACCTTTGTCACCGAACGAGTTTCCATGGCAAATCCTAGTAAAGTAACCTCTTTGTGTAGGAAAAACTAGAAAACCTTGTCACTCGGAGTAGTCTCATCGGAAAACTTTGTCGCAGGAGTGGAAAATTTAGTCACAAAGGAATTCGTGTCATGGGAAAAATGAGTCACCGGATGGGAAAACCATAGTCAATGGACTAATTTCAATTGCACAACCTAGTAAAATGACCTCTTTGTGTTAGAATAACTCTAAAACCTGCCCACTGTGAGTAGTCTCATGGGAAAACTCAGCCACAGGAGGGGGAAACTTAGTAACTAAGGAATTAGTGCCATGGTACTAATGAGTAACCTAATGGGAAAACCTTTGTCACCGAACGAGTTTCCATGGCAAATCCTAGTAAAGTAACCTCTTTGTGTGGGAAAAACTAGAAAACCTTGTCACTCGGAGTAGTCTCATCGGAAAACTCAGTCGCAGGGGGGGAAAATTTAGTCACAAAGGAATTCGTGTCATGGGAAAAATTAGTCACCAGATGGGAAAACCTCAGTCAATGGACTAATTTCAATTACACAACCTAGTAAAATGACCTTTGTGTGTTAGAATAACTCTAAAACCTGCCCACTGTGAGTAGTCTCATGGGAAAACTCAGCCACAGGAGGGGGATACTTAGTCCCTAAGGAATTAGTGCCATGGTACTAATGAGTCAACTAATGGGAAAACCTTTGTCACCGAATGAGTTTCCATGGCAAATCCTAGTAAAGTAACCTCTTTGTGTGGGAAAAACTAGAAAACCTTGTCACTCGGAGTAGTCTCATCAGAAAACTCAGTCGCAGGAGGGGAAAACTTAGTCACAAAGGAATTCGTGTCATGGAAAAAATGAGTCACTGGATGGGCAAATTTCACTCACCGGACGAGTATAAATGGAAAATACTTGTAAAATAACCTCTTTGTGTCGGAAAAACTCGAGAACCTCATCACCTTGACTAGTCTCACAGGAAAACTCAGTCACACGAGGGGAAAACTTAGTCACTAAGGAATTAGTGTCATGGGAAAAATGAGTCACCAAATGGGAAAACCTTAGTCAATGGACTAGTTTCAATGGAATAACCTAGTATTATAACCTCTTTGTGTTGGAATAACCTGAAAACCTAGCCACTGTGAGTAGTCTCAAGGGAAAACTCAGCCATAGGATGGGAAAACTTAGTCACTAAGGAATTAGTGCCATGGGACAATTGAGTCAACAAATGGGAAAACCTTTGTCACCGAACAGGTTTCCCTGGCATATCCTAGTAAAGTAACCTCTCTGTGTGGGAAAAACTAGAAAACCTTGTCTCTCGGAGTAGTCTCTTCGGAAAACTCAGTCGCAGGAGGGGAAAACTTAGTCACAAAGGAATTCGTGTCATGGAAAAAATTAGTCACCGGATAGGAAAATTTTACTCACCGGACGAGTTTCAATGGAAAATACTTGTAAAATAACCTCTTTGTGTGGGAAAAACTCGAGAACCTCATCACCTTGACTAGTCTCACGGGAAAACTCAGTCACACGAGGGGAAAACTTAGTCACTAAGGAATTAGTGTCATGGGAAAAATGAGTCACCAGATGGGAAAACATTAGTCAATGGACTAGTTTCAATGCCAATACCTAGTAAAGGTTCTTTGTGTTTGAATAACTCGAAAACCTAGTCACTGTGAGTATTCTCATCGAAATTAGTGCCATGGGACTAATGAATCAACAAATGGGAAAATCTTAGTCACCGAACGAGTTTCCATGGCAAATCCTAGTAAAATAACCTCTTTGTGTGGGAAAAACTAGAAAACCTTATCACTGTGAGTATTCTCATCGAAACACTCAGTCGCAGGAGGGGAAGACTTAGTCACAAAGGAAGTCGTGTCATGGAAAAAATGATTCACCGGATGGGAAAATTTTAATCACCGGACGAGTTTCAATGGAAAATACTTGTAAAATAACCTCTTTGTGTGGGAAAAACTCGAGAACCTCATCACCTTGACTAGTTTCACGGGAAAACTTAGTCACACGAGGGGAAAACTTAGTGACTAAGGAATTAGTGTCATGGGACTAATGAGTCAACTAATGGGAAAACCTTAGTCACCGAACGAGTTTCCATGGCAAATCCTAGTAAAATAACCTCTTTGTGTGGGAAAAACTAGAAAACCTTGTCACTGTGAGTAGTCTAATCGGAAAACTCAGCAGCAGGAGTGGAAAACTTAGTCACAAAGGAATTCGTGTCATGGAAAAAATGAGTCACTGGATGGGAAAATTTCACTCACCGGACAAGTATAAATGGAAAATACTTGTAAAATAACCTCTTTGTGTCGGAAAAACTCGAGAACCTCATCACCTTGACTAGTCTCACGGGAAAACTCACTCACACGAAGGGAAAACTTAGTCACTATGGAATTAGTGTCCTGGGAAAAATGAGTCACCGGATGGGAACACCTTAGTCAATGGACTAGTTTCAATGGCAAAACCTAGTAAAGTAACCTCTTTGTGTTGGAATAACTCGAAAACCTAGCCACTGTGAGTAGTCTCATGGGAAAACTCAGCCACAGGAGGGGGAAACTTAGTCACTAAGGAATTACTGCCATGGGACTAATGAGTCAACGAATGGGAAAACCTTAGTCACCGACGAGTTTCCAGTGAAAATCCTAGTAAAATAACCTATTTGTGTGGGAAACACTAGAAAACCTTGTCCTTGTGAGTAGTCTTATCGGAACACACAGCCGCAGGAGGGGAAGACTTAGTCACAAAGGAATTCGTGTCATGGAAAAATGAGTCACCGGATGGGAAAACTTTACTCACCGGATGAGTTTCAATGGAAAATAATTGTAAAATTACCTCTTTGTGTGGGCATAACTCGAGAACCTAATCTCCTTAACTAGTCTCACGGGAAAACTCAGTCACACGAAGGGAAAACTTAGTTACTAAGGAATTAGTGTCGTGGGAAAAATGAGTCACCGGATTGGAAAACCTTAGTCAATGGACTAATTTCAACGGCAGAACCTAGTAAAGTAACCTCTTTCTGTTGGAATAACTCGAAAACCTAGCCACAGTAAGTAGTCTCATGGGAAAACTCAGCCACGGGAGGGGGAAACTTAGTCACTAAGGAATTAGTGCCATGGGACTAATGAGTGAACTAATTGGAAAACCTTAGTCACCGAACGAGTTTCCATGGCAAATCCTTGTAAAATAACCTCTTTGTGTGGGAAAAACTAGAAAACCTTGTCACTGTGAGTAGTCACATCGGAAAACTCAGTCGCGGGAGGGGAAAACTTAGTCACAAAGGAATTCGTGTCATGGAAAAAATTAGTCACCGGATGGGAAAATTTTACTCACCGGCGGAGTTTCAATGGAAAATACTAGTAAAATAACCTCTTTGAGTGGGAAAAACTCGAGAACCTCATCACCTTGACTAGTCTGACGGGAAAACTCAGTCACATGAGGGGAAAACTTAGACACTAAGGAATTAGTGTCATGGAAAAAATGAGTCACCGGATGGGAAAACCTTAGTCAATGGACTAATTTCAATTGCACAACCTAGTAAAATGACCTCTTTGTGTTAGAATAATTCTAAAACCTGCCCACTGTGAGTAGTCTCAAGGGAAAACTCAGCCACAGGAGGGGGAAACTTAGTCACTAAGGAATTAGTGCCATGGTACTAATGAGTCAACTAATGGGAAAACCTTTGTCACCGAACGAGTTTCCATGGCAAATCCTAGTAAAGTAACCTCTTTGTGTGGGAAAAACAAGAAAACCTTGTCACTCGGAGTAGTCTCATCGGAAAACTCAGTCGCAGGAGGGGAAAATTTAGTCACAAAGGAATTCGTGTCATGGGAAAAATGAGTCACCCGATGGGAAAACCTTAGTCAATGGACTAATTTCAATTGCACAACCTAGTAAAATGACCTCTTTGTGTTAGAATAACTCTAAAACCTGCCCACTGTGAGTAGTCTCATGGGAAAACTCAGCCACAGGAGGGGGAAACTTAGTCACTAAGGAATTAGTGCCATGGTACTAATGAGTAACCTAATGGGAAAACCTTTGTCACCGAACGAGTTTCCATGGCAAATCCTAGTAAAGTAACCTCTTTGTGTGGGAAAAACTAGAAAACCTTGTCACTCGGAGTAGTCTCATCGGAAAACTCAGTCGCAGGAGGGGAAAATTTAGTCACAAAGGAATTCGTGTCATGGGAAAAATGAGTCACCGGATGGGAAAACCTTAGTCAATGGACTAATTTCAATTACACAACTTAGTAAAATGACCTACGTGTGTTAGAATAACTCTAAAACCTGCCCACTGTGAGTAGTCTCATGGGAAAACTCAGCCACCGGAGGGGGAAACTTAGTCACTAAGTAATTAGTGCCATGGTACTAATGAGTAAAATAATGGGAAAACCTTTGGCACAGAACGAGTTTCCATGACAAATCCTAGTAAAGTAACATCTTTGTGTGGGAAAAACTAGAAAACCTTGTCACTCGGAGTAGTCTCATCGGAAAACTCAGTCGCAGGAGGGGAAAATTTAGTCACAAAGGAATTCGTGTCATGGGAAAAATGAGTCACCGGATGGGAAAACCTTAGTCAATGGACTAATTTCAATTACACAACCTAGTAAAATGACCTCTGTGTGTTACAATAACTCTAAAACCTGCCCACTGTGAGTAGTTTCATGGGAAAACTCAGCCACAGGAGGGGGAAACTTAGTCACAAAGGAATTAGTGCCATGGTACTAATGAGTCAACTAATGGGAAAACCTTTGTCACCGAACGAGTTTCCATGGCAAATCCTAGTAAAGTAACCTCTTTGTGTGGGAAAAACTAGAAAACCTTGTCACTCGGAGTAGTCTCAGCGGAAAGGAATTCGTGTCATGGAAAAAATTAGTCACCGGATGGGAAAATTTTACTTACAGGACGAGTTGCAATGGAAAATACTTGTAAAATAACCTCTTTGTGTGGGAAAAACTCGAGAACCTCATCACCTTGACTAGTCTCACGGGAAAACTCAGTCACACGAGGGGAAAACTTAGTCACTAAGGAATTAGTGTCATGGGAAAAATGAGTCACCGAATGGGTAAACCTTAGTCAATGGACTAGTTTCAATGGCATAACCTAGTATAATAACCTCTTTGTGTTGGAATAACTCGAAAACCTAGCCACTGTGAGTAGTCTCAAGGGAAAACTGAGCCATAGGATGGGAAAACTTAGTCACTAAGGAATTAGTGCCATGGGACTAATGAGTCAACAAATGGGAAAACCTTTGTCACCGAACGAGTTTCCATGGCAAATCCTAGTAAAGTAACCTCTTTGTGTGGGAAAAACAAGAAAACCTTGTCTCTCGGAGTAGTCTCATCGGAAAACTCAGTCGCAGGAGGGGAAAACTTAGTCACAAAGGAATTCGTGTCATGGAAAAAATTAGTCACCGGATGGGAAAATTTTACTCACCAGACGAGTTTCAATGGAAAATACTTGTAAAATAACCTCTTTGTGTGGGAAAAACTCGAGAACCTCATCATCTTGACTAGTCTCACGGGAAAACTAAGTCATATGAGGGGAAAATTTAGTCACTTAGGAATTAGTGTCATGGGAAAAATGAGTCACCGGATGGGAAAACCTTAGTCAATGGACTAGTTTCAATGGCAAAACCTAATAAAATAACCTCTTTGTGTTGGAATAACTCGAAAACCTGCCCACTGTGAGTAGTCTCATGGGGGAAACTTAGTCACTAAGTAATTAGTGCCATGGGACTAATGAGTCAACTACTGGGAAAACCTTAGTCACCGAACGAGTTTCCATGGCAAATCCTAGTAAAATAACCTCTTTGTGTGGGAAAAACTAGAAAACCTTGTCACCGTGAGTAGTCTCATCGGAAAACTCAGTTGCTGGAATGGAAAACTTAGTCACAAAGGAATTCGTGTCATAAAAAAAAATAAGTCACCGGATGGGAAAATTTTACTCACCGGACGAGTTTCAATGGAAAATACTTGTAAAATCCTCTTTGTGTGGGAAAAACTCGAGAACCTCACCACCATGACTAGTCTCTCGGGAAAACTCAGTCACGTGAAGGGAAAACTTAGTCACTAAGGAATTAGTGTCATGGGAGAAATTAGTCACCGGATGGGAAAACCTTAGTCAATGGACTAGTTTCAATGGCAAAATCTAGTAAAATAACCTCTTTGTGTTGGAATAACGCGAAAACCTGGCCACTGTGAGTAGTCTTATTGGAAAACTCAGCCACAGGAGGGGGAAACTTAGTCACTAAGGAATTAGTGCCATGGGACTAATGAGTGAACTTATGGGAAAACCTTAGTCACCGAACAAGTTTCCATGGCAAATCTTAGTAAAATAACCTCTTTGTATGGGGAAAAGTAGAAAATTTTGTCACTGTAAGTAGTCCCATCGGAAAACTCAGTCGCAGGAGGGGAAAACTTAGTCGCAAAGGAATTCGTTTTATGGAAAAAATGAGTCACCGGATGGGAAAATTTTACTCACCGGACGAGTTTCAATGGAAAATACTTGTAAAATAACCTCTTTGTGTGGGAAAAACTTGAGAACCTCACCACCTTCACTAGTCTCACGGGAAAACTCGGTCACGTGAGGGGAAAACTTAGTCACTAAGGAATTAGTGTCATGGGAAAAATTAGTCACCGGATGGGAAAACCTTAGTCAATGGACTAGTTTCAATGGCAAAACCTAGTAAAATAACCTCTTTGTGTTGGAATACCTCGAAAACCTGGCCACTGTGAGTAGTCTCATAGGAAAACTCAGCCACAGCAGGGGGAAACTTAGTCACTAAGGAATTAGTGCCATGGGACTAATGAGTCAGCTTATGGGAAAACCTTAGTTACCGATCGAGTTTCCATGGCAAATCCAAGTATAGTAACATCTTTGTGTGGGAAAAACTAGAAAACCTTGTCACTGTGAGTAGTCTCATCGGAAAACTCAGTCGCTGGAGTGGAAAACTTAGTCACAAAGGAATTCGTGTCATGGAAAAACTGAGTCACCGTATGGGAAAATTTTACTCACCGGACGAGTTTCAATGGAAAATACTTGTAAAATAACCTCTTTGGGTGGGAAAAACTTGAGAACCTCATCACCTTGACTAGTCTCACGGGAAAACTCGGTCACGTGAGGGGAAAACTTAGTCACTAAGGAACTAGTGTCATGGGAAAAATGAGTCACCAGATGGGAAAACCTTAGTCAATGGGCTAGTTTCAATGGCAAAACCTAGTATAATAACATCTTTGTGTTGGAATAACTCGAAAACCTGGCCACTGTGAGTAGTCTCATGGGAAAACTCAGCCACAGGAGGGGGAAACTTAGTCACTAAGGAATTAGTGCCATGGGACTAATGAGTCAACAATGGGAAAACCTTAGTCACCGAACGAGTTTCCATGGAAAATCCAAGTAAAGTAACATCTTTGTGTGGGAAAAACTAGAAAACCTTGTCACTGTGAGTAGACTCATCGGAAAACTCAGTTGTTGGAGTGGAAAACTTAGTCACAAAGGAATTCGTGTCATGGAAAAAAATGAGTCACCGGATGGGAAAATTTTACTCACCGGACGAGTTTCAATGGAAAACACTTGTAAAATAACCTCTATGTGTGGGAAAAACTCGAGAACCTCACCACCTACACTAGTCTCACGGGAAAACTCAGTCACGTGAGGGGAAAACTTAGTCACTAAGGAATTAGTGTCATGGGAAAAATTAGTCACCGGATGGGAAAACCTTAGTCAATGGACTAGTTTCAATGGCAAAACCTAGTAAAATAACCTCTTTGTGTTGGAATAACTCGAAAACCTGGCCACTGTGAGTAGTCTTATTGGAAAACTCAGCCACAGGAGGGGGAAACTTAGTCACTAAGGAATTAGTGCCATGGGACTAATGAGTCAACTTATGGGAAAACCTTAGTCACCGAACGAGTTTCCATGGAAAATCCTAGTAAAATAACCTCTTTGTATGGGAAAAGGTAGAAAACTTTGTCACTGTAAGTAGTCCCATCGGAAAACTCAGTCGCAGGAGGGGAAAACTTAGTCGCAAAGGAATTCGTTTTATGGAAAAAATGAGTCACCGGATGGGAAAATTTTACTCAACGGACGAGTTTCAATGGAAAATACTTGTAAAATAACCTCTTTGTCTGGGAAAAACTCGAGAACCTCATCACCTTGACTAGTCTCACGGGAAAACTCAGTCACGTGAGGGGAAAACTTAGTCACTAAGGAATTAGTGTCATGGGAAAAATTAGTCACCGAATGGGAAAACCTTAGTCAATGGACTAGTTTCAATGGCAAAACCTAGTAAAATAACCTCTTTGTGTCTGAATAACTCGAAAACCTTGCCACTGTGAGTAGTCTCATGGGGAAACTCAGCCACAGGAGGGGAAAACTTAGTCACTAAGTAATTAGTGCCATGGGACTAATGAGTCAACTAATGGGAAAACCTTAGTCACCGAACGAGTTTCCATGGAAAATCCAAGTAAAGTAACATCTTTGTGTGGGAAAAACTAGAAAACCTTGTCACTGTGAGTAGACTCATCGGAAAACTCAGTCGCTGGAGTGGAAAACTTAGTCACAAAGGAATTCTTGTCATGGAAAAACTGAGTCACCATATGGGAAAATTTTACTCACCGGACGAGTTTCAATGGAAAATACTTGTACAATAACCTCTTTGGGTGGGAAAAACTCGAGAACGTCACAACCTTGACTAGTCTCACGGGAAAACTCGGTCACGTGCGGGGAAAACTTAGTCACTAAGGAATTAGTGTCATGGGAAAAATGAGTCACCGGATGGGAAAACCTTAGTCAATGGACTAGTTTCAATGGCAAAACCTAGTAAAATAACCTCTTTGTGTTGGAATAACTCGAAAACCTTGCCACTGTGAGTAGTCTCATGGGGAAACTCAGCCACAGGAGGGGAAAACTTAGTCACTAAGTAATTAGTGCCATGGGACTAATCAGTCAACTAATGGGAAAACCTTAGTCATCGAACGACTTTCCCTGGCAAATCTTAGTAAATTACCTCTTTGTGTGGGAAAAACTAGAAAACCTTGTCACTGTGAGTAGTCTCATCGGAAAACTCAGTCGCGGTTGGGGAAAATTTAGTAACAAAGGAATTCGTGTCATGGAAAAAATGAGTCACCGGATGGGAAAATTTTACTCACCGGACGAGTTTCAATGGAAAATACTTGTAAAATAACCTCTTTGTGTGGGAAAAACTCGAGAACCTCATCACCTTGACTAGTCTCACGGGAAAACACAGTCACACGAGGGGAAAACTTAGTCACTAAGGAATTAGTGTCATGGGAAAAATGAGTCACCGGATGGAAAAACCTTAGTCAATGGACTAGTTTCAATGGCAAAACCTAGTAAAATAACCTCTTTGTGTTGGAATAACTCGAAAAATTTGCCACTGTGAGTAGTCTCATGGGGAAACTCAGCCACAGGAGGGGAAAACTTAGTCACTAAGTAATTAGTGCCATGGGACTAATCAGTCAACTAATGGGAAAACCTTAGTCATCGAACGACTTTCCCTGGCAAATCTTAGTAAATTACCTCTTTGTGTGGGAAAAACTAGAAAACCTTGTCACTGTGAGTAGTCTCATCGGAAAACTCAGTCGCGGTTGGGGAAAATTTAGTAACAAAGGAATTCGTGTCATGGAAAAAATGAGTCACCGGATGGGAAAATTTTACTCACCGGACGAGTTTCAATGGAAAATACTTGTAAAATAACCTCTTTGTGTGGGAAAAACTCGAGAACCTCATCACCTTGACTAGTCTCACGGGAAAACACAGTCACACGAGGGGAAAACTTAGTCACTAAGGAATTAGTGTCATGGGAAAAATGAGTCACCGGATGGAAAAACCTTAGTCAATGGACTAGTTTCAATCACAAAACCTAGTAAAATAACCTCTTTGTGTTGGAATAACTCAAAAACCTGGCTACTGTGAGTAGTCACATGGGAAAACTCAGCCACAGGAGGGGGAAACTTAGTCACTAAGTAATTAGTGCCATCGGACTAATGAGTCAACTAATGGGAAAACCTTAGTCACCGAACGAGTTTCCATGGCAAATCCTAGTAAAATAACCTCTTTGTGTGGGAAAAACTAGAAAACCTTGTCACTGTGAGTAGTCTCATCGGAAAACTCAGTTGCTGGAGTGGAAAACTTAGTCACAAAGGAATTCGTGTCATGGAAAAAAATAAGACACCGGATGGGAAAATTTTACTCACCAGACGAGTTTCAATGGAAAATACTTGTAAAATAACCTATTTGTGTGGGAAAAACTCGAGAACCTCACCACCTTCACTAGTCTCACGGGAAAACTCAGTCACGTGAAGGGAAAACTTAGTCACTAAGGAATTAGTGTCATGGGAGAAATTAGTCACCGGATGGGAAAACCTTAGTCAATGGACTAGTTTCAATGGCAAAATCTAGTAAAATAACCTCTTTGTATTGCAATAACTCGAAAACCTGGCCACTGTGACTAGTCGTATTGGAAAACTCAGCCACAGGAGGGGGAAACTTAGTCCCTAAGGAATTAGTGCCATGGGACTAATGAGTCACCTTATGGGAAAACCTTAGTCACCGAACGAGTTTCCGTGGCAAATCTTAGTAAAATAACCTCTTTGTATGGGGAAAAGTAGAAAACTTTGTCACTGTAAGTAGTCCCATCGGAAAACTCAGTCGCAGGAGGGGAAAACTTAGTCATAAAGGCATTCGTTTTATGGAAATAATGAGTCACCGGATGGGAAAATTTTACTCAACGGACGAGTTTCAATGGAAAATACTTGTAAAATAACCTCTTTGTGTGGGAAAAACTCGAGAACCTCATCACCTTGACTAGTCTAACGGGAAAACTCGATCACGTGAGGGGAAAACTTAGTCACTAAGGAATTAGTGTCATGTCAAAAATGAGTCACCGAATGGGAAAACCTTAGTCAATGGACTAGTTTCAATGGAAAAACCTAGTAAAATAACCTCTTTGTGTAGGAATAACTCGAAAACCTGGCCACTGTGAGTAGTCTCATGGGAAAACTCAGCCACGGGAGGGGGAAACTTAGTCACTAAGGAATTAGTGCCATGGGACTAATGAGTCAACCAATGGGAAAACCTTAGTCACCGAACGAGTTTCCATGGAAAATCCAAGTAAAGTAACATCTTTGTGTGGGAAAAACTAGAAAACCTTGTCACTGTGAGTAGACTCATCGGAAAACTCAGTCGCTGGAGTGGAAAACTTAGTCACAAAGGAATTCTTGTCATGGAAAAACTGAGTCACCGTATGGGAAAATTTTACTCAACGGACGAGTTTCAAGGGAAAATACTTGTAAAATAACCTCTTTGTCTGGGAAAAACTCGAGAACCTCATCTCCTTGACTAGTCTCACGGGAAAACTCGGTCACGTGAGGGGAAAACTTAGTCACTAAGGAATTAGTGTCATGGGAAAAATGAGTCACCGGATGGAAAAACTTTAGTCAATGGACTAGTTTCATTGGTAAAATCTAGTAAAATAACCTCTTTGTGTTGGAATAACTCGAAAACCTGGCCACTGTGAGTAGTCTTATTGGAAAACTCAGCCACAGGAGGGGGAAACTTAGTCACTAAGGAATTAGTGCCATGGGACTAATGAGTCAATTTATGGGAAAACCTTAGTCACCGAACGAGTTTCCATGGAAAATCCAAGTAAAGTAACATCTTTGTGTGGGAAAAACTAGAAAACCTTGTCACTGTGAGTACACTCATCGGAAAACTCAGTCGCTGGAGTGGAAAACTTAGTCACAAAGGAAATCTTGTCATGGAAAAATTGAGTCACCGTATGGGAAAATTTTACTCACCGGACGAGTTTCAATGGAAAATACTTGTAAAATAACCTCTTTGTGTGGGAAAAACTCGAGAACCTCACCATGTTGACTAGTCTCACGGGAAAATTCGGTCACGTGAGGGGAAAACTTAGTCACTAAGGAGTTAGTGTCATGGGAAAAATGAGTCACCGGATAGGAAAACCTTTGTCAATGGACTAGTTTCAATTGCAAAACCTAGCAAAATAACCTCTTTGTGTTGGAATAACTCGAAAACCTTGCCACTGTGAGTAGTCTCATGGGGAGACTCAGCCATAGGAGGGGAAAACTTAGTCACTTAGTAATTAGTGCCATGGGACTAATCAGTCAACTAATGGGAAAACCTTAGTCACCGAACGACTTTCCCTGGCAAATCTTAGTAAAATAACCTCTTTGTGTGGGAAAAACTAGAAAACCTTGTCACTGTGAGTAGTCTCATCGGAAAACTCAGTTGCTGGAGTGGAAAACTTAGTCACAAAGGAATTCGTGTCATGGAAAAAAATGAGTCACCGGATGGGAAAATTTTACTCACCGGACGAGTTTCAATGGAAAATACTTGTAAAATAACCTCTTTGGTTGGGAAAAACTTAAGAACCTCATCACCTTGACTAGTCTCACGGGAAAACTCGGTCACGTGAGGGGAAAACTTAGTCACTAAGGAATTAGTGTCATGGGAAAAATGAGTCACCGGATGGGAAAACCTTAGTCAATGGGCTAGTTTCAATGGCAAAACCTAGTAAAATAACATCTTTGTGTTGGAATAACTCGAAAACCTTGCCACTGTGAGTAGTCTCATGGGGAAACTCAGCCACAGGTGGGGAAAACTTAGTCACTAAGTAATTAGTGCCATGGGACTAATCAGTCAACTAATGGGAAAACCTTAGTCACCGAACGACTTTCCCTGACAAATCTTAGTAAAATAACCTCTTTGTGTGGGAAAAACTAGAAAACCTTTTCACTGTGAGTAGTCTCATCGGAAAACTCAGTTGCTGGAGTGGAAAACTTAGTCACAAAGGGATTCGTGTCATGGAAAAAAATGAGTCACCGGATGGGAAAATTTTAATCACCAGACGAGTTTCAATGGAAAATACTTGTAAAATAACCTCTTTGTGTGGGATAAACTCGAGAACCTCACCACCTTCACTAGTCTCACGGGAAAACTCAGTCACGTGATGGGAAAACTTAGTCACTAAGGAATTAGTGTCATGGGAGAAATTAGTCACCGGATGGTAAAACCTTAGTCAATGGACTAGTTTCAATGGCAAAACCTAGTAAAATAACCTCTTTGTAATGGAATAACTCGAAAACCTGGCCACTGTGAGTAGTCTCATGGGAAAACTCAGCCACAGGAGGGGGAATTTAGTCACTAAGTAATTAGTGCCATGGGATTAATGAGTCAACTAATGGGAAAACCTTAGTCACCGAACGAGTTTCCATGGCAAATCCTAGTAAAATAACCTCTTTGTGTGGGAAAAACTAGAAAACCTTGTCACTGGAAGTAGTCTCAACGGAAAACTCAGTTGCTGGAGTGGAAAACTTAGTCACAAAGGAATTCGCGTCATGGAAAAAATGAGTCACCGGATGGGAAAATTTTACTCACCGGACGAGTTTTAATGGAAAATACTTGTAAAATAACCTCTTTGTGTGGGAAAAACTCGAGAACCTCACCACCTTCACTAGTCTCACGCGAAAACTCAGTCACGTGATGGGAAAACTTAGTCACTAAGGAATTAGTGTCATGGGAGAAATTAGTCACCGGATGGGAAAACCTTAGTCAATGGACTAGTTTCAATGGCAAAATCTTGTAAAATAACCTCTTTGTGTTGGAATAACTCGAAAACCTGGCCACTGTGAGTAGTCTCATGGGGAAACTCAGCCACAGGTGGGGAAAACTTAGTCACTAAGGAATTAGTGCCATGGGACTAATGAGTCAGCTTATGGGAAAACCTTAGTCACCGATCGAGTTTCCATGGAAAATCCAAGTAAAGTAACATCTTTGTGTGGGAAAAACTAGAAAACCTTGTCACTGTGAGTAGTCTCATCGGAAAACTCAGTTGCTGGAGTGGAAAACTTAGTCACAGAGGAATTCGTGTCATGGAAAAAAATGAGTCACCGGATGGGAAAATTTTACTCACCGGACGAGTTTCAATGGAAAATACTTGTAAAATAACCTCTTTGTGTGGGAAAAACTCGAGAACCTCACCACCTTCACTAGTCTCACGGGAAAACTCAGTCACGTGATGGGAAAACTTAGTCACTAAGGAATTAGTGTCATGGGAGAAATTAGTCACCGGATGGGAAAACTTTAGTCAATGGACTAGTTTCATTGGAAAAACCTAGTAAAATAACCTCTTTGTGTTGGAATAACTCGAAAACCTGGCCACTGTGAGTAGTCTCATGGGAAAACTCAGCCACAGGAGGGGGAAACTTAGTCACTAAGTAATTAGTGCCATGGGACTAATGAGTCAACTAATGGGAAAACCTTAGTCACCGAACGACTTTCCCTGGCAAATCTTAGTAAAATAACCTCTTTGTGTGGGAAAAACTAGAAAACCTTGTCACTGTGAGTAGTCTCATCGGAAAACTCAATCGCGGTTGGGGAAAATTTAGTAACAAAGGAATTCGTGTCATGGAAAAAATGAGTCACCGGATGGGAAAATTTTACTCACCGGACGAGTTTCAATGGAAAATTCTTGTAAAATAACCTCTTTGTGTGGGAAAAACTCGAGAACCTCATCACCATGACTAGTCTCACGGGAAAAATCAGTCACATGTGGGGAAAACTTAGTCACTAGGGAATTAGTGTCATGGGAAAAATGAGTCACCGGATGGGAAAACCTTAGTCAATGGGCTAGTTTCAATGGCAAAACCTAGTAAAATATCCTCTTTGTGTTGGAATAACTCGAAAACCTGGCCACTATGAGTAGTCTCATGGGAAAACTCAGCCACAGGATTGGGAAACTTAGTCACTAAGTAATTAGTGCCATGGGACTAATGAGTCAACTAATGGGAAAACCTTAGTCACCGAACGACTTTCCGTGGCAAATCTTAGTAAAATAACCTCTTTGTGTGGGAAAAACTAGAAAACCTTGTCACTGTGAATAGTCTCATCGGAAAACTCAGTCGTTGGAGTGGAAAACTTAGTCACAAAGGAATTCGTGTCATGGAAAAAAATGAGTCACTGGATGTGAAAATTTTACTCACCGGACGAGTTTCAATGGAAAATACTTGTAAAATAACCTCTTTGTGTGGGAAAAACTTGAGAACCTCACCACCTTCACTAGTCTCACGGGAAAACTCGGTCACGTGAGGGGAAAACTTAGTCACTAAGGAATTAGTGTCATGGGAAAAATTAGTCACCGGATGGGAAAACCTTAGTCAATGGACTAGTTTCAATGGCAAAACCTAGTAAAATAACCTCTTTGTGTTGGAATACCTCGAAAACCTGGCCACTGTGAGTAGTCTCATGGGAAAACTCAGCCACAGCAGGGGGAAACTTAGTCACTAAGGAATTAGTGCCATGGGACTAATGAGTCAGCTTATGGGAAAACCTTAGTCACCGATCGAGTTTCCATGGCAAATCCAAGTATAGTAACATCTTTGTGTGGGAAAAACTAGAAAACCTTGTCACTGTGAGTAGTCTCATCGGAAAACTCAGTCGCTGGAGTGGAAAACTTAGTCACAAAGGAATTCGTGTCATGGAAAAACTGAGTCACCGTATGGGAAAATTTTACTCACCGGACGAGTTTCAATGGAAAATACTTGTAAAATAACCTCTTTGGGTGGGAAAAACTTGAGAACCTCATCACCTTGACTAGTCTCACGGGAAAACTCGGTCACGTGAGGGGAAAACTTAGTCACTAAGGAACTAGTGTCATGGGAAAAATGAGTCACCGGATGGGAAAACCTTAGTCAATGGGCTAGTTTCAATGGCAAAACCTAGTATAATAACATCTTTGTGTTGGAATAACTAGAAAACCTTGCCACTGTGAGTAGTCTCATGGGGAAACTCAGCCACAGGTGGGGAAAACTTAGTCACTAAGGAATTAGTGCCATGGGACTAATGAGTCAGCTTATGGGAAAACCTTAGTCACCGATCGAGTTTCCATGGCAAATCCAAGTAAAGTAACATCTTTCTGTGGGAAAAACTAGAAAACCTTGTCACTGTGAGTAGTCTCATCGGAAAACTCAGTTGCTGGAGTGGAAAACTTAGTCACAGAGGAATTCGTATCATGGAAAAAAATGAGTCATCGGATGGGAAAATTTTACTCACCGGACGAGTTTCAATGGAAAATACTTGTAAAATAACCTCTTTGTGTGGGAAAAACTCGAGAACCTCACCACCTTCACTAGTCTCACGGGAAAACTCAGTCACGTGATGGGAAAACTTAGTCACTAAGGAATTAGTGTCATGGGAGAAATTAGTCACCGGATGGGAAAACTTTAGTCAATGGACTAGTTTCATTGGCAAAACCTAGTAAAATAACCTCTTTGTGTTGGAATAACTCGAAAACCTGGCCACTGTGAGTAGTCTCATGGGAAAACTCAGCCACAGGAGGGGGAAACTTAGTCACTAAGTAATTAGTGCCATGGGACTAATGAGTCAACTAATGGGAAAACCTTAGTCACCGAACGAGTTTCCATGGCAAATCCTAGTAAAATAACCTCTTTGTGTGGGAAAAACTAGAAAACCTTGTCACTGTAAGTAGTCTCATCGGAAAACTCAGTCGCTGGAGTGGAAAACTTAGTCACATAGGAATTCGTGTCATGGAAAAAAATGAGTCACCGGATGGGAAAATTTTACTCACCAGACGAGTTTCAATGGAAAATACTTGTAAAATAACCTCTTTGTGTGGGAAAAACTCGAGAACCTCACCACCTTCACTAGTCTCACGCGAAAACACAGTCACGTGATGGGAAAACTTAGTCACTAAGGAATTAGTGTCATGGGAGAAATTAGTCACCGGATGGGAAAACCTTAGTCAATGGACTAGTTTCAATGGCAAAATCTTGTAAAATAACCTCTTTGTGTTGGAATAACTCGAAAACCTGGCCACTAAGAGTAGTCTTATTGGAAAACTCAGCCACAGGAGGGGGAAACTTAGTCAATAAGGAATTAGTGCCATGGGACTAATGAGTCAACTTATGGGAAAACCTTAGTCACCGAACGAGTTTCCATGGCAAATCTTAGTAAAATAACCTCTTTGTATGGGGAAAAGTAGAAAACTTTGTCACTGTATGTAGTCCCATCGGAAAACTCAGTCGCAGGAGGGGAAAACTTAGTCACAAAGGAATTCGTTTTATGGAAAAAATGAGTCACCGGATGGGAAAATTTTACTCAACGGACGAGTTTCAATGGAAAATACTTGTTAAATAACCTCTTTGTGTGGGAAAAACTCGAGAACCTCATCACCTTGACTAGTCTCACGCGAAAACTCGGTCATGTGAGGGGAAAACTTTATCACTAAGGAATTGGTGTCATGGGAAAAATGAGTCACCGGATGGGAAAACCTTAGTCAATGGGCTAGTTTCAATGGCAAAACCTAGTAAAATAACCTCTTTGTGTAGGAATAACTCGAAAACCTTGCCACTGTGAGTAGTCTCATGGGGAAACTCAGCCACAGGAGGGGAAAACTTAGTCACTAAGTAATTAGTGCCATGAGACTAATCAGTCAACTAATGGGAAAACATTAGTCACCGAACGACTTTCCCTGGCAAATCTTAGTAAAATAACCTCTTTGTGTGGGAAAAACTAGAAAACCTTGTCACTCTGAGTAGTCTCATCGGATAACTCAATCGCGGTTGGGGAAAATTTAGTAACAAAGGAATTCGTGTCATGGAAAAAATGAGTCACCGGATGGGAAAATTTTACTCACCGGACGAGTTTCAATGGAAAATTCTTGTAAAATAACCTCTTTGTGTGGGAAAAACTCGAGAACCTCATCACCATGACTAGTCTCACGGGAAAACTCAATCACATGTGGGGAAAACATAGTCACTAGGGAATTAGTGTCATGGGAAAAATGAGTCACCGGATGGGAAAACCTTAGTCAATGGACTAGTTTCATTGGCAAAACCTAGTAAAATAACCTCTTTGTGTTGGAATAACTCGAAAACCTGGCCACTGTGAGTAGTCTCATGGGAAAACTCAGCCACAGGAGGGGGAAACTTAGTCACTAAGGAATTAGTGCCATGGGACTAATGAGTCAGCTTATGGGAAAACCTTAGTCACCGATCGAGTTTGCATGGCAAATCCAAGTATAGTATCATCTTTGTGTGGGAAAAACTAGAAAACCTTGTCATTGTGAGTAGTCTCATCGGAAAACTCAGTCGCTGGAGTGGAAAACTTAGTCACAAAGGAATTCGTGTCATGGAAAAACTGAGTCACCGTATGGGAAAATTTTACTCACCGGACGAGTTTCAATGGAAAATACTTGTAAAATAACCTCTTTGGGTGGGAAAAACTTGAGAACCTCATCACCTTGACTAGTCTCACGGGAAAACTCGGTCACGTGAGGGGAAAACTTAGTCACTAAGGAATTAGTGTCATGGGAAAAATGAGTCACCGGATGGGAAAACCTTAGTCAACGGACTAGTTTCAATGGCAAAACCTAGTAAAATAACCTCTTTGTGTTGGAATAACTCGAAAACCTTGCCACTGTGAGTAGTCTCATGGGGAAACTCAGCCACAGGAGGGGAAAACTTAGTCACTAAGTAATTAGTGCCATGGGACTAATCAGTCAACTAATGGGAAAACCTTAGTCACCGATCGAGTTTCCATGGCAAATCCAAGTATAGTAACATCTTTTTGTGGGAAAAACTAGAAAACCTTGTCACTGTGAGTAGTCTCATCGGAAAACTCAGTCGCTGGAGTAGAAAACTTAGTCCCAAAGGAATTCGTGTCATGGAAAAAATGAGTCACCGTATGGGAAAATTTTACTCACCGGACGAGTTTCAATGGAAAATACTTGTAAAATAACCTCTTTGGGTGGGAAAAACTTGAGAACCTCATCACCTTGACTAGTCTCACGGGAAAACTCGGTCACGTGAGGGGAAAACTTAGTCACTAAGGAACTAGTGTCATGGGAAAAATGAGTCACCGGATGGGAAAACCTTAGTCAATGGGCTAGTTTCAATGGCAAAACCTAGTATAATAACATCTTTGTGTTGGAATAACTCGAAAACCTTGCCACTGTGAGTAGTCTCATGGGGAAACTCAGCCACAGGTGGGGAAAACTTAGTCACTAAGTAATTAGTGCCATGGGACTAATCAGTCAACTAATGGGAAAACCTTAGTCACCGAACGACTTTCCCTGGCAAATCTTAGTAAAATAACCTCTTTGTGTGGGAAAAACTAGAAAACCTTGTCACTGTGAGTAGTCTCATGGGAAAAATGAGTCACCGGATGGGAAAACCTTAGTCAATGGACTAGTTTCAATGGCAAAACCTAGTAAATTAACCTCGTTGTGTTGGAATAACTCGAAAACCTGGCCACTGTGACTAGTCTCATGGGAAAACTCAGCCACAGGAGGGGGAAACTTAGTCACTAAGGAATTAGTTCCATGGGATTATTGAGTCAACTAATGGGAAGACCTTAGTCACCGAACGAGTTTCCATGGCAAATCCAAGTAAAGTATCATCTTTGTGTGGGAAAAACTAGAAAACCTTGTCACTGTGAGTAGTCTCATCGGAAAACTCAATCGCGGGTGGGGAAAACTTAGTCACGAAGGAATTCGTGTCATGGAAAAAATGAGTCACCGGATGGGAAAATTTTACTCACCGGACGAGTTTCAATGGAAAATACTTTTTAAATAACCTCTTTGTGTGGGAAAAACTCGAGAACCTGATCACCTTGACTAGTCTCACGGGAAAACTCAGTCACGTGAGGGGAAAACTTAGTCACTAAGAAATTAGTGTCATGGGAAAAATGAGTCACCGGATGGGAAAACCTTAGTCAATGGACTAGTTTCAATGGCAAAACCTAGTAAAATAACCTCTTTGTGTTGGAATAACTCGAAAACCTTGCCACTGTGAGTAGTCTCATGGGAAAACTCAGCCACAGGAGGGGGAAACTTAGTCACTAAGGAATTAGTTCCATGGGACTAATGAGTCAACTAATGGGAAAACCTTAGTCACCGAACGTGTTTCCATGGAAAATCCTAGTAAAATAACCTCTTTGAATGGGAAAAACTAGAAAACCTTGTCACTGTAAGTAGTCTCATCGGAAAACTCAGTCGCAGGAGGAGAAAACTTTGTCACGAAGGAATTTGTGTCATGGAAAAAATGAGTCACCGGATGGGAAAAATTTACTCACCGGACGAGTTTCAATGGAAAATACTTGTAAAATAACCTCTTTGTGTGGCAAAAACTCGAGAACCTCATCACCTTGACTAGTCTCACGGGAAAACTCAGTCACGTGAGGGGAAAACTTAGTCACTAAGGAATTAGTGTCATGGGAAAAATGAGTCACCGGATGGGAAAAACTTAGTCAATGGACTAGTTTCAATGGCAAAACCTAGTAAAATAACCTCCTTGTTTTGGAATAACTCGAAAACATAGCTACTGTGAGTAGTCTCATTGGAAAACTCACCCACAGGAGGGGGGAACTGAGTCACTAAGGAATTAGTGCCATGGGACTAATGAGTCAACTAATGGGAAAACCTTAGTCACCGAACGAGTTTCCATGGCAAATCCTAGTAAAGTATCCTCTTTGTGTGGGAAAAACTAGAAAACATTGTCACTGTGAGTAGTCTCATCAGAGAACTTAGTCGTAGGAGGGGAAAGCTTAGTCACAAAGGAATTCGTGTCATGCAAAAAATGAGTCACCAGATGGGAAACTTTTACTCACCGGACGAGTTTCAATGGAAAATACTTGTAAAATAACCTCTTTGTGTTGGAAAAACTCGAGAACCTCATCACCTTGACTAGTCTCACGGGAAAACTCAGTCACATTAGGGGCAAACTTAGTCACTAAGGATTTAGTGTCATGGGAAAAATGGGTCACCGGATACAAAAACCTTAGTCAATGGACTAGTTTCAACGGAAAAACCTAGTAAATAACCTCTTTGTGTTTGAATAACTCGAAAAACTTGCCACGATGAGTAGCCTCATGGGAAAACTCAGCCACAGGAGGGGGAAACTTAGTCACTAAGGAATTAGTGCCATGCGACTAATGAGTCAACTAATGGGAAAACCTTAGTCACCGAACGAGTTTGCATGGCAAATCCTAGTAAAATAACCTCTTTGTGAGGGGAAAACTAGAAAACCTTGTCACTGTGAGTAGTCTCATCGGAAAACTCAGTCGCGGGAGGGGAGAATTTAGTCACAAATGAATTCGTGTCATTGAAAAAATGAGTCACCGGATGGGAAAATTTTACTCACCGGACGAGTTTCAATGGAAAATACTTGTAAAATAACCTCTTTGTGTGTGTAAAACTCGAGAACCTCATCACCTTGACTAATCTCACGGGAAAACTCAGTCACACGAGGGGAAAACTTAGCAGTAAGGAATTAGTGTCATGGGAAAAATGAGTCACCGGATGAGAAAACCTTAGTCAATGGACTATTTTCAATGGAAAAACCTAGTAAAGTAACCTGTGTTCGTATAACTCGAAAACCTAGCCACTGTGAGTAGTCTCATGGGATTAGTGCATGGGACTAATGAGTCAACTAATGGGAAAAGCATAGTCACCGAACGAATTTCCATGGCAAATCCTAGTAAAGTAACCTCTTTGTGTGGGAAAAACTAGGAAACCTTTTCACTGTGAGTAGTCTCATCGGAAAACTCAATCGCAGGAGGGGAAAACTTAGACACAAAGGAATTCGTGTCATTGAAATAATGAGTTACCGGATGGGAAACTTTTACTCACCGGACGAGTTTCGATGGAAAGTACTTGTAAAATAACTTCTTTGTGTGGGAAAAACGCGAGAACCTCATCACCTTGTCTAGTCTCACAGGAAAACTCAGTCACACGAGGGGAAAACTTAGTCAATGGACTAGTTTCAATGGAAAAACCTAGTAAAATAACCTCTTTGTGTTGGAATAACTCGAAAACCTAGCCACTGTGAGTAGTCTCATGGGAAAACTCAGCCACAGGAGGGGGAAACTTAGTCACTAAGGAATTAGTGCCATGGGTCTAATGAGTCAACTAAGGGGAAAACCTTAGTCACCGAACGAGTATCCATGGCAAATCCTAGTTAAATAACCTCTTTGTGTGGGAAAAACTAGAAAACCTTGTCACTGTGAGTAGTCTCATTGGAAAACTCAGTCGCTGGAGGGGAAAACTTAGTCACAAAGGAATTCGCGTAATGGAAAAAATGAGTCACCGGTGGGGAAAATTTTACTCACCGGACGAGTTTGAATGGAAAATACTTGTAAAATAACCTCTTTGTGTGGGAAAAACTCGAGAACCTCATCACCTTGTCTAGCCTCATGGGAAAACTAAGTCACACGAGGGGAAAACTTAGTCACTAAGGAATTAGTGTCATGGGAAAAATGAGTCACCGGATGGCAAAACCTTAGTCAATGGACTAGTTTCAATGGAAAAACCTAGTAAAATAACCTCTTTGTGTTTGAATAACTCGAAAAACTTGCCACTATGAGTAGCCTCATGGGAAAACTCAGCCACAGGAGGGGGAAACTTTGTCACTAAAGAATTAGTGCCATGGGACTAATGAGTCAACTAATGGGAAAACGTTAGTCACCGAACGAGTTTCCACGGCAAATCCTAGTAAAGTAACCTCTTTGTGTGGGAAAAACTAGAAAACCTTGTCACCTTGAGTAGTCTCATCGAAAAACTCAGTCGCTGGAGGGGAAAACTTAGTCACAAAGGAATTCATGTCATGGAAAAACTGAGTCACCGTATGGGAAAATTTAACTCACCGGACGAGTTTCAATGGAAAATACTAGTAAAATAACCTCTTAGTGTGGGAAAAACTCGAGAACCTCATCACCTTGACTAGTCTCACGGGAAAACTCAGTCACGTGAGGGGAAAACTTAGTCATTAAGAAATTAGTGTCATTGAAAAAATGAGTCACCGGATGGGAAAACCTTAGTCAATGGACTAGTTTCAATGGCAAAACCTAGTAAATTAACCTCTTTGTGTTGGAATAACTCGAAAACCTTGCCACTGTGAGTGATCTCATGGGAAAACTCAGCCACAGAAGGGGGAAACTTAGTCACTAAGGAATTAGTGCCATGGGACTAATGGGTAAACCTTAGTTACCGGACGAGTTTCAACGGAAAATAATTGTAAAATAACCTCTTCGTGTGGGAAAAACTCGAGAGCCTCATCACCTTGACTAGTCTCACGGGAAAACTCAGTCACATGAGGGGAAAACTTAGTCACTAAGGAATTAGTGTCATGGGAAAAATGAATCACCGGATGGGAAAACCTTAGTCAATGGACTAGTTTCAATGGCCAAACCTAGTAAAATAACCTCTTTGTGTTGGAATAACTCGAAAACCTTGCCACTGTGAGTAGTCTCATGGGAAAACTCAGCCACGGGAGGGGGAAACTTTGTCACTAAAGAATTAGTGCCATGGGACTAATGAGTCAACTAATGGGAAAACGTTAGTCACCGAACGAGTTTCCACGGCAAATCCTAGTAAAGTAACCTCTTTGTGTGGGAAAAACTAGAAAACCTTGTCACCTTGAGTAGTCTCATCGAAAAACTCAGTCGCTGGAGGGGAAAACTTAGTCACAAAGGAATTCATGTCATGGAAAAACTGAGTCACCGTATGGGAAAATTTAACTCACCGGACGAGTTTCAATGGAAAATACTAGTAAAATAACCTCTTTGTGTGGGAAAAACTCGAGAACCTCATCACCTTGACTAGTCTCACGGGAAAACTCAGTCACGTGAGGGGAAAACTTAGTCATTAAGAAATTAGTGTCATTGAAAAAATGAGTCACCGGATGGGAAAACCTTAGTCAATGGACTAGTTTCAATGGCAAAACCTAGTAAATTAACCTCTTTGTGTTGGAATAACTCGAAAACCTTGCCACTGTGAGTGATCTCATGGGAAAACTCAGCCACAGGAGGGGGAAACTTAGTCACTAAGGAATTAGTGCCATGGGACTAATGGGTAAACCTTAGTTACCGGACGAGTTTCAACGGAAAATAATTGTAAAATAACCTCTTCGTGTGGGAAAAACTCGAGAGCCTCATCATCTTGACTAGTCTCATGGGAAAACTCAGCCACAGGAGGGGGAAACTTAGTCACTAAGGAATTAGTTCCATGGGACTAATGAGTCAACTAATGGGAAAACCTTAGTCACCGAACGTGTTTCCATGGAAAATCCTAGTAAAATAAACTCTTTGAATGGGAAAAACTAGAAAACCTTGTCACTGTAAGTAGTCTCATCGGAAAACTCAGTCGCAGGAGGGGAAAACTTTGTCACGAAGGAATTTGTGTCATGGAAAAAATGAGTCACCGGATGGGAAAAATTTACTCACCGGACGAGTTTCAATGGAAAATACTTGTAAAATAACCTCTTTGTGTGGCAAAAACTCGAGAACCTCATCACCTTGACTAGTCTCACGGGAAAACTCAGTCACGTGAGGGGAAAACTTAGTCACTAAGGAATTAGTGTCATGGGAAAAATGAGTCACCGGATGGGAAAAACTTAGTCAATGGACTAGTTTCAATGGCAAAACCTAGTAAAATAACCTCCTTGTTTTGGAATAACTCGAAAACATAGCTACTGTGAGTAGTCTCATTGGAAAACTCACCCACAGGAGGGGGGAACTGAGTCACTAAGGAATTAGTGCCATGGGACTAATGAGTCAACTAATGGGAAAACCTTAGTCACCGAACGAGTTTCCATGGCAAATCCTAGTAAAGTATCCTCTTTGTGTGGGAAAAACTAGAAAACATTGTCACTGTGAGTAGTCTCATCGGAGAACTTAGTCGTAGGAGGGGAAAGCTTAGTCACAAAGGAATTCGTGTCATGCAAAAAATGAGTCACCAGATGGGAAACTTTTACTCACCGGACGAGTTTCAATGGAAAATACTTGTAAAATAACCTCTTTGTGTTGGAAAAACTCGAGAACCTATCACCTTGACTAGTCTCACGGGAAAACTCAGTCACATTAGGGGCAAACTTAGTCACTAAGGATTTAGTGTCATGGGAAAAATGGGTCACCGGATACAAAAACCTTAGTCAATGGACTAGTTTCAATGGAAAAACCTAGTAAATAACCTCTTTGTGTTTGAATAACTCGAAAAACTTGCCACGATGAGTAGCCTCATGGGAAAACTCAGCCACAGGAGGGGGAAACTTAGTCACTAAGGAATTAGTGCCATGCGACTAATGAGTCAACTAATGGGAAAACCTTAGTCACCGAACGAGTTTGCATGGCAAATCCTAGTAAAATAACCTCTTTGTGAGGGGAAAACTAGAAAACCTTGTCACTGTGAGTAGTCTCATCGGAAAACTCAGTCGCGGGAGGGGAGAATTTAGTCACAAATGAATTCGTGTCATTGAAAAAATGAGTCACCGGATGGGAAAATTTTACTCACCGGACGAGTTTCAATGGAAAAATACTTGTAAAATAACCTCTTTGTGTGTGTAAAACTCGAGAACCTCATCACCTTGACTAATCTCACGGGAAAACTCAGTCACACGAGGGGAAAACTTAGCAGTAAGGAATTAGTGTCATGGGAAAAATGAGTCACCGGATGAGAAAACCTTAGTCAATGGACTATTTTCAATGGAAAAACCTAGTAAAGTAACCTGTGTTCGTATAACTCGAAAACCTAGCCACTGTGAGTAGTCTCATGGGATTAGTGCATGGGACTAATGAGTCAACTAATGGGAAAAGCATAGTCACCGAACGAATTTCCATGGCAAATCCTAGTAAAGTAACCTCTTTGTGTGGGAAAAACTAGGAAACCTTTTCACTGTGAGTAGTCTCATCGGAAAACTCAATCGCAGGAGGGGAAAACTTAGACACAAAGGAATTCGTGTCATTGAAATAATGAGTTACCGGATGGGAAACTTTTACTCACCGGACGAGTTTCGATGGAAAGTACTTGTAAAATAACTTCTTTGTGTGGGAAAAACGCGAGAACCTCATCACCTTGACTAGTCTCACAGGAAAACTCAGTCACACGAGGGGAAAACTTAGTCAATGGACTAGTTTCAATGGAAAAACCTAGTAAAATAACCTCTTTGTGTTGGAATAACTCGAAAACCTAGCCACTGTGAGTAGTCTCATGGGAAAACTCAGCCACAGGAGGGGGAAACTTAGTCACTAAGGAATTAGTGCCATGGGTCTAATGAGTCAACTAAGGGGAAAACCTTAGTCACCGAACGAGTATCCATGGCAAATCCTAGTTAAATAACCTCTTTGTGTGGGAAAAACTAGAAAACCTTGTCACTGTGAGTAGTCTCATTGGAAAACTCAGTCGCTGGAGGGGAAAACTTAGTCACAAAGGAATTCGCGTAATGGAAAAAATGAGTCACCGGTTGGGAAAATTTTACTCACCGGACGAGTTTGAATGGAAAATACTTGTAAAATAACCTCTTTGTGTGGGAAAAACTCGAGAACCTCATCACCTTGTCTAGCCTCATGGGAAAACTAAGTCACACGAGGGGAAAACTTAGTCACTAAGGAATTAGTGTCATGGGAAAAATGAGTCACCGGATGGCAAAACCTTAGTCAATGGACTAGTTTCAATGGAAAAACCTAGTAAAATAACCTCTTTGTGTTTGAATAACTCGAAAAACTTGCCACTATGAGTAGCCTCATGGGAAAACTCAGCCACAGGAGGGGGAAACTTAGTCACTAAGGAATTAGTGCCATGGGACTAATGAGTCAACTAATGGGAAAACCTTAGTCACCGAACAAGTTTCCATGGCAAATCCTAGTAAAGTAACCTCATTGTGTGGGAAAAACTAGAAAACCTTGTCACTGTGAGTAGTCTCATCGGAAAACTCAGTCGCGGGAGGGGAAAACATAGTCACAAAGGAATTCATGTCATGGAAAAAATGAGTCACCGGATGGGAAAATTTTACTCACCGGACGAGTTTCAATGGAAAATACTTGTAAAATAACCTCTTTGTGTGGGAAATACTCGAGAACCTCATCACCTGGACTAGTCTCATGGGAAAACTCAGCCACAGGAGGGGGAAACTTATTCACTAAGGAATTAGTGCCATGGGAGTAATGAGTCACCTAATGGGAAAACCTTAGTCACCGAACGAGTTTCCATGGCAAATCCTAGTAAAGTAACATCTTTGTGTGGGAAAAACTAGAAAACCGTGTCACTGTAAGTAGTCTCATCGGAAAGCTCAGTTGCAGGAGGGGAAGACTTAGTCACAAAGGAATTCGTTTTATGGAAAAAATGAGTCACCGGAGGGGTAAATTTTACTCACCGGACGAGTTTCAATAGAAAATAATTGTAAAATAACCTCTTTGTTTGGGAAAAACTCGAGAACCTCTTCACCTTGACTAGTCTCACGGGAAAACTCAGTCACACGAGGGGAAAACTTAGTCACTAAGGAATTAGTGTCTTGGGAAAAATGACACACCGGATGGGAAAACCTTAGTCAATGGACTAGTTTCATTGGCAAAACCTAGTAAAGTAACCTCTTTGTGTTGGAATAACTCGAAAACCTAGCCACTATGAGTAGTCTCATGGGAAAACTGAGCCACAGGAAGGGGAAACTTCATCACTAAGGAATTAGTGCCATGAGACTAATGAGTCAACTAATGGGAAAACCTTAGTCACCGAACGAGTTTCCATGGCAAATCCTAGTAAAATAACCTCTTTGTATGGGAGAGACTAGAAAACCTTGTTAGTGTGAGTAGTCTCACCGGAAAACTCAGCCAAAGGAGGGGAAGACTTAGTCACAAAGGAATTCGTGTCATGGAAAAAATAAGTCACCGGATGAGAAAATTTTACTCACCGGACAAGTTTCAATGAAAAAAATTGTAAAATAACCTCTTTTTGTGGGAAAAACTCGAGAATCTCATCACCTTGACTAGTCTCACGGGAAAACACAGTCACACGAGGGGAAAACTTAATCACTAAGGAATTAGTGTCATGGGAAAAATGAGTCACCGGATGGGTAAACCTTAGTCAATGGACTAGTTTCATTGGCAAAACCTAGTAAAGTAAGGAATTAGTGCCATGGGACTAATGAGTCAACTAATGGGAAAACCTTAGTCACCGAATGAGTTGCCATGGCAAATCCTAGTAAAATAACCTCTTTGTGTGGGAGAGACTAGAAAACCTTGTTAGTGTGAGTAGTCTCACCGGAAAACTCAGCCGCAGGAGGGGAAGACTTAGTCACAAAGGAATTCGTGTCATGGAAAAAATGAGTCACCGGATGGGAAAATTTTACTCACCGGACGATTTTCAATGGAAAGTACTTGTAAAATAACCTCTATGTGTGGGAAAAACTCGAGAACCTCATCACCTTGACTAGTCTCACGGGAAAACTCAGTCAAACGAGGGGAAACTTAGTTAGTCACTAAGCAATTAGTGTCATGGGAAAAATGAGTCACCGGAGGGGAAAACCTTAGTCAATGGACTAGTTTCAATGAAAAAACCTAGTAAAATAACCTCATTGTGTTGGAATAACTCGAAAACCTAGCCACTGTGAGTAGTCTCATGAGAAAACTCAACCACAGGAGACGGAAACTTAGTCACTAAGGAATTAGTGCCATGGGACTAATGAGTCAACTAATGGGAAAACCTTAGTCACCGAACGAGTTTCCATGGAAAATCCTAGTAAAATAACCTCTTTGTGTGGGAAAAACTAGAAAATCTTATCACTGTGAGTAGTCTCATCGGAAACTCAGCCGCAGGAGGGGAAAACTTAGTCACAAAGGAATTCGTTTCATGGAAAAAATGAGTCACCGGATGGGAAAATTTTACTCACCGGACGATTTTCAATGTAAAGTACTTGTAAAATAACTTCTATGTGTGGGAAAAACTCGAGAACCTCATCACCTTGACTAGTCTCACGGGAAAACTCAGTCACACGAGGGGAAAACTTAGTTAGTCACTAAGCAATTAGTGTCATCGTAAAAATTAGTCACCGGATGGCAAAACCTTAGTCAATGGACTAGTTTCAATGGAAAAACCTAGTAAAATAACCTCTTTGTGTTGGAATAACTCGAAAACCTAGCCACTGTGAGTAGTCTCATGAGAAAACTCAACCACAGGAGACGGAAACTTAGTCACTAAGGAATTAGTGCCATGGGACTAATGAGTCAACTAATGGGAAAACCTTAGTCACCGAACGAGTTTCCATGGAAAATCCTAGTAAAATAACCTCTTTAGGTGGGAAAAACTAGAAAACCTAGTCACTGTGAGTGGTCTCATCGGAAAACTCAACCGCAGGAGGAGAGACTTAGTCACAAAGGAATTCGTGTCATGGTTAAAATGAGTCACCGGAGGGGTAAATTTTACTCACCGGACGAGTTTCAATAGAAAATACTTGTAAAATAACCTCTTTGTTTGGGAAAAACTTGAGAACCTGATGAACTTGACTAGTCTCACGGGAAAACTCAGTCACACGAGGGGAAAACTTAGTCACTAAGGAATTAGTGTCTTGGGAAAAATGACACACCGGATGGGAAAACCTTAGTCAATGGACTAGTTTCATTGGCAAAACCTAGTAAAGTAACCTCTTTGTGTTGGAATAACTCGAAAACCTAGCCACTGTGAGTAGTCTCATGGGAAAACTGAGCCACAGGAGGGGGAAACTTCGTCACTAAGGAATTAGAGCCATGAGACTAATGAGTCAACTAATGGGAAAACCTTAGTCACCGAACGAGTTTCCATGGCAAATCCTAGTAAAATAACCTCTTTGTGTGGGAGAGACTAGAAAACCTTGTTAGTGTGAGTAGTCTCACCGGAAAACTCAGCCGCAGGAGGGGAAGACTTAGTCACAAAGGAATTCGTGTCATGGAAAAAATAAGTCACCGGATGGGAAAATTTTACTCACCGGACAAGTTTCAATGGAAAAAAATTGTAAAATAACCTCTTTTTGTGGGAAAAACTCGAGAATCTCATCACCTTGACTAGTCTCACGGGAAAACTCAGTCACACGAGGGGAAAACTTAATCACTAAGGAATTAGTGTCATGGGAAAAATGAGTCACCGGATGGGAAAACCTTAGTCAATGGACTAGTTTCATTGGCAAAACCTAGTAAAGTAACCTCTTTGTGTTGGCATAACTCGAAAACCTAGCCACTGTGAGTAGTCTCATGGGAAAACTCAGCCACAGGAGGGGGAAACTTAGTCAGTAAGGAATTAGTGCCATGGGACTAATGAGTCAACTAATGGGAAAACCTTAGTCACCGAACGAGTTTCCATGGAAAATCCTAGTAAAGTAACATCTTTGTGTGGGAAAAACTAGAAAATCTTATCACTGTGATTAGTCTCATCGGAAAACTTAGCCGCAGGAGCAGAAGACTTAGTCACAAAGGAATTCGTGTCATGGTTAAAATGAGTCACCGGAGGGGTAAATTTTACTCACCGGACGAGTTTCAATAGAAAATACTTGTAAAATAACCTCTTTGTGTGGGAAAAACTCGAGAACCTCTTCACCTTGACTAGTCTCACGGGAAAACTCAGTCACACGAGGGGAAAACTTAGTCACTAAGGAATTAGTGTCTTGGGAAAAACGGGTCACCGGATGGGAAAACCTTAGTCAATGGACTAGTTTCATTGGCAAAACCTAGTAAAGTCACCTCTTTGTGTTGGAATAACTCAAAAACCTAGCCACTGTGAGTAGTCTCATGAGAAAACTCAACCACAGGAGACGGAAACTTAGTCACTTAGGAATTAGTGCCATTGGACTAATGAGTCAACTAATGGGAAAACCTTAGTCAACGAACGAGTTTCCAGGGCAAATCCTAGTAAAGTAACATCTTTGTGTGGGAAAAACTAGAAAACCTTTTCACTATAAGTAGTCTCATCGGAAAACTCAGTCGCAGGAGGGGAAAACTTAGTCACAAAGGAATTCATTTCAAAATATGAGTCACCGGATGGGAAAATTTTACTCACCGGACGAGTTTCAATGGAAAATACTTGTAAAATAAACTCTTTGTGTGGGAAAAACTCGAGAACCTCATCACCTTGACTTGTCTCACGGGAAAACTCAGTCACGTGAGGGGAAAACTTATTCACTAAGAAATTAGTGTCATGGGAAAAATGAGTCACCGGATGGGAAAACCTTAGTCAATGGACTAGTTTCAATGGCAAAACCTAGTAAAATAACCTCTTTAAGTTGGAATAACTCGAAAACCTGGCCACTGTGAGTAGTCTCATGGGAAAACTCAGCCAAAGGAGGGGGAAACTTAGTCACTAAGGAATTAGTGCCATGGGACTAATGAGTCAACTAATGGGAAAACCTTAGTCACCGAACGACTAGAAATAACCTTAGTTAAAATAACCTCTTTGTTTGGGAGCGACTAGAAAACCTTGTTAGTGTGAGTAGTCTCACCGGAAAACTCAGCTGCAGGAGGGGAAGACTTAGTCACAAAGGAATTCGTGTCATGGAAAAAATGAGTCACCGGATGGGAAAATTTTACTCACCGGACGAGTTTCAATGGAAAATACTTGTAAAATAACCTCTTTTTGTGGGAAAAACTCGAGAATCTCATCACCTTGACTAGTCTCACGGGGAAACTCAGTCACACGAGGGGAAAACTTAATCACGAAAGAATTCGTGTCATGGGAAAAATGAGTCACCGGATTGGAAAACCTTAGTCAATGGACTAGTTTCATTGGCAAAACCTAGTAAAGTAACCTCTTTGTGTTGGAATAACTCGAAAACCTGGCCACTGTGAGTAGTCTCATTGGAAAACTCAGCCACAGGAGGGGGGAACTTAGTCACTAAGTAATTAGTGCCATGGGCTAATGAGTCAACTAATGGGAAAACCTTAGTCACCGCTCGAGTTTCCATGTCCAATCGTAGTAAAATAACCTCTTGTTGTGGGAAAAACGAGAAAATCTTGTCACTGTGAGTTTTCTCATCGGAAAACTCAGTTGCGGTTGGGGATGATTTAGTAACAAAGGAATTCGTGTCATGGAAAAAATGAGTCACGGGATGGGAAAATTTTACTCACCGGACGAGTTTCAATGGAAAATACTTGTAAAATAACCTCCTTGTGTGGGAAAAACTCGAGAACCTCATCACCTTGACTAGTCTCACGTGAAAAGTCAGTCACGTGAAGGGAAAACTTAGCCACTAAGGAATTAGTGTCATGGGAAAAATGAGTCACCGGATGGGAAAACCTTAGTCAATGGACTAGTTTCAATGGAAAAACCTAGTAAAATAACCTCTTTGTGTTGGAATAACTCGAAAACCTAGCCACTGTGAGTAGTCTCATGGGAAAACTCAGCCACGAGAGGGGGAAACTTAGCACTAAGTAATTAGTGCCATGGGCTAATGAGTCAACTAATGGGAAAACCTTAGTCACTGATCGAATTTCCATGGCCAATCGTAGTAAAATAACCTCTTTGTGTGCGAAAAACGAGAAAACCTTGTCATTGTGAGTAGTCTCATCAGAAAACTCAGTCGCGGTTGGGGAAAATTTAGTAACAAAGGAATTTGTGTCATGGAAAAAATGAGTCACCGGATGGGAAAATTGTACTCACCGGACGAGTTTCAATGGAAAATACTTGTAAAAATACATGTTTGTATGGGAAAACTCGAGAACCTCATCACCTTGACTAGTATCACGGGAAAACTCAGTCACGTGAGGGGAAAACTTAGTCACTAAGGAATTAGTGTCATGGGAAAAATGAGTCACTGGATGGGAAAACCTTAGTCAATGGACTGTTTCAATGGCAAAACCTAGTAAACTGACCTCTTTGTGTTGGAATAACTCGAAAACATGGCCACTGTGAGTAGTCTCATGGGAAAACTCAGCCACAGGAGGGGGAAACTTAGTCACTAAGTAATTAGTGCCATGGGCTAATGAGTCAACTAATGGGAAATCCTTAGTCACCGAACTAGTTTCCATGGCCAATCCTAGTAAAATAACCTCTTTGTGTGGGAAAAACTAGAAAACCTTGTCACTGTGAGTAGTCTCATCAGAAAACTCAGTCGGGGTTGGGGAAAATTTAGTAACAAAGGAATTCGTGTCATGGAAAAAATGAGTCACCGGATGAGAAAATTTTACTCACCGGACGAGTTTCAATGGAAAATACTTGCAAAATAACCTCTTTGTATGGGAAAAACTCGAGACCCTCATCACCTTGACTAGTCTCACGGGAAAACTCAGTCACATCAAGGGAAAACTTAGTCACTAAGGAATTAGTGTCATGGGAAAAATGAGTCACCGGATGGGAAAACCTTAGTCAATGGACTAGTTTCAATGGCAAAACCTAGTAAAATAACCTTTTTGTGTTGGAATAACTCGAAAACCTGGCCACTGTGAGTAGTCTCATGGGAAAACTCAGCCACAGGGGGGGAAACTTAGTCACTACGGAATTAGTGCCGTGGGACTAATGAGCCAACTAATGGGATAACCTTAGTCACTGAACGAGTTTCCATGGAAAATCCTAGTAAAATAACCTCTTTGTGTAGGAAAAACTAGAAAACCTTGTCACTGTGAGTAGTCTCATCGGAAAACTCAGTCGCAGTAGGGGAAAACTAAGTCACAAAGGAATTCGTGTCATGGAAAAAATGAGTCACCCGATGCGAAAATTTTACTCACCGGACGAGTTTCAATGGAAGATACTTGTAAAATAACCTCTTTGTGTGGGAAAAACTGGAGATCCTCATCACCTTGACTAGTCTCACGGGAAAACTGAGTCACGTGAGGGGAAAACTTAGTCACTAAGGAATTAGTGTCGTGGGAAAAATGAGTCACCGGATGGGACAACCTTAGTCAATGGACTAGTTTCAATGGCAAAACCTAGTAAAATAACCTCTTTGTGTTGGAATAACTCGAAAACCTGGCCACTGTGAGTAGTCTCATGGGAAAACTCAGCCACAGGAGGGGGAAACTTTGTCACTAGGGAATTAGTGCCATGGGACTAATGAGTCAACTAATGGGAAAACCTTTGTCACCGAACGTGTTTCCATGGAAAATCCTAGTAAAATAACCTCTTTGAGTGGGCAAAACTAGAAAACCTTCTCACTGTAAGTAGTCTCATCGCAAAACTCAGTCGCAGGAGGGGAAAACTTAGTCACAAAGGAATTCGTTTTTTGGAAAAAATGAGTCACCGGATGGGAAAATTTTACTCACCGGACGAGTTTCAATGGAAAATACTTGTAAAATAACCTCTTGGTGTGGGAAAAACTCAAGAACCTCATCACCTTGACTAGTCTCACGGGAAAACTCAGTCACGTGAGGGGAGAACTTAGTCACTAAGGAATTATAGTCATGGGAAAAATGAGTCACCGGATAGGAAAACCTTAGTCAATGGACTAGTTTCAATGCTAAAACGTTGTAAAATAACCTCTTTGTGTTGGAATAACTCGAAAACCTGGCCACTGTGAGTAGTTTCATTGGAAAACTCAGCCACAGGAGGGGGAAACTTAGTCACTAAGGAATTAGTGCCATGGGACTAATGAGTCAACTAATGGGAAAACGTTAGTCACCGAACGAGTTTCCACGGCAAATCCTAGTAAAGTAACCTCTTTGTGTTGGAAAAACTAGAAAACCATGTCGCTGTGAGTAGTCTCATCGGAAAACTCAGAAGCTGGAGGAGAAAACTTAGTCACAGAGCAATTCGTGTCATGGAAAAAATGAGTCACCGGATGGGAAAAATTTACTCACCGGACGAGTTTCAATGGAAAATACTTGTAAAATAACCACTTTGTGTGGGAAAAGCTCGAGAACCTAATCACCTTGACTAGTCTCACGGGAAAACTCAGTCACGTGAGGGGAAAACTTAGTCACTAAGGAATTAGTGTCATGGGAAAAATGAGTCACCGGATGGGAAAACCTTAGTCAATGGACTAGTTTCAATGGCAAAACCTAGTAAAAATAACCTCTTTGGGTTGGAATAACTCGAAAACCTAGCCACTATGAGTAGTCTCATGGGAAAACTCAGCCACAGGAGGGGGAAACTTAGTCACTAAGTAATTAGTGCCATGGGCTAATGAGTCAACTAATGGGAAAACCTTAGTCACCGAACGAGTTTCCAAGGCCAATCCTAGTAAAATAACCTCTTTGTGTGGGAAAAACTAGAAAACCTTGTCACTGTGAGTAGTCTCATCGGAAAACTCGGTCGGGGTTGGGGAAAATTTAGTAACAAAGGAATTCGTGTCATGGAAAAAATGAGTCACCGGACGGGAAAATTTTACTCACCGGACGAGTTTCAATGGAAAATACTTGTAAAATAAACCTCTTTGTGTGGGAAAAACTCGAGACCCTCATCACCTTGACTAGTCTCACGGGAAAACTCAGTCACGTGAGGGAAAAACTTAGTCACTAAGGAATTAGTGTCATGGGAAAAATGAGTCACAGGATGGGAAAACCTTAGTCAACGGACTACTTTCAATGGCAAAACCTAGTAAAATAACCTCTTGTTTTGGAATAACTCGAAAACCTGGCCACTATGAGTAGTCTCTTTGGAAAACTCAGCCACAGGAGGGGGGAATTTAGTCACTAAGGAATTAGTGCCATGGAACTACTGAGTCAACTAATTGGAAAACCTTAGTCACCGAACGAGTTTCCATGGCAAATCCTAGTAAAATAACCTCTTTGGATGGGAAAAACTAGAAAACCTTGCGACTGTGAGTAGTCTCATCAGAAAACTCAGTCGCAGGAGGGGATAACTTAGTCACAAAGGAACTCGTGTCATGGAAAAAATGAGTCACCGGATGGGAAAATTTTACGCACCGGACGAGTTTCAATGGAAAATACTTGTAAAATAACCCCTTAGTGAGGGAAAAACTCGAGAACCTCATCACCTTGACTAGTCTCACGGGAAAACCCAGTCACATTAGGGGAGAACTTAGTCACTAAGGAATTAGTGTCATGGGAAAAATGAGTCACCGGATCGGAAAACCTTAGTCAATGCACTAGTTTCAACGGCAAAACCTAGTAAAATAACCTCTTTGTGTTGGAATAACTCGAAAACCTGGCCACTGTGAGTAGTCTCATGGGAAAACTCAGCCAAAGGAGGGGGATACTAAGTCACTGAGTAATTAGTGCCATGGGACTAATGAGTCAACTAATGGGAAAACGTTAGTCCCCGAACGAGTTTCCATGGCAAATCCTAGTAAAGTAACCTCTTTGTGTGGGAAAAACTAGAAAACCTTGTCACTGTGAGTAGTCTCATCGAAAAACTCAGTCGCGGTTGGGGAAAACTTAGTCACAAAGGAATTCGTGTCATGGAAAAAATGAGTCACCAGATGGAAAAATTTTACTCTCCAAACGAGTTTCCATGGAAAATACTTGTAAAATAACCTCTTTGTGTGGGAAAAACTCGAGAACCTCATCACCTTGACTAGTCTCACGGTAAAACTCAGTCACGTGAGGGGAAAACTTAGTCACTAAGGAATTAGTGTCATGGGAAAAATGAGTCACCGGATGGGAAAACCTTAGTCAATGGACTAGTTTCAATGGCAAAACCTAGTAAAAATAACCTCTTTCTGTTGGAATAACTCGAAAACCTAGCCACTATGAGTAGTCTCATGGGAAAACTCAGCCAAAGGAGGGGGAAACTAAGTTACTAAGTAATTAGTGCCATGGGACTAATGAGTCAACTAATGGGAAAACCTTAGTCCCCGAACGAGTTTCCATGGCAAATCCTAATAAAGTAACCTCTTTGTGTGGGAAAAACTAGAAAACCTTGTCACTGTGAGTAGTCTCATCGAAAAACTCAGTCGCGGTTGGGGAAAACTTAGTCACAAAGGAATTCGTGTCATGGAAAAAATGATTCACCGGATGCGAAAATTTTACTCTCCAAACGAGTTTCAATGGAAAATACTTGTAAAATAACCTCTTTGTGTGGGAAAAACTCGAGAACCTCATCACCTTGTCTAGTCTCACGGGAAAACTCAGTCACGTGAGGGGAAAACTTAGTCACTAAGGAATTAGTGTCATGGGAAAAATGAACCACCGGATGGGAATACCTTAGTCAACGGACTAGTTTCCATGGCAAAACCTAGTAAAATGACCTCTTTGTGTTGGAATAGCTCGAAAACCTTGCCACTGGGAGTAGTCTCATGGGAAAACTCAGCCACAGGAGGGGTAAACTTAGTAACTAAGGAATTAGTGCCATGGGACTAATGAGTCAATTAATGGGAAAACCTTAGTCACCAAACGAGTTTCCATGGCAAATCCTGGTAAAATAACCACTTTGTGTGGGAAAAACTAGAAAACCTTGTCCCTGTGAGTTGTCTCATCGGAAAACTCAGTCGCCGGAGGGGAAAACTTTGTCACAAAGGAATTCGTGTCATGGAAAAAATGAGTCACCGGATGGGAAAATTTTACTCACCGGACGAGTTTCAATGGAAAATACTTGTAAAATAACCTCTTTGTGTGGGAAAACTCGAGAACCTCATCACCTTGACTAGTCTCACGGGAAAACTCAGTCACGCGAGGGGAAAACTTAGTCACTAAGGAATTAGTGTCATGGGAAAAATGAATCACCGGATGGGAAAACCTTAGTGAATGGACTAGTTTCAATGGCAAAACCTAGTAAAATAACATCTTTGTGTTGGAATAACTCGAAAACCTTGGCGCTGTGAGTAGTCTCATGGGAAAACTCAGCCACAGGAGAAGGAAACTTAGTCACTAAGGAATTGGTGCCATGGGACTAATGAGTCAACTAATGGGAAAACCTTAGTCACCGAACGAGTTTCCATGGCAAATCCTAGTAAAATAACCTTTTTGTATGGCAAAAACTAGAAAACCTTGTCACTGTGAGTAGTGTCATCCAAAATTCAGTCGCGGGAGGGGAAATTTAGTCACAAAGGAATTCGTGTCATGGAAAAAATGAGTCACCGGAACTCATCGGACGAGTTTCAATGAAAAATACTTGTAAAATAACCTCTTTGTGTGGGAAAACTCGAGAACCTCATCACCTTGACTAGTCTCACGGGAAAACTCAGTCACGTGAGGGGAAAACTTAGTCACTAAGGAATTAGTGTCATGGGAAAAATGAATCACCGGATGGGAAAACCTTAGTCAACGGACTAGTTTCAATGACAAAACCTAGTAAAATAACCTCTTTGTGTTGGAATAACTCGAAAACTTGGCCACTGTGAGTAGTCTCATGGGAAAACTCAGCCACAGGAGGGGGAAACTTAGTCACTAAGGAATTAGTGCCATGGGACTAATGAGTCAACTAATGGGAAAACCTTAGTCACCGAACGAGTTTCCACGAAAAATCCTAGTAAAGTAACCTCTTTGTGTGGGAAAAACTAGAAAACCTTGTCACTGTGAGTAGTCTCATCAGAAAACTCAGTCGCTGGAGGGGAAAACTTAGTCACAAAGAAATTCGTGTCATGGAAAAAATGAGTCACCGGATGGGAAAATTTTACTCACCGGACGAGTTTCAATGGTAAATACTTGTAAAAATACCTGTTTGTATGGGAAAACTCAAGAACCTCATCACCTTGACTAGTCTCACGGGAAAACTCAGTCACGCGAGGGGAAAACTTATTACTAAGGAATTAGTGTCATGGGAAAAATGAATCACCGGATGGGAAAACCTTAGTCAATGGACTAGTTTCAATGGCAAAACCTAGTAAAATAACATCTTTGTGTTGGAATAACTCGAAAACCTTGGCACTGTGAGTAGTCTCATGGGAAAACTCAGCCACAGGAGGGGGAAACTTAGTCACTAAGGAATTAGTGCCATGGGACTAATGAGTCAACTAATGGGAAAACCTTAGTCACCGAACGAGTTTCCACGGCAAATCCTAGTAAAGTAACCTCTTTGTGTGGGAAAAACTAGAAAACCTTGTCACTGTGAGTAGTCTCATCGGAAAACTCAGTCGCTGGAGGGGAAAACTTAGTCACAAAGGAATTCATGTCATGGAAAAAATGAGTCACCGGATGGGAAAATTTTACTCACCGGACGAGTTTGAATGGAAAATACTTGTAAAAATACATGTTTGTATGGGAAAACTCGAGAACCTCATCACCTTGACTAGTATCACGGGAAAACTCAGTCACGTGAGGGGAAAACTTAGTCACTAAGGAATTAGTGTCATGGGAAAAATGAGTCACTGGATGGGAAAACCTTAGTCAATGGACTGTTTCAATGGCAAAACCTAGTAAACTGACCTCTTTGTGTTGGAATAACTCGAAAACATGGCCACTGTGAGTAGTCTCATGGGAAAACTCAGCCACAGGAGGGGGAAACTTAGTGACTAAGGAATTAGTGCCATGGGACTAATGAGTCAACTAATGGGAAAACCTTAGTCACCGAACGAGTTTCCACGGCAAATCCTAGTAAAGTAACCTCTTTGTGTGGGAAAAACTAGAAAACCTTGTCACTGTGAGTACTCTCATCGGAAAACTCAGTCGCGGGATGGGAAAACTTAGTCAAAAAGGAATTCGTGTCATCGAAAAAATGAGTCACCGGATGGGAAAATTTTACTCACCGGACGAGTTTCAATGGAAAATACTTGTAAAATAACCTCTTTGTGCGGAAAAAATTCGAGAACCACATCACCTTGACTAGTCTCACGGGAAAACTCAGTCACGTGAGGGGAAAACTTAGTCACTAAGGAATTAGTGTCATGGGAAAAATGAGTCACCGGATGGGAAAACCTTAGTCAATGGACTAGTTTCAATGGCAAAACCTAGTAAAATAACCTCTTTGTGTTGGAATAACTCGAAAACCTGGCAACAGTGAGTAGTCTAATGGGAAAACTCAGCCACCGGAGGGGGAAACTTAGTCACTAAGGAATTAGTGCCATGGGACTAATGAGTCAACTAATGGGAAAACCTTAGTCACCGAACGAGTTTCCATGGCAAATCCTAGTAAAGTTACATCTTTGTGTGGGAAAAACTAGAAAACCTTGTCACATTGAGCTCTCTCATCGGAAAACTCAGTCGCGGGAGGGGAAAACTTAGTCAAAAAGGAATTCGTGTCATTGAAAAAATGAGTCACCGGATGGGAAAATTTTACTCACCGAACGAGTTTCAATGGAAAATACTTGTAAAATAACCTCTTTGTGTAAGAAAAACTCGAAAACCTCATCACCTTGACTAGTCTCACGGGAAAACTCAGTTACGTGAGGGGAAAACTTAGTCACTAAGGAATTAGTGTCATGGGAAAAATGAGTCACCGGATGGGAAAACCTTAGTCAACGGACTAGTTTCAATGGCAAAACCAAATAAAATTACCTCTTTGTGTTGGAATAACTCGAAAACCTGGCCACAGTGAGTAGTCTCATGGGAAAACTCAGCCATAGGAGGGGGAAACTTAGTCACTAAGGAATTAGTGCCATGGGACTAACGAGTCAACTAATGGGAAAACCTTATTCACCGAACGTGTTTCCATGGCAAATCCAAGTAAAATAACCTCTTTGTGTGGGAAAAACTAGAAAACCTTGTCACTGTGAGTAGTCTCATCGGAAAACTAAGTCGCGGGAGTGGAAATTTAGTCACAAAGGAATTCGTGTCATGGAAAAAATGAGTCACCGGATGGGAAAATTTTACTCACCGAACGAGTTTCAATGGAAAATACTTGTAAAATAACCTCTATGTGTGGGAAAAACTCGAGAACCTCATCACCTTGACTAGTCTCACGGGAAAACTCAGTCACGTGAGGGGAAAACTTAGTCACTAAGGAATTAGTGTCATGGGAAAAATGAGTCACCGGATGGGAAAACCTTAGTCAATGGACTAGTTTCAATGGCAAAACCTAGTAAAACAACCTCTTTGTGTTGGAATAACTCGAAAACCTGGCCACTGTGAGTAGTCTCATGGGAAAACTCAGCCATAGGAGGGGGAAACTTAGTCACTAAGGAATTAGTGCCATGGGACTAATGAGTCAACTAATGGGAAAACCTTAGTCACCGAACGAGTTTCCATGGCAAATCCTACTAAAATAACCTCTTTGTATGGGCAAAACTAGAAAACCTTGTCACTGTGAGCAGTCTCATTGGAAAACTCAGTGGCAGGAGGGGAAAGCTTAGTCAAAAAGGAATTCGTATCATCGAAAAAATGAGTCACCGGATGGGAAAATTTTACTCACCGGACGAGTTTCAATGGAAAATACTTGTAAAATAACCTCTTTGTGTGGGAAAAACTCGAGAAGCTCATCACCTTGACTAGTCTGACGGGAAAACTCAGTCACGTGAGGGGAAAACTTAGTCACTAAGGAATTAGTGTCATGGAAAAAATGAGTCACCGGATGGGAAAACCTTAGTCAACGGACTAGTTTCAATGGCACAACCAAGTAAAATAACCAATTTGTGTTGGAATAACTCGAAAACCTGGCCACTGTGAGTAGTCTCATGGGAAAACTCAGCCACAGGAGGGGGAAACTTAGTCACTAAGAAATTAGTGCCATGGGACTAATGAGTCAACTAATGGGAAAACCTTAGTCACCGAACGAGTTTCTATGGCAAATCCTAGTAAACTAACATCTTTAAGTGGGAAAAACTAGAAAACCTTGTCACTGTAAGTACTCTCATCAGAAAACTCAGTCGCGGGAGGGGAAAACTTAGTCAAAAAGGAATTCGTGTCATCGAAAAAATGAGTCACCGGATGGGAAAATTTTACTCACCGGACGAGTTTCAATGGAAAATACTTGTAAAACAAACTCTTTGTGCGGGAAAAAGTCGAGAACCACATCACCTTGACTAGTCTCACGGGAAAACTCAGTTACGTGAGGGGAAAACTTAGTCACTAAGGAATTAGTGTCATGGGAAAAATGAGTCACCGGATGGGAAAACCTTAGTCAATGGACTAGTTTCAATGGCAAAACCTAGTAAAATAACCTCTTTGTGTTGGAATAACTCGAAAACCTGGCCACAGTGAGTAATCTCATGGGAAAACTCAGCCACAGGAGGGGGAAACTTAGTCACTAAGGAATTAGTGCCATGGGACTAATGAGTCAACTAATGGGAAAACCTTAGTCACCGAACGAGTTTCCATGGCAAATCCTAGTAAAGTTACATCTTTGTGTGGGAAAAACTAGAAAACCTTGTCACTGTGAGTACTCTCATCGGAAAACTCAGTCGCGGGAGGGGAAAACTTAGTCAAAAAGGAATTCGTGTCATCGAAAAAATGAGTCACCGGATGGGAAAATTTTACTCACCGAACGAGTTTCAATGGAAAATACTTGTAAAATAACCTCTTTGTGTGGCAAAAACTCGAGAAACTCATCACCTTGACTAGTCTCACGGGAAAACTCAGTCACGTGAGGGGAAAACTTAGTCACTAAGGAATTAGTGTCATGGGACTAACGATTCAACTAATGGGAAAATCTTAGTCACCGAACGTGTTTCCATGGCAAATCCTAGTAAAATAACCTCTTTGTGTGGGAAAAACTAGAAAACCTTGTCACTATGAGTAGTCTCATCGGAAAACTAAGTCGCGGGTGATGAGTGGATTTTATATGATAATTTTAGGGTCTTTTTAGTCTTTTTATTTTATTATTTTTGAGTCTCATGTAGGTTTTTTATTTTTTTTATGTAGATTTTATATTTATTTTGCATTTTGCATGTAGATTAGATTTTATTTGTTTTTCTACCTTTATTTTATATTTTTAGGAATTTTTATAGGTATTTTATATTTTTAGGAAAAGCTGGTTTAGTTATCATTTTTGTCCAGGGACCGATTTGTAAAGTTTCAAGAAATCAAGGACCTATTTGTGAAAGTTCAAGAGTGGAGGGCTAAAAATGAAGATTGAGAGAGTTAAAGGGCCAAAGTTGAAGTGCTAACAAAGAGAGGATTAAAAGTGGAAAAGAGGAATATGAAGCAACTCTCTTCAAATTAGCACATGGAAAATAAGCTTGAAGGAATTGATGGTAGTGGAGGAGAAGTTTCAGAATTAAACAAGGGCTGAGTAGTGGGTTTTGATGGCATTCAAATCCCACTAACCATGAAGAAGAAGAAAAACTTGAAGTTGAAGAGGCAGTGCCCAGCGCTGCAGCGCTGGGAAGCCAGCGCTCAAGCGCTGGCCCTCGGTCTGGCAGTGGATTTTTAATGCTTCCAGCGCCCAAGCGTTGGGAATTCTAGCGCTGAAGCGTTGGAGGCTGGATTTTTACTATAAATAGGACCCTTTTCTTCACTTGTAAAGGACACCATCTTAGAATACAACAAGTATTCTCTCTTTCTCCCTCTTGAGCATTGTTCCTAGGACTTGTGGGAAGCCATATTTGAGCTCCTATCCAGGGTAATTCAATGTCTCCTTTAGCCATGTTTGGCTAAATTCTTCTTTAAGTTTTTGGGTTGTTTTAGTTTATAATACATGTTCTAGTTTTTCTTACATTTCTGAATATTATTTCCATTCATGTTTTATTACCTTATACTTTATTTCTATCTTGATGATCACAAGAGGTTTTGCTTATTGCTTATTACATAAGGCCATTTGGTGAGTAGTAAGGGAACTAGGTAATAAAAAAGGTTATAAGTATACTTCGCTAAGGAATTAGGAAGGACGTAACTTTATGTTGGCCTGAACATCTTCTTCATCTTCTTCTTTAGTTAACTAGGTGCCAAGGAATTGGGTTTAGTAATTAAAAAGAAAGATCTACAATGCTTAAGGAATTAACTTGTAGTTACACTAGGCTATAGCATCATGATAATGGATTTATAATTCAGGAATTTAGTAAGAGATTGCTAGCATGGTTTTATAGACTACGTAAACCAACCCAAGAGCTTAATGTTCACCATCTCTTTTTCTTATTATTTTATGCAATTGTTTCTTTTTTAGTTCTCAAACCAACAACAATTATTCATCTTTTATTTTTCTGTTTAAGTACTAAATTTTATAATAATAAGAACACCTATCCCTTGGGTTCGATCTTTTTATTACGCGATAGTTAATCGTACACTTGCGATTTTCCCTATGAGCGGGAGTGGAAATTTAGTCACAAAGGAATTCGTGTCATGGAAAAAATGAGTCACCGGATGGGAAAATTTTACTCACCGAACGAGTTTCAATGGAAAATACTTGTAAAATAACCTCTTTGTGTGGGAAAAACTCGAGAACCTCATCACCTTGACTAGTCTCACGGGAAAACTCAGTCACGTGAGGGGAAAACTTAGTCACTAAGGAATTAGTGTCATGGGACTAACGATTCAACTAATGGGAAAACCTTAGTCACCGAACGTGTTTCCATGGCAAATCCTAGTAAAATAACCTCTTTGTGTGGGAAAAACTAGAAAACCTTGTCACTGTGAGTACTCTCATCGGAAAACTCAGTCGCGGGAGGGGAAAACTTAGTCAAAAAGGAATTCGTGTCATCGAAAAAATGAGTCCCCGGATGGGAAAATTTTACTCACCGAACGAGTTTCAATGGAAAATACTTGTAAAATAACCTCTTTGTGTGGGAAAAACTCGAGAACCTCATCACCTTGACTAGTCTCACGGGAAAACTCAGTCACGTGAGGGGAAACCTTAGTCACTAAGGAATTAGTGTCATGGAAAAACTGAGTCACCGGATGGGAAAACCTTAGTCAACGGACTAGTTTCAATGGCAAAACCAAATAAAATAACCTCTTTGTGTTGGAATAACTCGAAAACCTTGCCACTGTGATTAGTCTCATGGGAAAACTCAGCCACAGGAGGGGGAAACTTAGTCACTAAGGAATTAGTGCCATGGGACTAATGAGTCAACTAATGGGAAAACCTTAGTCACCGAACGAGTTTCCATGGCAAATCCTAGTAAAATAACCTCTTTGTGTGGGAAAAACTAGAAAACCTTGTCACTGTGAGTAGTCTCATCGAAAAACTCAGTCGCGGGAGGGGAAAATATAGTTCCAAAGGTATTCGTGTCATGGAAAAAAGGAGTCACCGGATGGGAAAATTTTACTCACCGGACGAGTTTCAATGGAAAATACTTGTAAAATAACCTCTTTGTGTGGGAAAAACTCGAGAACCTCATCACCTTGACTAGTCTCACGGGAAAACTCAGTCACGTGAGGGGAAAACTTAGTCACTAAGGAATTAGTGTCATGGAAAAACTGAGTCACCGGATGGGAAAACCTTAGTCAACGGACTAGTTTCAATGGCAAAACCAAATAAAATAACCTCTTTGTGTTGGAATAACTCGAAAACCTGGCCATTGTGAGTAGTCTCATGGGAAAACGCAGCCATAGGAGGGGGGAACTTAGTCACTAAGGAATTAGTGCCATGGGACTAACGAGTCAACTAATGGGAAAACCTTAGTCACCGAACGTGTTTCCATGGCAAATCCTAGTAAAATAACCTCTTTGTGTGGGAAAAACTAGAAAACCTTGTCACTGTGAGTAGTCTCATCGGAAAACTCAGTCGCGGGAGGGGAAAATATAGTTCCAAAGGTATTCGTGTCATGGAAAAAAGGAGTCACCGGATGGGAAAATTTTACTCACCGGACGAGTTTCAATGGAAAATACTTGTAAAATAACCTCTTTGTGTGGGAAAAACTCGAGAACCTCATCACCTTGACTAGTCTCACGGGAAAACTCAGTCACGTGAGGGGAAAACTTAGTCACTAAGGAATTAGTGTCATGGAAAAACTGAGTCACCGGATGGGAAAACCTTAGTCAACGGACTAGTTTCAATGGCAAAACCAAATAAAATAACCTCTTTGTGTTGGAATAACTCAAAAACCTTGCCACTGTGATTAGTCTCATGGGAAAACTCAGCCACAGCAGGGGGAAACTTAGTCACTAAGGAATTAGTGCCATGGGACTAATGAGTCAACTAATGGGAAAACCTTAGTCACCGAACGAGTTTCCACGGCAAATCCTAGTAAAGTAACCTCTTTGTGTGGGAAAAACTAGAAAACCTTGTCACTGTGAGTAGTCTCATCGGAAAACACAGTCGCTGGAGGGGAAAACTTAGTCACAAAGGAATTCCTGTCATGGAAAAAATGAGTCACTGGATGGGAAAATTTTACTCACCGGACGAGTTTCAATGGAAAATACTTGTAAAATAACCTCTTTGTGTGGGAAAAACTCGAGAACCTCATCACCTTGACTAGTCTCACGGGAAAACTCAGTCACGTGAGGGGAAAACATAGTCACTAAGGAATTAGTGTCATGGGAAAAATGAGTCACCGGATGGGAAAACCTTAGTGAATGGACTAGTTTCAATGGCAAAACCTAGTAAAACAACCTCTTTTTGTTGGAATACCTCGAAAACCTGTCCACTGTGAGTAGTCTCATGGGAAAACTCAGCCACAGGAGGGGGAAACTTAGTCACTAAGGAATTAGTGCCATGGGACTAATGAGTCAACTAATGGGAAAACCTTAGTCACCGAACGAGTTTCCACGGCAAATCCTAGTAAATAACCTCTTTGTGTGGGAAAAACTAGAAAACCTTGTCACTGTGAGTAGTCTCATCGGAAAACACAGTCGCTGGAGGGAAAACTTAGTCACAAAGGAATTCCTGTCATGGAAAAAATGAGTCACTGGATGGGAAAATTTTACTCACCGGACGAGGTTCAATGGAAAATACTTGTAAAATAACCTTTTTGTGTGGGAAAAACTCGAGAACCTCATCACCTTGACTAGTCTCACGGGAAAACTCAGTCACGTGAGGGGAAAACTTAGTCACTAAGGAATTAGTGTCATGGAAAAACTGAGTCACCGGATGGGAAAACCTTAGGCAACGGACTAGTTTCAATGGCAAAACCAAATAAAATAACCTCTTTGTGTTGGAATAACTCGAAAACCTGGCCACTGTGATTAGTCTCATGGGAAAACTCAGCCACAGCAGGGGGTAACTTAGTCACTAAGGAATTAGTGCCATGGGACTAATGAGTCAACTAATGGGAAAACCTTAGACACAGAACGAGTTTCCAGGGCAAATCCTAGTAAAGTAACATCTTTGTGTTGGAAAAACTAGTAAACCTTGTCACTGTGAGTAGTCTCATCGGAAAACTCAGTTGCGGGAGGGGAAAACTTAGTCACAAAGGAATTCGTGTCATGGAAAAAATGAGTCACCGGATGGGAAAATTTTACTCACCGGACGAGTTTCAATGGAAAATACTTGTAAAATAACCTCTTTGTGTGGGAAAAACTCGAGAACCTCATCACCTTGACTACTCTCTCGGGAAAACTCAGTCACATGATGGGAAAACTTGGTCACTAAGGAATTAGTGTCATGGAAAAAATGAGTCACCGGATGGGAAAAATTTAGTCAACGGACTAGTTTCAATTGCAAAACCAAGTAAAATAACCCCTTTGTGTTGGAATAACTCGAAAACCTGGCCACCGTGATTAGTCTCATGGGAAAACTCAACCACAGGAGGGGGAAACTTAGTCACTAAGGAATTAGTGCCATGGGACTAATGAGTCAACTAATGGGAAAACCTTAGTCACCGAACGAGTTTCCATGGCAAATCCTAGTAAAGTAACATCTTTGTGTGGGAAAAACTAGAAAACCTTGTCACTGTGAGGAGTCTCATCGGAAAACTCAGTCGCGGGAGGGGAAAACTTAGTCACAAAGGAATTCGTGTCATGGAAAGAATGAGTCACCAGATGGGAAAATTTTACTCACCGGACGAGTTTCAATGGAAAATACTTGTAAAATAACCTCTTTGTGTGGGAAAAACTCGAAAACCTCATCACCTTGACTAGTCTCACGGGAAAGCTCAGTCACGTGAGGGGAAAACTTAGTCACTAAGGAATTATTATCATGGGAAAAATGAATCACCGGATAGGAAAACCTTAGTCAATGAACTATTTTCAATGGCAAAACCTAGTAAAATAACATCTTTGTGTTGGAATAACTCGAAAACCTGACCACTGTGAGTAGTCTCATGGGAGTACAAAGCCACAGGAGGGGGAAACTTAGTCACTAAGGAATTAGTGCCATGGGACTAATGAGTCAACTAATGGGAAAACCTTAGTCACCGAACGAGTTTCCACGGTAAATCCTAGTAAAGTAACATCTTTGTGTGGGAAAACCTTAGTCAATGGACTCGTTTCAATGGCAAAACCTAGTAAATTAACCTCTTTGTGTTGGAATAACTTGAAAACCTGGCGACTGTGGGTTGTCTCATGGGAAAAATCAGCCACAGGAGGGGGAAACTTAGTCACTAAGGAATTAGTGCCATGGGACTAATGAGTTAACTAATGGGAAAACCTTAGTCACCGAACGAGTTTCCACGGGAAATCCTAGTAAAGTAACATCTTTGTGTGGGAAAAACTAGAAAACCTAGTCACTGTGAGTAGTCTCATCGGAAAACTCAGTCGCGGGAGGGGAAAACTTAGTCACAAAGGAATTCGTGTCATGGAAAAAATGAATCACCGGATGGGAAAATTTTACTCACCGGACGAGTTTCAATGGAAAATACTTGTAAAATAACCTCTTTGTGTGGGAAAAACTCGAGAACCTCATCACCTTGACTAGTCTCACGGGAAAACTCAGTCACATGAGGGGAAAACTTAGTCACTAAGGAATTAGTGTCATGGGAAAAATGAGTCACCGGATGGGAAAACCTTAGTCAAAGGACTAGTTTCAATGGCAAAACCTAGTAAAATAGCCTCTTTGTGTTGGAATAACTCGAAAACCTGGCCACTTTGAGTAGTCTAATGGGAAAACTCTGCCACAGGAGGGGGAAACTTAGTCACTAAGGAATTAGTGCCATGGGACTAATGAGTCGAGTAATGGGAAACTCTTAGTCACCGAACGAGTTTCCATGGCAAATCCTAGTAAAGTAACATCTTTGTGTGGGAAAAACTAGAAGGTCACTGTGAGTAGTCTCATTGGAAAACTCAGTCGCGGGAGGGGAAAACTTAGTCACAAAGGAATTCGTGTCATGGAAAAAATGAGTCACCGGATGGGAAAATTTTACTCACCGGACGAGTTTCAATGGAAAATACTTGTAAAATAACCTCTTTGTGTGGGAAAAACTCGAGAACCTCATCACCTTGACTAGTCTAACGGGAAAACTCATCACATGAGGGGAAAACTTAGTCACTAAGGAATTAGTGTCATGGGAAAAATGAGTCACCGGATGGGAAAACCTTAGTCAATGGACTAGTTTCAATGGCAAAACCTAGTAAATTAACCTCTTTGTGTTGGAATAACTCGAAAACCTGGCCACCGTCAGTTGTCTCATGGGAAAACTCAGCCACAGGAGGGGGAAACTTAGTCACTAAGGAATTAGTGCCATGGGACTAATGAGTCAACTAATGGGAAAACCTTAGTCACCGAACGAGTTTCCATGGCAAATCCTAGTAAAGTAACATCTTTGTGTGGGAAAAACTAGAAAACCTTGTCACTGTGAGTAGTCTCATCGGAAAACTCAGTCGCTGGAGGGGAAAACTTAGTCACATAGGAATTCGTGTCATGGAAAAAATGAATCACCGGATGGGAAAATTTTACTCACCGGACGAGTTTCAATGGAAAATACTTGTAAAATAACCTCTTTGTGTGGGAAAAACTCGAGAACCTCATCACCTTGACTATTCTCACGGGAAAACTCAGTCACATGAGGGGAAAACTTAGTCACTAAGGAATTAGTGTCCTGGGAAAAATGAGTCACCGGATGGGAAAACCTTAGTCAAAGGACTAGTTTCAATGTTAAAACCTAGTAAAATAGCCTCTTTGTGTTGGAATAACTCAAAAACCTGGCCACTTTGAGTAGTCTAATGGGAAAACTCTGCCACAGGAGGGGGAAACTTAGTCACTAAGGAATTAGTGCCATGGGACTAATGAGAGTCGAGTAATGGGAAACTCTTTGTCACCGAACGAGTTTCCATGGCAAATCCTAGTAAAGTAACATCTTTGTGTGGGAAAAACTAGAAAACCTTGTCCTTGTGAGTAGTCTCATCGGAAAACTCAGTCGCGGGAGGGGAAAACTTAGTCACAAAGGAATTCGTGTCATGGAAAAAATGACTCACCGGATGGGAAAATTTTACTCACCGGACGAGTTTCAATGGAAAATACTTGTAAAATAACCTCTTTGTGTGGGAAAAACTCGAGAACCTCATCACCTTGACTACTCTCACGGGAAAACTCAGTCACAAGAGGGGAAAACTTAGTCACTAAGGAATTAGTGTCAAGGGAAAAATGAGTCACCGGATGGGAAAACCTTAGTCAAAGGACTAGTTTCAATGGCAAAACCTAGTAAAATAGCCTCTTTGTGTTGGAATAACTCGAAAACCTGGCCACTTTGAGTAGTCTAATGGGAAAACTCTGCCACAGGAGGGGGAAACTTAGTCACTAAGGAATTAGTGCCATGGGACTAATGAGTCGAGTAATGGGAAACTCTTAGTCACCGAACGAGTTTCCATGGCAAATCCTAGTAAAGTAACATCTTTGTGTGGGAAAAATTAGAAAACCTTGTCACTTTGAGTAGTCTCATCGGAAAACTCAGTCGCTGGAGGGGAAAACTTAGTCACAAAGGAATTCGTGTCATGGAAAAAATGAGTCACCGGATGGGAAAATTTTACTCACCGGACGAGTTTCAATGGAAAATACTTGTAAAATAACCTCTTTGTGTGGGAAAAACTCGAGAACCTCATCACCTTGACTACTCTCACGGGAAAACTCAGTCACAAGAGGGGAAAACTTAGTCACTAAGGAATTAGTGTCATGGGAAAAATGAGTCACCGGATCGGAAAACCTTAGTCAAAGGACTAGTTTCAATGGCAAAACCTAGTAAAATAGCCTCTTTGTGTTGGAATAACTCGAAAACGTGGCCACTTTGAGTAGTCTAATGGGAAAACTCTGCCACAGGAGGGGGAAACTTAGTCACTAAGGAATTAGTGCCATGGGACTAATGAGTCGGGTAATGGGAAACTCTTAGTCACCGAACGAGTTTCCATGGCAAATCCTAGTAAAGTAACATCTTTGTGTGGGAAAAATTAGAAAACCTTGTCACTTTGAGTAGTCTCATCGGAAAACTCAATCGCGGGAGGGGAAAACTTAGTCACAAAGGAATTCGTGTCATGGAAAAAATGAGTCCCCGGATGGGAAAATTTTACTCACCGGAAGAGTTTCAATGGAAAATACTTGTAAAATAACCTCTTTGTGTGGGAAAAACTCGAGAATCTCATCACCTTGACTACTCTCACGGGAAAACTCAGTCACATGAGGGGAAAACTTAGTCACTAAGGAATTAGTGTCATGGGAAAAATGAGGCACCGGATGGGAAAACCTTAGTCAATGGACTAGTTTCAATGGCAAAATCTAGTAAAATAGCCTCTTTGTGTTGGAATAACTCGAAAACCTGGCCACTTTGAGTAGTCTAATGGGAAAACTCTGCCACAGGAGGGGGAAACTTAGTCACTAAGGAATTAGTGCCATGGGACTAATGAGTCGAGTAATGGGAAACTCTTAGTCACCGAACGAGTTTCCATGGCCAATCCTAGTAAAGTAACATCTTTGTGTGGGAAAAACTAGAAAACCTTGTCACTGTGAGTAGTCTCATCGGAAAACTCAGTCGCGGGAGGGGAAAACTTAGTCACAAAGGAATTCGTGTCATGGAAAAAATGAGTCACCGGATGGGAAACTTTTACTCACCGGACGAGTTTCAATGGAAAATACTTGTAAAATAACCTCTTTGTGTGGGAAAAACTCGAGAACCTCATCACCTTGACTACTCTCACGGGAAAACTCAGTCACATGAGGGGAAAACTTAGTCACTAAGGAATTAGTGTCCTGGGAAAAATGAGTCACCGGATGGGAAAACCTTAGTCAAAGGACTAGTTTCAATGTTAAAACCTAGTAAAATAGCCTCTTTGTGTTGGAATAACTCGAAAACCTGGCCACTTTGAGTAGTCTAATGGGAAAACTCTGCCACAGGAGGGGGAAACTTAGTCACTAAGGAATTAGTGCCATGGGACTAATGAGTCGAGTAATGGGAAACTCTTAGTCACCGAACGAGTTTCCATGGCAAATCCTAGTAACGTAACTTCTTTGTGTGGGAAAAATTAGAAAACCTTGACACTGTGAGTAGTCTCCTCGGAAAATTCAGTCGCTGGAGGGGAAAATTTAGTCACAAAGGAATTCGTGTCATGGAAAAAATGAGTCACCGGATGGGAAAATTTTACTCACCGGACGAGTTTCAATGGAAAATACTTGTAAAATAACCTCTTTGTGTGGGAAAAACTCGAGAACCTCATCACCTTGACTACTCTCACGGGAAAACTCAGTCACATGAGGGGGAAACTTAGTCACTAAGGAATTAGTGTCCTGGGAAAAATGAGTCACCGGATGGGAAAACCTTAGTCAAAGGACTAGTTTCAATGTTAAAACCTAGTTAAATAGCCTCTTTGTGTTGGAATAACTCGAAAACCTGGCCTCTTTGAGTAGTCTAATGGGAAAACTCTGCCACAGGAGGGGGAAACTTAGTCACTAAGGAATTAGTGCCATGGGACTAATGAGTCGAGTAATGGGAAACTCTTAGTCACCGAACGAGTTTCCATGGCCAATCCTAGTAAAGAAACATCTTTGTGTGGGAAAAACTAGAAAACCTTGTCACTGTGAGTAGTCTCATCGGAAAACTCAGTCGCGGGAGGGGAAAACTTAGTCACAAAGGAATTCGTGTCATGGAAAAAATGAGTCACCGGATGGGAAAAGTTTACTCACCGGACGAGTTTCAATGGAAAATACTTGTAAAATAACCTCTTTGTGTGGGTAAAACTCGAGAACCTCATCACCTTGACTACTCTCACGGGAAAACTCAGTCACAAGAGGGGAAAACTTAGTCACTAAGGAATTAGTGTAAAGGGAAAAATGAGTCACCGGATGGGAAAACCTTTGTCAAAGGACTAGTTTCAATGGCAAAACCTAGTAAAATAGCCTCTTTGTGTTGGAATAACTCGAAAACCTGGCCACTTTGAGTAGTCTAATGGGAAAACTCTGCCACAGGAGGGGGAAACTTAGTCACTAATGAATTAGTGCCATGGGACTAATGAGTCGAATAATGGGAAACTCTTAGTCACCGAACGAGTTTCCATGGCAAATCCTAGTAAAGTAACATCTTTGTGTGGGAAAAATTAGAAAACCTTTTCACTTTGAGTAGTCTCATCAGAAAACTCAGTCGCGGGAGGGGAAAACTTAGTCACAAAGGAATTCGTATCATGGAAAAAATGACTCACCGAATGGGAAAATTTTACTCACCGGACGAGTTTCAATGGAAAATACTTGTAAAATAACCTCTTTGTGTGGGTAAAACTCGAGAACCTCATCACCTTGACTACTCTCACGGGAAAACTCAGTCACAAGAGGGGAAAACTTAGTCACTAAGGAATTAGTGTAAAGGGAAAAATGAGTCACCGGATGGGAAAACCTTTGTCAAAGGACTAGTTTCAATGGCAAAACCTAGTAAAATAGCCTCTTTGTGTTGGAATAACTCGAAAACCTGGCCACTTTGAGTAGTCTAATGGGAAAACTCTGCCACAGGAGGGGGAAACTTAGTCACTAATGAATTAGTGCCATGGGACTAATGAGTCGAATAATGGGAAACTCTTAGTCACCGAACGAGTTTCCATGGCAAATCCTAGTAAAGTAACATCTTTGTGTGGGAAAAATTAGAAAACCTTTTCACTTTGAGTAGTCTCATCAGAAAACTCAGTCGCGGGAGGGGAAAACTTAGTCACAAAGGAATTCGTATCATGGAAAAAATGACTCACCGAATGGGAAAATTTTACTCACCGGACGAGTTTCAATGGAAAATACTTGTAAAATAACCTCTTTGTGTGGGAAAAACTCGAGAACCTCATCACCTTGACTACTCTCACGGGAAAACTCAGTCACATGAGGGGAAAACTTAGTCACTAAGGAATTAGTGTCATGGGAAAAATGAGTCACCGGATGGGAAAACCTTAGTCAAAGGACTAGTTTCAATGTTAAAACCTAGTAAAATAGCCTCTTTGTGTTGGAATAACTCGAAAACCTGGCCACTTTGAGTAGTCTAATGGGAAAACTCTGCCACAGGAGGGGGAAACTTAGTCACTAAGCAATTAGTGCCACGGGACTAATGAGTCGAGTAATGGGAAACTCTTAGTCGCCGAACGAGTTTTCATGGCAAATCCTAGTAAAGTAACATCTTTGTGTGGGAAAAATTAGAAAACCTTGTCACTGTGAGTAGTCTCCTCGGAAAACTCAGTCGCTGGAGGGGAAAACTTAGTCACAAAGGAATTCGTGTCATGGAAAAAATGACTCACCGGATGGGAAAATTTTACTCACCGGACGAGTTTCAATGGAAAATACTTGTAAAATAACCTCTTTGTGTGGGAAAAACTCGAGAACCTCATCACCTTGACTACTCTCACGGGAAAACTCAGTCACATGAGGGGAAAACTTAGTCACTAAGGAATTAGTGTCCTAGGAAAAATGAGTCACCGGATGGGAAAACCTTAGTCAAAGGACTAGTTTCAATGTTAAAACCTAGTAAAATAGCCTCTTTGTGTTGGAATAACTCGAAAACCTGGCCACTTTGAGTAGTATAATGGGAAAACTCTGCCACAGGACGGGGAAACTTAGTCACTAAGGAATTAGTGCCATGGGACAAATGAGTCGAGTAATGGGAAACTCTTAGTCACCGAACGAGTTTCCATGGCAAATCCTAGTAAAGTAACATCTTTGTGTGGGAAAAATTAGAAAACCTTGTCACTTTGAGTAGTCTCATCAGAAAACTCAGTCGCGGGAGGGGAAAACTTAGTCACAAAGGAATTCGTGTCATGGAAAAAATGAGTCACCGGATGGGAAAATATTACTCACCGGACGAGTTTCAATGGAAAATACTTGTACAATAACCTCTTTGTGTGGGAAAAACTCGAGAACCTCATCACCTTGACTACTCTCACGGGAAAACTCAGTCACATGAGGGGAAAACTTAGTCACTAAGGAATTAGTGTCATGGGAAAAATGAGTCACCGGATGGGAAAACCTTAGTCAAAGGACTAGTTTCAATGGCAAAACCAAGTAAAATAGCCTCTTTGTGTTGGAATAACTCGAAAACCTGGCCACTTTGAGTAGTCTAATGGGAAAACTCTGCCACAGGACGGGGAAACTTAGTCACTAAGGAATTAGTGCCATGGGACTAATGAGTCGAGTAATGGGAAACTCTTAGTCACCGAACGAGTTTCCATGGCAAATCCTAGTAAAGTAACATCTTTGTGTGGGAAAAACTAGAAAACCTTGTCACTGTGAGTAGTCTCATCGGAAAACTCAGTCGCGGGAGGGGAAAACTTAGTCACAAAGGAATTCGTGTCATGGAAAAAATGAGTCACCGGATGGGAAAATTTTACTCACCGGACGAGTTTCAATGGAAAATATTTGTAAAAAAACCTCTTTGTGTGGGAAAAACTCGAGAACCTCAACACCTTGACTACTCTCTCGGGAAAACTCAGTCACATGATGGGAAAACTTAGTCACTAAGGAATTAGTGTCATGGGAAAAATGAGTCACCAGATGGGAAAACCTTAGTCCATTGACTAGTTTCAATGGCAAAACCTAGTAAAATAACCTCTTTGTGTTGGAATAACTCGAAAACCTAGCCACTGTGAGTAGTCTCATGGCAAAACTCAGCCACAGGAGGGGGAAACTTAGTGACTAAGGAATTAGTGCCATGGGACTAATGAGTCAACTAATGGGAAAACATTAGTCACCGAACGAGTTTCCATGGCAAATCCTAATAAAGTAACATCTTAGTGTGGGAAAAACTAGAAAACCTTGTCACTGTGAGTAGTCTCATAGGAAAACTCAATCGCGGGAGGGGAAAACTTAGTCACAAAGGAATTCGTGTCAAGGAAAAAATGAGTCAACGGATGGGAAAATTTTACTCACCGGACGAGTTTCAATGGAAAATACTTGTAAAATAACCTCTTTGTCTGGGAAAAACTCGAGAACCTGATCACCTTGACCACTCTCACGGGAAAACCAAGTCACATGAGGGGAAAACTTAGTCACTAAGGAATTAGTGTCATGGGAAAAATGAGTCACCGGATGGGAAAACCTTAGTCCATGGACTCGTTTCAATGGCAAAACCAAGTAAAATAACCTCTTCGTGTTGGAATAACTCGAAAACCTGGCCACTGTGAGTAGTCTCATGGGAAAACTCAGCCACGGGAGGGGGAAACTTAGTCCCTAAGGAATTAGTGCCATGGGACTAATGAGTCAACTAATGTGAAAACCTTAGTTACCGAACGAGTTTCCATGGCAAATCCTAGTAAAGTAACATCTTAGTGTGGGAAAAACTAGAAAACCTTGTCACTGTGAGTAGTCTCATCGGAAAACTCAGTCGCGGGAGGGGAAAACTTAGTCACAAAGGAATTCGTGTCATGGAAAAAATGAGTCACCGGATGGAAAATTTTTACTCACCGGACGAGTTTCAATGGAAAATACTTGTAAAATAACCTCTTTGTGTGGGAAAAACTCGAGCACCTGATCACCTTGAATACTCTCAAGGGAAAACTCAGTCACATGAGGGGAAAACTTAGTCAATAAGGAATTAGTGTCATGGGAAAAATGAGTCACCGGATGGGAAAACCTTAGTCCATGGACCAGTTTCAATGGTAAAACCTAGTAAAATAACCACTATGTGTTGGAATAACTCGAAAACCTAGCCAATATGAGTAGTCTCATGGGAAAACTCAGCCACAGGAAAGGGAAACTTAGTCACTATGGGACTAATGAGTCAACCAATGAGAAAACCTTAGTCACCGAACGACTTTCCACGGCAAATCCTAGTAAAGTAACATCTATGTGTGGGAAAAACTAGAAAACATTGTCACTGTGAGTAGTCTCATCGGAAAACTCAGTCGCGGGAGGGGAAAACTTAGTCACAAAGGAATTCGTGTCATGGAAAAAATGAGTCACCGGATGGGAAAATTTTACTCACCGGACGAGTTTCAATGGAAAATACTTGTAAAATAACCTCTTAGTGTGGGAAAAACTCAAGAACCTCATCACCTTGACTAGTCTCACGGGAAATCTCAGTCACATGAGGGGAAAACTTAGTCACTAAGGAATTAGTGTCATGGGAAAAATGAGTCACCGGATGGGAAAACCTTAGTCAATGGACTAGTTTCAATGGCAAAACCTAGTAAATTAACCTCTTTGTGTTGGAATAACTCGAAAACCTGGCCACTGTGAGTAGTCTCATGGGAGTACTCAGCCACAGGAGGGGGAAACTTAGTCACTAAGGAATTAGTGCCATGGGACTAATGAGTCAACTAATGGGGAAACCTTAGTCACCGAACGAGTTTCCATGGCAAATCCTAGTAAAGTAACATCTTTGTGTGGGAAAAACTAGAATACCTTGTCACTGTGAGTAGTCTCATTGGAAAACTCAGTCGCGGGAGGGGAAAACATAGTCACAAAGGAATTCGTGTCATGGAAAAAATGAGTCACCGGATGGGAAAATTTTACTCACCGGACGAGTTTCAATGGAAAATACTTGTAAAATAACCTCTTTGTCTGGGAAAAACTCGAGAACCTGATCACCTTGACCACTCTCACGGGAAAACTCAGTCACATGAGGGGAAAACTTAGTCACTAAGGAATTAGTGTCATGGGAAAAATGAGTCACCGGATGGGAAAACCTTAGTCCATGGACTAGTTTCAATGGCAAAACCTAGTAAAATAACCTCTTCGTGTTGGAATAACTCGAAAACCTGGCCACTTTGAGTAGTCTAATGGGAAAACTCTGCCACAGGAGGGGGAAACTTAGTCACTAAGGAATTAGTGCCATGGGACTAATGAGTCGAGTAATGGGAAACTCTTAGTCACCGAACGAGTTTCCATGGCAAATCCTAGTAAAGTAACATCTATGTGTGGGAAAAACTAGAAAACATTGTCACTGTGAGTAGTCTCATCGGAAAACTCAGTCGCGGGAGGGGAAAACTTAGTCACAAAGGAATTCGTGTCATGGAAAAAATGAGTCACCGGATGGGAAAGTTTTACTCACCGGACGAGTTTCGATGGAAAATACTTGTTAAATAACCTCTTTGTGTGGGAAAAACTCGAGAACCTCATCATCTTGACTAGTCTCACGGGAAAACTCAGTCACATGAGGGGAAAACTTAGTCAATAAGGAATTAGTGTCATGGGAAAAATGAGTCACCGGATGGGAAAACCTTAGTCAATGGACTAGTTTCAATGGCAAAACCTAGTAAATTAACCTCTTTGTGTTGGAATAACTCGAAAACCTGGCCACTGTGAGTAGTCTCATGGGAGTACTCAGCCACAGGAGGGGGAAACTTAGTCACTAAGGAATTAGTGCCACGAGACTAATGAGTCAACTAATGGGGAAACCTTAGTCACCGAACGAGTTTCCATGGCAAATCCTAGTAAAGTAACATCTTTGTGTGGGAAAAACTAGAATACCTTGTCACTGTGAGTAGTCTCATTGGAAAACTCAGTCGCGGGAGGGGAAAACATAGTCACAAAGGAATTCGTGTCAAGGAAAAAATGAGTCAACGGATGGGAAAATTTTACTCACCGGACGAGTTTCAATGGAAAATACTTGTAAAATAACCTCTTTGTCTGGGAAAAGCTCGAGAACCTGATCAACTTGACCACTCTCACGGGAAAACTCAGTCACATGAGGGGAAAACTTAGTCACTAAGGAATTAGTGTCATGGGAAAAATGAGTCACCGGATGGGAAAACCTTAGTCCATGGACTAGTTTCAATGGCAAAACCTAGTAAAATAACCTCTTCGTGTTGGAATAATTCGAAAACCTGGCCACTTTGAGTAGTCTCATGGGAAAACTCAGCCACGGGAGGGGGAAACTTAGTCCCTAAGGAATTAGTGCCATGGGACTAATGAGTCAACTAATGTGAAAACCTTAGTCACCGAACGAGTTTCCACGGCAAATCCTAGTGAAGTAACATCTTTGTGTGGGAAAACCTTAGTCAATGGACTCGTTTCAATGGTAAAACCTAGTAAACTAACCTCTTTGTGTTGGAATAACTCGAAAACCTGGCCACTGTGAGTAGTCTCATGGGAGTACTCAGCCACAGGAGGGGGAAACTTAGTCACTAAGGAATTAGTGCCATGAGACTAATGAGTCAACTAATGGGGAAACCTTAGTCACCGAACGAGTTTCCATGGCAAATCCTAGTAAAGTAACATCTTTGTGTGGGAAAAACTAGAATACCTTGTCACTGTGAGTAGTCTCATTGGAAAACTCAGTCGCGGGAGGGGAAAACATAGTCACAAAGGAATTCGTGTCATGGAAAAAATGAGTCACCGGATGGGAAAATTTTACTCACCGGACGAGTTTCAATGGAAAATACTTGTAAAATAACCTCTTTGTCTGGGAAAAACTCGAGAACCTGATCACCTTGACCACTCTCACGGGAAAACTCAGTCACATGAGGGGAAAACTTAGTCACTAAGGAAATAGTGTCATGGGAAAAATGAGTCACCGGATGGGAAAACCTTAGTCCATGGACTAGTTTCAATGGCAAAACCTAGTAAAATAACCTCTTCGTGTTGGAATAACTCGAAAACCTGGCCACTTTGAGTAGTCTAATGGGAAAACTCTGCCACAGGAGGGGGAAACTTAGTCACTAAGGAATTAGTGCCATGGGACTAATGAGTCGAGTAATGGGAAACTCTTAGTCACCGAACGAGTTTCCATGGCAAATCCTAGTAAAGTAACATCTATGTGTGGGAAAAACTAGAAAACATTGTCACTGTGAGTAGTCTCATCGGAAAACTCAGTCGCGGGAGGGGAAAACTTAGTCACAAAGGAATTCGTGTCATGGAAAAAATGAGTCACCGGATGGGAAAGTTTTACTCACCGGACGAGTTTCGATGGAAAATACTTGTTAAATAACCTCTTTGTGTGGGAAAAACTCGAGAACCTCATCATCTTGACTAGTCTCACGGGAAAACTCAGTCACATGAGGGGAAAACTTAGTCAATAAGGAATTAGTGTCATGGGAAAAATGAGTCACCGGATGGGAAAACCTTAGTCAATGGACTAGTTTCAATGGCAAAACCTAGTAAATTAACCTCTTTGTGTTGGAATAACTCGAAAACCTGGCCACTGTGAGTAGTCTCATGGGAGTACTCAGCCACAGGAGGGGGAAACTTAGTCACTAAGGAATTAGTGCCATGAGACTAATGAGTCAACTAATGGGGAAACCTTAGTCACCGAACGAGTTTCCATGGCAAATCCTAGTAAAGTAACATCTTTGTGTGGGAAAAACTAGAATACCTTGTCACTGTGAGTAGTCTCATTGGAAAACTCAGTCGCGGGAGGGGAAAACATAGTCACAAAGGAATTCGTGTCAAGGAAAAAATGAGTCAACGGATGGGAAAATTTTACTCACCGGACGAGTTTCAATGGAAAATACTTGTAAAATAACCTCTTTGTCTGGGAAAAGCTCGAGAACCTGATCACCTTGACCACTCTCACGGGAAAACTCAGTCACATGAGGGGAAAACTTAGTCACTAAGGAATTAGTGTCATGGGAAAAATGAGTCACCGGATGGGAAAACCTTAGTCCATGGACTAGTTTCAATGGCAAAACCTAGTAAAATAACCTCTTCGTGTTGGAATAATTCGAAAACCTGGCCACTTTGAGTAGTCTCATGGGAAAACTCAGCCACGGGAGGGGGAAACTTAGTCCCTAAGGAATTAGTGCCATGGGACTAATGAGTCAACTAATGTGAAAACCTTAGTCACCGAACGAGTTTCCACGGCAAATCCTAGTGAAGTAACATCTTTGTGTGGGAAAACCTTAGTCAATGGACTCGTTTCAATGGTAAAACCTAGTAAACTAACCTCTTTGTGTTGGAATAACTCGAAAACCTGGCCACTGTGAGTAGTCTCATGGGAGTACTCAGCCACAGGAGGGGGAAACTTAGTCACTAAGGAATTAGTGCCATGAGACTAATGAGTCAACTAATGGGGAAACCTTAGTCACCGAACGAGTTTCCATGGCAAATCCTAGTAAAGTAACATCTTTGTGTGGGAAAAACTAGAATACCTTGTCACTGTGAGTAGTCTCATTGGAAAACTCAGTCGCGGGAGGGGAAAACATAGTCACAAAGGAATTCGTGTCAAGGAAAAAATGAGTCAACGGATGGGAAAATTTTACTCACCGGACGAGTTTCAATGGAAAATACTTGTAAAATAACCTCTTTGTCTGGGAAAAGCTCGAGAACCTGATCACCTTGACCACTCTCACGGGAAAACTCAATCACATGAGGGGAAAACTTAGTCAATAAGGAATTAGTGTCATGGGAAAAATGAGTCACCGGATGGGAAAACCTTAGTCAAAGGACTAGTTTCAATGGCAAAACCTAGTAAAATAGCCTCTTTGTGTAGGAATAACTCGAAAACATGGCCACTTTGAGTAGTCTAATGGGAAAACTCTGCCACAGGAGGGGGAAACTTAGTCACTAAGGAATTAGTGCCACGGGACTAATGAGTCGAGTAATGGGAAACTCTTAGTCACCGAACGAGTTTCCATGGCAAATCCTAGTAAAGTAACATCTTTGTGTGGGAAAAACTAGAAAACCTTCTCACTGTGAGTAGTCTCATCGAAAAACTCAGTCGCAGGAGGGGAAAACTTAGTCACCAAGGAATTCGTGTCATGGAAAAATGAGTCACCGGACGGGAAAATTTGACTCACCGGACGAGTTTCAATGGAAAATACTTGTAAAATAACCTCTTTCTGTGGGAAAACCTCGAGAACCTCATCACCTTGACTAGTCTCACGGGAAAACTCAGTCACATGAGGGGAAAACTTAGTCACTTAGGAATTAGTGTCATGGGAAAAATGAGTCACCAGATGGGAAAACCTTAGTCAATGTACTAGTTTCAACAGCAAAACCTAGTAAAATAACCTCTTTGTGTTGGAATAACTCGAAAACCTGCCCACTGTGAGTAGTCTCACGGGAAAACTCAGTCACATGAGGGGAAAACTTAGTCACTAAGGAATTAGTGTCATGGGAAAAATGAATCACCGGATGGGAAAACCTTAGTCAATGGACTAGTTTCAATGTAAAAACCTAGTAAAATGAACCTCTTTGTGTGGGAAAGACTAGAAAACCTTGTCACTGTGAGTAGTCTCATCGAAAAACTGAGTCACATGAGGGGAAAACTTAGTCACTAAGGAATTAGTGTCATGGGATAAATGAGTCACCGGATGGGAAAACCTTAGTCAATGGACTAGTTTCAATGGCAAAACCTAGTAAAATAACCTCTTTGTGTTGGAATAACTCGAAAACCTGGCCACTGTGAGTAGTCTCATGGGAAAACTCAGCCACGGGAGGGGGAAACTTAGTCACTAAGGAATTAGTGCCATGGGACTAATGAGCCAACTAATGGGAAAACCTTAGTCACCGAATGAGCCTCCATGGCAAATCCTAGTAAAATAACCTCTTTGTGTGGGAAAAACTAGAAAACATTGTCACTGTGAGTAGTCTCATCGGAAAACTCAGTCGCAGGAGGGGACAATTTAGTCACAAAGGAATTCGTGTCATGGAAAAAATGAGTCACCGGGTGGGAAAATTTTACTCACCGGACGAGTTTCGATAAAAAATACTCGTAAAATAACCTCTTTGTGTGGGAAAAACTCGAGAACCTCATCACATTGACTAGTCTCACGGGAAAACTCAGTCACATGAGGGGAAAACTTAGTCACTAAGGAATTAGTGTCATGGGAAAAATGAGTCACCGGATGGGAAAACCTTAGTCAATAGACTAGTTTCAATGGTAAAACCTAGTAAAATAACCTCTTTGTGTTGGAATAACTCGAAAACCTGGCCACTGTGAGTAGTCTCATGGGAAAACTAAGTCACATGAGGGGAAAACTTAGTCACTAAGGAATTAGTGTCATGGGAAAAGTGAATCACCAGATGGGAAAACCTTAGTCAATGGACTAGTTTCAATGGCAAAACCTAGTAAAATAACCTCTTTGTGTGGGAAAAACTAGAAAACCTTGTCTCAATGAGTAGTCTCATCGGAAAACTCAGTCACATGAGGGGAAAACTTAGTCACTAAGGAATTAGTGTCATGGGAAAAATGAGTCACCGGATGGGAAAACCTTAGTCAATGGACTAGTTTTAATGGCAAAACCTAGTAAAATATCCTCTTTGTGTTGGAATAACTCGAAAACCTTGCCACTGTGAGTAGTCTCATGGGAAAACTCAGCCACAGGAGGGGGAAACATAGTCAGTAAGGAATTAGTGTCATGGGACTAATGAGCCAACTAATGGGAAAACCTTAGTCACCGAATGAGTCTCCATGGCAAATCCTAGTAAAATAACCTCTTTGTGTGGGAAAAACTAGTAAACATTGTCACTGTGAGTTGTCTCATCGGAAAACTCAGTCGCAGGAGGGGAAAATTTAGTCACAAAGGAATTCGTGTCATGGAAAAAATGAGTCACCGGGTGGGAAAATTTTTCTCACCGGACGAGTTTCGATGGAAAATACTGGTAAAATAACCTCTTTGTGTGGGAAAAACTCGAGAACCTCATCACATTGACTAGTCTCACGGGAAAACTCAGTCACATGAGGGGAAAACTTAGTCACTAAGGAATTAGTGTCATGGGAAAAATGAGTCACCGGATGGGAAAACCTTAGTCAATGGACTAGTTTCAATGGTAAAACCTAGTAAAATAACCTCTTTGTATTGGAATGACTCGAAAACCTGGCCACTGTGAGTAGTCTCATGGGAAAACTCAGCCACGGGAGGCGGAAACATAGTCACTAAGGAATTAGTACCATGGAAATAATGAGTCAACTAATGGGAAAACCATAGTCACCGAACGAGTTTCCATGGCAAATCCTAGTAAAATAACCTCTTTGTGTGGGAAAAACTAGAAAACATAGTCACTCTGAGTAGTCTCATCGGAAAACTCAGTCGCGGGAGGGGAAAACTTAGTCACAAAGGAACTCGTGTCATGGAAAAAATGAGTCACCGGGTGGGAAAATTTTACACACCGGACGAGTTTCGATGGAAAATACTTGTAAAATAACCTCTCTGTATGGGAAAAACTCGAGAACCTCATCACCTTGATTAGTCTCACGGGAAAACTCAGTCACAGGAGGGGAAAAATTAGACATTAAGGAATTAGTGTCATGGGAAAAATGAGTCACCGGATGGGAAAACCTTAGTCAATGGACTATTTTCAATGGCAAAACCTAGTAAAATAACCTCTTGGTGTTGGAATAACTCGAAAACCTGGCCACTGTGAGTAGTCTTATGGGAAAACTCAGTCGCGGGAGGGGAAAACTTAGTCATAAAGGAATTCGTGTCATGGAAAAAATGAGTCACCGGATGGGAAAATTTTACTCACCGGACGAGTTTCAATGGAAAATACTTGTAAAATAACCTCTTTGTGTGTCAAAAACTCGAGAACCTCAACACCTTGACTAGTGTCACGGGAAAACTCAGTCACATGAGGGGAAAACTTAGTCACTAAGGAATTAGTATCATGGGAAAAATGTGTCACCGGATGGGAAAACCTTAGTCAATGGACTAGATTCAATGGTAAAACCTAGTAAAATAACCTCTTTGTGTGGTAAAAACTCGAGATTCTCATCACCTTCACTAGTCTCACGGGAAAACTCAGTCACATGAGGGGAAAACTTAGTCACTAAGGAATTAGTGTCATGGGAAAAATGAATCACCGGATGGGAAAACCTTGGTCAATGGACTAGTTTCAATGGCAAAACCTAGTAAAATAACCTCTTTGTGTGGGAAAAACTAGAAAACCTTGTCTCTATGAGTAGTCTCACCGGAAAACTCAGTCACATGAGGGGAAAACTTAGTCACTAAGGAATTAGTGTCATGGGAAAAATGAGTCACCGGATGGTAAAACCTTAGTCAATGGACTAGTTTTAATGGCAAAACCTAGTAAAATAACCTCTTTGTGTTGGAATAACTCGAAAACATGGCCACTGTGAGTAGTCTCATGGGAAAACTCAGCCACAGGAAGGGGAATCATAGTCAGTAAGGAATTAGTGCCATGGGACTAATGAGCCAACTAATGGGAAAACCTTAGTCACCGAATGAGTCTCCATGGCAAATCCTAGTAAAATAACCTCTTTGTGTGGGAAAAACTAGAAAACATTGTCACTGTGAGTAGTCTCATCGGAAAACTCAGTCGCAGGAGGGGAAAATTTAGTCATAAAGGAATTCGTGTCATGGAAAAAATGAGTCACCGGGTGGGAAAATTTTACTCACCGGACGAGTTTCGATGGAAAATACTTGTAAAATAACCTCTTTGTGTGGGAAAAACTCGAGAACCTCATCACCTTGACTAGTCTCACGGGAAAACTCAGTCACATGAGGGGAAATCTTAGTTACTAAGGAATTAGTGTCATGGGAAAAATGAGTCACCGGATGGGAAAACCTTAGTCAATGGACTAGTTTCAATGGTAAAACCTAGTAAAATAACCTCTTTGTGTTGGAATAACTCGAAAACCTGGCCATTGTGAGTAGTCTCATGGGAAAACTAAGTCACATGAGGGGAAAACTTAGCCACTAAGGAATTAGTGCCATGGGAAAAATGAATCACCGGACGGGAAAAACTTAGTCAATGGACTAGTTTCAATGGAATAACCTAGTAAAATAACCTCTTTGTGTGGGAAAAACTAGAAAACCTAGTCTCTATGAGTAGTCTCATCGGAAAACTCAGTCACATGAGGGGAAAACTTAGTCACTAAGGAATTAGTGTCATGGGAAAAATGAGTCACCGGATGGGAAAACCTTAGTCAATGGACTAGTTTTAATGGCAAAACCTAGTAAAATAACCTCTTTGTGTTGGAATAACTCGAAAACCTGGCCACTGTGAGTAGTCTCAAGGGAAAACTCAGCCACGGGAGGGGGAAACATAGTCACTAAGGAATTAGTACCATGGAAATAATGAGTCAACTAATGGGAAAACCATAGTCACCGAACGAGTTTCCATGGCAAATCCTAGTAAAATAACCTCTTTGTGTGGGAAAAACTAGAAAACCTAGTCACTGTGAGTAGTCTCTTCGGAAAACTCAGTCGTAGGAGGGGAAAACTTAGTCACAAAGGAATTCGTGTCATGGAAAAAATGAGTCACCGGGTGGGAAAATTTTACACACCGGACGAGTTTCGATGGAAAATACTTGTAAAATAACCTCTTTGTGTGGGTAAACTCGTGAACCTCATCACCTTGACTAGTCTCACGGGAAAACTCAGTCACAGGATGGGAAAAATTAGTCACTAAGGAATTAGTGTCATGGGAAAAATGAGTCACCGGATGGGAAAACCTTAGTCAATGGACTATTTTCAATGGCAAAACCTGGCCACTGTGAGTAGTCTTATGGGAAAACTTAGCCGCAAGAGAGGGAAACTTAGTCACAAAGGAATTCGTGTCATGGAAAAAATGAGTCACCGGACGGGAAAATTTTACTCACCGGACGAGTTTCAATGGAAAATACTTGTAAAATAAACTCTTTGTGTGGCAAAAACTCGAGATCCTCAACACCTTGACTAGTGTCACGGGAAAACTCAGTTACATGAGGGGAAAACTTAGTCACTAAGGAATTAGTATCATGGGAAAAATGAGTCACCGGATGGGAAAACCTTAGTCAATGGACTAGTTTCAATGGCAAAACCTAGTAAAATAACCTCTTTGTGTGGGAAAAACTCGAGATTCTCATCACCTTCACTAGTCTTACGGGAAAACTCAGTCACATGAGGGGAAAACTTAGTCACTAAGGAATTAGTGTCATGGGAAAAATGAATCACCGGATGGGAAAACCTTGGTCAATGGACTAGTTTCAATGGCAAAACCTAGTAAAATAACCTCTTTGTGTGGGAAAAACTAGAAAACCTTGTCTCTATGAGTAGTCTCACCGGAAAACTCAGTCACATGAGGGGAAAACTTAGTCACTAAGGAATTAGTGTCATGGGACTAATGAGCCAACTAATGGGAAAACCTTAGTCACCGAATGAGTCTCCATGGCAAATCCTAGTAAAATAACCTCTTTGTGTGGGAAAAACTAGAAAACGTTGTCACTGTGAGTAGTCTCATCGGAAAACTCAGTCGCAGGAGGAGAAAATTTAGTCATAAAGGAATTCGTGTCATGGAAAAAATGAGTCACCGGGTGGGAAAATTTTACCCACCGGACGAGTTTCGATGGAAAATACTTGTAAAATAACCTCTTTGTGTGGGAAAAACTCGAGAACCTCATCCCCTTGACTAGTCTCACGGGAAAACTCAGTCACATGAGGTGAAAACTTAGTCACTAAGGAATTAGTGTCATGGGAAAAATGAGTCACGGGAAGGGAAAACCTTAGTCAATGGACTAGTTTCAATGGTAAAACCTAGTAAAATAACCTCTTTGTGTTGGAATAACTCGAAAACCTGGCCACTGTGAGTAGTCTCATGGGAAAACTAAGTCACATGAGGGGAAAATTTAGCCACTAAGGAATTAGTGCCATGGGAAAAATGAATCACCGGATGGGAAAACCTTAGTCAATGGACTAGTTTAAATGGAATAACTTAGTAAAATAACCTCTTTGTGTGGGAAAAACTAGAAAACCTTGTCTCTATGAGTAGTCTCATCGGAAAACTCAGTCACATGAGGGGAAAACTTAGTCACTAAGGAATTAGTGTCATGGGAAAAATGAGTCACCGGATGGGAAAACCTTAGTCAATGGACTAGTTTTGATGGCAAAACCTAGTAAAATAACCTCTTTATGTTGGAATAACTCGAAAACCTGGCCACTGTGAGTAGTCTCAAGGGAAAACTCAGCCACGGGAGGGGGAAACATAGTCACTAAGGAATTAGTACCATGGAAATAATGAGTTAACTAATGGGAAAACCATAGTCACCGAACGAGTTTCCATGGCAAATCCTAGTAAAATAACCTCTTTGTGTGGGAAAAACTAGAAAACCTAGTCACTGTGAGTAGTCTCTTCGGAAAACTCAGTCGCAGGAGGGGAAAACTTAGTCACAAAGGAATTCGTGTCATGGAAAAAATGAGTCACCGGGTGGGAAAATTTTACACACCGGACGAGTTTCGATGGAAAATACTTGTAAAATAACCTCTTTGTGTGGGAAAAACTCGAGAACCTCATCACCTTGACTAGTCTCACGGGAAAACTCAGTCACAGGATGGGAAAAATTAGTCACTAAGGAATTAGTGTCATGGGAAAAATGAGTCACCGGATGGGAAAACCTTAGTCAATGGACTATTTTCAATGGCAAAACCTGGCCACTATGAGTAGTCTTATGGGAAAACTTAGCCACAAGAGGGGGAAACTTAGTCACAAAGGAATTCGTGTCATGGAAAAAATGAGTCACCGGACAGGAAAATTTTACTCACCGGACGAGTTTCAATGGAAAATACTTGTAAAATAAACTCTTTGTGTGGCAAAAACTTGAGATCCTCAACACCTTGACTAGTGTCACGGGAAAACTCAGTCACATGAGGGGAAAACTTAGTCACTAAGGAATTAGTATCATGGGAAAAATGAGTCACCGGATGGGAAAACCTTAGTCAATGTACTAGTTTCAATAGAAAAACCTAGTAAAATAACCTCTTTGTGTCAGAATAACTCGAATACCTGGCCACGGTGAGTAGTCTCATGGGAAAACTCAGCCACAGGAGGGAGAAACTTGGTCACTAAGGAATTAGTGCCATGAGAGTAATGAATCAACTAATGGGAAAAGCTTAGTCACCGCACAAGTTTCCATGGCAAATCCTAGTAAAATAACCTCTTTGTGTGGGAAAAACTAGAAAACATTGTCACTGTGAGTAGTCTCATCGAAAAACTCAGTTGCAGGAGAGGAAAACTTAGTCACATAGGAATTCGTGTCATGGAAAAAATGAGTCACCGGATGGGAAAATTTTACTCACCGGACGAGTTTCGATGGAAAATACTTGTAAAATTACCTCTTTGTGTGGGGAAAACTCGAGAACCTCATCACCTTGACTAGTCTCACGGGAAAACTCAGTCACATGAGGGGAAAACTTAGTCACTCAGGAATTAGTGTCATGGGAAAAATGAGTCACCGGATAGGAAAACCTTAGTCAATGGACTAATTTCGATGGCAAAACCTAGTAAAGTAACCTCTTTGTGATGGAATAACTCGAAAACCTGGCCACTGTGAGTAGTCTCATGGGAAAACTCAGCCACGGGAGGGGGAAACATAGTCACTAAGGAATTAGTGCCATGGGACTAATGAGTCAACTAATGGGAAAACCATAATCACCGAATGAGTTTCCATGGCAAATCCTAGAAAAATAACCTCTTTGTGTGGGAAAAACTAGAAAACCTAGTCACTCTGAGTAGTCTCATCGGAAAACTTAGTCGCAGGAGGGGAAAACTTTGTCACCAAGGAATTCGTGTCATGGAAAAAATGAGTCACCTGACGGGAAAATTTTACTCACCGGACGAGTTTCAATGGAAAATACTTTTAAAATAACCTCTTTGTGTGGGAAAAACTAGAAAACATTGTCACTGTGAGTAGTCTCATCGGAAAACTCAGTCGCAGGAGGGGAAAATTAAGTCATAAAGGAATTCGTGTCATGGAAAAAATGAGTCACTGGGTGGGAAAATTTTACTCACCGGACGAGTTTCGATGGAAAATACTTGTAAAATAACCTCTTTGTGTGGGAAAAACTCGAGAACCTCATCACTCTAGTCTCACGGGAAAACTCAGTCACATGAGGGGAAAACTTAGTCACTAAGGAAATAGTGTCATGGGAAAAATGAGTCACCGGATGGGAAAACCTTAGTCAATGGACTAGTTTCAATGGCAAAACCTAGTAAAATAACCTCTTTGTGTGGGGAAAACTAGAAAACCTTGTCTCTATGAGTAGTCTCATCGGAAAACTCAGTCACATGAGGGGAAAACTTAGTCACTAAGGAATTAGTGTCATGGGAAAAATGAATCACCTGATGGGAAAACCTTAGTCAATGGACTAGTTTCAATGGCTAAACCTAGTAAAATAACCTCTTTGTGTGGGAAAAACTAGAAAACCTTGTCTCTATGAGTAGTCTCATCGGAAAACTCAGTCACATGAGGGGAAAACTGAGTCACTAAGGAATTAGTGTCTGATAGAGGCGGGACTGTTAACATAAATAATCAAGAGAGGGGCCTTAACTCTGGCCCAAAGCCTAAGATCTGGAAAGTATATACTAGAAGGGTTAAGAAGGGATGACGTGGCAGGGGAATAGAGATATAAGTAGTAGCCTTGAGTAGTAGTGGAAGCAGCTAAGAATTCTGTTAGAGTTTGTGGGGTCACTCTTGGTGACTTTGGGAATTGGTGGTTTCTCACCAGTTTGTTATTTTCTGTTTTCATTCTTGCTGTAAGGTGCAAACAGATCTTTTTCCCAGTGAAAGGAATACAATATCTACCTATAGTTATAAACAGTTTTCATTCTAATTCTCTGAATTGCATACCTGTGTCTATCAATTGGTCCGACCTACCGGATCATCGCGTTGGAGAAGACCGTAGATGCCAAGGAAACCAACTCAGCCTAAGATGGGTGATCGAATTGACGCTTTGGAGACTCAGATGGGAAAGGTGACCAGTACTCTCGACGCACTGGTTCAGCAGTTACAACTCCAGGCCACTCAGATGCAACAGCAAGGTTTAATCCTCGCTAGACTGAGCAAGCAGAAGGAGGTGAGTAATGACGGGGGGACGTCGGGTGGTAACTCACCTGTGAGTGAGTCTCGACTCGCCGGGAAGAAGGTGAAGCTTCCTTTATTCGCTGGAGAAGACCCAGTGGCGTGGATCACGCGTGCGGAAATTTACTTTGATGTGCAGATGACGCAGGATGAAATGCGTGTGAAGTTAGCTCGATTGAGCATGGAAGGTTCAACCATTCACTGGTTCAACTTGTTGATGGAGACGGAGGACGAGTTGTCTTGGGAGAAACTGAAAAGGGCGTTAATCGCTCGTTACGGAGGGAGACGATTAGAGAACCCATTCGAAGAGCTGTCGACCTTGAAGCAGAAAGGCAATGTGGAAGAATTTGTGGAAGCTTTTGAGTTGTTGTCGTCACAGGTGGGTAGGCTTCCTGAAGAACAATACCTTGGGTATTTCATTAGTGGACTCAGGCCTCAGATTCGTAGGCGAGTGCGCACACTGAATCCCCAGAACCGAATGGAGATGATGCGTATCGCGAAAGACGTTGAGGACGAACTGAAGGAAGAGGACGATGACGGGGACAGAAACAAGGCGAAGAAAAGTGGTTTCGGACGTTTGGGCCATAACGACTGGGCCGGGCCGTTTCGAAACAGAAACAGTTCTGGAGTAAACCCTAGAGAATCACTAAGTGTATCTAAATCGGGCGGGTCGTACCCGATCCAGAAAACGGGTTCGAGTACCTCGTTCGGAAATTCCTCGAGTTCCTTGCTGTCGACGGCGCGCAAAGGGGAAAGTGACCTCCGTTCTGGTTCGACAGAGCGATGGAAGGGGGTTCGCAGCCTACACCATGACGATATCGCAGAGAGAAGGGCAAAGGGGCTCTGTTTTAGGTGTGGGGGAAAGTATCATCCCACCCTGCATAAGTGTCCTGAGCGTTCCATGCGGTTGTTGATTTTGGGGGAGGATGAGACGATGACGGAGGAAGGGGAGATCGTGGCTCTCGAGGTGGCTGCTGTTGAGGATGTCGAAGAGGGAGAGATTGAATGTAATTCCATGGGCATGCTGGGTTCCATGGGTGAGTACAGAACAATGAAAATTGAAGGGCTGATGGAGAATGTTGGGGTGTTGGTGCTCATTGACAGTGGAGCTAGTCACAATTTCATTTCCCCTAAATTAACCACTGCTTTGGGGCTAAGTGTGATTCCTGTAGCTGCACGGAGCATTAAACTTGGGGATGGCCACAAGGTTCTTTCACAAGGAGTCTGTGCAGGAATTAAAATGAAGCTGGGCAAAATTGAAGTGGTGGTGGATGCTCTGGTATTGGAATTAGGAGGATTGGATGTGGTGTTGGGAGTATCATGGTTGAGCTCCTTGGGAGAGGTGTTAATGGACTGGAAGGCTTTAACTATGCAATTTGTGTTCAATGGGCAGAAGGTGGTACTGCAGGGGCTGGGAGTGAAACAGGAATCTCAGTATTTTCTAAATTCTTTTTTACATGACAAGCCCAACAAAGGAGGATTGGAGGGTTGGTGGCATCCGGAGGGAAAGGGGAAGGTAGTCAAGGAGGTGATGTCAGAAGATGTAAGTCCTATTTTGGATCAATTCCCGGCAGTGTTTCAAGATCACATCCGTTTGTCACCGAACAGAACACAGGTCCATCAAATCATACTTTTGCCGGGGCAAGGACCTATCAATGTGAGGCCTTACAAATACCCTCATCATCAAAAAGAAGAAATTGAAAAGCAAGTGCAGGAGCTCTTGACAGCAGGTGTGATAAGGCCAAGCATGAGTGCTTATTCCAGCCCTGTAATTTTGGTTAAGAAGAAAGATAGCAGCTGGAGAATGTGTGTAGACTATCGAGCTCTCAATAAAGCCACTATTCCAGCTAAGTATCCTATCCCTATAGTTGATGAATTGCTTGATGAGTTGTATGGAGCTTCTTTATTTTCAAAATTAGACCTTAAGTCAGGTTATCACCAGATACGGGTTCATGACGATGATGTCCATAAGACTGCTTTTAGAACCCACAATGGCCACTATGAATATTTGGTCATGCCTTTTGGGTTGATGAACGCTCCAGCAACATTCCAATCTACCATGAACGATATTTTCCGGCCTTATTTGAGGAAGTTTGTTCTGGTGTTTTTTGATGATATTCTAGTCTATAGCAAAGATTTATTAGAGCATCAACAACATCTGAGTCAAGTGCTGTCTGTATTGCAGAATAACTGTTTTGTTGCTAATAAATCGAAATGTAAATTTGGATGCACTGCAATAGATTATTTGGGCCATGTGATTTCTGGGGAGGGCGTGGCAGTGGATCTAGAAAAAATACAATGCATCCTCGGTTGGCCTATTCCAAAGAATGTGAAGGGCGTAAGGGGATTTTTGGGGCTGACTGGATACTATAGGAAATTTGTTCGGAACTATGGGAAAATAGCTAAGCCCCTTACCGAATTAACGAAGAAAGATAATTTCAAATGGGGTTCCGATGCTGCAGAGGCTTTTAACAAACTAAAGCAGATCATGACTTCACCTCCTGTGTTGGCCTTACCAAATTTTTCCTTGCCCTTTGAGGTTGAATCTGATGCAGCTGGTAGGGGAATCGGTGCTGTGTTAATGCAGAATAGACAGCCTGTGGCTTTCTTTAGCAAGGCCTTGTCCGACAGTAATTTGTCCAAATCTGTGTATGAAAAGGAACTCATGGCTCTTGTCCTGTGTATACAGCACTGGCGTCATTATTTGCTGGGTAAACCGTTCACAGTATTCACGGATCACAAGAGCCTCAAACATTTTCTGCAGCAAAGGATAACTTCCCCTGATCAACAGTGTTGGTTGGCGAAGCTGTTGGGTGATGAGTGGATTTTATATGATGTTTTTAGGGTCTTTTTAGTCTTTTTATTTTATTATTTTTGAGTCACATGTAGGTTTTTTATTGTTTTTATGTAGATTTTATATTTATTTTGCATTTTGCATGTAGATTAGATTTTTTGTGTTTTTCTATCTTTATTTTATATTTTTAGGGGTTTTTCTAGTTATTTTATATTTTTAGGAAAAGCTGGTTTAGTTATCATTTTTGTCCAGGGACCAATATGTAAAGTTTCAGAAAGTCAGGGACCAAGTTGTAAAAGTTCAAGAGTGGAGGATTAAAAGTGAAGATTGAGAGAATATGAGGGCTTGAATTGAAGTGCTAACCAAGGGAGGACCAAAGTGAAAAAGAAGAATATGAAGAGTCACTCTCCAATTTAGCACATGGAAAAAATGTTTAAAGAATTGATGAAGGGTTTCAGAATTGATCAAGGCTGGTTAGTGGCTTTTTATGGCCATCAAAACCCACTACCATGAATGAAGAAGGAAGAACAAGCAAGAAGATGAAGAAGCAGCATCCCAACACTCCAGCGTTGGGATCCCAGCGCTCCAGCGCTGGGGTTCTGACTAGATGATGAGTCAGATGGTGACCCAGCGCCCAAGCGTTGGAAAGCCAGCGCTCAAGCGCTGGGCCTCGGACAGAAAGTGGGTTTTTAATGCATCCTAGCGCCCAGGCGTTGGGAAAGCCAGCGCTCAAGCGTTGGAGGCTGGAATTTTACTATAAATAGGGCTCTTTTCTTCACTTGTAAGACACACCTTCATAGAATACAACAAGTATTCTCTCTTTCTCCCTCAAAGATCATTGTTCCTAGGACTTGTGGGAAGCCATACTTGAGCTCCTATCCAGGGTAATTCAATGAATCTTTTAGCCATGCTTGGCTAATTCTTCTTTTAAGTTTTTGGGTTGTTTTAATTTATAATTCATGTTCTAGTTTTCTTTTACATTTCTGAATAATATTTTCTATTCATGTTTATTTCTTTGTTCTTCATTAATCTTTATGCGCAAAAGATTCCATGCTTTCTACTTATTCATAAGGCCATTTGTTAAGTAGTAAGGGAAATAGGAAATAAAAAAGGTTATATGTTTGCATTACTTAAGGCTATAAGGATGTACGTAATCTTGTGTTGGCTCGGATTCCTTCTTCATCTTCTTCTCTAATTAACTAATAACCAATGCTATGGAGTTAGTAATTAGGAAAGGAAGTTCTACATTTCTTAAGGCCATTAGGGTGTAGAAACTTAGGCTATAGCACCATGAATTTGAATTTAAAGTTCAGAAATTTAGTAAGAGTTTTCTAGCATGTTTTATAGATTATGTAAATCAACCCAAGAGCTTAAATTCCTCTCATCTTATTTCTTATCATTTTATGCTATTGTTATATCTTTGTTCTAAACCAACTTCATATTTCTATCTTTTAAATTTCTATGCTTAAGTACTAAATTTTATATCAATAAGAACACCTATCCCTTGGGTTCGATAATCTTTTATATTACGCGATAGTAAATTGTACACTTGCAATTTCATTATCATTGGGTTATCAATTTGAGGTGAAATATAAACCTGGGCCAGAAAATAAAGCTGCAGATGCGTTATCTAGATGTCATGGGGAAACCGAATTAAATCAGTTGGTTTCTTATCCTACATGGCTGGGTGGAAAACTCTTGCTCGATGAAATAGCCTAGGATCCTTATATTTTGAACCTGATTGCTGAGGTCAAACAAGCTGCTAAAGCAGGTTTTGCGATTAAACAGGGCGTGTTATTCTACCATGATAGGCTGGTGATCTCTCCGAATTCCCCGTCCATTCCTCTGTTGCTGGACGAGTTCCACAGCACCCCTACGGGGGGCCATTCTGGATTCCTACGGACTTATAGGAGGCTGGCAGAAAACATTTATTGGGTGGGAATGCAGAAAAGGATTCGGGACTTTGTTCGAGCTTGTGATGTTTGTCAGCGGCAAAAGTATGCAGCAACCACTCCAGGGGGTCTATTGCAGCCTTTGCCTATTCCTAATCAAGTTTGGGAAGATTTGTCCCTGGATTTCATCACCGGATTACCAAAGTCTAAAGGGTATGATGCTGTTTTGGTGGTGGTGGATCGATTGTCTAAATATGGGCATTTTATCTTACTTAAGCATCCTTATACAGCAAAGAGTATTGCAGAATTGTTTATTAAGGATGTTGTTAAGCTGCATGGAATTCCACAATCTATCATTAGTGATAGAGATCCCATTTTCATCAGCCACTTCTGGAGGGAGCTTTTTCGGCTTCAAGGAACTAAGTTGAAAATGAGCTCCGCGTACCATCCTGAAACTGATGGACAGACTGAGGTGCTTAATAGATGCTTGGAGAGTTATTTGAGGTGCTTTGCTTCGGAGCAACCAAAGTCATGGTCTCATTGGATCCCTTGGGCCGAGTTTTGGTATAATTCCACGTATCACATCTCCATCGGCAGAACTCCTTTTGAGGTGGTGTATGGACGGAAAGCTCCTACCCTTCTCCGATTCTTAAGCAATGAAACCAAAGTGGCAGCTGTAGCTGCTGAGTTGAGTGATAGAGATGAGGCATTATCTCAACTCAAACAGCATTTACTTCGGGCCCAACAACAAATGAAGAAGTATGCTGATATGAGTCGAAGAGATGTTAAGTTTGACATTGGAGAATGGGTTTTCTTGAAACTTCGGCCCCATCGACAGCAGTCTGTGATTAAACGAATTCATCAGAAGCTTGCTGCCCGCTTCTATGGACCTTTTCAGATTGTGGAGAAAATAGGGGAGGTGGCTTACAAGCTGCAACTACCTACTGAATCAAAAATTCACCCAATTTTCCATGTGTCTCTTCTTAAGAAGGCTGTGGGTAATTACGCTGTTCAGGGTGTCCTTCCTAAAGATTTGGAAATGCTGGCTGAGGAGGATCATTACCCTGCGCAGGTGCTGGGAACTCGCATCCATGTTCGAGATGGAGTGGCTATTCCCCAAAGTCTGATTCAGTGGAGGCACAAGTCCAGTGATGATGTCACTTGGGAGGACAATGATGTTATGCATGGTCAATTTCCAGACTTCATCCTTGAGGACAAGGATGTTTCACAAGAGGGAGGTGTTGATAGAGGCGGGACTGTTAACATAAATAATCAAGAGAGGGGCCTTAACTCTGGCCCAAAGCCTAAGATCTGGAAAGTATATACTAGAAGGGTTAAGAAGGGATGACGTGACAGGGGAATAGAGATATAAGTAGTAGCCTTGAGTAGTAGTGGAAGCAGCTAAGAATTATGTTAGAGTTTGTGGGGTCACTCTTGGTGACTTTGGGAATTGGTGGTTTCTCACCAGTTTGTTATTTTCTGTTTTCATTCTTGCTGTAAGGTGCAAACAGATCTTTATCCCAGTGAAAGGAATACAATATCTACCTATAGTTATAAACAGTTTTCATTCTAATTCTCTGAAATGCATACCTGTGTCTATCAGTGTCATGAGAAAAATGAGTCACCGGATGGGAAAACCTTAGTCAATGGACTAGTTTTAATGGCAAAACCTAGTAAGATAACCTCTTTGTGTTGGAATAACTCGAAAACCTGGCCACTGTGAGTAGTCTCATGGGAAAACTCAGCCACGGGAGGGCGGAACATAGTCACTAAGGAATTAATACCATGGAAATAATGAGTCAACTAATGGGAAAACCATAGTCACCGAACGAGTTTCCATGGCAAATCCTAGTAAAATATCTGCTTTGTGTGGGGAAAACTAGAAAACCTTGTCACTGTGAGTAGTCTCATCGGAAAACTCAGTCGCGGGAGGGGAAAACTAAGTCACAGAGGAATTCGTGTCAAGGAAAAAACGAGTCACCGGATGGGAAAATTTTACACATCGGACGAGTTTCGATGGAAAATACTTGTAAAATAACCTCTTTGTGTGGGAAAAACTCGAGAACCTCATCACCTTAACTAGTCTCACGGGAAAACTCAGTCACAGGTGGGGGAAAATTAGTCACTAAGGAATTAGTGTCATGGGAAAAATGAGTCACCGGATGGGAAAACCTTAGTTAATGGACTAGTTTCAATGGAAAAACCTAGTAAAATAACCTCTTTATGTCGGAATAACTCGAAAACCTGGCCACTGTGAGTAGTCTCATGGGAAAACTCAGCCACAGGAGGGGGAAACTTGGTCACTAAGGAATTAGTGCCATGGGACTAATAAGTCAACTAATGGGAAAACCTTAGTCACCGAACGAGTTTCCATGGCAAATCCTAGTAAAATGACCTCTTTGTGTGGGAAAAACTAGAAAACCTTTTCACTAAGAGTAGTCTCATCGGAAAACTCAGTCGCATTAGGGGAAAACTTAGTTACAAAGGAATTCGTGTCATGGAAAAAATGAGTCACCGGATGGGAAAATTTTACGCACCGGACTAGTTTCAATGGAAAATACTTGTAAAATAACCTCTTTGTGTGGGAAAAACTCGAGAACCTCATCACCTTGACTAGTCTCACGGGAAAACTCAGTCACGTGAGGGGAAAACTTAGTCACTAAGGAATTAGTGTCATGGGAAAAATGAGTCACCGGATGGGAAACCCTTAGTCAATGGACTAGATTCAATAGAAAAACCTAGTAAAATAACCTCTTTGTGTCGTAATAACTCGAATACCTGGCCACTGTGAGTAGTCTCATGGGAAAACTCAGCCACAGGAGGGAGAAACTTGGTCACTAAGGAATTAGTGCCATGGGACTAATGAATTAACTAATGGGAAAAGCTTAATCACCGAACGAGTTTCCATGGCAAATCCAAGTAAAATAACCTCTTTGTGTGGGAAAAACTAAAAAACATTGTCACTGTGAGTAGTCTCATCGAAAAACTCAGTTGCTGGAGAGGAAAACTTAGTCACAAAGGAATTCGTGTCATGGAAAAAATGAGTCACCGGATGGGAAAATTTTACTCACCGGACGAGTTTCGATGGAAAATACTTGTAAAATAACCTCTTTGTGTGGGGAAAACTCAAGAACCTCATCACCTTGACTAGTCTCACGGGAAGTCACATGAGGGGAAAACTTAGTCACTCAGGAATTAGTGTCATGGGAAAAATGAGTCACCGGATAGGAAAACCTTAGTCAATGGACTAATTTCGATGGCAAAACCTAGTAAAATAACCTATTTGTGATGGTATAACTCGAAAACCTGGCCACTGTGAGTAGTCTCATGGGAAAACTCAGCCTCGGGAGGGGGAAACATAGTCACTAAGGAATTAGTGCCATGGGACTAATGAGTCAACTAATGGGAAAACCATAGTCACCGAACGAGTTTCCATGGCAAATCCTACAAAAATAACCTCTTTGTGTGGGAAAAACTAGAAAATCTAGTCACTCTTAGTAGTCTCATCGGAAAACTCAGTCACAGGAGGGGAAAACTTAGTCACCAAGGAATTCGTGTCATGGAAAAAATGAGTCACCTGACGGGAAAATTTTACTCACCGGACAAGTTTCAATGGAAAATACTTGTAAAATAACCTCTTTGTGTGGCAAAAACTCGAGAACCTCAACACCTTAACTAGTGTCACGGGAAAACTCAGTCACATGAGGGGAAAACTTAGTCACTAAGGAATTAGTATCATGGGAAAAATGAGTCACCGGATGGGAAAACCTTAGTCAATGGACTAGTTTCAATGGCAAAACCTAGTAAAATAACCTCTTTGTGTCGGAATAACTCGAAAACCTGGCCACTGTTAGAAGTCTCATGGGAAAACTCAGCCACAGGAGGGGGAAACTTGGTCACTAAGGAATTAGTGCCATGGGACTAATGGGTCAACTAATGTGAAAACCTTAGTCACCGAACGAGTTTCCATGGCAAATCCTAGTAAAATAACCTCTTTGTGTGGGAAAAACTAGAAAACGTTGTCACTGTGAGTAGTCTCATCGGAAAACTCAGTCGCAGGAGGGGAAAATTTAGTCATAAAGGAATTCGTGTCATGGAAAAAATGAGTCACCGGGTGGGAAAATTTTACTCACCGGACGAGTTTCGATGGAAAATACTTGTAAAATAACCTCTTTCTGTGGGAAAAACTCGAGAACCTCATCACCTTGACTAGTCTCACGGGAAAACTCAGCCACAGGAGGGGAAAAATTAGTCACTAAGGAATTAGTGTCATGGGAAAAATGAGTCACCGGATGGGAAAACCATAGTCAATGGACTATTTTCAATGGCAAAACCTAGTAAAATAACCTCTTTGTGTTGGAATAACTCGAAAACCTGGCCACTGTGAGTAGTCTCTTGGGAAAACTCAGCCACAGGAGGGGGAAACTTAGTCACAAAGGAATTCGTGTCATGGAAAAAAGGAGTCACTGGATGGGAAAATTTTACTCACCGGACGAGTTTCAATGGAAAATACTTGTAAAATAACCTCTTTGTGTGGCAAAAACTCGAGAACCTCAACACCTTGACTAGTGTCACGGGAAAACTCAGTCACATGAGGGGAAAACTTAGTCACTAAGGAATTAGTATCATGGGAAAAATGAGTCACCGGATGGGAAAACCTTAGTCAATGGACAAGTTTCAATGGCAAAACGTTGTAAAATAACCTCTTTGTGTCGGAATAACTCGAAAACCTGGCCACAGTGAGTAGTCTCATGGGAAAACTCAGCCACAGGAGGGGGAAACTTGGTCACTAAGGAATTAGTGCCATGGGACTAATGAGTCAACTAATGGCAAAACCTTAGTCACCGAACGAGTTTCCATGGTAAATCCTAGTAAAATGACCTCTTTGTGTGGGAAAAACTAGAAAACCTTTTCACTAAGAGTAGTCTCATCGGAAAACTCAGTCGCATTAGGGGAAAACTTAGTTACAAAGGAATTCGTGTCATGGAAAAAATGAGTCACCGGATGGGAAAATTTTACGCACCGGACTAGTTTCAATGGAAAATACTTGTAAAATAACCTCTTTGTGTGGGAAAAACTCGAGAACCTCATCACCTTGACTAGTCTCACGGGAAAACTCAGTCACGTGAGGGGAAAACTTAGTCACTAAGGAATTAGTGTCATGGGAAAAATGAGTCACCGGATGGGAAACCCTTAGTCAATGGACTAGATTCAATAGAAAAACCTAGTAAAATAACCTCTTTGTGTCGTAATAACTCGAATACCTGGCCACTGTGAGTAGTCTCATGGGAAAACTCAGCCACAGGAGGGAGAAACTTGGTCACTAAGGAATTAGTGCCATGGGACTAATGAATCAACTAATGGGAAAAGCTTAATCACCGAACGAGTTTCCATGGCAAATCCAAGTAAAATAACCTCTTTGTGTTGGAAAAACTAAAAAACATTGTCACTGTGAGTAGTCTCATCGAAAAACTCAGTTGCTGGAGAGGAAAACTTAGTCATAAAGGAATTCGTGTCATGGAAAAAATGAGTCACCGGATGGGAAAATTTTACTCACCGGACGAGTTTCGATGGAAAATACTTGTAAAATAACCTCTTTGTGTGGGGAAAACTCAAGAACCTCATCACCTTGACTAGTCTCACGGGAAAACTCAGTCACATGAGGGGAAAACTTAGTCACTCAGGAATTAGTGTCATGGGAAAAATGAGTCACCGGATAGGAAAACCTTAGTCAATGGACTAATTTCGATGGCAAAACCTAGTAAAATAACCTATTTGTGATGGAATAACTCGAAAACCTGGCCACTGTGAGTAGTCTCATGGGAAAACTCAGCCTCGGGAGGGGGAAACATAGTCACTAAGGAATTACTGCCATGGGACTAATGAGTCAACTAATGGGAAAACCATAGTCACCGTACGAGTTTCCATGGAAAATCCTAGAAAAATAACCTCTTTGTGTGGGAAAAACTAGAAAACCTAGTCACTCTGAGTAGTCTCATCGGAAAACTCAGTCACAGGAGGGGAAAACTTAGTCACCAAGGAATTCGTGTCATGGAAAAAATGAGTCACCTGACGGGAAAATTTTACTCACCGGACGAGTTTCAATGGAAAATACTTGTAAAATAACCTCTTTGTGTGGCAAAAACTCGAGAACCTCAACACCTTAACTCGTGTCACGGGAAAACTCAGTCAAATGAGGGGAAAACTTAGTCACTAAGGAATTAGTATCATGGGAAAAATGAGTCACCGGATGGGAAAACCTTAGTCAATGGACTAGTTTCAATGGCAAAACCTAGTAAAATAACCTCTTTGTGTCGGAATAACTCGAAAACCTGGCCACTGTTAGAAGTCTCATGGGAAAACTCAGCCACAGGAGGGGGAAACTTGGTCACTAAGGAATTAGTGCCATGGGACTAATGGGTCAACTAATGGGAAAACCTTAGTCACCGTACGAGTTTCCATGGCAAATCCTAGTAAAATAACCTCTTTGTGTGGGAAAAACTAGAAAACGTTGTCACTGTGAGTAGTCTCATCGGAAAACTCAGTCGCAGGAGGGGAAAATTTAGTCATAAAGGAATTCGTGTCATGGAAAAAATGAGTCACCGGGTGGGAAAATTTTACTCAGAGGACGAGTTTCGATTGAAAATACTTGTAAAATAACCTCTTTGTGTGGGAAAAACTCGAGAACCTCATCACCTTGACTAGTCTCACGGGAAAACTCAGTCACATGAGGGGAAAACTTAGTCACTAAAGAATTAGTGTCATGGGAAAAATGAGTCACCGGATGGGAAAACCTTAGTCAGTGGACTAGTTTCAATGGTAAAACCTAGTAAAATAACCTCTTTGTGTTGGAATAACTCGAAAACCTGGCCACAGTGAGTAGTCTCATGGGAAAACTCAGCCACAGGAGGGGGAAACTTAGTCACTAAGGAATTAGTACCATGGGACTAATGAGTCAACTAATGGGAAAACCATAGTCACCGAACGAGTTTCCATGGCAAATCCTAGTAAAATAACCTCTTTGTGTGGGAAAAACTAGAAAACCTAGTCACTGTGAGTAGTCTCATCAGAAAACTCAGGCGCAGGAGGGGAAAACTTAGTCACAAAGGAATTCATGTCATGGAAAAAATGAGTCACCGGGTGGGAAAATTTTACTCACCGGACGAGTTTCGATGGAAAATACTTGTAAAATAACCTCTTTGTGTGGCAAAAACTCGAGAAGCTCAACACCTTGACTAGTGTCACGGGAAAACTCAGTCACATGAGGGGAAAACTTAGTCACTAAGGAATTAGTATCATGGGAAAAATGAGTCACCGGATGGGAAAACCTTAGTCAATGGACAAGTTTCAATGGCAAAACCTTGTAAAATAACCTCTTTGTGTCGGAATAACTTGAAAACCTGGCCACAGTGAGTAGTCTCATGGGAAAACTCAGCCACAGGAGGGGGAAACTTGGTCACTAAGGAATTAGTGCCATGGGACTAATGAGTCAACTAATGGGAAAACCTTAGTCACCGAACGAGTTTCCATGGTAAATCCTAGTAAAATAACCTCTTTGTGTGGGAAAAACTAGAAAACCTTTTCACTAAGAGTAGTCTCATCGGAAAACTCAGTCGCATTAGGGGAAAACTTAGTTACAAAGGAATTCGTGTCATGGAAAAAATGAGTCACCGGATGGGAAAATTTTACGCACCGGACTAGTTTCTATGGAAAATACTTGTAAAATAACCTCTTTGTGTCGGAATAACTCGAAAACCTGGCCACTGTGAGTAGTCTCATGGGAAAACTCAGCCACAGGAGGGGGAAACTTGGTCACTAAGGAATTAGTGCCATGGGACTAATGAGACAACTAATGGGAAAAGCTTAGTCACCGAACGAGTTTCCATGGCAAATCCTAGTGAAATGACCTCTTTGTGTGGGAAAAACTAGAAAACATTGTCACTGTGAGTATCATCGAAAAACTCAGTTGCAGGAGAGGAAAACTTAGTCACAAAGGAATTCATGTCATGGAAAAAATGAGTCACCGGATGGGAAAATTTTACGCACCGGACTAGTTTTGATGGAAAATACTTGTAAAATAACCTCTTTGTGTGGGAAAAACTCGAGAACCTCATCACCTTAACTAGTCTCACGGGAAAACTCAGTCACATGAGGGGAAAACTTAGTCACTAAAGAATTAGTCACATGGGAAAAATGAGTCACCGGATGGGAAAACCTTAGTCAATGGACTAATTTCAATGGCAAAACCTTGTAAAATAACCTCTTTGTGTTGGAATAACTCGAAAACCTAGCCACTGTGAGTACTCTCATGGGAAAACAGCCACAGGAGGGGGAAACTTAGTCACTAAGGAATTAATGCCTTGGGACTTATGAGTCAACTAATGGGAAAACCTTTGTCACCGAACGAGTTTCCGTGGCAAATCCTAGATAAATAACCTCTTTGTGTGGGAAAAACTAGAAAACCTAGTCACTCTGAGTAGTCTCATCGGAAAACTCAGTCACAGGAGGGGAAAACTTAGTCACCAAGGAATTCGTGCATGGAAAAAATGAGTCACCGGACGAGTTTCAATGGAAAATACTTGTAAAATAACCTCTTTGTGTGGCAAAAACTCGAGAACCTCAACACCTTAACTAGTGTCACGGGAAAACTCAGTCACATGAGGGGGAAACTTAGTCACTAAGGAATTAGTATCATGGGAAAAATGAGTCACCGGATGGGAAAACATTAGTCAATGGACTAGTTTCAATGGCTAAAACCTAGTAAAATAACCTCTTTGTGTTGGAGTAACTCAAAAACCTAGCCACTGTAAGTAGTCTCATGGGAAAACTCAGCCACAGGAGGGGGAAACTTAATCACTAAGGAATTAGTGCCATGGGACTAATGAGTCAACTAATGGGAAAACCTTAGTCACCGAACGAGTTTCCATGGCAAATCCTAGTAAAATAACCTCTTTGTGTGGGAAAAACTAGAAAACCTTGTCACTGTGAGTAGTCTCATCGGAAAACTCAGTCGCAGGAGGGGAAGACTTGGTCATAAAGGAATTCGTGTCATGGAAAAAATGAGTTACCGGATAGGAACATTTTACTCACCGGACCAGTTAAAATGGAAAATACTTGTAAAATAACCTCTTTGTGTGGGAAAAACTCGAGAACAAAATCACCTCGACTACTCTCACGGGAAAACTCAGTCTCACGAGGGGAAAACTTAGTCACTAAGGAATTTGGGTCATGGGAAAAATGAGTCACCGGATGGGACAACCTTAGTCAATGGACTAGTTTCAATGGCAAAACCTAGTAAAATAACCTATTTGTGTCGGAATAACTCGAAAACCTGGCCACTAAGAGTAGTCTCATGGGAAAACTCAGCCACAGGAGGGGGAAACTTTGTCACTAAGGAATTAGTGCCATGGGGCTAATGAGTCAACTAATGGGAAAACCTTAGTCACCAAACGAGTTTCCATGGCAAATCCTAGTAAAATAACCTCTTTGTGTGGGAAAAACTAGAAAACCTTTTCACTAAGAGTAGTCTCATCGGAAAACTCAGTCGCATTAGGGGAAAACTTAGTTACAAAGGAATTCGTGTCATGGAAAAAATGAGTCACCGGATGGGAAAATTTTACGCACCGGACTAGTTTCAATGGAAAATACTTGTAAAATAACCTCTTTGTGTCGGAATAACTCAAAAACCTGGCCACAGTGAGTAGTCTCATGGGAAAACTCAGCCATAGGAGGGGGAAACTTGGTCACTAAGGAATTAGTGCCATGGGACTAATGAGTCAACTAATGGGAAAAGCTTAGTCACCGAACGAGTTTCCATGGCAAATCCTAGTAAAATAACCTCTTTGTGTTCGAAAAACTAGAAAACATTGTCACTGTGAGTAGTCTCATCGAAAAACTCAGTTGCAGGAGAGGAAAACTTAGTTACAAAGGAATTCGTGTCATGGAAAAAATGAGTCACCGGATGGGAAAATTTTACGCACCGGAGTAGTTTCGATGGAAAATACTTGTAAAATAATCTCTTTGTGTGGGAAAAACTCGAGAACATCATCACCTTGACTAGTCTCACGGGAAAACTCAGTCACACGAGGGGAAAACTCAGTCACACGAGGGGAAAACTTAGTCACTAAGGAAATAGTGTCATGGGAAAAATGAGTCCCCGGATAGGAAAACCTTAGTCAATGGACTAGTTTCATTGTCAAAACCTAGTAAAATAACCTCTTTGTGTTGGAATAACTCGAAAACCTAGCCACTGTGAGTAGTCTCATGGGAAAACTCAGGCATGGGAGGGGGAAACTTAGTCACTAAGGAATTAGTGCCATGGGACTAATGAGTCAACCAATTGGAAAACCTTAGTGACCGAACCAGATTCCATGGCAAATCCTAGTAAAATAACCTCTTTGTGTGGGAAAAACTAGAAATCCTTCTCACTTTGAGTAGTCTCATCGAAAAACTCAGTCGCAGGAGGGGAAGACTTAGTCACAAAGGAATTCGTGTCATGGAAAAAATGAGTCACCGGATAGGAACATTTTACTCACCAGACGAGTTAAAATGGAAAATACTTGTAAAATAACCTCTTTGTGTGGGAAAAACTCGAGAACCTCATCACCTTGACTACTCTCACGGGAAAAGTCAGTCTCACGAGGGGAAAACTTAGTCACTAAGGAATTAGTGTCATGGGAAAAATGAGTCACCGGATGGGAAAACCTTAGTCAATGGACTAGTTTCAATGGCAAAACCTTGTAAAATAACCTCTTTGTGTTGGAATAACTCGAAAACCTAGCCACTGTGAGTACTCTCATGGGAAAACAGCCACAGGAGGGGGAAACTTAGTCACTAAGGAATTAATGCCTTGGGACTTATGAGTCAACTAATACGAAAACCTTTGTCACCGAACGAGTTTCCGTGGCAAATCCTAGTAAAATAACCTCTTTGTGCGAGTAAAACTAGAAAACCTTGTTACCGTGAGTAGTCTCATCAGAAAACTCAGTCGCAGGAGGGGAAAACTTAGACACCAAGGAATTCGTGTCGTGGAAAAAATGAGTCACCGGATGGGAAACTTTTACTCATCGGACGAGTTTCAATGGAAAATACTTGTAAAATAATCTCTTTGTTTGGGAAAAACTCGAGAACCTCATCACCTTGACTAGTCTCACGGGAAAACTCAGTCACACGAGGGGAAAACTTAGTCACTAAGGAATTAGTGTCATGGGAAAAATGAGTCACCGGATAGGAAAACCTTAGTCAATGAACTAGTTTCAATGGCAAAAACCTAGTAAAATAACCTCTTTGTGTTGGAGTAACTCAAAAACCTAGCCACTGTAAGTAGTCTCATGGGAAAACTCAGCCACAGGAGGGGGAAACTTAATCGCTAAGGAATTAGTGCCATGGGACTAATGAGTCAACTAATGGGAAAACCTTAGTCACCGAATGAGTTTCCACGGCAAATCCTAGTAAAATAACCTCTTTGTGTGGGAAAAACTAGAAAACCTTGTCACTGTGAGTAGTCTCATCGGAAAACTCAGTTGCAGGAGAGGAAAACTTAGTTACAAAGGAATTCGTGTCATGGAAAAAATGAGTCACCGGATGGGAAAATTTTACGCACCGGAGTAGTTTCGATGGAAAATACTTGTAAAATAATCTCTTTGTGTGGGAAAAACTCGAGAACATCATCACCTTGACTAGTCTCACGGGAAAACTCAGTCACACGAGGGGAAAACTTAGTCACTAAGGAATTAGTGTCATGGGAAAAATGAGTCACCGGATAGGAAAACCTTAGTCAATGGACTAGTTTCATTGTCAAAACCTAGTAAAATAACCTCTTTGTGTTGGAATAACTCGAAAACCTAGCCACTGTGAGTAGTCTCATGGGAAAACTCAGGCATGGGAGGGGGAAACTTAGTCACTAAGGAATTAGTGCCATGGGACTAATGAGTCAACTAATGGGAAGTCCTTAGTCGCCGAACCAGATTCCATGGCAAATCCTAGTAAAATAACCTCTTTGTGTGGGAAAAACTAGAAATCCTTCTCACTTTGAGTAGTCTCATCGAGAAACTCAGTCGCAGGAGGGGAATACTTAGTCACAAAGGAATTCGTGTCATGGAAAAAATGAGTCACCGGATAGGAACATTTTACTCACCAGACGAGTTAAAATGGAAAATACTTGTAAAATAACCTCTTTGTGTGGGAAAAACTCGAGAACCTCATCACCTTGACTACTCTCACGGGAAAACTCAGTCTCACGAGGGGAAAACTTAGTCACTAAGGAATTAGTGTCATGGGAAAAATGAGTCACCGGATGGGAAAACCTTAGTCAATGGACTAGTTTCAATGGCAAAACCTTGTAAAATAACCTCTTTGTGTTGGAATAACTCGAAAACCTAGCCACTGTGAGTACTCTCATCGGAAAACTGTGTCGCAGGAGGGGAAAACTTAGTCACAAAGGAATTCGTGTCGTGGAAAAAATGAATCACGGGATGGGAAAATTTTACTAACCGGACGAGTTTCAATGGAAAATACTTGTAAAATAACATTTTTGTGTGGGAAAAACTCGAGAACCTCATTACCTTGGCTAGTCTCACGGGAAAACTCAGTCACACGAGGGGAAAACTTAGTCTCTAAGGAATTAGTGTCATGGGAAAAATGAGTCACCGGATGGGAAAACCTTAGTCAATGGCTAGTTTCAATGGCAAAACCTAGTAAAATAACCTCTTTGTGTTGGAATAACTCGAAAAACTAGCCAATGTGAGTAGTCTCATGGGAAAACTCAGCCACTGGAGGGGGAAACTTAGTCACTAAGGAATTAGTGCCATGGGACTAATGAGTCAACTAATGGGAAAAACTTAGTCACCGAACGAGTTTCCACGGCAAATCCTAGTAAAATAACCTCTTTGTGTGGGAAAAACTAGAAAACCTTGTCACTATGAGTAGTCTTATCGGAAAACTCAGTCGCAGGAGGGGAAAACTTAGTCACAAAGGAATTCGTTTTATGGAAAAAATGAGTCACCGGATGGGACAATTTTACTCACCGGACGAGTTTCAATGGAAGATACTTGTAAAATAACCTCTTTGTGTGGGAAAAACTCGAGAACCTCATCACCTTGACTAGTCTCACGGGAAAACTCAGTCACATGAGGGGAAAACTTAGTCACTAAGGAATTTGTGTCATGGGAAAAATAAGTCACCGGATGGGAAAACCTTAGTCAATGGACTGGTTTCAATGGCAAAACCTAGTAAAATAACCTCTACGTGTTGGAATAACTCGAAAACCTGGCCATTGTGAGTAGTCTCATGGGAAAACTCAGCCACAGGAGGGGGAAACTTAGTCACTAAGGAATTAGTGCCATGGGACTAATGAGTCAACTAATGGGAAAACCTTAGTCACCGAACGAGTTTCCATGGCAAATCCTAGTAAAATAACCTCTTTGTGTGGGAAAAACTAGAAAACCTTGTCACTGTGAGTAGTCTCATCGGAAAACTCAATCGCAGGAGGGGAAAACTTAGTCACAAAGGAATTCGTGTCATGGAAAAAATGAGTCACCGGATGGGAAAAGTTTACTCACCGGACGAGTTTCAATGGAAAATACTAGTAAAATAACCTCTTTGTGTGGGAAAAACTCGAGAACCTCATCACCTTGACTAGTCTCACGGGGAAACTCAGTCACATGAGGGGAAAACTTAGTCACTAAGGAATTAGTGTCATGGGAAAAATGAGTCACTGGATGGCAAAACCTTATTCAATGGACTAGTTTCAATTGCAAAACCTAGAAAAATAACCTCTTTGTGTTAGAATAACTCGAAAACCTGGCCACTGTGAATAGGCTCATGGGAAAACTCAGCCACAGGAGGGGGAAACTTAGTCACTAAGGAATTAGTGCCATGGGACTAATGAGTCAACTAATGGGAAAACCTTAGTCACCGAACGAGTTTCCATGGCAAACACTAGTAAAATAACCTCTTTGTGTGGGAAAAACTAGAAAACCTTGTCACTGTGAGTAGTCTCATCGTAAAACTCAGTCGCGGGAGGGGAAAACTAAGTCACAAAGGAATTCGTGTCATGGAAAAAATTATTCACCGGATGGGAAAAGTTTACTCACCGGACGAGTTTCCATGGAAAATACTAGTAAAATAACCTCTTTGTGTGGGAAAAACTCGAGAACCTCATCACCTTGACTAGTCTCACGGGGAAACTCAGTCACATGAGGGGAAAACTTAGTCATTAAGGAATTAGTGTCATGGGAAAAATGAGTCACTGGATGGGAAAACCTTTTTCAATGGACTAGTTTCAATGGCAAAACCTAGAAAAATAACCTCTTTGTGTTAGAATAACTCGAAAACCTGGCCACTGTGAGTAGGCTCATGGGAAAAATCAGCCACAGGAGGGGGAAACTTAGTCACTAAGGAATTAGTGCCATGGGACTAATGAGTCAACTAATGGGAAAACCTTAGTCACCGAACGAGTTTCCATGGCAAATCCTAGTAAAGTAACATCTTTGTGTCGGAAAAACTAGAAAACCTTGTCACTGTGAGTAGTCACATCAGAAAACTCAAACGCGGGACGGGAAAACTTAGTCACAAAGGAATTCGTGTCATGGAAAAAGTGAGTCACCGGATGGGAAAATTTTTACTCGCCGGACGAGTTTCAATGGAAAATACTTGTAAAATAACCTCTTTGTGTGGGAAAAACTCGAGAACCTCATCACCTTGACTAGTCTCACGGGAAAACTCAGTCACATGAGGGGAAAACTTAGTCACTAAGGAATTTGTGTCATGGGAAAACCTTAGTCAATGGACTAGTTTCAATGGCAAAACCAAGTAAAATAACCTCTTTGTGTTGGAATAACTGGAAAACCTAGCCACTGTGAGTAGTCTCAAGGGAAAACTCAGCCACAGGAGGGGGAAACTTAGTCACTAAGTAATTAGTGCCATGGGACTAATGAGTCAACTAATGGGAAAAGCTTAGTCACCGAACAAGTTTCCCTGGCAAATCCTAGTAAAATAACCTCTTTGTGTGGGAAAAACTAGAAAACCTTATCACTGTGAGTAGTCTCATCGGAAAACTCACTCGAAGGAGGGGAAAACTTGGTCACAAAGGAATTCGTGTCATGGAAAAAATGAGTCACCGGATGCGAAAATTTAACTCACCGGATGAGTTTCAATGGAAAATACTTGTAAAATAACCTCTTTGTGTGGGAAAAACTCGAGAACCTCATCACCTTGACTAGTCTCAAGGGAAAACTCAGTCAAATGAGGGGAAAACTTAGTCACTAAGGAATTAGTGTCATTGGAAAAATGAGTCACCGGATGGGAAAACCTTAGTCAATGGACTAGTTTCAATGGCAAAACCAAGTAAAATAACCTCTTTGTGTTGGAATAACTCGAAAACCTGGCCACTGTGAGTAGTCTCGTGGGAAAACTCAGCCAGAGGAGGGTGAAACTTAGTCACTAAGGAATTAGTTCCATGGGAATAATGAGTCAACTAATGGGAAAACCTTAGTCACCGAACGAGTTTCCATGACAAATACTTGTAAAATAACCTCTTTGTGAGGGAAAACTAGAAAACCTTGTCACTGTGAGAAGTCTCATCGGAAAACTCAGTCGCGGGAGGGGAAAACTTAGTCACAAAGGAATTCGTGTCATGGAAAAAATAAGTCACCGGATGGGAAAATTTTACTCACCGGATGAGTTTCAATGGAAAATACTTGTAAAATAACCTCTTTGTGTGGGAATAACTCGAGAACCTCATCACCTTGACTAGTCATGTGTAAACTCAATCACATGAGGGGAAAACTTAGTCACTAAGGATTTAGTGTCATGGGAAAAATGAGTGACCGGATGGGAAACCTTAGTCAATGGACTAGTTTCAATGGCAAAACCTAGAAAAATAACCTCTTTGTGTTGGAATAACTCGAAAACCTGGCCACTGTGAGTAGTCTCATGGGAAAACTGAGCCACAGGAGGGTGAAACTTAGTCACTAAGGAATTAGTGCCATGAGACTAATGAGTTAACTAATGGGAAAACCTTAATCACCAACGAGTTTCCATGGCAAATCCTAGTAAAGTAACATCTTTGTGTCGGAGAAACTAGAAAACCTTGTCACTGTGAGTAGTCACATCAGAAAACTCAGTCGCGGGAGGGGAAAACTTAGTCACAAAGGAATTCGTGTTATGGAAAAAATGAGTCACCGGATGGGAAAAAATTACTCACTGGACGAGTTTCAATGGAAAATACTTGTAAAATAACCTCTTTATATGGGAAAAACTCGAGAACCTCATCACCTTGACTAGTCTCACGGGAAAACTCAGTCACATGAGGGGAAAACTAAGTAACTACGGAATTAGTGTCATGGGAAAACCTTAGTCAATGGACTAGTTTCAATGGCAAAACCAAGTAAAATAACCTATTTGTGTAGGAATAAATCGAAAACCTGGCCACTGTGAGTAGTCTCATGGGAAAACTCAGCCACAGGAGGGGGAGACTTAGTCACTAAGTAATTAGTGCCATGGGACTAATGAGTCAACTAATGGGAAAACCTTAGTCACCGAACGTGTTTCCATGGCAAATCCAAGTAAAGAAACATCTTTGTGTGGGAAAAACTAGAAAACCTTTTCACTGTGAGTAGTCTCATCAGAAAACTCACTCGAAGGAGGGGAAAACTTGGTCACAAAGGAATTCGTGTCATGGAAAAAATGAGTCACCGGATGCGAAAATTTAACTCACCGGATGAGTTTCAATGGAAAATACTTGTAAAATAACCTCTTTGTGTGGGAAAAACTCGAGAACCTCATCACCTTGACTAGTCTCAAGGGAAAACTCAGTCACATGAGGGGAAAACTTAGTCACTAAGGAATTAGTGTCATTGGAAAAATGAGTCACCGGATGGGAAAACCTTAGTCAATGGACTAGTTTCAATGGCAAAACCAAGTAAAATAACCTCTTTGTGTTGGAATAACTCGAAAACCTGGCCACTGTGAGTAGCCTCATGGGAAAACTCAGCCACAGGAGGGGGAAACTTAGTCACTAAGGAATTAGTGCCATGGGACTAATGAGTCAACTAATGGGAAAACCTTAGTAACCGAACGAGTTTCCATGGCAAATCGTAATAAAGTAACGTCTTTGTGTGGGAAAAACTGGAAAACCTTGTCACTGTTAGTATTCTCATCGGAAAACTCAGTCGCGGGAGGGGAAAACTTATTCATAAAGGAATTCGTGTCATGGAAAAAATGAGTCACCGGATGGGAAAATTTTACTCACCGGACGAGTTTGAATGGAAAATACTTGTAAAATAACCTCTTTGTGTGGGAAAAACTCAAGAACCTTATCACCTTGAGTAGTCTCACGGGAATACTCAGTCACGTGAGGGGAAAACTTAGTCACTAAGGAATTAGTGTCATGGGAAAAATGAGTCATCGGATGGGAAAACCTTAGTCAATGGACTAGTTTCAATGGCAAAACCTTGTAAAATAACATCTTTTTGTTGGAATAACTCGAAAACCTGGCCATTGTGAGTAGACTCATGGGAAAACCCAGCTAGAGGAGGGGGAAACTTAGTCACTAAGGAATTAGTGTCATGGGACTAATGAGTCAACTAATGGGAAAACCTTAGTCACCGAACGAGTTTCCATGGCAAATCCTAGTAAAATAACCTCTTTGTCTAGGAAAAACTAGAAAACTTTGTCACTGTAAGTAGTCTCATTGGAAAACTCAGTCGCAGGAGGGGAAAACTTAGTCACAAAGGAATTCGTTTTATGGAAAAAATGAGTCACCGGATGGGAAAATTTTACTCACCAGACGAGTTTCAATGGAAAATACTTGTAAAATAACCTCTTTTTGTGGGAAAAACTCGAGAAGCTCATCACCTTGACTAGTCTCACGGGAAAACTCAGTCACGTGAGCGGAAAACTTAGTCACTAAGGAATTAGTGTCATGGGAAAAATGAGTCACCGGATGGGAAAACCTTAGTCAATGGACTAGTTTCAATGGCAAATCCTAGAAAAATAACCTCTTTGAGTTGGAATAACTCCAAAACCTGGCCATTGTGAGTAGTCTCATGGGAAAACCCAGCTAGAGGAGGGGGAAACTTAGTCACTAAGGAATTAGTGTCATGGGACTAATGAGTCAACTAATGGGAAAACCTTAGTCACCGAACGAGTTTCCATGGCAAATCCTAGTAAAATAACCTCTTTGTCAAAGTTTTCTAGTTTTTCCTAGACAAAGAGGTTATTTTACTAGGATTTGCTATGGAAACTCGTTCGGTGACTAAGGTTTTCCCATTAGTTGACTCATTAGTCCCATGGCACTAATTCCTTAGTGACTAAGTTTCACCCTCCTCTGGCTGAGTTTTCCCATGAGACTACTCACAGTGGCCAGGTTTTGGAGTTATTCTAACACAAAGAGGTTATTTTACTAGGATTTGCCATTGAAACTAATCCATTGACTAAGGTTTTCCCATCCGGTGACTCATTTTTCCCATGACACTAATTCCTTAGTGACTAAGTTTTCCGCTCACGTGACTGGGTTTTCCCGTGAGAGTAGTCAAGGTGATGAGCTTCTTGAGTTTTTCCCACACAAAGAGGTTATTTTACAAGTATTTTCCATTGAAACTCGTCTGGTGAGTAAAATTTTCCCATCCGGTGACTCATTTTTTCCATAAAATGAATTCATTTGTGACTAAGTTTTCCCCTCCTGCGACTGAGTTTTCCGATGAGACTACTTACAGTGAAAAAGTTTTCTAGTTTTTCCTAGACAAAGAGGTTATTTTACTAGGATTTGCTATGGAAACTCGTTCGGTGACTAAGGTTTTCCCATTAGTTGACTCATTAGTCCCATGACACTAATTCCTTAGTGACTAAGTTTCCCCCTCCTCTGGCTGAGTTTTCCCATGAGACTACTCACAATGGCCAGGTTTTCGAGTTATTCCAACAAAAAGAGGTTATTTTACTAGGTTTTGCCATTGAAACTAGTCCATTGACTAAGGTTTTCCCATCCGGTGACTCATTTTTCCCATGACACTAATTCCTTAGTGACTAAGTTTTCCCCTCACGTGACTGAGTTTTCCCGTGAGACTAGTCAAGGTGATGAGGTTCTCGAGTTTTTCCCACATAAAGAGGTTATTTTACAAGTATTTTCCATTGAAACTCGTCCGGTGAGTAATATTTTCCCATCCGGTGACTCATTTTTTCCATGACACGAATTCATTTATGACTAAGTTTTCCCCTCCCGCGACTGAGTTTTCCGATGAGACTACTAACAGTGACAAAGATTTCTAGTTTTTCCCACACAAAGACGTTACTTTACTAGGATTTGTCATGGAAACTCGTTCGGTGACTAAGGTTTTCCCATTAGTTGACTAATTAGTCCCATGGCACTAATTCCTTAGTGACTAAGTTTCCCCCTCCTGTGGCTTAGTTTTCCCATGAGGCTACTCACAGTGGCCAGGTATTCGAATTATTCCAACACAAAGAGGTTATTTTACTAGGTTTTGCCATTGAAACTAGTCCATTGACTAAGGTTTTCCCATCCGGTGACTCATTTTTCCCATGACACTAATTCCTTAGTGACTAAATTTTCCCCTCACGTGACTGAGTTTTCCCGTGAGACTAGTCAAGGTGATGAGGTTCTCGAGTTTTTCCCACACAAAGAGGTTATTTTACAAGTATTTTCCATTGAAACTCGTCCGGTGAGTAAAATTTTCTCATCCGGTGACTCATTTTTTCCATGACACGAATTTATTTATGACTAAGTTTTCCCCTCCCGCGAATGAGTTTTCCGATGAGACTACTCACAGTGACAAGGTTTTCTAGTTTTTCCCACACAAAGACGTTATTTTACTAGGATTTGCCGTGGAAACTCGTTCGGTGACTAAGGTTTTCCCATTAGTTGACTCATTAGTCCCATGGCACTGATTCCCTAGTGACTAAGTTTCCCCCTCCTGTGGTTGAGTTTTCCCATGAGACTACTCACAGTGGCAAGGTTTTCGAGTTATTCCAACACAAAGAGGTTATTTTACTAGGTTTTGCCATTGTAACTAGTCCATTGACTAAGGTTTTCCCATCCGGTGACTCATTTTTCCCATGACACTAATTCCTTAGTGACTAAGTTTTCCCCTCATGTAACTGAGTTTTCCCGTGAGACTAGTGAAGGTGGTGAGGTTCTCGAGTTTTTCCCACACAAAGAGGTTATTTTACAAGTTTTTTCCATTAAAACTCGTCCGGTGAGTAAAATTTTCCCATACGGTGACTCAGTTTTTCCATGACACGAATTCCTTTGTGACTAAGTTTTCCACTCCAGCGACTGAGTTTTCCGATGAGACTACTCACAGTGACGAGGTTTTCTAGTTTTTCCCACACAAAGAGGTTATTTTACTAGGATTTGCTGTGGAAACTCGTTCGGTGACTAAGGTTTTCCCATTAGTTGACTCATTAGTCCCATGGCACTAATTCCTTAGTGACTAAGTTTCCCCCTCCCGTGGCTGAGTTTTCCCATGAGACTACTTACAGTGGCCCGGTTTTGGAGTTATTCCAACACAAAGAGGTTATTTTACTAGGTTATGCCATTGAAACTAGTCCATTGACTAAGGTTTTCCCATCTGGTGACTCATTTTTCCCATGACACTAATTCCTTAGTGACTAAATTTTCCCCTCACGTGACTGAGTTTTCCCGTGAGACTAGTCAAGGTGATGAGGTTCTCGAGTTTTTCCCACACAAAGAGGTTATTTTTCAAGTATTTTCCATTGAAACTCGTCCGGTGAGTAAAAGTTTCCCATACGGTGACTCAGTTTTTCCGTGACACGAATTCCTTTATGACTAAGTTTTCCACTCCAGCGACTGAGTTTTCCGATGAGACTACTCATTGTGACAAGGTTTTCTAGTTTTTCCCACACAAAGAGGTTATTTTACTAGGATTTGCCGTGGAAACTCGTTCGGTGACTAAGGTTTTCCCATTAGTTGACTAATTAGTCCCATGGCACTAATTCCTTAGTGACTAAGTTTCCCTCTCCTGTGGCTGAGTTTTCCCATGAGGCTACTCACAGTGGCCAGGTATTTGAGTTATTCCAACACAAAGAGGTTATTTTACTAGGTTTTGCCATTGAAACTAGTCCATTGACTACGGTTTTGCCATCCGGTGACTCATTTTTCCCATGACACTAATTCCTTAGTGACTAAGTTTTCCCCTCACGTGACTGAGTTTTCCCGTGAGACTTGTGAAGGTGGTGAGGTTCTCGAGTTTTTCCCTCACAAAGACGTTATTTTACAAGTATTTTCCATTGAAACTCGTCCGGTGAGTAAAATTTTCCCATACGGTGACTCAGTTTTTCCATGACACGAATTCCTTTGTGACTAAGTTTTCCACTCCAGCGACTGAGTTTTCTGATGAGACTACTCACAGTGACAAGGTTTTCTAGTTTTTCCCACACAAAGAGGTTATTTTACTAGGATTTGCCGTGGAAACTCGTTCGGTGACTAAGGTTTTTGTTCTCGAATTGAGAGAGCATAGAGAGAATAAGTGTTATTAGAATAAGAGATTTCAGGTCCCTTTTACATGAGTCTCCCTTGGCTATTTATAGGGAGGAAGGCCATAAATTATATTTAATTCAGACTAAGCCTATGGGCCTCAAAGATTAGGCCCAATCTCCTATGTATTACAAATAAGCCCCTGGGTCGCCATTCTGGGCCGCCCTTTACTAATGTTGGTCGCCCTCTTACTGTCGTGGGGCGCTCGCCCTGTCCACAAGCCCACAAGACACGAGCTTGAAGTCTGAAAGTGAAGTGTCTTCAACTAGTCTTCATGGCCCGCCACCGGGGGGGGCAGTCGCCCGGTCCACAAGCCCACAAGACACCAAGTCTGAGGCACGAAGATGAAGTGTGTCTTCAAAGAGTACTCGCCATGTAATTCCATCCGACGCTTCCTTTGGGCGGTCATCCCTATAGAACGTGCCTCGTTAAAACCTTCCTAGGAAAAACCCTGTGGGATAAAAACCTAGTGAAGGAAAAAGAGTACAGCATTCTATAGAGAAATTAGTCGCCTAAGGCCTGGGCGCGGAGAGTAAATATGTCGCCAATCCTAGCATGAAAATGAAAGTGAATGTGACGCTGGGTGGGGTCGACATGCCTAGTGTGGAATGAAGTGAGTCGCTCGCCCTATAGGAGTTGTCGTCAGCCCATAAGTCTAACTGAGCCTCGGAAGTATGAAACAGCTCGCCATACTGCAACTTGATCGCCAATCTTGAAAGTGTAAGTACAATGGAGGATCACTCTCCAGGTTGGGCTGGGGTTACTCGCCCAGCTGTACCTCATGCTTTCCTCATCCTGTTACCTGTTTTCTATATTTCTCACCTGCAAACACAGTCATTAGTTCTTCAAGTCGCTACTGGACCATTTTGAAAGAAATAATTTTCTAGGTCGCCACAGAGGCATTTTTCTGAAAGAAATAACTTTTGGGTCGCCACTAGACCATTTTGAAAGAAATAATTTTTGAAGTCGCCACAGGGGCATTATTCTGAAAGAAATAACTTTTGGGTCGCCACTGGACCATTTTGAAATAATTTTTTGCCTCGGATCATTGTTTTGAAGAAACCAAGTTTGATGGCGTCTCTGGGCCATTATCTTGAAAGAAATAAAGTTTAAGGGCGCCTCTAGGCCACTATTTTGAATGAAGATTGAGGGCGCGTCTAGGCCACTGTTTTGAAAGAAATAAAGTTTGAAATCGCCACTGGGGCATTGTTTTGAAAGAAATAATTTTGAGGGCGCTTCTGTAGGCCATTGTTTTCAAAGAAATAAAGTTTGAGGGCGCTTCTAGGCCATGGTAAAAGTGATACTGTAGGCCGCCATTGGACCTTTGTTGCACGCATGGTTTCCGCTCGCGTAACGAGTCGTACTCGCATGGCTCTTCTAACGAGGCTTGGGGGTGCTCGGTCTTACGCAGCTAGGGCGACCAGAGGCTAGAAATTTTATGAGTCACGTGATGACCCGCACGCCCTGTGTTTGTGCTAGTTGTCTGTTATGAGGCTTTGGCCCGCTCAAGGCGGGGCTTTCGCTCGACCTTATTCCGGTGAGACTTTGGCTTGATTTAATTCGATCAAGGCTTTTGCTCGCATGGCGAGGCTTCTGCTCAGTGAGACTTTTGCTCAGATCCCAGTGGCCGCTGGGGTTGCCCGAGGCTTGGCTTAATAGACGTGCTCGATCTTCTTCGATCAAGGCTGGGCTTTCTTCGCCGTATCGCACAAGGGTCGCGCCCCACCGTTCCAAGAGAGCCACCGTTCACGCACCGCGCCTTCCCTCCTGGAAAACGGGACAATGCGCCAGGCTAGAGAGTACAATTTCCCCCTTGGCATCTTGGAAGCGGCAAAGAAATATATTTTGTCACTACTGGACCACGTAATCTGTGAATGTAATTTAGACCCTCTATGGACCTTGGGATTTAGACCGCCACTGGGCCTTGGTATTTAGACCACTACTGGGCCTTGAGATTTAGACCATTTTATGGCCTTGGGATTTAGACCATTTTATGGCCTTGGGATTTAGACCGCCACTGGGCCTCGGTTGTCAAGCGTGCTTATTCGGGCGATCCCATATTAGCGTCAATTTGCATTGTATTGACATATGGGGCGGCCAAATTTTGTTACAAGGGTCGCCTCATCAGACTTTGCCCGCGGGAGTCCTTAAGACTATTAGGAAAGTCCTCCATGCCCTTGTTTTGTACCTGCAAGAGTAAAGTTTTGGGTTTTGGCTGGGCCATCTTAAGGCCCAATTATTGACCTTTTCATAGGCTGAATTTATTATCTTTATTCTCCATGGGGAGAATCCTTCGCGCCCTTGCTTTGTACTACCTTTCCTGTAATAATGCTTTATATTCAAAGCGTTCCTTAGAATCCTTCTAACTGATAATTTCTCCAGGCGCCTTGGCCCAGAAATTGCGTGTATTTCTTATCTCCACCGTGCCTGAAAGAAACATAAAACAGGACCGCCCAAAAACAACAAGAAAAGTTGCATACAAATTCCACGGCAGCCTCCATTAGATCACCCTTCCACCCATACTCAAACGCCCTCATCTCCTAAACAAAAACTTCATTCTAAACCAACACCTCCTTTCAACCAAAACTCCAACGCCATCATCCCCCTAAACCAAAACCTTGCCCTAAACCAAACCACCACCAAATGCTACCATGGAATTTTTCACAAACAAAGGGCGGTCACTTGCAAGAGGATCGCCAAATGGCGGTTGCTCGGGAAACATTAGCGAATCAGAAGATCATTTGATATGTTCTCTCAGTTTTGGATAAGCATTCTGCAGAAGCTCTTTTACAATGTTGCTTGGGGTTTCGAGATGCTCTTTGCTCTGAAGAAAATTATTGCTTTTCCTATGCTTAACTTGCCTCAAATTGTTAGTTAAAAACAAAATATACATATTCATTAACATATTCATAATGATGCAATGTATATACTCAAAACTCCATGAACATACTACTGCATAGTAACCACTATCAGCACATTATGCAATTAGGCTTAAGAATCAATTTTGTAATATCCTGAAGTTTACAAAATATTTTAAATAAATTACAATCTCGACTAATCATACTACTATCCATGCATATAAGGAATATTATCTATACTCAAAATTAATTAAAGTAAGCAGAATGAGACTATGTCAGGCTCAGAAAGATAGCAAACAGCAATACCATTCTCATTGAATTGTGAATCTGACATGAAATCGTTGTTTCTAAATTCATACTAATATTCAAATTATTCTTAAAATTCAAATTATTCAAAAACTGATGATGTTAATTTTCCGGAATCGCTTTTCCAACTAGCTTAATCTCATTAAAACCTCAAAAACACTGTCCTTATTTTAAATATGAAATACAACAATTAAACAATCATCAAGAACCCCTAATACCATGACTGATTAAACAAATAATCTATAATTGAAGGTAAGATAGCAAAATAATTAAATCTGATATGTGCCCAGGATATTATAATCAATTAAATCAAATATGGAATTTGAATAACAAGGTTGATTAAATCAGAATTAGAGTCCCTATGGACTGTTCCCTTTCTTTTGAAAGAAATACTACACATGTATGATATTCTTGTAATGGACATGCCAATGGTGTTTAATATATGATATTCTTGTAATGGACATGCCAATGGTGTTTAATATTGTCAATCACAACATATAGTACACCGACGAAAATGCACATGATAAACGAAAATGATATAAAGCTTCAAACAAGTAGAATACAATATTAACAAATGTAAACATGACACTCAAATTGATCTAGCTTCAAGTGGCATACTTCAGGTTTTAAATTTAAAATCACCAAGGGACCCCTTTTCCTCTAATTCAGAATGATCTCTTCATAATGTAATTGTACAACAACAAAAAGGATTTGATAGAAATTGATAGAAATTCAGAATTGATTCATAAGCATTCGCAGGTTACATGCCACGCTAAGATTTGATAGTAATAACTAACAATGTATACTCAACACTAAGATTGTTTCCAACAACTGAAACGGAATCAGTCTCTCACTCTTTCTTTTTTATTTTCCATAAATACTCATGAACAAAATAAGAGATAATGGGATAAGAATTGTAAATTAAATATAAAAATAAGCGACGGATTATTGATTAAATTAAGAATAAGAACTATAATAAGAAGTCAAATAAAAATTAGGATAAGGAATAAAAGGTAAATTATAAAAATGAGAATTATAATGTTTAATGACGAATATAAATTCAGTTTTGATAACTGTTGAGCTACTGAAATTTAATTTCATCATATGATACTAAGTGGTATTCAATAATTTTAAATTATAATCCTATGAATTTGATTGCATATTAACATGAAGATAAGAACAGAAGAAAGCAAAGGATAACATACATTTTCTCAACTATGCTCCACATTTTGACCATAACAAGAAACTAGATATCAAAACGGTTTGACCATGGAATTGAAATCATACTACGCTACTCTTTAGAACAAAAATCGAACTCAACAGCCCTAGAGTTAATATAGAATATGCTCTGGACAAATGCTGAATAGACTACAACAATTAATCAAAGAGACTGAAACCCATATTTGGATCAGCATAAAAATAAAGAGAAGGATAAACAAATCAGAATAATTTTAAATAAGATTTACCAATTCAACTCATGCTTACAATTTGCATAAAAAACTAGAAAGCAAGACGTTGTACATAATACTGCGATACTGGAAACTATTCTTTCCATTTGACCTTTTAATTATGCAGGACATTTCACCTCTAATGGTTTCTTTTTTATTCGTATCTTTTTGTACTGTAGTCAAGTTTCTTGCTTATGTCTTATGTGTTTTACTCTAGATTTAATAAATTTGGAGTTGATAGTGGACCTGCTGCTAAAACATTCAGACTAGAGATTTAATAAATTTCTTGCTACTGATGCATTTTGCTCTCATGTTGTGTGACTAAAATAAGAGGAGATCTTTGCGTATATCATTATTAAATTGGAAATCTTGGCTTGAATTTATCCTAATTGTACGATGCAGGTTGCCTTCCTTTCGTCTTGGGTTTCTTTCCTGGTAACTTTTTTTTTTTGAACTGTTCTTTCCTGGTAACTTAAACTAGCTCTAAATATCCTCTAAAGAGCAAGGCATTAATCAAAATACTTTTATGTAAAATGTTTTGGATTACAGTGGGTTCCCAAGTAATGCATTTAAGTCTGCTGGGTCTTGATCTATAGCAATTAATACTATCTACTACTAAATAGAACACAAACATGATTTACTGACATGTATATGTTTTTAGACCTGTGGCAAAACTATGGTGTTTTCCAATTAAAAAAAAGTAAAATATCTCCAATTTCTATTTGCTTGCCTCATATAAATTTTTTGCTAGAAATTACATTGTCTACTTTGACATTGAATATATTTATATCCTGCAATAAAGGAAATGAGAGGCAAAATAATAGATCACCAATTAGAAGGAGAGAACACTGCCCTGGTTTATGATAATAGAGCTTATTGAACCAACTTGGCCAGCCTCTTCTCCCCTTCCCTTTTCGCATGAAAGATAAGCTAACTGAGAGTGCTTTATGGATTCCTAACTCTAAGCATTCTTCGGATGCCATAAGCTCGCCGATTTTCATCACAAATTCCAAGGAAACATGAAAAAGAACAGATTAAATTTTGTCAAGCATTTCAACAAACACTTTTCAAGTATTAAAACTTTAATAACAATAGGATAGAAAATTCATTCAGCCTATTAGTGAGTCTGTATATGCACACATCAGAACCACAATTAAATTGTAGGAAACCACTTAGAACGAAAAAGAGCTAGAGATAGAGTGAACTGCGAAACAGATGTCATTCAGTCATTTGGTCAAATGATCAGGAAACATAAAATCTGCAATGGAAATGTATGAAAGATAATTAACTCAGGCCTTTCATCGAGCAATTTGAAGGCAAGGACACTTCAATTTCAATTAATCAGCAATAATTGAGCATGGACAGAAACAGAGTTCATTCTGAAATTTTATCGAATAGTTTGCAGACCACGTGCAGAAAAATTTAGTCAATTTATCAAACGTTAATTGTGCATCTAAGTCATATCAGAAATATCGAACATAACTTAAAACATGAAAGAGATAAAGTGAACAAAAAGATGAAGTGAATCAATGAATTAAGGAACCGGTGTCAAAGGTGTGCCGTGACTTCAAGCAATGGGTTAGCTTTGGTGTCGGCTCAGTTCCAGACCTTTCAGACGCGTCCAATTTTCATTACTCGCCCGTATTTGATCCTGAGTTCAACAGCAATATGAAGAAAAAGCAGTAACATACACTCGGGCATTTCATCAAACAGTTAGCAGACACCAAAATCATAATGAAAATATAGAAAATAACATATGGAGGAATATGAGATAGAAGGATCAAAGAGATTGAATGGTTCCATGAACCGAAGCAGAGATTGGTTGCGGAACTTGATGGAGAAGAGTAGACTTAATTGTTCTCAACTCGCGAGTGGTCTGTCACCCAAAAATGGATGGCGGTGCTTCTACCGCCGCATCGGAAGGGCTCGCCAACGCCGCTTAAATCGCTTCTTGTTACATATTCCGCTCATCTCGCCCTCGATGCCGATCTTTTCTTCCTTTTGCTTTCTACGATTCCTTCCTCCTCCTTTTGTTTTTGCTCGACCTGCTTCTTTCTCATGTGTGTAATCGCGTGTTTGCTCGGTTTGGCGGTGGAATCACCGTCTCAACTAGAAGGACGATGGGATGGAGGCTGCGGTATCCAAGTCGACGTCAGCGCCGAGAATTGATCTTCGTCTTCGCCGTCGCTGTCCACCTATTGGGCGTTTGACGGCGGCTAAAGGTCAAAGAGTGAAGAAGGAAGGGTGGCGGCGCTGGAGGCCGATTGGAAGAGGAGTGGTGGTGGCGGCTGCACTTTGGCGGCTTGAAGGTTGAAGGAGGTGAGGACTCAGGAGGCGGCGGCCAGGCTTGGTGACGGCGCTGGGTAAAGCTAGAAGAACTAGGGTTCTTTAGGTCTAGCTCTTTTTTCTTATTTTTTCTCTTTTTTTTTTTAATTGCCCCTCACTCAGGCAGTAGAACACGAAAGATTTTTCGTGGGGTGGGAAAAGTTTTACCTTTCCCCACAGACGGCGCCAAATGTTCTCGAATTGAGAGAGCATAGAGAGAATAAGTGTTATTAGAATAAGAGATTTCAGGTCCCTTTTACATGAGTCTCCCTTGGCTATTTATAGGGAGGAAGGCCATAAATTACATTTAGTTCAGACTAAGCCTATGGGCCTCAAAGATCAGGCCCAATCTCCTATGTATTACAAATAAGCCCCTGGGTCGCCATTCTGGGCCGCCCTTTACTAATGTTGGTCGCCCTCTTACTGTCGTGGGGCGCTCGCCCTGTCCAGTTTTCCCATTAGTTGACTCATTAGTCCCATGGCACTAATTCCTTAGTGACTAAGTTTCCCCCTCCCATGGCTGAGTTTTCCCATGAGACTACTCACAGTGGCCAGGTTTTGGAGTTATTCCAACACAAAGAGGTTATTTTACTAGGTTATGCCATTGAAACTAGTCCATTGACTAAGGTTTTCTCATCCGGTGACTCATTTTTCCCATGACACTAATTCCTTATTAACTAAGTTTTCCCCTCACGTGACTAAGTTTTCCCGTGAGACTAGTCAAGGTGATGAGGTTGTCGACTTTTTCCCACACAAAGAGGTTATTATACAAGTATTTTCCATTGAAACTCGTCCGGTGAGTAAAATTTTCCCATACGGTGACTCAGTTTTTTCATGACACGAATTCCTTTGTGACTAAGTTTTCCACTCCAGCGACTGAGTTTTCCGATGAGACTACTCACAGTGACAAGGTTTTCTACTTTTTCCCACACAAAGAGGTTATTTTACTAGGATTTGCCGTGGAAACTCGTTCGGTGACTAAGGTTTTCCCATTAGTTGACTCATTAGTCCCATGGCACTAATTCCTTAGTGACTAACTTTCCCCCTCTCGTGGCTGAGTTGTCCCATGAGACTACTCACAGTGGCCAGGTTTTGGAGTTATTCCAACACAAAGAGGTTATTTTACTAGGTTATGCCATTGAAACGGTTTTCCCATCCGGTGAATCATTTTTCCCATGACACTAATTCCTTATTGACTAAGTTTTCCCCTCACGTGACTGAGTTTTCCCATGAGACTAGTCAAGGTGATGAGGTTCTCGAGTTTTTCCCACACAAAGAGGTTATTTTACAAGTATTTTCCATTGAAACTCGTCCGGTGAGTAAAATTTTCCCATCCGGTGACTCAGTTTTTCCATGACACGAATTCTTTTGTGACTAAGTTTTCCAGTCCAGCGACTGAGTTTTCCGATGAGACTACTCACGGTGACAAGGTTTTCTAGTTTTTCCCACACAAAGAGGTTATTTTACTAGGATTTGCCGTGGAAACTCGTTCGGTGACTAAGGTTTTCCCATTAGTTGACTCATTAGTCCCATGGAACTAATTCCTTAGAGACTAAGTTTCCCCCTCCCGTGGCTGAGTTTTCCCATGAGACTACTCACAGTGGCCAGGTTTTGGAGTTATTCCAACACAAATAGGTTATTTTACTAGGTTATGCCATTGAAACTAGTCCATTGACTAAGGTTTTCCCATCCGGTGACTCATTTTCCCATGACACTAATTCCTTAGTAACTAAGTTTTTTCATATATAACTGAGTTTTCCCGTGAGACTAGTGAAGGTGGTGAGGTTCTCGAGTTTTTCCCACACAAAGAGGTTATTTTACAAGTATTTTCCATTGAAACTCGTCCGGTGAGTAAAATTTTCCCATACGGTGACTCAGTTTTTCCGTGACACGAATTCCATTATGACTAAGTTTTCCACTCCAGCGACTGAGTTTTCCGATGAGACTACTCACTGTGACAAGGTTTTCTAGTTTTTCCCACACAAAGAGGTTATTTTACTAGGATTTGCCGTGGAAACTCGTTCGGTGACTAAGGTTTTCCCATTAGTTGACTAATTAGTCCCATGGCACTGATTCCTTAGTGACTAAGTTTCCCCCTCCTGTGGCTGAGTTTTCCCATAAGGCTACTCACAGCGGCCAGGTTTTCGAGTTATTCCAACACAAAGAGGTTATTTTACTAGGTTGTGCCATTGAAACTAGTCCATTGACTAAGGTTTTCCCATCCGGTGACTCATTTTTCCCATGACACTAATTCCTTAGTGACTAAGTTTTCCCCTCATGTAACTGAGTTTTCCCGTGAGACTAGTGAAGGTGGTGAGGTTCTCGAGTTTTTCCCACACAAAGAGGTTATTTTACAAGTATTTTCCATTGAAACTCGCCCGGTGAGTAAAATTTTCCCATACGGTGACTCAGTTTTTCCATGACACGAATTCCTTTGTGACTAAGTTTTCCACTCCAGCGACTGAGTTTTCCGATGAGACTACTCACAGTGACAAGGTTTTCTAGTTTTTCCCACACAAAGAGGTTATTTTACTAGGATTTGCCGTGGAAACTCGTTCGGTGACTAAGGTTTTCCCATTAGTTGACTCATTAGTCCTATGGCACTAATTCCTTAGTGACTAAGTTTCCCCCTCCCGTGACTGAGTTTTCCCATGAGACTACTCACAGTGGCCAGGTTTTGGAGTTATTCCAACACAAAGAGGTTATTTTACTAGGTTTTGCCATTGAAACTAGTCCATTGACTAAGGTTTTCCCATCCGGTGACTCATTTTTCCCATGACACCATTCCTTAGTGACTAAGTTTTCCCCTCATGTAACTCAGTTTTCCCGTGAGACTTGTGAAGGTGGTGAGGTTCTCGAGTTTTTCCCACACAAAGAGGTTATTTTACAAGTATTTTCCATTGAAACTCGCCCGGTGAGTAAAATTTTCGCATACGGTGACTCAGTTTTTCCATGACACGAATTCCTTTGTGACTAAGTTTTCCACTCCAGCGACTGAGTTTTTCGATGAGACTACTCACGGTGACAAGGTTTTCTAGTTTTTCCCACACAAAAAGGTTAATTTACTAGGATTTGCCGTGGAAACTCGTTCGGTGACTAAGGTTTTCCCATTAGTTGACTCATTAGTCCTATGGCACTAATTCCTTAGTGACTAAGTTTCCCCCTCCCGTGACTGAGTTTTCCCATGAGACTACTCACAGTGGCCAGGTTTTGGAGTTATTCCAACACAAAGAGGTTATTTTACTAGGTTATGCCATTGAAACTAGTCCATTGACTAAGGTTTTCCCATCCGGTGACTCATTTTTCCCATGACACTAATTCCTTACTGACTAAGTTTTCCCCTCACGTGACTGAGTTTTCCCATGAGACTAGTCAAGGTGATGAGGTTGTCGAGTTTTTCTCACACAAAGAGGTTATTTTACAAGTATTTTCCATTGAAACTCGTCCAGTGAGTAAAATTTTCCCATACGGTGACTCAGTTTTTTCATGACACGAATTCCTTTGTGACTAAGTTTTCCACTCCAGCGACTGAGTTTTCCGATGAGAATACTAACAGTGACAAGGTTTTCCAGTTTTTCCCACACAAAGACGTTACTTTATTAGGATTTGCCATGGAAACTCGTTCGGTTACTAAGGTTTTCCCATTAGTTGACTCATTAGTCCCATGGCACTAATTCCTTAGTGACTAAGTTTCCCCCTCCTGTGGCTGAGTTTTCCCATGAGGCTACTCACAGTGGCCAGGTTTTCAAGCTATTCCAACACAAAGAGGCTATTTTTCTAGGTTTTTCCATTGAAACTAGTCCATTGACTTAGGTTTTCCCTTCCGGTGACTCATTTTTCCCATGACACTAATTCCTTAGTGACTAAGTTTTCCCCTCATGTAACTGAGTTTTCCCGTGAGACTAGTGAAGGTGGTGAGGTTCTCGAGTTTTTCCCTCACAAAGAGGTTATTTTACAAGTATTTTCCATTGAAACTCGTCCGGTGCGTAAAATTTTCCCATACGGTGACTCAGTTTTTCCATGACACGAATTCCTTTGTGACTAAGTTTTCCACTCCAGCGACTGAGTTTTCCGATGAGACTACTCACAGTGACAAGGTTTTCTAGTTTTTCCCACACAAAGAGGTTATTTTACTAGGATTTGCCGTGGAAACTCGTTCGGTGACTAAGGTTTTCCCATTAGTTGACTCATTAGTCCTATGGCACTAAATCCTTAGTGACTAAGTTTCCCCCTCCCGTGACTGAGTTTTCCCATGAGACTACTCACAGTGGCCAGGTTTTGGAGTTATTCCAACACAAAGAGGTTATTTTACTAGGTTATGCCATTGAAACTAGTCCATTGACTAAGGTTTTCCCATCCGGTGACTCATTTTTCCCATGACACTAATTCCTTATTGACTAAGTTTTGCCCTCACGTGACTGAGTTTTCCCATGAGACTAGTCAAGGTGATGAGGTTGTCGAGTTTTTCCCACACAAAGAGGTTATTTTACAAGTATTTTCCATTGAAACTCGTCCGGTGAGTAAAATTTTCCCATACGGTGACTCAGTTTATTCATGACACGAATTCCTTTGTGACTAAGTTTTCCACTCCAGCGACTGAGTTTTCCGATGAGACTACTCACAGTGACAAGGTTTTCTAGTTTTTCCCACACAAAGAGGTTATTTTACTAGGATTTGCCGTGGAAACTCGTTCGGTGACTAAGGTTTTCCCATTAGTTGACTAATTAGTCCTATGGCACTAATTCCTTAGTGACTAAGTTTCCCCCTCCTGTGGCTGAGTTTTCCCATGAGGCTACTCACAGTGGCCAGGTTATCGAGTTATTCCAATACAAAGAGGTTATTTTACTAGGTTTTGCCATTGAAACTAGTCCATTGACTAAGGTTTTCCCATCCGGTGACTCATTTTTCCCATGACACCATTCCTTAGTGACTAAGTTTTCCCCTCATGTAACTAAGTTTTCCCGTGAGACTTGTGAAGGTGGTGAGGTTCTCGAGTTTTTCCCACACAAAGAGGTTATTTTACAAGTATTTTCCATTGAAACTCGCCCGGTGACTAATGTTTTCCCATCAGTTGACTAATTAGTCCCATGGCACTAATTCCTTAGTGACTAAGTTTCCCCCTCCCGTCGCTGAGTTTTCCCATGAGACTACTCACAGTGGCCAGGTTTTGGAGTTATTCCAACACAAAGAGGTTACTTTACTAGGTTATGCCATTGAAACTAGTCCATTGACTAAGGTTTTCCCATCCGGTGACTCATTTTTCCCATGACACTAATTCCTTAGTGACTAAGTTTTTTCATATGTAACTGAGTTTTCCCGTGAGACTAGTGAAGGTGGTGAGGTTCTCGAGTTTTTCCCACACAAAGAGGTTATTTTACAAGTATTTTCCATTGAAACTCGTCCGATGAGGAAAATTTTCCCATACGGTGACTCAGTTTTTCCATGACACGAATTCATTTGTGACTAAGTTTTCCACTCCAGCGACTGAGTTTTCCGATGAGAGTACTCACAGTGACAAGGTTTTCTAGTTTTTCCCACACAAAGAGGTTATTTTACTAGGATTTGCCATGGAAACTCGTTCGGTGACTAAGGTTTTCCCATTACTTGACTCATTAGTCCCATGGCACTAATTCCTTAGTGACTAAGTTTCCCCCTCCCGTGGCTGAGTTTTCCCATGAGACTACTCACAGTGGCCAGGTTTTGGAGTTATTCCAACACAAAGAGGTTATTTTACTAGGTTATGCCATTGAAACTAGTCCATTGACTAAGGTTTTCCCATCCGGTGACTCATTTTTCCCATGACACTAATTCCTTATTGACTAAGTTTTCCCCTCACGTGACTGAGTTTTCCCATGAGACTAGTCAAGGTGATGAGGTTCTCGAGTTTTTCCCACACAAAGAGGTTATTTTACAAGTATTTTCCCTTGAAACTCGTCCGGTGAGTAAAATTTTCCCATCCGGTGACTCGTTTTTTCCATGACACGAATTCCTTTATGACGAAGTTTCCCCCCCCCCCCCCCGCGACTGAGTTTTCCGATGAGACTACTCACAGTGACAAGGTTTTCTAGTTTTTCCCACACAAAGAGGTTAATTTACTAGGATTTGCCGTGGAAACTCGTTCGGTGACTAAGGTTTTCCCATCAGTTGACTAATTAGTCCCATGGCACTAATTCCTTAGTGACTAAGTTTCCCCCTCCTGTGGCTGAGTTTTCCCATGAGGCTACTCACAGTGGCCAGGTTTTCGAGTTATTCCAACACAAAGAGGTTATTTTACTGGGTTTTGCCATTGAAACTAGTCCATTGACTACGGTTTTCCCATCCGGTGACTCATTTTTCCGGTGACACTAATTCCTTAGTGGCTAAGTTTTCCCCTCACGTGACTAAGTTTTCCGTTGAGACTAGTGAAGGTGGTGAGGTTCTCGAGTTTTTCCCACACAAAGAGGTTATTTTACAAGTATTTTCCATTGAAACTCGTCCGGTGAGTAAAATTTTCCCATACGGTGACTCAGTTTTTCCATGACACGAATTCATTTGTGACTAAGTTTTCCACTCCAGCGACTGAGTTTTTCGATGAGAGTACTCACAGTGACAAGGTTTTCTAGTTTTTCCCACACAAAGAGGTTATTTTACTAGGATTTGCCGTGGAAACTCGTTCGGTGACTAAGGTTTTCCCATTACTTGACTCATTAGTCCCATGGCACTAATTCCTTAGTGACTAAGTTTCCCCCTCCCGTGGCTGAGTTTTCCCATGAGACTACTCACAGTGGCCAGGTTTTGGAGTTATTCCAACACAAAGAGGTTATTTTACTAGGTTATGCCATTGAAACTAGTCCATTGACTAAGGTTTTCCCATCCGGTGACTCATTTTTCCCATGACACTAATTCCTTAGTGACTAAGTTTTTTCATATGTAACTGAGTTTTCCCGTGAGACTAGTGAAGGTGGTGAGGTTCTCGAGTTTTTCCCACACAAAGAGGTTATTTTACAAGTATTTTCCCTTGAAACTCGTCCGGTGAGTAAAATTTTCCCATCCGGTGACTCGTTTTTTCCATGACACGAATTCCTTTATGACGAAGTTTTCCCCTCCCGCGACTGAGTTTTCCGATGAGACTACTCACAGTGACAAGGTTTTCTAGTTTTTCCCACACAAAGAGGTTAATATACTAGGATTTGCCGTGGAAACTCGTTCGGTGACTAAGGTTTTCCCATCAGTTGACTAATTAGTCCCATGGCACTAATTCCTTAGTGACTAAGTTTCCCCCTCCTGTGGCTGAGTTTTCCCATGAGGCTACTCACAGTGGCCAGGTTTTCGAGTTATTCCAATACAAAAAGGTTATTTTACTGGGTTTTGCCATTGAAACTAGTCCATTGACTACGGTTTTCCCATCCGGTGACTCATTTTTCCCGTGACACTAATTCCTTAGTGGCTAAGTTTTCCCCTCACGTGACTAAGTTTTCCGTTGAGACTAGTGAAGGTGGTGAGGTTCTCGAGTTTTTCCCACACAAAGAGGTTATTTTACAAGTATTTTCCATTGAAACTCGTCCGGTGAGTAAAATTTTCCCATACGGTGACTCAGTTTTTCCATGACACGAATTCATTTGTGACTAAGTTTTCCACTCCAGCAACTGAGTTTTCCGATGAGAGTACTCACAGTGACAAGGTTTTCTAGTTTTTCCCACACAAAGAGGTTATTTTACTAGGATTTGCCGTGGAAACTCGTTCGGTGACTAAGGTTTTCCCATTACTTGACTCATTAGTCCCATGGCACTAATTCCTTAGTGACTAAGTTTCCCCCTCCCGTGGCTGAGTTTTCCCATGAGACTACTCACAGTGCCAAGGTTTTGGAGTTATTCCAACACCAAGAGGTTATTTTACTAGGTTATGCCATTGAAACTAGTCCATTGACTAAGGTTTTCCCATCCGGTGACTCATTTTTCCCATGACACTAATTCGTTATTGACTAAGTTTTGCCCTCACGTGACTGAGTTTTCCCATGAGACTAGTCAAGGTGATGAGGTTCTCGAGTTTTTCCCACACAAAGAGGTTATTTTACAAGTATTTTCCATTGAAACTCGTCCGGTGAGTAAAATTTTCCCATACAGTGACTCAGTTTTTTCATGACACGAATTCCTTTGTGACTAAGTTTTCCACTCCAGCGACTGAGTTTTCCGATGAGACTACTCACAGTGACAAGGTTTTCTAGTTTTTCCCACACAAAGAGGTTATTTTACTAGGATTTGCCGTGGAAACTCGTTCGGTGACTAAGGTTTTCCCATTAGTTGACTAATTAGTCCCATGGCACTAATTCCTTAGTGACTAAGTTTCCCCCTCCTGTGGCTGAGTTTTCCCATGAGGCTACTCACAGTGGCCAAGTTATCGAGTTATTCCAATACAAAGAGGTTATTTTACTAGGTTATGCCATTGAAACTAGTCCATTGACTAAGGTTTTCCCATCCGGTGACTCATTTTTCCCATGACACTAATTCCTTAGTGACTAAGTTTTTTCATATGTAACTGAGTTTTCCCGTGAGACTAGTGAAGGTGGTGAGGTTCTCGAGTTTTTCCCACACAAAGAGGTTATTTTACAAGTATTTTCCATTGAAACTCGTCCGATGAGGAAAATTTTCCCATACGGTGACTCAGTTTTTCCATGACACGAATTCATTTGTGACTAAGTTTTCCACTCCAGCGACTGAGTTTTCCGATGAGAGTACTCACAGTGACAAGGTTTTCTAGTTTTTCCCACACAAAGAGGTTATTTTACTAGGATTTGCCGTGGAAACTCGTTCGGTGACTAAGGTTTTCCCATTACTTGACTCATTAGTCCCATGGCACTAATTCCTTAGTGACTAAGTTTCCCCCTCCCGTGGCTGAGTTTTCCCATGAGACTACTCACAGTGGCCAGGTTTTGGAGTTATTCCAACACAAAGAGGTTATTTTACTAGGTTATGCCATTGAAACTAGTCCATTGACTAAGGTTTTCCCATCCGGTGACTCATTTTTCCCATGACACTAATTCCTTATTGACTAAGTTTTCCCCTCACGTGACTGAGTTTTCCCATGAGACTAGTCAAGGTGATGAGGTTGTCGAGTTTTTCCCACACAAAGAGGTTATTTTACAAGTATTTTCCATTGAAACTCGTCCGGTGAGTAAAATTTTCCCATACGGTGACTCAGTTTTTTCATGACACGAATTCCTTTGTGACTAAGTTTTCCACTCCAGCGACTGAGTTTTCCGATGAGACTACTCACAGTGACAAGGTTTTCTAGTTTTTCCCACACAAAGAGGATATTTTACTAGGATTTGCCGTGGAAACTCGTTCAGTGACTAAGGTTTTCCCATTAGTTGACTAATTATTCCCATGGCACTAATTCCTTAGTGACTCAGTTTTCCCTCCTGTGGCTGAGTTTTCCCATGAGGCTACTCACAGTGGCCAGGTTATCGAGTTATTCCAATACAAAGAGGTTATTTTACTAGGTTTTGCCATTGAAACTAGTCCATTGACTAAGGTTTTCTCATCCGGTGACTCTTTTTTCCCATGACACCATTCCTTAGTGACTAAGTTTTCCCCTCATGTAACTAAGTTTTCCCGTGAGACTAGTGAAGGTGGTGAGGTTCTCAAGTTTTTCCCACACAAAGAGGTTATTTTACAAGTATTTTCCATTGAAACTCGTCCGGTGAGTAAAATTTTCCCATACGGAGACTCAGTTTTTCCATGACACGAATTCCTTTGTGACTAAGTTTTCCACTCCAGCGACTGAGTTTTCCGATGAGACTACTCACGGTGACAAGGTTTTCTAGTTTTTCCCACACAAAGAGGTTATTTTACTAGGATTTGCCGTGGAAACTTGTTCTGTGACTAAGGTTTTCCCATTAGTTGACTCATTAGTCCCATGGAACTAATTCCTTAGAGACTATGTTTCCCCCTCCCGTCGCTGAGTTTTCCCATGAGACTACTCACAGTGGCCAGGTTTTGGAGTTATTCAACCACAAAGAGGTTATTTTACTAGGTTATTCCATTGAAACTAGTCCATTGACTAAGGTTTTCCCATCCGGTGACTCATTTTTCCCATGACACTAATTCCTTAGTGACTAAGTTTTTTCATATGTAACTGAGTTTTCCCGTGAGACTAGTGAAGGTGGTGAGGTTCTCGAGTTTTTCCCACACAAAGAGGTTATTTTACAAGTATTTTCCATTGAAACTCGTCCGGTGAGGAAAATTTTCCCATACGGTGACTCAGTTTTTCCATGACACGAATTCATTTGTGACTAAGTTTTCCACTCCAGCGACTGAGTTTTCCGATGAGAGTACTCACAGTGACAAGGTTTTCTAGTTTTTCCCACACAAAGAGGTTATTTTACTAGGATTTGCCGTGGAAACTCGTTCGGTGACTAAGGTTTTCCCATTACTTGACTCATTAGTCCCATGGCACTAATTCCTTAGTGACTAAGTTTCCCCCTCCCGTGGCTGAGTTTTCCCATGAGACTACTCACAGTGCCCAGGTTTTGGAGTTATTCCAACACAAAGATGTTATTTTACTAGGTTATGCCATTGAAACTAGTCCATTGACTAAGGTTTTCCCATCCGGTGACTCATTTTTCCCATGACACTAATTCCTTATTGACTAAGTTTTCCCCTCACGTGACTGAGTTTTCCCATGAGACTAGTCAAGGTGATGAGGTTCTCGAGTTTTTCCCACACAAAGAGGTTATTTTACAAGTATTTTCCATTGAAACTCGTCCGGTGAGTAAAATTTTCCCATCCGGTGACTCGTTTTTTCCATGACACGAATTCCTTTATGACTAAGTTTTCCCCTCCCGCGACTGAGTTTTCCGATGAGACTACTCACAGTGACAAGGTTTTCTAGTTTTTCCCACACAAAGAGGTTATTTTACTAGGATTTGCCGTGGAAACTCGTTCGGTGACTAAGGTTTTCCCATTACTTGACTCATTAGTCCCATGGCACTAATTCCTTAGTGACTAAGTTTCCCCCTCCCGTGGCAGAGTTTTCCCATGAGACTACTCACAGTGCCCAGGTTTTGGAGTTATTCCAACACAAAGATGTTATTTTACTAGGTTATGCCATTGAAACTAGTCCATTGACTAAGGTTTTCCCATCCGGTGACTCATTTTTCCCATGACACTAATTCCTTATTGACTAAGTTTTCCCCTCACGTGACTGAGTTTTCCCATGAGACTAGTCAAGGTGATGAGGTTCTCGAGTTTTTCCCACACAAAGAGGTTATTTTACAAGTATTTTCCATTGAAACTCGTCCGGTGAGTAAAATTTTCCCATCCGGTGACTCGTTTTTTCCATGACACGAATTCCTTTATGACTAAGTTTTCCCCTCCCGCGACTGAGTTTTCCGATGAGACTACTCACAGTGACAAGGTTTTCTAGTTTTTCCCACACAAAGAGGTTAATTTACTAGGATTTTCCGTGGAAACTCGTTCGGTGACTAAGGTTTTCCCATCAGTTGACTAATTAGTCCCATGGCACTAATTCCTTAGTGACTAAGTTTCCCCCTCCTGTGGCTGAGTTTTCCCATGAGGCTACTCACAGTGGCCAGGTTTCGAGTTATTCCAACACAAAGAGGTTATTTTACTGGGTTTTGCCATTGAAATAGTCCATTGACTACGGTTTTCCCATCCGGTGACTCATTTTTCCCGTGACACTAATTCCATAGTGGCTAAGTTTTCCCCTCACGTGACTAAGTTTTCCGTTGAGACTAGTGAAGGTGGTGAGGTTCTCGAGTTTTTCCCACACAAAGAGGTTATTTTACAAGTATTTTCCATTGAAACTCGTCCGGTGAGTAAAATTTTCCCATACGGTGACTCAGTTTTTCCATGACACGAATTCCTTTGTGACTAAGTTTTCCACTCCAGCGACTGAGTTTTCCGATGAGACTACTCACAGTGACAAGGTTTTCTAGTTTTTCCCACACAAAGAGGTTATTTTACTAGGATTTGCCGTGGAAACTCGTTCGGTGACTAAGGTTTTCCCATTAGTTGACTCATTAGTCCCATGGCACTAATTCCTTAGTGACTAAGTTTCCCCCTCCCGTGGCTGAGTTTTCCCATGAGACTACTCACAGTGGCCAGGTTTTGGAGTTATTCCAACACAAAGAGGATATTTTACTAGGTTATGCCAATGAAACTAGTCCATTGACTAAGGTTTTCCCATCCGGTGACTCATTTTTCCCATGACACTAATTCCTTATTGACTAAGTTTTCCCCTCACGTGACTGAGTTTTCCCATGAGACTAGTCAAGGTGATGAGGTTCTCGAGTTTTTCCCACACAAAGAGGTTATTTTACAAGTATTTTCCATTGAAACTCGTCCGGTGAGTAAAATTTTCCCATCCGGTGACTCGTTTTTTCCATGACACGAATTTCTTTATGACTAAGTTTTCCCCTCCCGCGACTTAGTTTTCCGATGAGACTACTCACAGTGACAAGGTTTTCTAGTTTTTCCCACACAAAGAGGTTAATTTACTAGGATTTGCCGTGGAATCTCGTTCCGTGACTTAGGTTTTCCCATTAGTTGACTCATTAGTCCCATGGCACTAATTCCTTAGTGACTAAGTTTCCCCCTCCTGTGGCTGAGTTTTCCCATGAGGCTACTCACAGCGGCCAGGTTTTCGAGTTATTCCAACACAAAGAGGTTATTTTACTAGGTTTTGCCATTGATACTAGTCCATTGACTAAGGTTTTCCCATCCGATGACTCATTTTTCCCATGACACTAATTCCTTAGTGACTAAGTTTTCCCCTCATGTAACTGAGTTTTCCCGTGAGACTAGTGAAGGTGGTGAGTTTCTCGAGTTTTTCCCACACAAAAAGGTTATTTTACAAGTATTTTCCATTGAAACTCGTCCGGTGAGTAAAATTTTCCCATACGGTGAATCAATTTTTCCATGACACGAATTCCTTTGTGACTAAGTTTTCCACTCCAGCGACTGAGTTTTCCGATGAGACTACTCACAGTGACAAGGTTTTCTAGTTTTTCCCACACAAAGAGGTTAATTTACTAGGATTTGCCGTGGAAACTCGTCCGGTGACTAAGGTTTTCCCATTAGTTGACTCATTAGTCCCATGGCACTAATTCCTTAGTGACTAAGTTTCCCCCTCCCGTGGCAGAGTTTTCCCATGAGACTACTCACAGTGGCCAGGTTTTGGAGTTATTCAAACACAAAGAGGTTATTTTACTAGGTTATGCCATTGAAACTAGTCCATTGACTAAGGTTTTCCCATCCAGTGACTCATTTTTCCCATGACACTAATTCCTTATTGACTAAGTTTTCCCCTCACGTGACTGAGTTTTCCCATGAGACTATTCAAGGTGATGAGGTTCTCGAGTTTTTCCCACACAAAGTGGTTATTTTACAAGTATTTTCCATTGAAACTAGTCCGGTGAGTAAAATTTTCCCATCCGGTGACTCGTTTTTTCCATGACACGAATTCCTTTATGACTAAGTTTTCCCCTCCCGCGACTGAGTTTTCCGATGAGACTACTCACAGTGACAAGGTTTTCTAGTTTTTCCCACACAAAGAGGTTAATTTACTAGGATTTGCCGTGGAAACTCGTCCGGTGACTAAGGTTTTCCCATTAGTTGACTCATTAGTCCCATGGCACTAATTCCTTAGTGACTAAGTTTCCCCCTCCCGTGGCAGAGTTTTCCCATGAGACTACTCACAGTGGCCAGGTTTTGGAGTTATTCAAACACAAAGAGGTTATTTTACTAGGTTATGCCATTGAAACTAGTCCATTGACTAAGGTTTTCCCATCCGGTGACTCATTTTTCCCATGACACTAATTCCTTATTGACTAAGTTTTCCCCTCACGTGACTGAGTTTTCCCATGAGACTATTCAAGGTGATGAGGTTCTCGAGTTTTTCCCACACAAAGTGGTTATTTTACAAGTATTTTCCATTGAAACTAGTCCGGTGAGTAAAATTTTCCCATCCGGTGACTCGTTTTTTCCATGACACGAATTCCTTTATGACTAAGTTTTCCCCTCCCGCGACTGAGTTTTCCGATGAGACTACTCACAGTGACAAGGTTTTCTAGTTTTTCCCACACAAAGAGGTTAATTTACTAGGATTTGCCGTGGAAACTCGTTCGGTGACTAAGGTTTTCCCATCAGTTGACTAATTAGTCCCATGGCACTAATTCCTTAGTGACTAAGTTTCCCCCTCCTGTGGCTGAGTTTTCCAATGAGGCTACTCACAGTGGCCAGGTTTTCGAGTTATTCCAACACAAAGAGGTTATTTTACTGGGTTTTGCCATTGAAACTAGTCCATTGACTACGGTTTTCCCATCCGGTGACTCATTTTTACCGTGACACTAATTCCTTAGTGGCTAAGTTTTCCCCTCACGTGACTAAGTTTTCCGTTGAGACTAGTGAAGGTGGTGAGGTTCTCGAGTTTTTCCCACACAAAGAGGTTATTTTACAAGTATTTTCCATTGAAACTCGTCCGGTGAGTAAAATTTTCCCATACGGTGACTCAGTTTTTCCATGACACGAATTCCTTTGTGACTAAGTTTTCCACTCCAGCGACTGAGTTTTCCGATGAGACTACTCACAGTGATAAGGTTTTCTAGTTTTTCCCACACAAAGAGGTTATTTTTCTAGGATTTGCCGTGGAAACTCGTTCGGTGACTAAGGTTTTCCCATTAGTTGACTCATTAGTCCCATGGCACTAATTCCTTAGTGACTAAGTTTCCCCCTCCCGTGGCTGAGTTTTCCCATGAGACTACTCACAGTGGCCAGGTTTTAGAGTTATTCCAACACAAAGAGGTTATTTTACTAGGTTATGCCATTGAAACTAGTCCATTGACTAAGGTTTTCCCATCCGGTGACTCATTTTTCCCATGACACTAATTCCTTAGTGACTAAGTTTTCCTCTCACGTGACTGAGTTTTCCCATGAGACTAGTCAAGGTGATGAGGTTGTCGAGTTTTTCCCACACAAAGAGGTTATTTTACAAGTATTTTCCATTGAAACTCGTCTGGTGAGTAAAATTTTCCCATCCGGTGACTCGTTTTTTCCATGACACGAATTTCTTTATGACTAAGTTTTCCCCTCCCGCGACTGAGTTTTCCGATGAGACTACTCACAGTGACAAGGTTTTCTAGTTTTTCCCACACAAAGAGGTTAATTTACTAGGATTTGCCGTGGAATCTCGTTCGGTGACTTAGGTTTTCCCATTAGTTGACTCATTAGTCCCATGGCACTAATTCCTTAGTGACTAAGTTTCCCCCTCCTGTGGCTGAGTTTTCCCATGAGGCTACTCACAGCGGCCAGGTTTTCGAGTTATTCCAACACAAAGAGGTTATTTTACTAGGTTTTGCCATTGATACTAGTCCATTGACTAAGGTTTTCCCATCCGATGACTCATTTTTCCCATGACACTAATTCCTTAGTGACTAAGTTTTCCCCTCATGTAACTGAGTTTTCCCGTGAGACTAGTGAAGGTGGTGAGTTTCTCGAGTTTTTCCCACACAAAAAGGTTATTTTACAAGTATTTTCCATTGAAACTCGTCCGGTGAGTAAAATTTTCCCATACGGTGAATCAATTTTTCCATGACACGAATTCCTTTGTGACTAAGTTTTCCACTCCAGCGACTGAGTTTTCCGATGAGACTACTCACAGTGACAAGGTTTTCTAGTTTTTCCCACACAAAGAGGTTAATTTACTAGGATTTGCCGTGGAAACTCGTCCAGTGACTAAGGTTTTCCCATTAGTTGACTCATTAGTCCCATGGCACTAATTCCTTAGTGACTAAGTTTCCCCCTCCCGTGGCAGAGTTTTCCCATGAGACTACTCACAGTGGCCAGGTTTTGGAGTTATTCAAACACAAAGAGGTTATTTTACTAGGTTATGCCATTGAAACTAGTCCATTGACTAAGGTTTTCCCATCCGGTGACTCATTTTTCCCATGACACTAATTCCTTATTGACTAAGTTTTCCCCTCACGTGACTGAGTTTTCCCATGAGACTAGTCAAGGTGATGAGGTTCTCGAGTTTTTCCCACACAAAGAGGTTATTTTACAAGTATTTTCCATTGAAACTCGTCCGGTGAGTAAAATTTTCCCATCCGGTGACTCGTTTTTTCCATGACACGAATTCCTTTATGACTAAGTTTTCCCCTCCCGCGACTGAGTTTTCCGATGAGACTACTCACAGTGACAAGGTTTTCTAGTTTTTCCCACACAAAGAGGTTAATTTACTAGGATTTGCCGTGGAATCTCGTTCGGTGACTTAGGTTTTCCCATTAGTTGACTCATTAGTCCCATGGCACTAATTCCTTAGTGACTAAGTTTCCCCCTCCTGTGGCTGAGTTTTCCCATGAGGCTACTCACAGCGGCCAGGTTTTCGAGTTATTCCAACACAAAGAGGTTATTTTACTAGGTTTTGCCATTGATACTAGTCCATTGACTAAGGTTTTCCCATCCGATGACTCATTTTTCCCATGACACTAATTCCTTAGTGACTAAGTTTTCCCCTCATGTAACTGAGTTTTCCCGTGAGACTAGTGAAGGTGGTGAGTTTCTCGAGTTTTTCCCACACAAAAAGGTTATTTTACAAGTATTTTCCATTGAAACTCGTCCGGTGAGTAAAATTTTCCCATACGGTGAATCAATTTTTCCATGACACGAATTCCTTTGTGACTAAGTTTTCCACTCCAGCGACTGAGTTTTCCGATGAGACTACTCACAGTGACAAGGTTTTCTAGTTTTTCCCACACAAAGAGGTTAATTTACTAGGATTTGCCGTGGAAACTCGTCCGGTGACTAAGGTTTTCCCATTAGTTGACTCATTAGTCCCATGGCACTAATTCCTTAGTGACTAAGTTTCCCCCTCCCGTGGCAGAGTTTTCCCATGAGACTACTCACAGTGGCCAGGTTTTGGAGTTATTCAAACACAAAGAGGTTATTTTACTAGGTTATGCCATTGAAACTAGTCCATTGACTAAGGTTTTCCCATCCGGTGACTCATTTTTCCCATGACACTAATTCCTTATTGACTAAGTTTTCCCCTCACGTGACTGAGTTTTCCCATGAGACTAGTCAAGGTGATGAGGTTCTCGAGTTTTTCCCACACAAGGAGGTTATTTTACAAGTATTTTCCATTGAAACTCGTCCGGTGAGTAAAATTTTCCCATCCGGTGACTCGTTTTTTCCATGACACGAATTCCTTTATGACTAAGTTTTCCCCTCCCGCGACTGAGTTTTCCGATGAGACTACTCACAGTGACAAGGTTTTCTAGTTTTTCCCACACAAAGAGGTTAATTTACTAGGATTTGCCGTGGAAACTCGTTCGGTGACTAAGGTTTTCCCATCAGTTGTCTAATTAGTCCCATGGCACTAATTCCTTAGTGACTAAGTTTCCCCCTCCTGTGGCTGAGTTTTCCAATGAGGCTACTCACAGTGGCCAGGTTTTCGAGTTATTCCAACACAAAGAGGTTATTTTACTGGGTTTTGCCATTGAAACTAGTCCATTGACTACGGTTTTCCCATCCGGTGACTCATTTTTACCGTGACACTAATTCCTTAGTGGCTAAGTTTTCCCCTCACGTGACTAAGTTTTCCGTTGAGACTAGTGAAGGTGGTGAGGTTCTCGAGTTTTTCCCACACAAAGAGGTTATTTTACAAGTATTTTCCATTGAAACTCGTCCGGTGAGTAAAATTTTCCCATACGGTGACTCAGTTTTTCCATGACACGAATTCCTTTGTGACTAAGTTTTCCACTCCAGCGACTGAGTTTTCCGATGAGACTACTCACAGTGACAAGGTTTTCTAGTTTTTCCCACACAAAGAGGTTATTTTTCTAGGATTTGCCGTGGAAACTCGTTCGGTGACTAAGGTTTTCCCATTAGTTGACTCATTAGTCCCATGGCACTAATTCCTTAGTGACTAAGTTTCCCCCTCCCGTGGCTGAGTTTTCCCATGAGACTACTCACAGTGGCCAGGTTTTAGAGTTATTCCAACACAAAGAGGTTATTTTACTAGGTTATGCCATTGAAACTAGTCCATTGACTAAGGTTTTCCCATCCGGTGACTCATTTTTCCCATGACACTAATTCCTTAGTGACTAAGTTTTCCTCTCACGTGACTGAGTTTTCCCATGAGACTAGTCAAGGTGATGAGGTTGTCGAGTTTTTCCCACACAAAGAGGTTATTTTACAAGTATTTTCCATTGAAACTCGTCTGGTGAGTAAAATTTTCCCATCCGGTGACTCGTTTTTTCCATGACACGAATTTCTTTATGACTAAGTTTTCCCCTCCCGCGACTGAGTTTTCCGATGAGACTACTCACAGTGACAAGGTTTTCTAGTTTTTCCCACACAAAGAGGTTAATTTACTAGGATTTGCCGTGGAATCTCGTTCGGTGACTTAGGTTTTCCCATTAGTTGACTCATTAGTCCCATGGCACTAATTCCTTAGTGACTAAGTTTCCCCCTCCTGTGGCTGAGTTTTCCCATGAGGCTACTCACAGCGGCCAGGTTTTCGAGTTATTCCAACACAAAGAGGTTATTTTACTAGGTTTTGCCATTGATACTAGTCCATTGACTAAGGTTTTCCCATCCGATGACTCATTTTTCCCATGACACTAATTCCTTAGTGACTAAGTTTTCCCCTCATGTAACTGAGTTTTCCCGTGAGACTAGTGAAGGTGGTGAGTTTCTCGAGTTTTTCCCACACAAAAAGGTTATTTTACAAGTATTTTCCATTGAAACTCGTCCGGTGAGTAAAATTTTCCCATACGGTGAATCAATTTTTCCATGACACGAATTCCTTTGTGACTAAGTTTTCCACTCCAGCGACTGAGTTTTCCGATGAGACTACTCACAGTGACAAGGTTTTCTAGTTTTTCCCACACAAAGAGGTTAATTTACTAGGATTTGCCGTGGAAACTCGTCCAGTGACTAAGGTTTTCCCATTAGTTGACTCATTAGTCCCATGGCACTAATTCCTTAGTGACTAAGTTTCCCCCTCCCGTGGCAGAGTTTTCCCATGAGACTACTCACAGTGGCCAGGTTTTGGAGTTATTCAAACACAAAGAGGTTATTTTACTAGGTTATGCCATTGAAACTAGTCCATTGACTAAGGTTTTCCCATCCGGTGACTCATTTTTCCCATGACACTAATTCCTTATTGACTAAGTTTTCCCCTCACGTGACTGAGTTTTCCCATGAGACTAGTCAAGGTGATGAGGTTCTCGAGTTTTTCCCACACAAAGAGGTTATTTTACAAGTATTTTCCATTGAAACTCGTCCGGTGAGTAAAATTTTCCCATCCGGTGACTCGTTTTTTCCATGACACGAATTCCTTTATGACTAAGTTTTCCCCTCCCGCGACTGAGTTTTCCGATGAGACTACTCACAGTGACAAGGTTTTCTAGTTTTTCCCACACAAAGAGGTTAATTTACTAGGATTTGCCGTGGAATCTCGTTCGGTGACTTAGGTTTTCCCATTAGTTGACTCATTAGTCCCATGGCACTAATTCCTTAGTGACTAAGTTTCCCCCTCCTGTGGCTGAGTTTTCCCATGAGGCTACTCACAGCGGCCAGGTTTTCGAGTTATTCCAACACAAAGAGGTTATTTTACTAGGTTTTGCCATTGATACTAGTCCATTGACTAAGGTTTTCCCATCCGATGACTCATTTTTCCCATGACACTAATTCCTTAGTGACTAAGTTTTCCCCTCATGTAACTGAGTTTTCCCGTGAGACTAGTGAAGGTGGTGAGTTTCTCGAGTTTTTCCCACACAAAAAGGTTATTTTACAAGTATTTTCCATTGAAACTCGTCCGGTGAGTAAAATTTTCCCATACGGTGAATCAATTTTTCCATGACACGAATTCCTTTGTGACTAAGTTTTCCACTCCAGCGACTGAGTTTTCCGATGAGACTACTCACAGTGACAAGGTTTTCTAGTTTTTCCCACACAAAGAGGTTAATTTACTAGGATTTGCCGTGGAAACTCGTCCGGTGACTAAGGTTTTCCCATTAGTTGACTCATTAGTCCCATGGCACTAATTCCTTAGTGACTAAGTTTCCCCCTCCCGTGGCAGAGTTTTCCCATGAGACTACTCACAGTGGCCAGGTTTTGGAGTTATTCAAACACAAAGAGGTTATTTTACTAGGTTATGCCATTGAAACTAGTCCATTGACTAAGGTTTTCCCATCCGGTGACTCATTTTTCCCATGACACTAATTCCTTATTGACTAAGTTTTCCCCTCACGTGACTGAGTTTTCCCATGAGACTAGTCAAGGTGATGAGGTTCTCGAGTTTTTCCCACACAAGGAGGTTATTTTACAAGTATTTTCCATTGAAACTCGTCCGGTGAGTAAAATTTTCCCATCCGGTGACTCGTTTTTTCCATGACACGAATTCCTTTATGACTAAGTTTTCCCCTCCCGCGACTGAGTTTTCCGATGAGACTACTCACAGTGACAAGGTTTTCTAGTTTTTCCCACACAAAGAGGTTAATTTACTAGGATTTGCCGTGGAAACTCGTTCGGTGACTAAGGTTTTCCCATCAGTTGTCTAATTAGTCCCATGGCACTAATTCCTTAGTGACTAAGTTTCCCCCTCCTGTGGCTGAGTTTTCCAATGAGGCTACTCACAGTGGCCAGGTTTTCGAGTTATTCCAACACAAAGAGGTTATTTTACTGGGTTTTGCCATTGAAACTAGTCCATTGACTACGGTTTTCCCATCCGGTGACTCATTTTTACCGTGACACTAATTCCTTAGTGGCTAAGTTTTCCCCTCACGTGACTAAGTTTTCCGTTGAGACTAGTGAAGGTGGTGAGGTTCTCGAGTTTTTCCCACACAAAGAGGTTATTTTACAAGTATTTTCCATTGAAACTCGTCCGGTGAGTAAAATTTTCCCATACGGTGACTCAGTTTTTCCATGACACGAATTCCTTTGTGACTAAGTTTTCCACTCCAGCGACTGAGTTTTCCGATGAGACTACTCACAGTGACAAGGTTTTCTAGTTTTTCCCACACAAAGAGGTTATTTTTCTAGGATTTGCCGTGGAAACTCGTTCGGTGACTAAGGTTTTCCCATTAGTTGACTCATTAGTCCCATGGCACTAATTCCTTAGTGACTAAGTTTCCCCCTCCCGTGGCTGAGTTTTCCCATGAGACTACTCACAGTGGCCAGGTTTTAGAGTTATTCCAACACAAAGAGGTTATTTTACTAGGTTATGCCATTGAAACTAGTCCATTGACTAAGGTTTTCCCATCCGGTGACTCATTTTTCCCATGACACTAATTCCTTAGTGACTAAGTTTTCCTCTCACGTGACTGAGTTTTCCCATGAGACTAGTCAAGGTGATGAGGTTGTCGAGTTTTTCCCACACAAAGAGGTTATTTTACAAGTATTTTCCATTGAAACTCGTCTGGTGAGTAAAATTTTCCCATCCGGTGACTCGTTTTTTCCATGACACGAATTTCTTTATGACTAAGTTTTCCCCTCCCGCGACTGAGTTTTCCGATGAGACTACTCACAGTGACAAGGTTTTCTAGTTTTTCCCACACAAAGAGGTTAATTTACTAGGATTTGCCGTGGAATCTCGTTCGGTGACTTAGGTTTTCCCATTAGTTGACTCATTAGTCCCATGGCACTAATTCCTTAGTGACTAAGTTTCCCCCTCCTGTGGCTGAGTTTTCCCATGAGGCTACTCACAGCGGCCAGGTTTTCGAGTTATTCCAACACAAAGAGGTTATTTTACTAGGTTTTGCCATTGATACTAGTCCATTGACTAAGGTTTTCCCATCCGATGACTCATTTTTCCCATGACACTAATTCCTTAGTGACTAAGTTTTCCCCTCATGTAACTGAGTTTTCCCGTGAGACTAGTGAAGGTGGTGAGTTTCTCGAGTTTTTCCCACACAAAAAGGTTATTTTACAAGTATTTTCCATTGAAACTCGTCCGGTGAGTAAAATTTTCCCATACGGTGAATCAATTTTTCCATGACACGAATTCCTTTGTGACTAAGTTTTCCACTCCAGCGACTGAGTTTTCCGATGAGACTACTCACAGTGACAAGGTTTTCTAGTTTTTCCCACACAAAGAGGTTAATTTACTAGGATTTGCCGTGGAAACTCGTCCGGTGACTAAGGTTTTCCCATTAGTTGACTCATTAGTCCCATGGCACTAATTCCTTAGTGACTAAGTTTCCCCCTCCCGTGGCAGAGTTTTCCCATGAGACTACTCACAGTGGCCAGGTTTTGGAGTTATTCAAACACAAAGAGGTTATTTTACTAGGTTATGCCATTGAAACTAGTCCATTGACTAAGGTTTTCCCATCCGGTGACTCATTTTTCCCATGACACTAATTCCTTATTGACTAAGTTTTCCCCTCACGTGACTGAGTTTTCCCATGAGACTAGTCAAGGTGATGAGGTTCTCGAGTTTTTCCCACACAAAGAGGTTATTTTACAAGTATTTTCCATTGAAACTCGTCCGGTGAGTAAAATTTTCCCATCCGGTGACTCGTTTTTTCCATGACACGAATTCCTTTATGACTAAGTTTTCCCCTCCCGCGACTGAGTTTTCCGATGAGACTACTCACAGTGACAAGGTTTTCTAGTTTTTCCCACACAAAGAGGTTAATTTACTAGGATTTGCCGTGGAATCTCGTTCGGTGACTTAGGTTTTCCCATTAGTTGACTCATTAGTCCCATGGCACTAATTCCTTAGTGACTAAGTTTCCCCCTCCTGTGGCTGAGTTTTCCCATGAGGCTACTCACAGCGGCCAGGTTTTCGAGTTATTCCAACACAAAGAGGTTATTTTACTAGGTTTTGCCATTGATACTAGTCCATTGACTAAGGTTTTCCCATCCGATGACTCATTTTTCCCATGACACTAATTCCTTAGTGACTAAGTTTTCCCCTCATGTAACTGAGTTTTCCCGTGAGACTAGTGAAGGTGGTGAGTTTCTCGAGTTTTTCCCACACAAAAAGGTTATTTTACAAGTATTTTCCATTGAAACTCGTCCGGTGAGTAAAATTTTCCCATACGGTGAATCAATTTTTCCATGACACGAATTCCTTTGTGACTAAGTTTTCCACTCCAGCGACTGAGTTTTCCGATGAGACTACTCACAGTGACAAGGTTTTCTAGTTTTTCCCACACAAAGAGGTTAATTTACTAGGATTTGCCGTGGAAACTCGTCCGGTGACTAAGGTTTTCCCATTAGTTGACTCATTAGTCCCATGGCACTAATTCCTTAGTGACTAAGTTTCCCCCTCCCGTGGCAGAGTTTTCCCATGAGACTACTCACAGTGGCCAGGTTTTGGAGTTATTCAAACACAAAGAGGTTATTTTACTAGGTTATGCCATTGAAACTAGTCCATTGACTAAGGTTTTCCCATCCGGTGACTCATTTTTCCCATGACACTAATTCCTTATTGACTAAGTTTTCCCCTCACGTGACTGAGTTTTCCCATGAGACTAGTCAAGGTGATGAGGTTCTCGAGTTTTTCCCACAGAAAGAGGTTATTTTACAAGTATTTTCCATTGAAACTCGTCCGGTGAGTAAAATTTTCCCATCCGGTGACTCGTTTTTTCCATGACACGAATTCCTTTATGACTAAGTTTTCCCCTCCCGCGACTGAGTTTTCCGATGAGACTACTCACAGTGACAAGGTTTTCTAGTTTTTCCCACACAAAGAGGTTAATTTACTAGGATTTGCCGTGGAAACTCGTTCGGTGACTAAGGTTTTCCCATCAGTTGACTAATTAGTCCCATGGCACTAATTCCTTAATGACTAAGTTTCCCCCTCCTGTGGCTGAGTTTTCCAATGAGGCTACTCACAGTGGCCAGGTTTTCGAGTTATTCCAACACAAAGAGGTTATTTTACTGGGTTTTGCCATTGAAACTAGTCCATTGACTACGGTTTTCCCATCCGGTGACTCATTTTTACCGTGACACTAATTCCTTAGTGGCTAAGTTTTCCCCTCACGTGACTAAGTTTTCCGTTGAGACTAGTGAAGGTGGTGAGGTTCTCGAGTTTTTCCCACACAAAGAGGTTATTTTACAAGTATTTTCCATTGAAACTCGTCCGGTGAGTAAAATTTTCCCATACGGTGACTCAGTTTTTCCATGACACGAATTCCTTTGTGACTAAGTTTTCCACTCCAGCGACTGAGTTTTCCGATGAGACTACTCACAGTGACAAGGTTTTCTAGTTTTTCCCACACAAAGAGGTTATTTTTCTAGGATTTGCCGTGGAAACTCGTTCGGTGACTAAGGTTTTCCCATTAGTTGACTCATTAGTCCCATGGCACTAATTCCTTAGTGACTAAGTTTCCCCCTCCCGTGGCTGAGTTTTCCCATGAGACTACTCACAGTGGCCAGGTTTTAGAGTTATTCCAACACAAAGAGGTTATTTTACTAGGTTATGCCATTGAAACTAGTCCATTGACTAAGGTTTTCCCATCCGGTGACTCATTTTTCCCATGACACTAATTCCTTAGTGACTAAGTTTTCCTCTCACGTGACTGAGTTTTCCCATGAGACTAGTCAAGGTGATGAGGTTGTCGAGTTTTTCCCACACAAAGAGGTTATTTTACAAGTATTTTCCATTGAAACTCGTCTGGTGAGTAAAATTTTCCCATCCGGTGACTCGTTTTTTCCATGACACGAATTTCTTTATGACTAAGTTTTCCCCTCCCGCGACTGAGTTTTCCGATGAGACTACTCACAGTGACAAGGTTTTCTAGTTTTTCCCACACAAAGAGGTTAATTTACTAGGATTTGCCGTGGAATCTCGTTCGGTGACTTAGGTTTTCCCATTAGTTGACTCATTAGTCCCATGGCACTAATTCCTTAGTGACTAAGTTTCCCCCTCCTGTGGCTGAGTTTTCCCATGAGGCTACTCACAGCGGCCAGGTTTTCGAGTTATTCCAACACAAAGAGGTTATTTTACTAGGTTTTGCCATTGATACTAGTCCATTGACTAAGGTTTTCCCATCCGATGACTCATTTTTCCCATGACACTAATTCCTTAGTGACTAAGTTTTCCCCTCATGTAACTGAGTTTTCCCGTGAGACTAGTGAAGGTGGTGAGTTTCTCGAGTTTTTCCCACACAAAAAGGTTATTTTACAAGTATTTTCCATTGAAACTCGTCCGGTGAGTAAAATTTTCCCATACGGTGAATCAATTTTTCCATGACACGAATTCCTTTGTGACTAAGTTTTCCACTCCAGCGACTGAGTTTTCCGATGAGACTACTCACAGTGACAAGGTTTTCTAGTTTTTCCCACACAAAGAGGTTAATTTACTAGGATTTGCCGTGGAAACTCGTCCGGTGACTAAGGTTTTCCCATTAGTTGACTCATTAGTCCCATGGCACTAATTCCTTAGTGACTAAGTTTCCCCCTCCCGTGGCAGAGTTTTCCCATGAGACTACTCACAGTGGCCAGGTTTTGGAGTTATTCAAACACAAAGAGGTTATTTTACTAGGTTATGCCATTGAAACTAGTCCATTGACTAAGGTTTTCCCATCCGGTGACTCATTTTTCCCATGACACTAATTCCTTATTGACTAAGTTTTCCCCTCACGTGACTGAGTTTTCCCATGAGACTAGTCAAGGTGATGAGGTTCTCGAGTTTTTCCCACACAAAGAGGTTATTTTACAAGTATTTTCCATTGAAACTCGTCCGGTGAGTAAAATTTTCCCATCCGGTGACTCGTTTTTTCCATGACACGAATTCCTTTATGACTAAGTTTTCCCCTCCCGCGACTGAGTTTTCCGATGAGACTACTCACAGTGACAAGGTTTTCTAGTTTTTCCCACACAAAGAGGTTAATTTACTAGGATTTGCCGTGGAAACTCGTTCGGTGACTAAGGTTTTCCCATCAGTTGACTAATTAGTCCCATGGCACTAATTCCTTAGTGACTAAGTTTCCCCCTCCTGTGGCTGAGTTTTCCAATGAGGCTACTCACAGTGGCCAGGTTTTCGAGTTATTCCAACACAAAGAGGTTATTTTACTGGGTTTTGCCATTGAAACTAGTCCATTGACTACGGTTTTCCCATCCGGTGACTCATTTTTACCGTGACACTAATTCCTTAGTGGCTAAGTTTTCCCCTCACGTGACTAAGTTTTCCGTTGAGACTAGTGAAGGTGGTGAGGTTCTCGAGTTTTTCCCACACAAAGAGGTTATTTTACAAGTATTTTCCATTGAAACTCGTCCGGTGAGTAAAATTTTCCCATACGGTGACTCAGTTTTTCCATGACACGAATTCCTTTGTGACTAAGTTTTCCACTCCAGCGACTGAGTTTTCCGATGAGACTTCTCACAGTGACAAGGTTTTCTAGTTTTTCCCACACAAAGAGGTTATTTTTCTAGGATTTGCCGTGGAAACTCGTTCGGTGACTAAGGTTTTCCCATTAGTTGACTCATTAGTCCCATGGCACTAATTCCTTAGTGACTAAGTTTCCCCCTCCCGTGGCTGAGTTTTCCCATGAGACTACTCACAGTGGCCAGGTTTTAGAGTTATTCCAACACAAAGAGGTTATTTTACTAGGTTATGCCATTGAAACTAGTCCATTGACTAAGGTTTTCCCATCCGGTGACTCATTTTTCCCATGACACTAATTCCTTAGTGACTAAGTTTTCCTCTCACGTGACTGAGTTTTCCCATGAGACTAGTCAAGGTGATGAGGTTGTCGAGTTTTTCCCACACAAAGAGGTTATTTTACAAGTATTTTCCATTGAAACTCGTCTGGTGAGTAAAATTTTCCCATCCGGTGACTCGTTTTTTCCATGACACGAATTTCTTTATGACTAAGTTTTCCCCTCCCGCGACTGAGTTTTCCGATGAGACTACTCACAGTGACAAGGTTTTCTAGTTTTTCCCACACAAAGAGGTTAATTTACTAGGATTTGCCGTGGAATCTCGTTCGGTGACTTAGGTTTTCCCATTAGTTGACTCATTAGTCCCATGGCACTAATTCCTTAGTGACTAAGTTTCCCCCTCCTGTGGCTGAGTTTTCCCATGAGGCTACTCACAGCGGCCAGGTTTTCGAGTTATTCCAACACAAAGAGGTTATTTTACTAGGTTTTGCCATTGATACTAGTCCATTGACTAAGGTTTTCCCATCCGATGACTCATTTTTCCCATGACACTAATTCCTTAGTGACTAAGTTTTCCCCTCATGTAACTGAGTTTTCCCGTGAGACTAGTGAAGGTGGTGAGTTTCTCGAGTTTTTCCCACACAAAAAGGTTATTTTACAAGTATTTTCCATTGAAACTCGTCCGGTGAGTAAAATTTTCCCATACGGTGAATCAATTTTTCCATGACACGAATTCCTTTGTGACTAAGTTTTCCACTCCAGCGACTGAGTTTTCCGATGAGACTACTCACAGTGACAAGGTTTTCTAGTTTTTCCCACACAAAGAGGTTAATTTACTAGGATTTGCCGTGGAAACTCGTCCGGTGACTAAGGTTTTCCCATTAGTTGACTCATTAGTCCCATGGCACTAATTCCTTAGTGACTAAGTTTCCCCCTCCCGTGGCAGAGTTTTCCCATGAGACTACTCACAGTGGCCAGGTTTTGGAGTTATTCAAACACAAAGAGGTTATTTTACTAGGTTATGCCATTGAAACTAGTCCATTGACTAAGGTTTTCCCATCCGGTGACTCATTTTTCCCATGACACTAATTCCTTATTGACTAAGTTTTCCCCTCACGTGACTGAGTTTTCCCATGAGACTAGTCAAGGTGATGAGGTTCTCGAGTTTTTCCCACACAAAGAGGTTATTTTACAAGTATTTTCCATTGAAACTCGTCCGGTGAGTAAAATTTTCCCATCCGGTGACTCGTTTTTTCCATGACACGAATTCCTTTATGACTAAGTTTTCCCCTCCCGCGACTGAGTTTTCCGATGAGACTACTCACAGTGACAAGGTTTTCTAGTTTTTCCCACACAAAGAGGTTAATTTACTAGGATTTGCCGTGGAAACTCGTTCGGTGACTAAGGTTTTCCCATCAGTTGACTAATTAGTCCCATGGCACTAATTCCTTAGTGACTAAGTTTCCCCCTCCTGTGGCTGAGTTTTCCAATGAGGCTACTCACAGTGGCCAGGTTTTCGAGTTATTCCAACACAAAGAGGTTATTTTACTGGGTTTTGCCATTGAAACTAGTCCATTGACTACGGTTTTCCCATCCGGTGACTCATTTTTACCGTGACACTAATTCCTTAGTGGCTAAGTTTTCCCCTCACGTGACTAAGTTTTCCGTTGAGACTAGTGAAGGTGGTGAGGTTCTCGAGTTTTTCCCACACAAAGAGGTTATTTTACAAGTATTTTCCATTGAAACTCGTCCGGTGAGTAAAATTTTCCCATACGGTGACTCAGTTTTTCCATGACACGAATTCCTTTGTGACTAAGTTTTCCACTCCAGCGACTGAGTTTTCCGATGAGACTTCTCACAGTGACAAGGTTTTCTAGTTTTTCCCACACAAAGAGGTTATTTTTCTAGGATTTGCCGTGGAAACTCGTTCGGTGACTAAGGTTTTCCCATTAGTTGACTCATTAGTCCCATGGCACTAATTCCTTAGTGACTAAGTTTCCCCCTCCCGTGGCTGAGTTTTCCCATGAGACTACTCACAGTGGCCAGGTTTTAGAGTTATTCCAACACAAAGAGGTTATTTTACTAGGTTATGCCATTGAAACTAGTCCATTGACTAAGGTTTTCCCATCCGGTGACTCATTTTTCCCATGACACTAATTCCTTAGTGACTAAGTTTTCCTCTCACGTGACTGAGTTTTCCCATGAGACTAGTCAAGGTGATGAGGTTGTCGAGTTTTTCCCACACAAAGAGGTTATTTTACAAGTATTTTCCATTGAAACTCGTCTGGTGAGTAAAATTTTCCCATCCGGTGACTCGTTTTTTCCATGACACGAATTTCTTTATGACTAAGTTTTCCCCTCCCGCGACTGAGTTTTCCGATGAGACTACTCACAGTGACAAGGTTTTCTAGTTTTTCCCACACAAAGAGGTTAATTTACTAGGATTTGCCGTGGAATCTCGTTCGGTGACTTAGGTTTTCCCATTAGTTGACTCATTAGTCCCATGGCACTAATTCCTTAGTGACTAAGTTTCCCCCTCCTGTGGCTGAGTTTTCCCATGAGGCTACTCACAGCGGCCAGGTTTTCGAGTTATTCCAACACAAAGAGGTTATTTTACTAGGTTTTGCCATTGATACTAGTCCATTGACTAAGGTTTTCCCATCCGATGACTCATTTTTCCCATGACACTAATTCCTTAGTGACTAAGTTTTCCCCTCATGTAACTGAGTTTTCCCGTGAGACTAGTGAAGGTGGTGAGTTTCTCGAGTTTTTCCCACACAAAAAGGTTATTTTACAAGTATTTTCCATTGAAACTCGTCCGGTGAGTAAAATTTTCCCATACGGTGAATCAATTTTTCCATGACACGAATTCCTTTGTGACTAAGTTTTCCACTCCAGCGACTGAGTTTTCCGATGAGACTACTCACAGTGACAAGGTTTTCTAGTTTTTCCCACACAAAGAGGTTAATTTACTAGGATTTGCCGTGGAAACTCGTCCGGTGACTAAGGTTTTCCCATTAGTTGACTCATTAGTCCCATGGCACTAATTCCTTAGTGACTAAGTTTCCCCCTCCCGTGGCAGAGTTTTCCCATGAGACTACTCACAGTGGCCAGGTTTTGGAGTTATTCAAACACAAAGAGGTTATTTTACTAGGTTATGCCATTGAAACTAGTCCATTGACTAAGGTTTTCCCATCCGGTGACTCATTTTTCCCATGACACTAATTCCTTATTGACTAAGTTTTCCCCTCACGTGACTGAGTTTTCCCATGAGACTAGTCAAGGTGATGAGGTTCTCGAGTTTTTCCCACACAAAGAGGTTATTTTACAAGTATTTTCCATTGAAACTCGTCCGGTGAGTAAAATTTTCCCATCCGGTGACTCGTTTTTTCCATGACACGAATTCCTTTATGACTAAGTTTTCCCCTCCCGCGACTGAGTTTTCCGATGAGACTACTCACAGTGACAAGGTTTTCTAGTTTTTCCCACACAAAGAGGTTAATTTACTAGGATTTGCCGTGGAAACTCGTTCGGTGACTAAGGTTTTCCCATCAGTTGACTAATTAGTCCCATGGCACTAATTCCTTAGTGACTAAGTTTCCCCCTCCTGTGGCTGAGTTTTCCAATGAGGCTACTCACAGTGGCCAGGTTTTCGAGTTATTCCAACACAAAGAGGTTATTTTACTGGGTTTTGCCATTGAAACTAGTCCATTGACTACGGTTTTCCCATCCGGTGACTCATTTTTACCGTGACACTAATTCCTTAGTGGCTAAGTTTTCCCCTCACGTGACTAAGTTTTCCGTTGAGACTAGTGAAGGTGGTGAGGTTCTCGAGTTTTTCCCACACAAAGAGGTTATTTTACAAGTATTTTCCATTGAAACTCGTCCGGTGAGTAAAATTTTCCCATACGGTGACTCAGTTTTTCCATGACACGAATTCCTTTGTGACTAAGTTTTCCACTCCAGCGACTGAGTTTTCCGATGAGACTTCTCACAGTGACAAGGTTTTCTAGTTTTTCCCACACAAAGAGGTTATTTTTCTAGGATTTGCCGTGGAAACTCGTTCGGTGACTAAGGTTTTCCCATTAGTTGACTCATTAGTCCCATGGCACTAATTCCTTAGTGACTAAGTTTCCCCCTCCCGTGGCTGAGTTTTCCCATGAGACTACTCACAGTGGCCAGGTTTTAGAGTTATTCCAACACAAAGAGGTTATTTTACTAGGTTATGCCATTGAAACTAGTCCATTGACTAAGGTTTTCCCATCCGGTGACTCATTTTTCCCATGACACTAATTCCTTAGTGACTAAGTTTTCCTCTCACGTGACTGAGTTTTCCCATGAGACTAGTCAAGGTGATGAGGTTGTCGAGTTTTTCCCACACAAAGAGGTTATTTTACAAGTATTTTCCATTGAAACTCGTCTGGTGAGTAAAATTTTCCCATCCGGTGACTCGTTTTTTCCATGACACGAATTTCTTTATGACTAAGTTTTCCCCTCCCGCGACTGAGTTTTCCGATGAGACTACTCACAGTGACAAGGTTTTCTAGTTTTTCCCACACAAAGAGGTTAATTTACTAGGATTTGCCGTGGAATCTCGTTCGGTGACTTAGGTTTTCCCATTAGTTGACTCATTAGTCCCATGGCACTAATTCCTTAGTGACTAAGTTTCCCCCTCCTGTGGCTGAGTTTTCCCATGAGGCTACTCACAGCGGCCAGGTTTTCGAGTTATTCCAACACAAAGAGGTTATTTTACTAGGTTTTGCCATTGATACTAGTCCATTGACTAAGGTTTTCCCATCCGATGACTCATTTTTCCCATGACACTAATTCCTTAGTGACTAAGTTTTCCCCTCATGTAACTGAGTTTTCCCGTGAGACTAGTGAAGGTGGTGAGTTTCTCGAGTTTTTCCCACACAAAAAGGTTATTTTACAAGTATTTTCCATTGAAACTCGTCCGGTGAGTAAAATTTTCCCATACGGTGAATCAATTTTTCCATGACACGAATTCCTTTGTGACTAAGTTTTCCACTCCAGCGACTGAGTTTTCCGATGAGACTACTCACAGTGACAAGGTTTTCTAGTTTTTCCCACACAAAGAGGTTAATTTACTAGGATTTGCCGTGGAAACTCGTCCGGTGACTAAGGTTTTCCCATTAGTTGACTCATTAGTCCCATGGCACTAATTCCTTAGTGACTAAGTTTCCCCCTCCCGTGGCAGAGTTTTCCCATGAGACTACTCACAGTGGCCAGGTTTTGGAGTTATTCAAACACAAAGAGGTTATTTTACTAGGTTATGCCATTGAAACTAGTCCATTGACTAAGGTTTTCCCATCCGGTAACTCATTTTTCCCATGACACTAATTCCTTAGTGACTAAGTTTTCCCCTCACGTGACTGAGTTTTCCCGTGAGACTAGTTAAGGTGATGAGGTTCTCGAGTTTTTCCCACACAAAGAGGTTATTATACAAGTATTTTCCATTGAAACTCGTCCGGTGAGTAAAATTTTCCCATACGGTGATTCAATTTTTCAATGACACGAATTCCTTTGTGACTAAGTTTTCCACTCCAACGACTGAGTTTTCCGATGAGACTACTCACAGTGACAAGGTTTTCTAGTTTTTCCCACACAAAGAGGTTACTTTACTAGGATTTGCCGAGGAAACTCGTTCGGTGACTAAGTTTTTCCCATTAGTGGACTCATTAGTCCCATGGCACTAATTCCTTAGTGACTAAGTTTCCCCGTCCTGTGGCTGAGTTTTCCCATGAGACTAGTCACAGTGGCCAGGTTTTGGAGTTATTTCAACACAAAGAGGTTATTTTACTAGGTTTTGCCATTGAAACTAGTCCATTGACTAAGGTTTTCCCATCCGGTGACTCATTTTTCCCATGACACTAATTCCTTAGTGACTAAGTTTTCCCCTCACGTGACTGAGTTTTCCCGTGAGACTAGTTAAGGTGATGAGGTTCTCGAGTTTTTCCCACACAAAGAGGTTATTATACAAGTATTTTCCATTGAAACTCGTCCGGTGAGTAAAATTTTCCCATACGGTGATTCAATTTTTCCATGACACGAATTCCTTTGTGACTAAGTTTTCCACTCCAACGACTGAGTTTTCCGATGAGACTACTCACAGTGACAAGGTTTTCTAGTTTTTCCCACACAAAGAGGTTAATTTACTAGGATTTGCCGTGGAAACTCGTTCGATGGCTAAGGTTTTCCCATTAGTTGACTCATTAGTCCCATGGCACTAATTCCTTAGTGACTAAGTTTCCCCCTCCTGTGGCTGAGTTTTCCCATGAGACTACTCACAGTGGCCAGGTTTTGGATTTATTCCAACACAAATTGGTTATTTTACTAGGTTTAGCCATTGACTAAGTTTTTCCCATCCGGTGACTCATTTTTCCCATGACACTAATTCCTTAGTGACTAAGTTTTCCGCTCACGTGACTGAGTTTGCCCGTGAGACTAGTCAAGGTGATGAGGTTCTCGAGTTTTTCCCACACAAAGAGGTTATTTTACATGTATTTTCCATTGAAACTCGTCTGGTGAGTAAAATTTTCCCATCCGGTGACTCATTTTTTCCATAAAACGAATTCCTTTGTGACTAAGTTTTCCCATCCAGTGACTGAGTTTTCCGATGAGACTACTTACAGTGACAAAGTTTTCTAGTTTTTCCTAGACAAAGAGGTTATTTTACTAGGATTTGCCATGGAAACTCGTTCGGTGACTAAGGTTTTCCCATTAGTTGACTGATTAGTCTCATGACACTAATTCCTTTGTGACTAAGTTTCCCCCTCCTGTGGCTGAGTTTTCCCATGAGACTACTTACAGTGGCCAGGTTTTCGAGTAATTCCAACACAAAGAGGTTATTTTACTCGGTTTTGCCATTGAAACTAGTCCATGGACTAAGCTTTTCCCGTCCGGTGACTCATTTTTCCCATGACACTAATTCCTTAGTGACTAAGTTTTCCCCTCACGTGACTGAGTTTTCCCGTGATACTACTCAAGGTGAAGAGATTCTCGAGTTTTTCCCACACAAAGAGGTTATTTTACAAGTATTTTCCATTGAAACTCGTCCGGTAAGTAAAATATTCCCTTCCGGTGACTCATTTTTTCCATGACACGAATTCCTTTGTTACTAAATTTTCCCCAACCGCGACTGAGTTTTCCGATGAGACTACTCACAGTGACAAGGTTTTCTAGTTTTTCCCACACAAAGAGGTTATTTTACTAGGATTTGCCATGGAAACTCGTTCGGTGACTAAGGTTTTCCCATTAGTTGACTCATTAGTCCCATGGCAATAATTACTTAGTGACTAAGTTTCCCCCTCCTGTGGCTGAGTTTTCCCAAGAGACTACTCACAGTGGCCAGGTTTTCGAGTTATTCCAACACAAACAGGTTATTTTACTAGGTTTTGCCATTGAAACTAGTGCATTGACTAAGGTTTTCCCATCCGGTGACTCATTTTTACCATGACACTAATTCCTTAGTGACTAAGTTTTCCCCTCACGTGACTGAGTTTTCCCGTGAGACTAGTCAAGGGGATAAGGTTCTCGAGTTTTTCCCACACAAAGAGGTTATTTTACAAGTATTTTCCATTGAAACTCGTCCGGTGAGTAAAATTTTCCCATCCGGTGACTCATTTTGTCCATGACACGAATTCCTTTGTTACTAAATTTTCCCCAAACGCGACTGAGTTTTCCGATGAGACTACTCACAGTGACAAGGTTTTCTAGTTTTTCCCACACAAAGAGGTTATTTTACTAGGATTTGCCATGGAAACTCGTTCGGTGACTAAGGTTTTCCCATTAGTTGACTCATTTGTGCCATGGCACTAATTACTTAGTGACTAAGTTTCCCCCTCCCGTGGCTGAGTTTTCCCATGAGACTACTCACAGTGGCCAGGTTTTCGAGTTATTCTAACAAAAAGAGGTTATTTTACTAGGTTTTGCCATTGAAACTAGTCCATTGACTAAGGTTTTCCCATCCGGTGACTCATTTTTCCCATGACACTAATTCCTTAGTGACTAAGTTTTCCCTTCACGTGACTGAGTTTTCCAGTGAGACTAGTTAAGGTGATGAGGTTCTCGAGTTTTTCCCACACAAAGAGGTTATTTTACAAGTATTTTCCATCGAAAGTCGTCCGGTGAGTAAAATTTTCCCATCCGGTGACTCATTTTTTCCATGACACGAATTCCTTTGTTACTAAATTTTCCCCAACCGCGACTCAGTTTTCCGATTAGACTACTCATAGTGATTAGGTTTTCTAGTTTTTCCCACACAAAGAGGTTATTTTACTAGGATTTGCCATGGAAACTCGTTCGGTGACAAAGGTTTTCCCATTAGTAGACTCATTAGTGCCATGGCACTAATTACTTAGTGACTAAGTTTCCCCATCTTGTGGCTGAGTTTTCCCATGAGACTACTCACAGTGGCCAGGTTTTCGAGTTATTCCAACACAAAGAGGTTATTTTACTTGATTTTGCCATTGAAACTAGTCCATTGACTAAGGTTTTCCCATGACACTAATTCCTTAGTGACTAAGTTTTCCCCTCATGTGATTGAGTTTTCCCGTGAGACTAGTCAAGGTGATGAGGTTCTCGAGTTTTTCCCACACAAAGAAGTCATTTTACAAGTATTTTCCATTGAAACTCGTCCGATGAGTAAAATTTTCCCATCCGGTGACTCATTTTTTCCCTGACACGAATTCCTTTGTGACTAAGTTTTCCCCTCCCGCGACTGAGTTTTCTGATGAGACTACTCACAGTGACAAGGTTTTCTAGTTTTTCCCAAACAAAGAGGTTATTTTACTAGGATTGGCCATGGAAACTCGTTCGGTGACTAAGGTTTTCCCATTAGTTGACTCATTAGTCCCATGGCACTAATTCCTTAGTGACTAAGTTTCCCCTTCCTGTGGCTGAGTTTTCCAATGAGACTACTCACAGTGGCCAGGTTTTCGGGTTATTCCAACACAAAGAGGTTATTTTACTAGGTTTTACCATTGATACTAGTCCATTGACTAAGGTTTTCCCATCCAGTGACTCATTTTTCCCATGACACTAATTCCTTAGTGACTAAGTTTTCCCCTCATGTGACTTAGTTTTCCCGTGAGACTAGTCAAGGTGATGAGGTTCTCGAGTTTTTCCCACACAAAGAGGTTATTTTACAAGTATTTTCCATTGAAACTCGTCCGGTGAGTAAAATTTTCCCATCTGGTGACTTATTTTTTCCATTACACGAATTCCTTTGTGACTAAGTTTTCCACTCCAGCGACTGAGTTTTCCGATGAGAGTACTCACAGTGACAAGGTTTTCTAGTTTTTCCCAGACAAAGATGTTTCTTTACTTGGATTTGCCATGGAAACACGTTCGGTGACTAAGGTTTTCCCATTAGTTGACTCATTAGTCCCATGGCACTAATTACTTAGTGACTAAGTTTCCCCCTCCTGTGGCTGAGTTTTCCCATTAGACTACTCACAGTGGCCAGGTTTTCGAGTTATTCCAACACAAAGAGGTTATTTTACTAGGTTTTGGCATTGAAACTAGTGCATTCACAAAGGTTTTTGATGAGTGGATTTTATATGATAATTTTAGGGTCTTTTTAGTCTTTTTATTTTATTATTTTTGAGTCTCATGTAGGTTTTTTATTGTTTTTATGTAGATTTTATATTTATTTTGCATTTTGCATGTAGATTAGATTTTATTAGATTTTCTAGCTTTATTTTATATTTTTAGGAATTTTTCTAGTTATTTTGTATTTTTAGGAAAAGCTGGTTTAGTTATCATTTTTGTCCAGGGACCACTTTGTAAAGTTTCAGGAAATCAAGGTCCAAAATGTGAAAGTTCAAGAGTGGAGGGCTAAAAGTGAAGATTGAGAGAATTCAAGGGCTTGAATTGGAGTGCTAACCAAGAGAGGACTAAAAGTAAAAAAGAGGAATATGAAGCAACTCTCTAAATTAAGCACATGGAAAAAAAGGATTAAAGGATGAGTGGAGGATTGATGATAGTGGAGGAGAGGTTTCAGAATTGATTAAAGGGCTGATAAGTGGGTTTTTATGGCATTCAAAACCCACTACCATGAAGAAGGAAGGAAAAGCTTGAAGTTGAAGAATCAGTAGCCAGCGCTGCAGCGCTGGGCCTCGGCCTGGAAGTGGGATTTAATTGCTGAGGCCAGATTTTTTGCTATAAATAGGGAGGCAACTTGCACTTGAAAAGCACACCTTTCTTAGAACACAACAAGTGTTCCTCTTTCTCCCTCAAGAACATTGTTCCTAGGAATTGTGGGAAGCCATATTTGAGCTCCTAGTCCAGGGTAATTCAATGCTTCTTTTAGCCATGCTTGGCTAATTCTCTTTAAGTATTTTGGGTTGTGTTAGCTTATTAGTTTATGTTTTAGTTTTCTTTTATTTGTTTCTGAATAATATTCAAAGTTCATGTTTTATTTCCTTGTTCTTCATTTATCTTGGTGCACACAAGATCTCTTGCTTATTGCTTATTACATAAGGCCATTTGGTAAGTAGTAAGGGACCTAGGATTTAAAAAAGGTTATAAGTATACTTCGCTAAGGAATTAGGAAGGACGTAACTTTATGTTGGCCTGAACATCTTCTTCATCTTCTTCTTTAGTTAACTAGGTGCCAAGGAATTGGGTTTAGTAATTAAAAAGAAAGATCTACAATGCTTAAGGAATTATCTTGTAGTTACACTAGGCTATAGCATCATGAATCTTTGTTTGGAATTCAGGAATAAAATAGAAGTTTGCTAGCATAAATTATAAGTTATACAATGCAACCCAAATGCTTATTTTTATCATCATCTCTTCTTTTATATTTTATGCTTTTTATGTTCTTATTCCAGAAACCAAAATGCAAAATATATCTTTTTATTTTTCTGCTTAAGCTCTAAACAAATTAGTAATTAGACACCTATCCCTGTGGGATCGACAATCTTTTATATTACGCGATAATCAATCGTGCACTTGCGATTTCCTTATCAAGTTTTTGGCGCCGTTGCCGGGGATAGGTTCTTTTTAAGTTCTTTTTATTAATTTGTTTAGTGCTGTTTTTTGTATATAAAAAAAAAGATAAAAAAATATTAACTTGTGTGGTGAATAGGTGCTACTAATTTTGTCTGCTGAAATTTTGTAAGGAAATATGGCTGGAACATTTGAAGAATGGTTGGCAAAGATTCGGGCTAATCTTGAAAAAGAAGATGAAAAGAGGAAGTGCATTGTTTTCAATTTAATTGATGAGTATTACTCTGAATTAGATTGCAAGCGCGCTTCGGGATCTTTGCCCAACCGAGTGCAGGAATGGAAGGCCAGAATGATCTTGCAAGGGAGACTGAATGACATTCTAAGGAGGCAGCCCAGGGATGAACAACAACCACTTGTTCATGAAAGTGAACTTGTGGTTCAAAGAGAGGAGGTGAAAGCAACCTTCATTTTAGAATTTGTCTTTGAAGACAAATTAGAGATGGAGGAAGAAGAACCTCAAGGAACCTATGCTATAGGTTCACAATGGCAAGGCAAAGAACAAGGAAGAGAAAATTTATTTATCTCTTCCATTTTTAATTTGAATATTGTTGCTTTGTTAGCTGAAAAATCATTGGGCACCATGATGCTTATGTGCCAAAATTTGCATGATTTGCGGGGTCTAATGAATTTTGTAATAGACCCCGGTTGAAAAGTGATTAGTGGAAGGGTCTATCTCGGACCTTAACAATGAGCTGGTTGGGAGACAACCCAACTTAGGAATAGTTTAAAATTCTGTCATTTAATTTTCTGCATCATCCTTGTAAATAAATAAAAGAAAAAAAATTCTATGTTTTTGCTGCAGGAGAGGCCAGCGCTCCAGCGCTGGAGGCCAACGCTCAAGCGTTAGGCCCCTGCTTTGCACATCTGATTGCCCAGTTTCTGTTTTAATCCAGCGCCCACGCGTTGGCATCCCCAACGCTCAAGCGGTTATTTAATCCAGCGCCCACGCGTTGGCATCCCCAACGCTCAAGCGGTTATTCCTTAGTAACTAAGTTTCACCCTCCTGTGGCTGAGTTTTCCCATGAGACTACTCACAGTGGCCAGGTTTTCGAGTTATTCCAACACAAAGAGGTTATTTTACTTGGTTTTGCCATTGAAACTAGTCCATTGACTAAGGTTTTCCCATCCGGTCACTCATTTTTCCCATGACACTAATTCCTTAGTGACTAAGTTTTCCCCTCATGTGACTGAGTTTTCCCGTGAGACTAGTCAAGGTGATGAGGTCCTCGAGTTTTTCCCACACAAAGAGGTTATTTTACAAGTATTTTCCATTGAAACTCATCCGGTGAGTAAAATTTTCCCATCCGGTGACTTATTTTTGCCATGACACGAATTCCTTTGTGACTAAGTTTTCCCCTCCCGCGACTGAGTTTTCCGATGAGACTACTCACAGTGACAAGGTTTTCTAGTTTTCCCTCACAAAGAGGTTATTTTACTAGTATTTGTCATGGAAACTCGTTCGGTGACTAAGGTTTTCCCATTAGTTGACTCATTAGTCCCATGGAACTAATTCCTTAGTGACTAAGTTTTCCCCTCCTGTGGCTGATTTTACCATGAGACTACTCACAGTGGCCAAGTTTTCCAGTTATTCCAACACAAAGAGGTTATTTTACTTGGTTTTGCCATTGAAACTAGTCCATTGACTAAGGTATTCCCATGACACTAATTCCTTAGTGACTAAGTTTTCCCCTCATGTGACTGAGTTTTCCCGTGAGACTAGTCAAGGTGATGAGGTTCTCGAGTTTTTCCGACATAAAGAGGTTATTTTACAAGTATTTTCCATTGAAACTCGTCCGGTGAGTAAAATTTTCCCATCCATTGACTCATTTTTTCCATGACACAAATTCGTTTGTGACTAAGTTTTCCCCTCCTACGACTGAGTTTTCCGAAGAGACTACTCACAGTGATAAGGTTTTATAGTTTTTCCCACAAAAAGAGGTTATTTTACTAGGATTTGCCATGGAAACTTGTTCGGTGACTAAGGTTTTCCCATTAGTTGACTCATTAGTCCCATGGCACTAATTCCTTAGTGACTAAGTTTCACCCTCATGTGACTGAGTTTTCCCTTGAGACTACTCACAGTGGCCAGGTTTTCGAGTTATTCCAACACAAAGAGGTTATTTTACTTTGTTTTGCCATTGAAACTAGTCCATTGACTAAGGTTTTCCCATCCGGTGACTCATTTTTCCAATGACACTAATTCCTTAGTGACTAAGTTTTCCCCTCATGTGACTGAGTTTTCCCTTGAGACTAGTCAAGGTGATGAGGTTCTCGAGTTTTTTCCACACAAAGAGGTTATTTTACAAGTATTTTCCATTGAAACTCATCCGGTGAGTTAAATTTTCCCATCCGGTGACTCATTTTTTCCATGACACGAATTCCTTTGTGACTAAGTTTTCCCCTCCTGCGAGTGAGTTTTCAGATGAGACTACTCACAGTGATAAGGTTTTCTAGTTTTTCCCACACAAAGAGGTTATTTTACTAAGATTTGCCATGGAAACTTGTTCGGTGACTAAGGTTTTCCCATTAGTTGACTCATTAGTCCCATGGCACTAATTTCTTTGTGACAAAGTTTCCCCCTCCTGTAGCTGAGTTTTCCCTTGAGACTACTCACAGTGGCTAGGTTTTCCAGTTATTCCAACACAAAGAAGTTATTTTACTTGGTTTTGCCATTGAAACTAGTCCATTGACTAAGGTTTTCCCATGACACTAATTCCTTAGTGACTAAGTTTTCCCCTCATGTGACTGAGTTTTCCCGTGAGACTAGTCAAGGTGATGAGGTTCTCGAGTTTTTCCCACATAAAGAGGTTATTTTACAAGTATTTTCCATTGAAACTCGTCCGGTGAGTAAAATTTTCCCATCCGGTGACTCAATTTTTCCATGACACGAATTCCTTTGTGACTAAGTTTTCCCCTCCCGTGACTGAGTTTTCAGATGTGACTACTCACAGTGACAAGGTTTTCTAGTTTCTCCGACACAAAGATGTTACTTTACTAGGATTTGCCATGGAAACTCGTTCGGTGACTAAGGTTTTACCATTACTTAACTCATTAGTCCCATGGCACTAATTCCTTAGTGACTAAGTTTCACCCTCCTGTGGCTGAGTTTTCCCATGAGACTACTCACAGTGGCAAGGTTTTCGAGTTATTCCAACACAAAGAGGTTATTTTACTTGGTTTTGCCATTGAAACTAGTCCATTGACTAAGGTTTTCCCATCCGGTCACTCATTTTTCCCATGACACTAATTCCTTAGTGACTAAGTTTTCCCCTCATGTGACTGAGTTTACCCATGAGACTAGTCAAGGTGATGAGGTTCTCGAGTTTTTCCCACACAAAGAGGATATTTTACAAGTATTTTCTATTGAAACTCGTTCGGTGAGTAAAATTTTCCCATCCGGTGACTCATTTTTTCCATGACACGAATTCCTTTGTGACTAAGTTTTCCCCTCCCGCGACTGAGTTTTCCGATGAGACTACTCACAGTGACAAGGTTTTCTAGTTTTTCCCACACAAAGAGGTTATTTTACTAGTATTTGCCATGGAAACTCGTTCGGTGACTAAGGTTTTCCCATTAGTTGACTCATTAGTACCATGGAACTAATTCCATAGTGACTAAGTTTCCCCCACCCGTGGCTAGGTTTTCCCATGAGACTACTCACAGTGGCCAGGTTTTCCAGTTATTCCAACACAAATAGGTTATTTTACTTGGTTTTGCCATTGAAACTAGTCCATTGACTAAGGTTTTCCCATCCGGTCACTCATTTTTCCCATGACACTAATTCCTTAGTGACTAACTTTTCCCCTCATGTGACTGAGGTTATTTTACAAGTATTTTCCATTGAAACTCGTCCGGTGAGTAAAATTTTCCCATCCGGTGACTCATTTTTTCCATGATACGAATTCCTTTGTGACTAAGTTTTCCCGTCCCGCGATTGAGTTTTCTGATGTGACTACTCACAGTGACAAGGTTTTCTAGTTTTTCCGACACCAAGATGTTACTTTACTAGGAATTTCCATGGAAACTCGTTCGGTGACTAAGATTTTCCCATTAGTTGACTCATTAGTCCCATGGCACTAATTCCTTAGTGACTAAGTTTCACCCTCCTGTGGCTGAGTTTTCCCATGAGACTACTCACAGTGGCCAGGTTTTCGAGTTATTCCAACACAAAGAGGTTATTTTACTTGGTTTTGCCATTGAAACTAGTCCATTGACTAAGGTTTTCCCATCCGGCCACTCATTTTTCCCATGACACTAATTCCTTAGTGACTAAGTTTTCCCCTCATGTGACTGAGTTTTCCCGTGAGACTAGTAAATGTGATGAGGTCCTCGAGTTTTTCCCACACAAAGAGGTTATTTTACAAGTATTTTCCATTGAAACTCATCCGGTGAGTAAAATTTTCCCATCCGGTGACATATTTTTGCCATGACACGAATTCCTTTGTGACTAAGTTTTCCCCTCGAGCGACTGAGTTTTCCAATGAGACTACTCACAGTGACAAGGTTTTCTAGTTTTCCCTCACAAAGAGGTTATTTTACTAGTATTTGTCATGGAAACTCGTTCGGTGACTAAGGTTTTCCCATTAGTTGACTCATTAGTCCCATGGAACTAATTCCTTAGTGACTAAGTTTCCCCCTCTTGTGGCTGAGTTTTACCATGAGACTACTCACAGTGGCCAGGTTTTCCAGTTATTCCAACACAAAGAGGTTATTTTACTTGGTTTTGCCATTGAAACTAGTCCATTGACTAAGGTACTCCCATGACACTAATTCCTTAGTGACTAAGTTTTCCCCTCATGTGACTGAGTTTTCCCGTGAGACTAGTCAACGTTATGAGGTTCTCGAGTTTTTCCGACATAAAGAGGTTATTTTACAAGTATTTTCCATTGAAACTCGTCCGGTGAGTAAAATTTTCCCATCCGGTGACTCATTTTTTCCATGACACAAATTCGTTTGTGACTAAGTTTTCCCCTCCTGCGACTGAGTTTTCCGATGAGACTACTCACAGTGATAAGGTTATAGTTTTTCCCACACAAAGAGGTTATTTTACTAGGATTTGACATGGAAACTTGTTCAGTGACTAAGGTTTTCCCATTAGTTGACTCATTAGTCCCATGGCACTAATTCCTTAGTGACTAAGTTTCACCCTCCTCTGGCTGAGTTTTCCCATGAGACTACTCACAGTGGCCAGGTTTTCGAGTTATTCCAACACAAAGAGGTTATTTTACTTGGTTTTGCCATTGAAACTAGTCCATTGACTAAGGTTTTCCCTTCCGGTGACTCATTTTTCCAATGACACTAATTCCTTAGTGACTAAGTTTTCCCCTCATGTGACTGAGTTTTCCCTTGAGACTAGTCAAGGTGATGAGGTTCTCGAGTTTTTCCCACACAAAAAGGTTATTTTACAAGTATTTTCCATTGAAACTCATCCGGTGAGTTAAATTTTCCCATCCGGTGACTCATTTTTTCCATGACACGAATTCCTTTGTGACTAAGATTTCCCCTCCGGCGAGTGAGTTTTCAGATGAGACTACTCACAGTGATAAGGTTTTCTAGTTTTTCCCACACAAAGAGGTTATTTTACTAGGATTTTCCATGGAAACTTGTTCGGTGACTAAGGTTTTACCATTAGTTGAATCATTAGTCCCATGGAACTAATTTCTTTGTGACTTAGTTTACCCCTCTTGTAGCTGAGTTTTCCCTTGAGACTACTCAAAGTGACTAGGTTTTCCAGTTATTCCAACACAAAGAAGTTATTTTACTTGGTTTTGCCATTGAAACTAGTCCATTGACTAAGGTTTTCCCATGACACTAATTCCTTAGTGACTAAATTTTCCCCTCATGTGACTGATTTTTCCCGTGAGACTAGTCAAGGTGATGAGGTTCTCGAGTTTTTCCCACATAAAGAGGTTATTTTACAAGTATTTTCCTTTGAAACTCGTCCGGTGAGTAAAATTTTCCCATCCGGTGACTCATTTTTTCCATGACACAAATTCCTTTGTGACTAAGTTTTCCCCTCCCGCGACTGAGTTTTCAGATGTGACTACTCACAGTGACAAGGTTTTCTAGTTTCTCCGACACAAAGATGTTACTTTACTAGGATTTGCCATGGAAACTCGTTCGGTGACTAAGGTTTTCCCATTAGTTGACTCATTAGTCCCATGGCACTAATTCCTTAGTGACTAAGTTTCCCCCTCCTGTGGCTGAGTTTTCCCGTGAGACTACTCACAGTGGCCAGGTTTTCGAGTTATTCCAACACAAAGAGGTTATTTTACTAGGTTTTGCCATTGAAACTAATCCATTGACTAAGGTTTTCCCATCCAGTGACTTATTTTTCCCATGACACAAATTCCTTAGTGACTAAGTTTTCCCCTCATGTGACTGAGTTTTCCCGTGAGACTAGTATAGGTGATGAGGTTGTCGAGTTTTTTCCACACAAAGAGATTATTTTACAAGTATTTTCCATTGAAACTCGTCCGGTGAGTAAAATATTCCCATCCGGTGACTCATTTTTTCCAAGACACGAATTCCTTTGTGACTAAATTTTCCCATCCCGCGACTAAGTTTTTCGATTAGACTACTCACAGTGACAAGGTTTTCCAGTTTTTCCCACACAAAGAGGTTATTTTACTAGGATTTGCCATGGAAACTCGTTGGGTGACTAAGGTTTTCCCATTAGTTGACTCAATAGTCCCATGGCACTAATTCCTTTGTGACTAAGTTTCCCCCTCCTGTGGCTGAGTTTTCCCATGAGACTACTCACAGTGGCCAGGTTTTCGAGTTATTCCAACACAAAGAGGTTATTTTACATGGTTTTGCCATTGAAACTAGTCCATTAAATAAGGTTTTCCCATCCGGTGACTCATTTTTCCCATGACACTAATTCCATAGTGACTAAGTTTTCCCCTCATGTGACTGAGTTTTCCCGTGAGACTAGTCAAGGTGATGAGGTTCTCGAGTTTTTCCCACACAAAGAGGTTGTTTTACAAGTATTTTCCATTGAAACTCATCCGGTGTGTAAAATTTTCCCATCCGGTGACTCATTTTTTCCATGACACGAATTCCTTTGTGACCAAGTTTTCCCCTCCCGCGACTGAGTTTTCCGATTAGACTCCTCACAGTGACAAGGTTTTCTAGTTTTTCCCACACAAAGAGGTTATTTTACTAGTATTTGCCATGGAAACTCGTTCGGTGACTAAGGTTTTCCCATTAGTTGACTCATTAGTCCCATGGCAGTAATTCCTTAGTGACTAAGTTTCCTCCTCATGTGGCTGAGTTTTCCCATGAGCCTAATCACAGTGGCCAGGTTTTCGAGTTATTCTAACACAAAGAGGTTATTTTTCTAGGTTTTGCCATTGAAACTAGTCCATTGAATAAGGTTTTCCCATCCAGTGACTCATTTTTCCCATGACACTAATTTCTTAGTGACTAAGTTTTCCCCTCATGTGACTGAGTTTCCCCGTGCGACTAGTCAAGGTGATGAGGTTCTCGAGTTTTTCCCACACAAAGAGGTTATTTTACTAGTATTTTCCATTGAAACTCGTCCGGTGCGTAAACTTTTCCCATCCGGTGACTCATTTTTTCCATGACACGAATTCCTTAGTGACTAAGTTTTCCCCTCCTGCGACTGAGTTTTCCGATGAGACTACTCACAGTGACAAGGTTTTCTAGTTTTTCCGATACAAAGAGGTTATTTTACTAGGATTTGCCATGGAAACTCGTTCGGTGACTAAGGTTTTCCCATTAGTTGACTCATTAGTCCCATGGCACTAATTCCTTAGTGACTAAGTTTCCCCCTCCTGTGGCTGAGTTTTCCCGTGAGACTACTCACAATGGTCAGGTTTTTGAGTTATTCGAACACAAAGAGGTTATTTTACTAGGTTTTGCCATTGAAACTAGTCCATTGACTAAGGTTTTCCCATCCGGTGACTTATTTTTCCCATGACACAAATTCCTTAGTGACTAAGTTTTCCCCTCATGTGACTGAGTTTTCCCGTGAGACTAGTATAGGTGATGAGGTTCTCGAGTTTTTTCCACACAAAGAGATTATTTTACATGTATTTTCCATTGAAACTCGTCCGGTGAGTAAAATTTTCCCATCCGGTGATTCATTTTTTCCAAGACACGAATTCCTTTGTGACTAAATTTTCCCATCCCGCGACTAAGTTTTTCGATTAGACTACTCACAGTGACAAGGTTTTCCAGTTTTTCCCACACAAAGAGGTTATTTTACTAGGATTTAACATGGAAACTCGTTGGGTGACTAAGGTTTTCCCATTAGTTGACTCAATAGTCCCATGGCACTAATTCCTTTGTGACTAAGTTTCCCCCTCCTGTGGCGGAGTTTTCCCATGAGACTATTCACAGTGGCCAGGTTTTCGAGTTATTCCAACACAAAGAGGTTATTTTACTTGGTTTTGCCATTGAAACTAGTCCATTAAATAAGGTTTTCCCATCCGGTGACTCATTTTTACCATGACACTAATTCCTTAGTGACTAAGTTTTCCCCTCATGTGACTGAGTTTTCCCGTGAGACTAGTCAAGGTGATGAGCTTCTCGAGTTTTTCCCACACAAAGAGGTTATTTTACAAGTATTTTCCATTGAAACTCGTGGTGTGTAAAATTTTCCCATCCGGTGACTCATTTTTTCCATGACACGAATTCCTTTGTGACTAAGTTTTCCCCTCCTGCGACTGAGTTTTCCGATGAGACTACTCACAGTGACAAGGTTTTCTAGTTTTTCCCACACAAAGAGGTTATTTTACTAGCATTTGCCATGGAAACTCGTTCGGTGACTAAGGTTTTCCCATTAGTTGACTCAATAGTCCCATGGCACTAATTCCTTTGTGACTAAGTTTCCCCCTCCTGTGGCTGAGTTTTCCCATGAGACTACTCACAGTGGCCAGGTTTTCGAGTTATTCCAACACAAAGAGGTTATTTTACTTGGTTTTGCCATTGAAACTAGTCCATTAAATAAGGTTTTCCCATCCGGTGACTCATTTTTCCCATGACACTAATTCCTTAGTGACTAAGTTTTCCCCTCATGTGACTGAGTTTCCCCGTGCGACTAGTATAGGTGATGAGGTTGTCGAGTTTTTTCCACACAAAGAGGTTATTTTACAAGTATTTTCCATTGAAACTCGTCCGGTGAGTAAAATATTCCCATCCGGTGACTCATTTTTTCCAAGACACGAATTCCTTTGTGACTAAATTTTCCCATCCCGCGACTAAGTTTTTCGATTAGACTACTCACAGTGACAAGGTTTTCCAGTTTTTCCCACACAAAGAGGTTATTTTACTAGGATTTGCCATGGAAACTCGTTGGGTGACTAAGGTTTTCCCATTAGTTGACTCAATAGTCCCATGGCACTAATTCCTTTGTGACTAAGTTTCCCCCTCCTGTGGCTGAGTTTTCCCATGAGACTACTCACAGTGGCCAGGTTTTCGAGTTATTCCAACACAAAGAGGTTATTTTACATGGTTTTGCCATTGAAACTAGTCCATTAAATAAGGTTTTCCCATCCGGTGACTCATTTTTCCCATGACACTAATTCCATAGTGACTAAGTTTTCCCCTCATGTGACTGAGTTTTCCCGTGAGACTAGTCAAGGTGATGAGGTTCTCGAGTTTTTCCCACACAAAGAGGTTGTTTTACAAGTATTTTCCATTGAAACTCATCCGGTGTGTAAAATTTTCCCATCCGGTGACTCATTTTTTCCATGACACGAATTCCTTTGTGACCAAGTTTTCCCCTCCCGCGACTGAGTTTTCCGATTAGACTCCTCACAGTGACAAGGTTTTCTAGTTTTTCCCACACAAAGAGGTTATTTTACTAGTATTTGCCATGGAAACTCGTTCGGTGACTAAGGTTTTCCCATTAGTTGACTCATTAGTCCCATGGCAGTAATTCCTTAGTGACTAAGTTTCCTCCTCATGTGGCTGAGTTTTCCCATGAGCCTAATCACAGTGGCCAGGTTTTCGAGTTATTCTAACACAAAGAGGTTATTTTTCTAGGTTTTGCCATTGAAACTAGTCCATTGAATAAGGTTTTCCCATCCAGTGACTCATTTTTCCCATGACACTAATTTCTTAGTGACTAAGTTTTCCCCTCATGTGACTGAGTTTCCCCGTGCGACTAGTCAAGGTGATGAGGTTCTCGAGTTTTTCCCACACAAAGAGGTTATTTTACTAGTATTTTCCATTGAAACTCGTCCGGTGCGTAAACTTTTCCCATCCGGTGACTCATTTTTTCCATGACACGAATTCCTTAGTGACTAAGTTTTCCCCTCCTGCGACTGAGTTTTCCGATGAGACTACTCACAGTGACAAGGTTTTCTAGTTTTTCCGATACAAAGAGGTTATTTTACTAGGATTTGCCATGGAAACTCGTTCGGTGACTAAGGTTTTCCCATTAGTTGACTCATTAGTCCCATGGCACTAATTCCTTAGTGACTAAGTTTCCCCCTCCTGTGGCTGAGTTTTCCCGTGAGACTACTCACAATGGTCAGGTTTTTGAGTTATTCGAACACAAAGAGGTTATTTTACTAGGTTTTGCCATTGAAACTAGTCCATTGACTAAGGTTTTCCCATCCGGTGACTTATTTTTCCCATGACACAAATTCCTTAGTGACTAAGTTTTCCCCTCATGTGACTGAGTTTTCCCGTGAGACTAGTATAGGTGATGAGGTTCTCGAGTTTTTTCCACACAAAGAGATTATTTTACATGTATTTTCCATTGAAACTCGTCCGGTGAGTAAAATTTTCCCATCCGGTGATTCATTTTTTCCAAGACACGAATTCCTTTGTGAGTAAATTTTCCCATCCCGCGACTAAGTTTTTCGATTAGACTACTCACAGTGACAAGGTTTTCCAGTTTTTCCCACACAAAGAGGTTATTTTACTAGGATTTAACATGGAAACTCGTTGGGTGACTAAGGTTTTCCCATTAGTTGACTCAATAGTCCCATGGCACTAATTCCTTTGTGACTAAGTTTCCCCCTCCTGTGGCGGAGTTTTCCCATGAGACTATTCACAGTGGCCAGGTTTTCGAGTTATTCCAACACAAAGAGGTTATTTTACTTGGTTTTGCCATTGAAACTAGTCCATTAAATAAGGTTTTCCCATCCGGTGACTCATTTTTACCATGACACTAATTCCTTAGTGACTAAGTTTTCCCCTCATGTGACTGAGTTTTCCCGTGAGACTAGTCAAGGTGATGAGCTTCTCGAGTTTTTCCCACACAAAGAGGTTATTTTACAAGTATTTTCCATTGAAACTCGTGGTGTGTAAAATTTTCCCATCCGGTGACTCATTTTTTCCATGACACGAATTCCTTTGTGACTAAGTTTTCCCCTCCTGCGACTGAGTTTTCCGATGAGACTACTCACAGTGACAAGGTTTTCTAGTTTTTCCCACACAAAGAGGTTATTTTACTAGCATTTGCCATGGAAACTCGTTCGGTGACTAAGGTTTTCCCATTAGTTGACTCAATAGTCCCATGGCACTAATTCCTTTGTGACTAAGTTTCCCCCTCCTGTGGCTGAGTTTTCCCATGAGACTACTCACAGTGGCCAGGTTTTCGAGTTATTCCAACACAAAGAGGTTATTTTACTTGGTTTTGCCATTGAAACTAGTCCATTAAATAAGGTTTTCCCATCCGGTGACTCATTTTTCCCATGACACTAATTCCTTAGTGACTAAGTTTTCCCCTCATGTGACTGAGTTTTCCCGTGAGACTAGTCAAGGTGATGAGGTTCTCGAGTTTTTCCCACACAAAGAGGTTGTTTTACAAGAATTTTCTATTGAAACTCGTCCGGTGAATAAATTTTCCCATCCGGTGACTCATTTTTTCCATGACACGAATTCCTTTGTGACTAAGTTTTCCCCTCCTGCGACTAAGTTTTCCGATGAGACTACTCACAGTGACAAGGTTTTCTAGTTTTTCCCATACAAAGGGGTTATTTTACTAGGATTTGCCATGGAAACTCGTTCGGTGACTAAGGTTTTCCCATTAGTTGACTCATTAGTCCCATGGCACTAATTCCTTAGTGACTAAGTTTCCCCCTCCTTTGGCTGAGTTTTCCCGTGAGACTACTCACAGTGGCCAGGTTTTCGAGTTATTCCAACACAAAGAGGTTATTTTACTAGGTTTTGCCATTGAAACTAGTCCATTGACTAAGGTTTTCCCATCCGGTCACTTATTTTTCCCATGACACAAATTCCTTAGTGACTAAGTTTTCCCCTCATGTGACTGAGTTTTCCCGTGAGACTAGTATAGGTGATGAGGTTCTCGAGTTTTTTCCACACAAAGAGATTATTTTACATGTATTTTCTATTGAAACTCGTCCGGTGAGTAAAATTTTCCCATCCGGTGACTCATTTTTTCCATGAAACGAATTCCTTTGTTACTAAATTTTCCCCAACTGCGACTTAGTTTTCCGATTAGACTACTCACAGTGACTAGGTTTTCTAGTTTTTCCCACACAAAGAGGTTATTTTACTAGGATTTGCCATGGAAACTCGTTCGGTGACAAAGGTTTTCCCATTAGTAGACTCATTAGTGCCATGGCACTAATTACTTAGTGACTAAGTTTCCCCTCTTGTGGCTGAGTTTTCCCATGAGACTACTAACAGTGGCCAGGTTTTCGAGTTATTCCAACACAAAGAGGTTATTTTACTAGATTTTGCCATTGAAACTAGTCCATTGACTAAGGTTTTCCCATGACACTAATTCCTTAGTGACTAAGTTTTCCCCTCATGTGATTGAGTTTTCCCGTGAGACTAGTCAAGGTGATGAGGTTCTCGAGTTTTTCCCACACAAAGAAGTTATTTTACAAGTATTTTCCATTGAAACACGTCCGGTGAGTAAAGTTTTCCCATCCGGTGACTCATTTTTTCCATGACACGAATTCCTTTGTGACTAAATTTTCCCCAACCGCGACTGAGTTTTCCGACGAGACTACTCACAGTGACAAGGTTTTCTAGTTTTTCCCACACAAAGAGGTTATTTTACTAGGATTTGCCAAGGAAACTCGTTCGGTGACTAAGGTTTTCCCACTAGTTGACTCATTAGTCCCATGGCACTAATTCCTTAGTGACTAAGTTTCCCCCTCCAGTGGATGAGTTTTCCCATGAGACTACACACAGTGGCCAGGTTTTCGAGTTATTCCAATACAAAGAGGTTATTTTACTTGGTTTTGCCATTGAACCTAGTCCATTAAATAAGGTTTTCCCATCCGGTGACTCATTTTTCCCATGACACTAATTCCTTAGTGACTAAGTTTTCCCCTCATGTGACTGAGTTTCCCCGTGCGACTAGTATAGGTGATGAGGTTGTCGAGTTTTTTCCACACAAAGAGATTATTTTACAAGTATTTTCCATTGAAACTCGTCCGGTGAGTAAAATATTCCCATCCGGTGACTCATTTTTTCCAAGACACGAATTCCTTTGTGACTAAATTTTCCCATCCCGCGACTAAGTTTTTCGATTAGACTACTCACAGTGACAAGGTTTTCCAGTTTTTCCCACACAAAGAGGTTATTTTACTAGGATTTGCCATGGAAACTCGTTGGGTGACTAAGGTTTTCCCATTAGTTGACTCAATAGTCCCATGGCACTAATTCCTTAGTGACTAAGTTTCCCCCTCCTGTGGCTGAGTTTTCCCGTGAGACTACTCACAATGGTCAGGTTTTTGAGTTATTCGAACACAAAGAGGTTATTTTACTAGGTTTTGCCATTGAAACTAGTCCATTGACTAAGGTTTTCCCATCCGGTGACTTATTTTTCCCATGACACAAATTCCTTAGTGACTAAGTTTTCCCCTCATGTGACTGAGTTTTCCCGTGAGACTAGTATAGGTGATGAGGTTCTCGAGTTTTTTCCACACAAAGAGATTATTTTACATGTATTTTCCATTGAAACTCGTCCGGTGAGTAAAATTTTCCCATCCGGTGATTCATTTTTTCCAAGACACGAATTCCTTTGTGACTAAATTTTCCCATCCCGCGACTAAGTTTTTCGATTAGACTACTCACAGTGACAAGGTTTTCCAGTTTTTCCCACACAAAGAGGTTATTTTACTAGGATTTAACATGGAAACTCGTTGGGTGACTAAGGTTTTCCCATTAGTTGACTCAATAGTCCCATGGCACTAATTCCTTTGTGACTAAGTTTCCCCCTCCTGTGGCGGAGTTTTCCCATGAGACTATTCACAGTGGCCAGGTTTTCGAGTTATTCCAACACAAAGAGGTTATTTTACTTGGTTTTGCCATTGAAACTAGTCCATTAAATAAGGTTTTCCCATCCGGTGACTCATTTTTACCATGACACTAATTCCTTAGTGACTAAGTTTTCCCCTCATGTGACTGAGTTTTCCCGTGAGACTAGTCAAGGTGATGAGCTTCTCGAGTTTTTCCCACACAAAGAGGTTATTTTACAAGTATTTTCCATTGAAACTCGTGGTGTGTAAAATTTTCCCATCCGGTGACTCATTTTTTCCATGACACGAATTCCTTTGTGACTAAGTTTTCCCCTCCTGCGACTGAGTTTTCCGATGAGACTACTCACAGTGACAAGGTTTTCTAGTTTTTCCCACACAAAGAGGTTATTTTACTAGCATTTGCCATGGAAACTCGTTCGGTGACTAAGGTTTTCCCATTAGTTGACTCAATAGTCCCATGGCACTAATTCCTTTGTGACTAAGTTTCCCCCTCCTGTGGCTGAGTTTTCCCATGAGACTACTCACAGTGGCCAGGTTTTCGAGTTATTCCAACACAAAGAGGTTATTTTACTTGGTTTTGCCATTGAAACTAGTCCATTAAATAAGGTTTTCCCATCCGGTGACTCATTTTTCCCATGACACTAATTCCTTAGTGACTAAGTTTTCCCCTCATGTGACTGAGTTTTCCCGTGAGACTAGTCAAGGTGATGAGGTTCTCGAGTTTTTCCCACACAAAGAGGTTGTTTTACAAGAATTTTCTATTGAAACTCGTCCGGTGAATAAATTTTCCCATCCGGTGACTCATTTTTTCCATGACACGAATTCCTTTGTGACTAAGTTTTCCCCTCCTGCGACTAAGTTTTCCGATGAGACTACTCACAGTGACAAGGTTTTCTAGTTTTTCCCATACAAAGGGGTTATTTTACTAGGATTTGCCATGGAAACTCGTTCGGTGACTAAGGTTTTCCCATTAGTTGACTCATTAGTCCCATGGCACTAATTCCTTAGTGACTAAGTTTCCCCCTCCTTTGGCTGAGTTTTCCCGTGAGACTACTCACAGTGGCCAGGTTTTCGAGTTATTCCAACACAAAGAGGTTATTTTACTAGGTTTTGCCATTGAAACTAGTCCATTGACTAAGGTTTTCCCATCCGGTCACTTATTTTTCCCATGACACAAATTCCTTAGTGACTAAGTTTTCCCCTCATGTGACTGAGTTTTCCCGTGAGACTAGTATAGGTGATGAGGTTCTCGAGTTTTTTCCACACAAAGAGATTATTTTACATGTATTTTCTATTGAAACTCGTCCGGTGAGTAAAATTTTCCCATCCGGTGACTCATTTTTTCCATGAAACGAATTCCTTTGTTACTAAATTTTCCCCAACTGCGACTTAGTTTTCCGATTAGACTACTCACAGTGACTAGGTTTTCTAGTTTTTCCCACACAAAGAGGTTATTTTACTAGGATTTGCCATGGAAACTCGTTCGGTGACAAAGGTTTTCCCATTAGTAGACTCATTAGTGCCATGGCACTAATTACTTAGTGACTAAGTTTCCCCTCTTGTGGCTGAGTTTTCCCATGAGACTACTAACAGTGGCCAGGTTTTCGAGTTATTCCAACACAAAGAGGTTATTTTACTAGATTTTGCCATTGAAACTAGTCCATTGACTAAGGTTTTCCCATGACACTAATTCCTTAGTGACTAAGTTTTCCCCTCATGTGATTGAGTTTTCCCGTGAGACTAGTCAAGGTGATGAGGTTCTCGAGTTTTTCCCACACAAAGAAGTTATTTTACAAGTATTTTCCATTGAAACACGTCCGGTGAGTAAAGTTTTCCCATCCGGTGACTCATTTTTTCCATGACACGAATTCCTTTGTGACTAAATTTTCCCCAACCGCGACTGAGTTTTCCGACGAGACTACTCACAGTGACAAGGTTTTCTAGTTTTTCCCACACAAAGAGGTTATTTTACTAGGATTTGCCAAGGAAACTCGTTCGGTGACTAAGGTTTTCCCACTAGTTGACTCATTAGTCCCATGGCACTAATTCCTTAGTGACTAAGTTTCCCCCTCCAGTGGATGAGTTTTCCCATGAGACTACACACAGTGGCCAGGTTTTCGAGTTATTCCAATACAAAGAGGTTATTTTACTTGGTTTTGCCATTGAACCTAGTCCATTAAATAAGGTTTTCCCATCCGGTGACTCATTTTTCCCATGACACTAATTCCTTAGTGACTAAGTTTTCCCCTCATGTGACTGAGTTTTCCCGTGAGACTAGTCAAGGTGATGAGGTTCTCGAGTTTTTCCCACACAAAGAGGTTATTTTACAAGTATCTTGCATTGAAACTCGTCCGGTGAGTAAAATTTTCCCATCCGGTGACTCATTTTTTCCATGACACGAATTCCTTTGTGACTAAGTTTTCCCCTCCCGCGACTGAGTTTTCCGATGAGACTACTCACAGTGAATATGTTTTCTAGTTTTTCCCACACAAAGAGGTTATTTTACTAGGATTTGCCATGGAAACTCGTTCGGTGACTAAGGTTTTCCCACTAGTTGACTCATTAGTCCCATGGCACTAATTCCTTAGTGACTAAGTTTCCCCCTCCAGTGGATGAGTTTTCCCATGAGACTACTCACAGTGGCTAGGTTTTCGAGTTATTCCAATACAAAGAGGTTATTTTACTTGGTTTTGCCATTGAAACTAGTCCATTAAATAAGGTTTTCCCATCCGGTGACTCATTTTTCCCATGACACTAATTCCTTAGTGACTAAGTTTTCTCCTCATGTGACTGAGTTTTCCCGTGAGACTAGTCAAGGTGAGTTTTTCCCACACAAAGAGGTTATTTTACAAGTATTTTCCATTGAAACTCGTCCGGTGCGAAAAAATTTCCCATCCGGTGACTCATTTTTTCCATGACACGAATTCCTTTGTGACTAAGTTTTCCCCTCCCGCGACTGAGTGTTCTGATGTGACTACTCACAGTGACAAGATTTTCTAGTTTCTCCGACAAAAAGATGTTACTTTACTAGGATTTGCCATGGAAACTCGTTCGGTGACTCAGATTTTCCCATTAGTTAACTCATTAGTCCCATGGCACTAATTCCTTAGTGACTAAGTTTCACCCTCCTGTGGCTGAGTTTTCCCATGAGCCTACTCACAGTGGCCAGGTTTTCGAGTTATTCTAACACAAAGAGGTTATTTTTCTAGGTTTTGCCATTGAAACTAGTCCATTGAATAAGGTTTTCCCATCCAGTGACTCATTTTTCCCATGACACTAATTCCTTAGTGACTAAGTTTTCCCCTCATGTGACTGAGTTTCCCCGTGAGACTAGTCAAGGTGATGAGGTTCTCGAGTTTTTCCCAAACAAAGAGGTTATTTTACTAGTATTTTCCATTGAAACTCGTCCGGTGAGTAAACTTTTCCCATCCGGTGACTCATTTTTTCCATGACACGAATTCCTTTGTGACTTAGTTTTCCCCTCCCGCGAATGAGTTTTACATTGAGACTACTCACAGTGACAAGGTTTTCTAGTTTTTCCCACACAAAGAGGTTATTTTACTAGTATTTGCCATGGAAACTCAATCGGTGACTAAGGTTTTCCCATTAGTTGACTCATTAGTCCCATGGCACTAATTCCTTAGTGACTAAGTTTCCCCCTCCTGTGGCTGAGTTTTCCCATGAGCCTACTCACAGTGGCCAGGTTTTCGAGTTATTCTAACACAAAGAGGTTATTTTTCTAGGTTTTGCTATTGAAACTAGTCCATTGAATAAGGTTTTCCCATCCAGTGACTCATTTTTCCCATGACACTAATTCCTTAGTGACTAAGTTTTCCCCTCATGTGACTGAGTTTCCCCGTGAGACTAGTCAAGGTGATGAGGTTCTCGAGTTTTTCCCAAACAAAGAGGTTATTTTACTAGTATTTTCCATTGAAACTCGTCCGCTGAGTAAACTTTTCCCATCCGGTGACTCATTTTTTCCATGACACGAATTCCTTTGTGACATAGTTTTCCCCTCCCGCGACTGAGTTTTACGATGAGACTACTCACAGTGACAAGGTTTTCTAGTTTTTCCCACACAAAGAGGTTATTTTACTTGTATTTGCCATGGAAACTCGTTCGGTGACTAAGGTTTTCCCATTAGTTGACTCATTAGTCCCATGGCACTAATTCCTTAGTGACTAAGTTTCCCCCTCCTGTGGCTGAGTTTTCCCATGAGCCTACTCACAGTGGCCAGGTTTTCGAGTTATTCTAACACAAAGAGGTTATTTTTGTTGGTTTTGCCATTGAAACTAGTCCATTGAATAAGGTTTTCCCATCCAGTGACTCATTTTTCCCATGACACTAATTCCTTAGTGACTAAGTTTTCCCCTCATGTGACTGAGTTTCCCCGTGAGACTAGTCAAGGTGATGAGGTTCTCGAGTTTTTCCCAAACAAAGAGGTTATTTTACTAGTATTTTCCATTGAAACTCGTCCGGTGAGTAAACTTTTCCCATCCGGTGACTCATTTTTTCCATGACACGAATTCCTTTATGACTTAGTTTTCCCCTCCCGCGACTGAGTTTTACGATGAGACTACTCACAGTGACAAGGTTTTCTAGTTTTTCCCACACAAAGAGGTTATTTTACTAGTATTTGCCATGGAAACTCGTTCGGTGACTAAGGTTTTCCCATTAGTTGACTCATTAGTCCCATGGCACTAATTCCTTAGTGACTAAGTTTCCCCCTCCTGTGGCTGAGTTTTCCCATGAGCCTACTCACAGTGGCCAGGTTTTCGAGTTATTCTAACACAAAGAGGGTATTTTTCTAGGTTTTGCCATTGAAACTAGTCCATTAAAAAAGGTTTTCCCATCCAGTGACTCATTTTTCCCATGACACTAATTCCTTAGTGACTAAGTTTTCCCCTCATGTGACTAAGTTTCCCCGTGAGACTAGTCAAGGTGATGAGGTTCTCGAGTTTTTCCCACACAAAAAGGTTATTTTACTAGTATTTTCCACTGAAACTCGTCCGGTGAGTAAACTTTTCCCATCCGGTGACTCATTTTTTCCATGACACGAATTCCTTTGTGACTAAGTTTTCCCCTCCGTCGACTGAGTTTTCCGATGAGACTACTCACAGTGACAAGTTCTTCTAGTTTTTCCCACACAAAGAGGTTATTTTACTAGGATTTGCCATGGTAACTCGTTCGGTGACTAAGGTTTTCCCATTAGTTGACTCATTAGTCCCATGGCACTAATTCCTTAGTGACTAAGTTTCCCCCTCCTGTGGCTGAGTTTTCCCGTGAGACTACTCACAGTGGCCAGGTTTTCGAGTTATTCCAACACAAAGAGGTTATTTTACTAGGTTTTGCCATTGAAACTAGTCCATTGACTAAGGTTTTCCCATCCGGTGACTTATTTTTCCCATGACACAAATTCCTTAGTGACTAAGTTTTCCCCTCATGTGACTGAGTTTTCCCGTGAGACTAGTATAGGTGATGAGGTTCTCGAGTTTTTTCCACACAAAGAGATTATTTTACAATTATTTTCCATTGAAACTCGCCCGGTGAGTAAAATTTTCCCATCCGGTGACTCATTTTTACCAAGACACGAATTCCTTTGTGACTAAATTTTCCCATCCCGCGACTAAGTTTTTCGATTAGACTACTCACAGTGACAAGGTTTTCCAGTTTTTCCACACAAAGAGGTTATTTTACTAGGATTTGCCATGGAAACTCGTTGAGTGACTAAGGTTTTCCCATCAGTTGACTCAATAGTCCCATGGCAATAATTCCTTTGTGACTAAGTTTCCGCCTCCTGTGGCTGAGTTTTCCCATGAGACTACTCACAGTGGCCAGGTTTTCAAGTTATTCCAACACAAAGAGGTTATTTTACTTGGTATTGCCATTGAAACTAGTCCATTAAATAAGGTTTTCCCATCCGGTGACTCATTTTTCCCATGACACTAATTCCTTAGTGACTAAGTTTTCCCCTCATGTGACTGAGTTTTCCCGTGAGACTAGTCAAGGTGATGAGGTTCTCGAGTTTTTCCCACACAAAGAGGTTATTTTACAAGTATTTTCCATTGAAACTCGTCCGGTGTGTAAAATTTTCCCATCCGGTGACTCATTTTTTCCATGTCACGAATTCCTTTGTGACTAAGTTTTCCCCTCCTTCGACTTACTTTTCCGATGAGACTACTCACAGTGACAAGGTTTTCTAGTTTATCCCATACAAAGAGGTTATTTTACTAGGATTGTCCATGGAAACTCGTTCGGTGACTAAGGTTTTCCCATTAGTTGACTCATTAGTCCCATGGCACTAATTCCTTAGTGACTAAGTTTCCCCCTCCTGTGGCTGAGTTTTCCCATGAGACTACTCACAGTGGCCAGGTTTTCGAGTTATTCCAACACAAAGAGGTTATTTTACTTGGTTTTGCCATTGAAACTAGTCCATTGACTAAGGTTTTCACATCCGGTGACTCATTTTTCCCATGACTCTAATTCCTTAGTGATAAGTTTTCCTCTCATGTGACTGAGTTTTCCCGTGAGACTAGTCAAGGTGATGAGGATCTCGAGTTTTTCCCACACAAAGAGATTATTTTACAAGTATTTTCCATTAAAACTCGTCCGGTGAGTAAAATTTTCCCATCCGGTGACTCATTTTTTCCATGACACGAATTCCTTTGTGACTAAGTTTTCCCCTCCTGCGACTGAGTTTTCCGATGAGACTACTCACAGTGACAAGGTTTTCTAGTTTTTCCCACACAAAGAGGTTATTTTACTAGGATTTGCCATGGAAACTCGTTCGGTGACTAAGGTTTTCCCATTAGTTGACTCATTAGTCCCATGGCACTAATTCCTTAGTGACTAAGTTTCCCCCTGCTGTGGCTGAGTTTTCCCGTGAGACTACTCACAGTGGCCAGGTTTTCGAGTTATTCCAACACAAAGAGGTTATTTTACTAGGTTTTGCCATTGAAACTAGTCCATTGACTAAGGTTTTCCCATCCGGTGACTTATTTTTCCCATGACACAAATTCTTTTGTGACTAAGTTTTCCCCTCATGTGACTGAGTTTTCCCGTGAGACTAGTATAGGTGATGAGGTTCTCGAATTTTTTCCACACAAAGAGATTATTTTACAATTATTTTCCATTGAAACTCGTCCGGTGAGTAAAATTTTCCCATCCGGTGACTCATTTTTTCCAAGACACGAATTCCTTTGTGACTAAATTTTCCCATCCCGCGACTAAGTTTTTCGATTAGACTACTCACAGTGACAAGGTTTTCCAGTTTTTCCACACAAAGAGGTTATTTTACTAGGATTTGCCATGGAAACTCGTTGAGTGACTAAGGTTTTCCCATCAGTTGACTCAATAGTCCCATGGCAATAATTCCTTTGTGACTAAGTTTCCGCCTCCTGTGGCTGAGTTTTCCCATGAGACTACACACAGTGGCCAGGTTTTCGAGTTATTCCAACACAAAGAGGTTATTTTACTTGGTATTGCCATTGAAACTAGTCCATTAAATAAGGTTTTCCCATCCGGTGACTCATTTTTCCCATGACACTAATTCCTTAGTGACTAAGTTTTCCCCTCATGTGACTGAGTTTTCCCGTGAGACTAGTCAAGGTGATGAGGTTCTCGAGTTTTTCCCACACAAAGAGGTTATTTTACAAGTATTTTCCATTGAAACTCGTCCGGTGTGTAAAATTTTCCCATCCGGTGACTCATTTTTTCCATGTAACGAATTCCTTTGTGACTAAGTTTTCCCCTCCTTCGACTTACTTTTCCGATGAGACTACTCACAGTGACAAGGTTTTCTAGTTTATCCCATACAAAGAGGTTATTTTACTAGGATTGTCCATGGAAACTCGTTCGGTGACTAAGGTTTTCCCATTAGTTGACTCATTAGTCCCATGGCACTAATTCCTTAGTGACTAAGTTTCCCCCTCCTGTGGCTGAGTTTTCCCATGAGACTACTCACAGTGGCCAGGTTTTCGAGTTATTCCAACACAAATAGGTTATTTTACTTGGTTTTGCCATTGAAACTAGTCCATTGACTAAGGTTTTCACATCCGGTTACTCATTTTTCCCATGACTCTAATTCCTTAGTGACTAAGTTTTCCCCTCATGTGACTGAGTTTTCCCGTGAGACTAGTCAAGGTGATGAGGTTCTCGAGTTTTTTCCACACAAAGAGGTTATTTTACAAGTATTTTCCATTGAAACTCGTCCGGTGTGTAAAATTTTCCCATCCGGTGACTCATTTTTTCCATGTAACGAATTCCTTTGTGACTAAGTTTTCCCCTCCTTCGACTTACTTTTCCGATGAGACTACTCACAGTGACAAGGTTTTCTAGTTTATCCCATACAAAGAGGTTATTTTACTAGGATTGTCCATGGAAACTCGTTCGGTGACTAAGGTTTTCCCATTAGTTGACTCATTAGTCCCATGGCACTAATTCCTTAGTGACTAAGTTTCCCCCTCCTGTGGCTGAGTTTTCCCAAGAGACTACTCACAGTGGCCAGGTTTTCGAGTTATTCCAACACAAATAGGTTATTTTACTTGGTTTTGCCATTGAAACTAGTCCATTGACTAAGGTTTTCACATCCGGTTACTCATTTTTCCCATGACTCTAATTCCTTAGTGATAAGTTTTCCTCTCATGTGACTGAGTTTTCCCGTGAGACTAGACAAGGTGATGAGGTTCTCGAGTTTTTCCCACACAAAGAGGTTATTTTACAAGTATTTTCCATTGAAACTCGTCCGGGGAGTAAAATTTTCCCATCCGGTGACTCATTTTTTCCATGACACGAATTCCTTTGTGACTAAATTTTCCCGTCCCGCGATTTAGTTTTCTGATGTGACTACTCACAGTGACAAGGTTTTCTAGTTTTTCCGACACAAAGAGGTTATTTTACTAGTATTTGCCATGGAAACTCGTTCGGTGACTAAGGTTTTCCCATTAGTTGACTAATTAGTCCCAAGGCACTAATTTCTTAGTAACTAAGTTTCCCCCTCTTGTGGCTGATTTTTCCCATGAGAAGACTCACAGTGGCCAGGTTTTCGAGTTAATCCAACACAAAGAGGTTATTTTACTAGGTTTTTCCATTGAAACTAGTCCATTGACTAAGGTTTTCCCATGACACTAATTCCTTAGTGACTAAGTTTTCCCCTCATGTGACTGAGTTTTCCCGTGAGACTAGTCAAGGTGATGAGGTTCTCGAGTTTTTCCCACACAAAGAGGTTATTTTACAAGTATTTTCCATTGAAACTCGTCCAGGGAGTAAAATTTTCCCATCCGGTGACTCATTTTTTCCATGACACGAATTCCTTTGTGACTAAATTTTCCCGTCCCGCGATTTAGTTTTCTGATGTGACTACTCACAGTGACAAGGTTTTCTAGTTTTTCCGACACAAAGAGGTTATTTTACTAGGATTTTCCATGGAAACTCGTTCGGTGACTAAGGTTTTCCCATTAGTTGACTCATTACTCCCATGGCACTAATTCCTTAGTGACTAAGTTTCACCCTCCTGTGGCTGAGTTTTCCCATGAGACTACTCACAGTGGCCAGGTTTTCGAGTTATTCCAACACAAAGAGGTTATTTTACTTGGTTTTGCCATTGAAACTAGTCCATTAACGAAGGTTTTCCCATCCGGTCACTCATTTTTCCCATGACACCAATTCCTTAGTGACTAAGTTATCCCCTCATGTGACTGAGTTTTCCCGTGAGACTAGTCAAGGTGATAAGGTTCTCGAGTTTTTCCCACACAAAGAGGTTGTTTTACAAGTATTTTCCATTGAAACTCATCCGGTGTGTAAAATTTTCCCATCCGGTGACTCATTTTTTCCATGACACGAATTCCTTCGTGACTTAGTTTTCCCCTCCCGCGACTGAGTTTTATGATGAGACTACTCACAGTGACAAGGTTTTCTAGTTTTTCCCACACAAAGAGGTTATTTTACTAGGATTTGCCATGGAAACTCGTTCGGTGACTAAGGTTTTCCCATTAGTTGACTCATTAGTCCGATGGCACTAATTCCTTAGTGACTAAGTTTCCCCCTGCTGTGGCTGAGTTTTCCCGTGAGACTACTCACAGTGGCCAGGTTTTCGAGTTATTCCAACACAAAGAGGTTATTTTACTAGGTTTTGCCATTGAAACTAGTCCATTGACTAAGGTTTTCCCACGACACTAATTCCTTAGTGACTAAGTTTTCCCCTCATGTGACTGAGTTTTCCCGTGAGACTAGACAAGGTGATGAGGTTCTCGAGTTTTTCACACACAAAGAGGTTACTTTACTAGTATTTTCGATTGAAACTCGTCTGGTGAGTAAAATTTTCCCATCCGGTGACTCATTTTTTCCATGACACGAATTCCTTTGTGACTAAATTTTCCCGTCCCGCGACTGATTTTTCCGATGAGACTACTCACAGTGACAAGGTTTTCTAGTTTTTCCCACACAAAGAGGTTATTATACTAGTATTTGCAATGGAAACTCGTTCGGTGACTAAGGTTTTCCCATTAGTTGACTCATTAGTCCCAAGGCACTAATTTCTTAGTAACTAAATTTCCCCCTCCTGTGGCTGATTTTTCCCATGAGAAGACTCACAGTGGCCAGGTTTTCGAGTTATTCCAACACAAAGAGGTTATTTTACTAGGTTTTGCCATTGAAACTAGTCCATTGACTAAGGTTTTCCCATGACACTAATTCCTTAGTGACTAAGTTTTCCCCTCATGTGACTGAGTTTTCCCGTGAGACTAGTCAAGGTGATGAGGTTCTCGAGTTTTTCCCACACAAAGAGGTTATTTTACAAGTATTTTACATTGAAACTCGTCCAGTGAGTAAACTTTTCCCATCCGGTGACTCATTTTTTCCATAACACGAATTCCTTTGTGACTTAGTTTTCCCCTCCCGCGACTGATTTTTACGATGAGACTACTCACAGTGACAAGGTTTTCTAGTTTTTCCCACACAAAGAGGTTATTTTCTTAGTATTTGCCATGGAAACTCATTCGGTGACTAAGGTTTTCCCATTAGTTGACTCATTAGTCCCATGGCACTAATTCCTTAGTGACTAAGTTCCCCCTCCTGTGGCTGAGTTTTCCCATGAGATTACTCACAGTGGCCAGGTTTTCGAGTTTTTCCAACACAAAGAGGTTATTTTACTAGGTTTTGCCATTGAAACTAGTCCATTGACTAAGGTTTTCCCATCCGGTGACTTATTTTTCCCATGACACAAATTCCTTGGTGACTAAGTTTTCCCCTCATGTGACAGAGTTTTCCCGTGAGACTAGTCAAGGCGATGAGGTTCTCGAGTTTTTTCCACACAAAGAGGTTATTTTACAAGTATTTTCCATTGAAACTCGTCTGGTGAGTAAAATTTTCCCATCCGATGACTCATTTTTTCCAAGCCACAAATTCCTTTGTGACTAAATTTTCCCATCCCACGACTGAGTTTTTCGATTAGACTACTAACAGTGACAAGGTTTTCCAGTTTTTACCACACAAAGAGGTTATTTTACTAGGATTTGCCATGGAAACTCGTTGGGTGTCTAAGGTTTTCCCATTAGTTCACTCATTAGTCCCATGGCACTAATTCCTTTGTGACTAAGTTTCCCCCTCCTATGGCTGAGTTTTCCCATGAGACTACTCACAGTGGCCAGGTTTTCGAGTTATTCCAACACAAAGAAGTTATTTTCCTTGGTTTTGCCATTGAAACTAGTCCATTAAATAAGGTTTTCCCATCCGGTGACTCATTTTTCCCATGACACTAATTCCTTAGTGACTAAGTTTTCCCCTCATGTGACTGAGTTTTCTCTAGAGACTAGTCAAGGTGATGAGGTTCTAGAGTTTTTCCCACACAAAGAGGTTATTTTACAAGTATTTTCCATTGAAACTCGTTCGGTGAGTAAAATTTTCCCATCCGGTGACTCATTTTTTCCATGACACGAATTCCTTTGTGACTAAGTTTTCCCCTCCTTCGACTTAGTTTTCCGATGAGACTACTCACAGTGACAAGGTTTTCTAGTTTTTCCCACACAAAGAGGTTACTTTACTAGGATTTTCCATGGAAACTCGTTCAGTGACTAATGTTTTCCCATCAGTTGACTCATTAGTCCCATGGCACTAATTTCTTACTGACTAAGTTTCCCCCTCCTGTGGCTGAGTTCTCCCATGAGACTACTCACAGTGGCCAGGTTTACGAGTTATTCCAACTCAAAGAGGTTATTTTACAAGGTTTTGCCATTGAAACTAGTCCATTGACTAAGGTTTTTAGCATCCGGTGACTCATTTTTCCCATGACATTAATTCCTTACTGACTAAGTTTTACCCTCATGTGACTGAATTTTCTCGTGAGACTAGTCAAGGTGATGAGGTTCTCGAGTTTTTCACACACAAAGAGGTTACTTTACTAGTATTTTCGATTGAAACTCGTCTGGTGAGTAAAATTTTCCCATCCGGTGACTCATTTTTTCCATGACACGAATTCCTTTGTGACTAAGTTTTCCCCTCCCGCGACTGATTTTTCCGATGAGACTACTCACAGTGACAAGGTTTTCCAGTTTTTCCCACACAAAGAGGTTATTTTACTAGGATTTGCCATGGAAACTCGTTGGGTGTCTAAGGTTTTCCCATTAGTTGACTCATTAGTCCCATGACACTAATTCCTAAGTGACTAAGTTTCCCCCTCCTGTGGCTGAGTTTTCCCGTGAGACTACTCACAGTGGCCAGGTTTTCGAGTTATTCCAACACAAAGAGGTTATTTTACTTGGTTTTGCCATTGAAACTAGTCCATTAAATAAGGTTTTCTCATCCGGTGACTCATTTTTCCCATGACACTAATTCCTTAGTGACTAAGTTTTCCCCTCGTGTGACTGAGTTTTCCCTAGAGACTAGTCAAGGTGATGAGGTTCTCGAGTTTTTCCCACACAAAGAGGTTATTTTACAAGTATTTTCCATTGAAACTCGTCCGGTGAGTAAAATTTTCCCATCCGATGACTCATTTTTTCCATGACACGAATTCCTTTGTGACTAAGTTTTCTCCTCCTTCGACTTAGTTTTCCGATGAGACTACTCACAGTGACAATGTCTTCTAGTTTTTCCCACACAAAGAGGTTACTTTACTAGGATTTTCCATGGAAACTCGTTCGGTGACTAAGGTTTTCCAATCAGTTGACTCATTAGTCCCATGGCACTAATTCCTTTCTGACTAAGTTTCCCCCTCCTGCGGTTGAGTTCTCCCATGAGACTACTCACAGTGGCCAGGTTTACGAGTTATTCCAACACAAAGAGGTTATTTTACTTGGTTTTGCCATTGAAACTAGTCCATTAACTAAGGTTTTCCCATCCGGTCACTCATTTTTCCCATGACACTAATTCCTTAGTGACTAAGTTTTCCCCTCATGTGACTGAGTTTTCCCTTGACACTAGTCAAGGTGATGAGGTTCTCGAGTTTTTCCCACACAAAGAGGTTATTTTACAAGTATTTTCCATTGAAACTCGTCTGGTTAGTAAAATTTTCCCATCAGGTGACTCATTTTTTCCATGACACCAATTCCTTTGTGACTAAGTTTTCCCCTCCTTCGACTTAGTTTTCCTATGAGACTACTCACAGTGACAAGGTTTTCTAGTTTTTCCCACACAAAGAGGTTACTTTACTAGGATTTTCCATGGAAACTCGTTCGCTGACTAAGGTTTTCCCATCAGTTACCCCATTAGTCCCATGGCACTAATTCCTTACTGACTAAGTTTTCCCCTCCTGTGGCTGAGTTCTCCCATGAGACTACTCACAGAGGCCAGGTTTACGAGTTATTCCAACACAAAGAGGTTATTTAACTAGGTTTTGCCATTGAAACTAGTCCATTGACTAAGGTTTTTAGCATCCGGTGACTCATTTTTCCCATGACACTAATTCCTTACTGACTAAGTTTTCCCCTCATGTGACTGAATTTTTCACACACAAAGAGGTTACTTTACTAGTATTTTCCATTGTAACTCGTCCGGTGAGTAAAATGTTCCCATCTGGTGACTCATTTGTTCCATGACACGAATTCCTTTGTGACTAAGTCTTCCCCTCCTGCGACTGAGTTTTCCGATGAGACTACTCACAGTGACAAGGTTTTCTAGTTTTTCCCACACAAAGAGGTTATTTTACTAGGATTTGCCATGGAAACTCGTTCGGTGACTAAGGTTTTCCCATTAGTTGACTCATTAGTCCCATGGCACTAATTCCTTAGTGACTAAGTTTTCGCCTCCTGTGGCTGAGTTTTCCCATGAGACTACTTACAGTGGCTAGGTTTTTGAGTTATTCCAACACAAAGAGGTTATTTTACTAGGTTTTGCCATTGAAACTAGTCCATTGACTAAGGTTTTCCTATCCGGTGACTCATTTTTCCCATGACACTAATTCCTTAGTGACTAAGTTTTCCCCTCGTGTGACTGAGTTTTCCCGTGAGACTAGTCAAGGTCATGAGGTTCTCGAGTTTTTCCCACACAAAGATGTTATTTTACAAGTATCTTCCATTGAAACTCGTCCGGTGAGTAAAATTGTCCCATCCGGTGACTCATTTTATCCATAAAACGAATTCCTTTGTGACTAAGTTTTCCCCTCCTGCGACTGAGTTTTCCGATAAGACTACTCATAGTGACAAGGTTTTCTAGTTTTTCCCACACAAAGAGGTTACTTTACTAGGATTTGCCGTGGAAACTCGTTCGGTGACTAAGGTTTTCCCATGGGTTGACTCATTAGTCCCATGGCACTAATTCCTTAGTGACTAAGTTTCCCCCTCCTGTGGCTGAGTTTTCCCATGAGCCCACTCACAGTTGCTAGGTTTTCGAGTTATTCCAACACAAAGAGGTTATTTTTCTAGGTTTTGCCATTGAAACTAGTCCATCGACTAAGGTTTTCCGATCCGGTGACTCATTTTTCCCATGACACTAATTCCTTAGTGACTAAGTTTTCCCCTCGTGTGACTGAGTTTTCCCGTGAGACCAGTCAAGGTGATGAGGTTCTCGAGTTTGTCCCACACAAAGAGGTTATTTTACAAGTATTTTCCATTGTAACTCGTCCGGTGAGTAAAATGTTCCCATCCGGTGACTCATATTTTCCACGACACGAATTCCTTTGTGTCTAACTTTTCCCCTCCTGCGACTGAGTTTTTCGATGAGACTACTCACGGTGACAAGGTTTTCTAGTTTTTCCCACCCAAAGAGGTTATTTTACTAGGATTAGCCATGGAAACTCGTTCGGTGACTAAGGTTTTCCCATGGGTTGACTCATTAATCCCATGGCACTATTTTCTTAGTGACTAAGTTTCGCCCTCCTGTGGCTGAGTTTTCCCATGAGACTACTCACAGTGGCTAGGTTTTCGAGTTATTCCAACACAAAGAGGTTATTTTACTAGGTTTTGCCATTGAAACTAGCCATTGACTAAGGTTTTCCCATCCGGTGACTCATTTTTCCCATGACACTAATTCCTTAGAGACTAAGTTTTCCCCTCGTGTGACTGAGTTTTCCCGTGAGACTAGCCAAGGTAATGAGGTTCTCGAGTTTTTCCCACACAAAAAGGTTATTTTACAAGTATTTTCCATTGAAACTCGTCCGGTTAGTAAAATTTTCCCATCCCATGATTCATTTTTTCCACGACACGAATTCCTTTGTGACTAAGTTTTCCCCTCCTGCGACACAGTTTTCCCATGAGACTACTCACAGTGAATAGGATTTCTAGTTTTTCCCACACAAAGAGGTTATTTTAATAGGATTTGCCTTGGAAACTGGTTCGGTGACTAAGGTTTTCCCATTAGTTGACTCATTAGTCCCATGGCACTAATTCCTTAGTGACTAAGTTTCCCCCTCCCATGCCTAAGTTTTCCCATGAGACTACTCACAGTGGCTAGGTTTTCGAGTTATTCCGACACAAAGAGGTTATTTTACTCGGTTTTGCCATTGAAACTAGTCCATTGACTAAGGTTTTCCCATCCAGTGACTCATTTTTCCCATGACACAAATTCCTTAGTGACTAAGTTTTCCCAACGTGAGACTGAGTTTTCCCGTGAGAGTAGTCAAGGTGATTTTGTTCTCGAGTTTTTCCCACACAAAGAGGTTATTTTACAAGTATTTTCCATTTTAACTCGTCCGGTGAGTAAAATGATCCTATCCGGTGACTCATTTTTTCCATGACACGAATTCCTTTGTGACTAAGTCTTCCCCTCCTGCGACTGAGTTTTCCGATGAGACTACTCACGGTAACAAGGTTTTCTAGTTTTTCCCACACAAAGAGGTTATATTACTAGGATTTGCAATGAAAACTCGTTCGGTGACAAAGGTTTTCCCATTAGTTGTCTCATTAGTCACATGGCACTAATTCCTTCGTGATTAAGTTATCCCGTCGTGTGACTGAGCTTTCCCATGAGACTAGCCAAGGTGCTGAGGTTCTCGAGTTTTTCCCACACAAAGAGATTATTTTACAAGTATTTTCCATTGAAACTCGTCCGGTGAGTAAAATGTTCCCATCCGGTGACTCGTTTTTTCCATGACGCGAATTCCTTTGTGACAAAGTCTTCCCCTCCTGCGACTGAGTTTTCCGATGAGACTAATCACATTGACAAGGTTTTCTAGTTTTTCCCACACAAAGAGGTTACTTTACTAGGATTTGCCATGGAAACTCGTTCGGTGACTAAGGTTTTCCCATGGGTTGACTCATTAGTCCCATGGCACTAATTCCTTAGTGACTAAGTTTCCCCCTCCTGTGGCTGAGTTTTCCCATGAGCCCACTCACAGTGGCTAGGTTTTCGAGTTATTCCAACACAAAGAGGTTATTTTTCTAGGTTTTGCCATTGAAACTAGTCCATCGACTAAGGTTTTCCGATCCGGTGACTCATTTTTCCCATGACACTAATTCCTTAGTGACTAAGTTTTCCCCTCGTGTGACTGAGTTTTCCCGTGAGACCAGTCAAGATGATGAGGTTCTCGAGTTTGTCCCACACAAAGAGGTTATTTTACAAGTATTTTCCATTGTAACTCGTCCGGTGAGTAAAATGTTCCCATCCGGTGACTCATATTTTCGACGACACGAATTCCTTTGTGTCTAACTTTTCCCCTCCTGCGACTGAGTTTTTCGATGAGACTACTCACGGTGACAAGGTTTTCTAGTTTTTCCCACCCAAAGAGGTTATTTTACTAGGATTTGCCATGGAAACTCGTTCGGTGACTAAGGTTTTCCCATGGGTTGACTCATTAATCCCATGGCACTATTTTCTTAGTGACTAAGTTTCCCCCTCCTATGGCTGAGTTTTCCCATGAGACTACTCACAGTGGCTAGGTTTTCGAGTTCTTCCAACACAAAGAGGTTATTTTACTAGGTTTTGCCATTGAAACTAGCCATTGACTAAGGTTTTCCCATCCGGTGACTCATTTTTCCCATGACACTAATTCCTTAGAGACTAAGTTTTCCTCTCGTGTGACTGAGTTTTCCCGTGAGACTAGCCAAGGTAATGAGGTTCTCGAGTTTTACCCACACAAAAAGGTTATTTTACAAGTATTTTCCATTGAAACTCGTCCGGTTAGTAAAAATTTCCCATCCCATGATTAATTTTTTCCACGACACGAATTCCTTTGTGACTAAGTTTTCCCCTCCTGCGACACAGTTTTCCCATGAGACTACTCACAGTGAATAGGATTTCTAGTTTTTCCCACACAAAGAGGTTATTTTAATAGGATTTGCCTTGGAAACTGGTTCGGTGACTAAGGTTTTCCCATTAGTTGACTCATTAGTCCCATGGCACTAATTCCTTAGTGACTAAGTTTCCCCCTCCCATGCCTGAGTTTTCCCATGAGACTACTCACAGTGGCTAGGTTTTCGAGTTATTCCGACACAAAGAGGTTATTTTACTCGGTTTTGCCATTGAAACTAGTCCATTGACTAAGGTTTTCCCATCCAGTGACTCATTTTTCCCATGACACAAATTCCTTAGTGACTAAGTTTTCCTAACGTGAGACTGAGTTTTCCCGTGAGAGTAGTCAAGGTTTTGTTCTCGAGTTTTTCCCACACAAAGAGGTTATTTTACAAGTATTTTCCATTTTAACTCGTCCGGTGAGTAAAATGATCCTATCCGGTGACTCATTTTTTCCATGACACGAATTCCTTTGTGACTAAGTCTTCCCCTCCTGCGACTGAGTTTTCCGATGAGACTACTCACGGTAACAAGGTTTTCTAGTTTTTCCCACACAAAGAGGTTATATTACTAGGATTTGCAATGAAAACTCGTTCGGTGACAAAGGTTTTCCCATTAGTTGTCTCATTAGTCACATGTCACTAATTCCTTCGTGATTAAGTTATCCCGTCGTGTGACTGAGCTTTCCCATGAGACTAGCCAAGGTGATGTGGTTCTCAAGTTTTTCCCACACAAAGAGATTATTTTACAAGTATTTTCCATTGAAACTCGTCCGGTGAGTAAAATGTTCCCATCCGGTGACTCGTTTTTTCCATGACACGAATTCCTTTGTGACAAAGTCTTCCCCTTCTGCGACTGAGTTTTCCGATGAGACTAATCACATTGACAAGGTTTTCTAGTTTTTCCCACACAAAGAGGTTATTTTACTAGGATTTGCCATGGAAACTCGTTCGGTGACTAAGGTTTTCCCATTAGTTGACTCATTTGTCCCATGGCACTAATTCCTTAGTGATTAAGTTTCCCCCTCCTGTGGCTGAGTTTTCCCATGAGACTACTTACAGTGGCTAGGTTTTTGAGTTATTCCAACACAAAGAGGTCATTTTACTAGGTTTTTCCATTGAAACTAGTTCATTGACTAAGGTTTTCCTATCCGGTGACTCATTTTTCCCATGACACTAATTCCTTAGTGACTAAGTTTTCCCCTCGTGTGGCTGAGTTTTCCCGTGAGACTAGTCAAGGTGATGAGGTTCTCGAGTTTTTCCCAAGCAAAGAGATTATTTTACAAGTATTTTCCATTGAAACTCGTCCGGTGAGTAAAATTTTCCCATCCGGTGACTCATTTTTTCCACGACACGAGTTCCTTGGTGTCTAAGTTTTCCCCTCCTGCGACTGAGTTTTCCGATGAGACTACTCACGGTAACAAGGTTTTCCAGTTTTTCCCGCACAAAGAGGTTATTTTACTAGGATTTGCCACGGAAACTCGTTCGGTGACAAAGGTTTTCCCATTAGTTGACTCATAAGTCCCAAGGCATTAATTCCTTAGTGACTAAGCTTCCCCCTCCTGTGGCTGTTTTCCCATGAGAGTACTCACAGTGGCCAGGTTTTGGAGTTATTCCAACACAAAGAGGTTATTTTACAAGGTTTTTCCATTGAAACTAGTCCATTGACTAAGGTTTTCCCATCCGGTGACTCATTTTTCACATGACACTAATTCCTTAGTGACTAAGTTTTCCCCTCGTGAAACTGAGTTTTCCCGTGAGAGTAGTCAAGGTGATGAGGTTCTCGAGTTTTTCCCACACAAAGAGGTTATTTTACAAGTATTTTCCATTTTAACTCGTTTGGTGCGTAAAATGTTCCTATCCGGTTACTCATTTTTTCCATGACACGAATTCCTTTGTCACTAAGTCTTCCCCTCCGGCGACTGAGTTTTTCGATGAGACTACTCATAGTGAGAAGGATTTCTAGTTTTTCCCACACAAAGAGGTTATTTTACTAGGATTTGCCATGGAAACTGGTTCGGTGACTAAGGTTTTCCCATTAGTTGACTCATTAGTCCCATGGCACTAATTCCTTAGTGACTAAGTTTCCCCCTCCCATGCCTGAGTTTTCCCATGAGACTACTTACAGTGGCTAGGTTTTCGAGTTATTCCAACACAAAGAGGTTATTTTACTAGGTTTTTCCATTGAAACTAGTCCATTGACTAAGGTTTTCCCATCCGGTGACTCATTTTTCCCATGTGACTAATTCTTTAGTGACTAAGTTTTCCCCTAATGTGACTGAGTTTTCCCGTGAGACTAGTCAAGGTGATCAGGTTCTCGAGTTTTTCCATCACAAAGAGGTTATTTCACTAGGATTTGCCATGGAAACTCGTTCGGTGACTAAGCTTTTCCCATTAGTTGTCTCATTAGTCCCATGGCACTAATTCCTTAGTGACCAAGTTTCCCCCTCCTGTGGCTGAGTTTTCCCATGAGACTACAAACAGTGGCCAGGTTTTCGAGTTATTCCGACACAAAGAGGTTAATTTACAAGTATTTTCCATTGAAACTAGTCCGGTGCGTAAAATTTCCCATCCGGTGACTCATTTTTTCTATGACACGAATTCCTTTGTAACTAAGTTTTCCCCTAATGCGACTGAGTTTTCCGATGATACTACTCTTAGTGAAAAGGTTTTCTAGTTTTTCCCACACAAAGAGGTTATTTTACTAGGAATTTCCATGGAAACTCGTTCGGTGACTAAGGTTTTCCCATTAGTTGACTCATTAGTCCCATGGTACTAATTCCTTAGTGACCAAGTTTCCCCCTCCTGTGGCTGAATTTTGCCATGAGACTACTCACTGTGGCCAGGTTTTCGAGTTATTCCGACACAAAGAGGTTATTTTACAAGTATTTTCCATCGAAACTCGTCCGGTGAGTAAAATTTTCCCATCCGGTGACTCATTTTTTCCATGACACGAATTCCTTTGTGACTAAGTTTTCCTCTCCAGCAACTGAGTTTTTCGATGAGACTACTCACAGTGACAATGTTTTCTAGTTTTTCCCACACAAAGAGGTTATTTTACTTGGATTTGCCATGGAAACTCGTTCGGTGACTAAGCTTTTCCCATTAGTTGATTCATTAGTCCCGTGGCACTAATTCCTTAGTGACCAAGTTTCTCCCTCCTGTGGCTGAGTTTTCCCATGAGACTACTCACAGTGGCCAGGTATTCGAGTTATTCCGACACAAAGAGGTTATTTTACTAGGTTTTTCTATTGAAACTAGTCCATTGACTAAGGGTTTCCCATCCGGTGACTCATTTTTCCCATGACACTAATTCCTTAGTGACTAAGTTTTCCCCTCACGTGACTGAGTTTTCCCGTGAGACTAGTCAAGGTGATGAGGTTCTCGAGTTTTTCCCACACAAAGAGGTTATTTTACAAGTATTTTCCACTGAAACTAGTCCGGTGCGTAAAATTTTCCCATCCGGTGACTCATTTTTTCCATGACACGAATTCCTTTGTAACTAAGTTTTCCCCTAATGTGACTGAGTTTTCCGATGAGACTACTCTTAGTGAAAAGGTTTTCTAGTTTTTCCCACACAAAGAGGTTATTTTACTAGGATTTGCCATGGAAACTCGTTCGGTGACTAAGGTTTTCCCATTAGTTGACTTATTAGTCCCATGGCACTAATTCCTTAGTGACCAAGTTTCCCCCTCCTGTGGCTGAGTTTTCCCATGAGACTACTCACAGTGGCCAGGTTTTCGAGTTATTCCGACACAAAGAGGTTATTTTACTAGGTTTTTCCATTGAAACTAGTCCATTAACTAAGGTTTTCCCATCCGGTGACTCATTTTTCCCATGATACTAATTCCTTAGTGACTAATTTTCCCCTTCCTGTGACTGAGTTTTCCCGTGAGACTAGTCAAGGTGATGAGGTTCTCGAGTTTTTCCCACACAAAGAGATTATTTTACAAGTATTTTCCATTGAAACTCGTCCGGTGAGTAAAATGTTCCCATCCGGTGACTCGTTTTTTCCATGACACGAATTCCTTTGTGACAAAGTCTTCCCCTTCTGCGACTGAGTTTTCCGATGAGACTAATCACATTGACAAGGTTTTCTAGTTTTTCCCACACAAAGAGGTTATTTTACTAGGATTTGCCATGGAAACTCGTTCGGTGACTAAGGTTTTCCCATTAGTTGACTCATTATTTCCATGGTATTAATTCCTTAGTGACTATGTTCCCCCCTCCCGTGGCTGAGTTTTCCCATGAGACTATTCACAGTGGCCAGGTTTTCGAGTTATTCCAACACTAAGAGGTTATTTTACTAGGTTTTGCCATTAAAACTAGTCCATTGACTAAGGTTTTCCCATCCGGTGACTCATTTTTCCCATAACACTGATAGACACAGGTATGCAATTCAGAGAATTAGAATGAAAACTGTTTATAACTATAGGTAGATATTGTATTCCTTTCACTGGGAAAAAGATCTGTTTGCACCTTACAGCAAGAATGAAAACAGAAAATAACAAACTGGTGAGAAACCACCAATTCCCAAAGTCACCAAGAGTGACCCCACAAACTCTAACAGAATTCTTAGCTGCTTCCACTACTACTCAAGGCTACTACTTATATCTCTATTCCCCTGCCACGTCATCCCTTCTTAACCCTTCTAGTATATACTTTCCAGATCTTAGGCTTTGGGCCAGAGTTAAGGCCCCTCTCTTGATTATTTATGTTAACAGTCCCGCCTCTATCAACACCTCCCTCTTGTGAAACATCCTTGTCCTCAAGGATGAAGTCTGGAAATTGACCACGCATAACATCATTGTGACATCATCACTGGACTTGTGCCTCCACTGAATCAGACTTTGGGGAATAGCCACTCCATCTCGAACATGGATGCGAGTTCCCAGCACCTGCGCAGGGTAATGATCCTCCTCAGCCAGCATTTCCAAATCTTTAGGAAGGACACCCTGAACAGCGTAATTACCCACAGCCTTCTTAAGAAGAGACACATGGAAAATTGGGTGAATTTTTTATTCAGCAGGTAGTTGCAGCTTGTAAGCCACCTCCCCGATTTTCTCCACAATCTGAAAAGGGCCATAGAAGCGGGCAGCAAGCTTCTGATGAATTCGTTTAATCACAGACTGCTGTCGATGGGGCCGAAGTTTCAAGAAAACCCATTCTCCAATGTCAAACTTAACATCTCTTCGACTCATATCAGCATACTTCTTCATTTGTTGTTGGGCCCGAAGTAAATGCTGTTTGAGTTGAGATAATGCCTCATCTCTATCACTCAACTCAGCAGCTACAGCTGCCACTTTGGTTTCATTGCTTAAGAATCGGAGAAGGGTAGGAGCTTTCCGTCCATACACCACCTCAAAAGGAGTTCTGCCGATGGAGATGTGATACGTGGAATTATACCAAAACTCGGCCCAAGGGATCCAATGAGACCATGACTTTGGTTGCTCCGAAGCAAAGCACCTCAAATAACTCTCCAAGCATCTATTAAGCACCTCAGTCTGTCCATCAGTTTCAGGATGGTACGCGGAGCTCATTTTCAACTTAGTTCCTTGAAGCCGAAAAAGCTCCCTCCAGAAGTGGCTGATGAAAATGGGATCTCTATCACTAATGATAGATTGTGGAATTCCATGCAGCTTAACAACATCCTTAATAAACAATTCTGCAATACTCTTTGCTGTATAAGGATGCTTAAGTAAGATAAAATGCCCATATTTAGACAATCGATCCACCACCACCAAAACAGCATCATACCCTTTAGACTTTGGTAATCCGGTGATGAAATCCAGGGACAAATCTTCCCAAACTTGATTAGGAATAGGCAAAGGCTGCAATAGACCCCCTGGAGTGGTTGCTGCATACTTTTGCCGCTGACAAACATCACAAGCTCGAACAAAGTCCCGAATCCTTTTCTGCATTCCCACCCAATAAATGTTTTCTGCCAGCCTCCTATAAGTCCGTAGGAATCCAGAATGGCCCCCCGTAGGGGTGCTGTGGAACTCGTCCAGCAACAGAGGAATGGACGGAGAATTCGGAGAGATCACCAGCCTATCATGGTAGAATAACACGCCCTGTTTAATCGCAAAACCTGCTTTAGCAGCTTGTTTGACCTCAGCAATCAGGTTCAAAATATAAGGATCCTGGGCTTTTTCATCGAGCAAGAGTTTTCCACCCAGCCATGTAGGATAAGAAACCAACTGATTTAATTCTGTTTCCCCATGACATCTAGATAACGCATCTGCAGCTTTATTTTCTGGCCCAGGTTTATATTTCACCTCAAATTGATAACCCAACAGCTTCGCCAACCAACACTGTTGATCAGGGGAAGTTATCCTTTGCTGCAGAAAATGTTTGAGGCTCTTGTGATCCGTGAATACTGTGAACGGTTTACCCAGCAAATAATGACGCCAGTGCTGTATACACAGGACAAGAGCCATGAGTTCCTTTTCATACACAGATTTGGACAAATTACTGTCGGACAAGGCCTTGCTAAAGAAAGCCACAGGCTGTCTATTCTGCATTAACACAGCACCGATTCCCCTGCCAGCTGCATCACATTCAACCTCAAAGGGCAAGGAAAAATTTGGTAAGGCCAACACAGGAGGTGAAGTCATGATCTGCTTTAGTTTGTTAAAAGCCTCTGCAGCATTGGAACCCCATTTGAAATTATCTTTCTTCGTTAATTCGGTAAGGGGCTTAGCTATTTTCCCATAGTTTCGAACAAATTTCCTATAGTATCCAGTCAGCCCCAAAAATCCCCTTACGCCCTTCACATTCTTTGGAATAGGCCAACCGAGGATGCATTGTATTTTTTCTAGATCCACTGCCACGCCCTCCCCAGAAATCACATGGCCCAAATAATCTATTGCAGTGCATCGAAATTTACATTTCGATTTATTAGCAACAAAACAGTTATTCTGCAATACAGACAGCACTTGACTCAGATGTTGTTGATGCTCTAATAAATCTTTGCTATAGACTAGAATATCATCAAAAAACACCAGAACAAACTTCCTCAAATAAGGCCGGAAAATATCGTTCATGGTAGATTGGAATGTTGCTGGAGCGTTCATCAACCCAAAAGGCATGACCAAATATTCATAGTGGCCATTGTGGGTTCTAAAAGCAGTCTTATGGACATCATCGTCATGAACCCGTATCTGGTGATAACCTGACTTAAGGTCTAATTTTGAAAATAAAGAAGCTCCATACAACTCATCAAGCAATTCATCAACTATAGGGATAGGATACTTAGCTGGAATAGTGGCTTTATTGAGAGCTCGATAGTCTACACACATTCTCCAGCTGCTGTCTTTCTTCTTAACCAAAATTACAGGGCTGGAATAAGCACTCATGCTTGGCCTTATCACACCTGCTGTCAAGAGCTCCTGCACTTGCTTTTCAATTTCTTCTTTTTGATGATGAGGGTATTTGTAAGGCCTCACATTGATAGGTCCTTGCCCCGGCAAAAGTATGATTTGATGGACCTGTGTTCTCTTCGGTGGCAAACGGATGTGATCTTGAAACACTGCCGGGAATTGATCCAAAATAGGACTTACATCTTCTGACATCACCTCCTTGACTACCTTCCCCTTTCCCTCCGGATGCCACCAACCCTCCAATCCTCCTTTGTTGGGCTTGTCATGTAAAAAAGAATTTAGAAAATACTGAGATTCCTGTTTCACTCCCAGCCCCTGCAGTACCACCTTCTGCCCATTGAACACAAATTGCATAGTTAAAGCCTTCCAGTCCATTAACACCTCTCCCAAGGAGCTCAACCATGATACTCCCAACACCACATCCAATCCTCCTAATTCCAATACCAGAGCATCCACCACCACTTCAATTTTGCCCAGCTTCATTTTTATTCCTGCACAGACTCCTTGTGAAAGAACCTTGTGGCCATCCCCAAGTTTAATGCTCCGTGCAGCTACAGGAATCACACTTAGCCCCAAAGCAGTGGTTAATTTAGGGGAAATGAAATTGTGACTAGCTCCACTGTCAATGAGCACCAACACCCCAACATTCTCCATCAGCCCTTCAATTTTCATTGTTCTGTACTCACCCATGGAACCCAGCATGCCCATGGAATTACATTCAATCTCTCCCTCTTCGACATCCTCAACAGCAGCCACCTCGAGAGCCACGATCTCCCCTTCCTCCGTCATCGTCTCATCCTCCCCCAAAATCAACAACCGCATGGAACGCTCAGGACACTTATGCAGGGTGGGATGATACTTTCCCCCACACCTAAAACAGAGCCCCTTTGCCCTTCTCTCTGCGATCTCGTCATGGTGTAGGCTGCGAACCCCCTTCCATCGCTCTGTCGAACCAGAACGGAGGTCACTTTCCCCTTTGCGCGCCATCGACAGCAAGGAACTCGAGGAATTTCCGAACGAGGTACTCGAACCCGTTTTCTGGATCGGGTACGACCCGCCCGATTTAGATACACTTAGTGATTCTCTAGGGTTTACTCCAGAACTGTTTCTGTTTCGAAACGGCCCGGCCCAGTCGTTATGGCCCAAACGTCCGAAACCACTTTTCTTCGCCCTGTTTCTGTCCCCGTCATCGTCCTCTTCCAGTTCGTCCTCAACGTCTTTCGCGATACGCATCATCTCCATTCGGTTCTGGGGATTCAGTGTGCGCACTCGCCTACGAATCTGAGGCCTAAGTCCACTCATGAAATACCCAAGGTATTGTTCTTTAGGAAGCCTACCCACCTGTGACGACAACAACTCAAAAGCTTCCACAAATTCTTCCACACTGCCTTTCTGCTTCAAGGTCGACAGCTCTTCGAATGGGTTCTCTAATCGTCTCCCTCCGTAACGAGCGATTAACGCCCTTTTCAGTTTCTCCCAAGACAACTCGTCCTCCGTCTCCATCAACAAGTTGAACCAGTGAATGGTTGAACCTTCCATGCTCAATCGAGCTAACTTCACACGCATTTCATCCTGCGTCATCTGCACATCAAAGTAAATTTCCGCACGCGTGATCCACGCCACTGGGTCTTCTCCAGCGAATAAAGGAAGCTTCACCTTCTTCCCGGCGAGTCGAGACTCACTCACAGGTGAGTTACCACCCGACGTCCCCCCGTCATTACTCACCTCCTTCTGCTTGCTCAGTCTAGCGAGGAACAGCATCTGAGTGGCCTGGAGTTGTAACTGCTGAACCAGTGCGTCGAGAGTACTGGTCACCTTTCCCATCTGAGTCTCCAAAGCGTCAATTCGATCACCCATCTTAGGCTGAGTTGGTTTCCTTGGCATCTACGGTCTTCTCCAACGCGATGATCCGGCAGGTCGGACCAATTGATAGACACAGGTATGCAATTCAGAGAATTAGAATGAAAACGGTTTATAACTATAGGTAGATATTGTATTCCTTTCACTGGGAAAAAGATCTGTTTGCACCTTACAGCAAGAATGAAAACAGAAAATAACAAACTGGTGAGAAACCACCAATTCCCAAAGTCACCAAGAGTGACCCCACAAACTCTAACAGAATTCTTAGTTGCTTCCACTACTACTCAAGGCTACTACTTATATCTCTATTCCCCTGCCACGTCATCCCTTCTTAACCCTTCTAGTATATACTTTCCAGATCTTAGGCTTTGGGCCAGAGTTAAGGCCCCTCTCTTGATTATTTATGTTAACAGTCTCGCCTCTATCAGACACTAATTCCTTAGTGACTAAGTTTTCCCCTCATGTGACTGAGTTTTCCGATGAGACTACTCATAGAGACAAGGTTTTCTAGTTTTTCCCACACAAAGAGGTTATTTTACTAGGTTTTTCCATTGAAACTAGTCCATTGACTAAGGTTTTCCCATCAGGTGATTCATTTTTCCCATGACACTAATTCCTTAGTGACTAAGTTTTCCCCTCATGTGACTGAGTTTTCCGATGATACTAATCATAGAGACAAGGTTTTCTAGTTTTTCCCACATAAAGAGGTTATTTTACTAGGTTCTGCCATTGAAACTAGTCCATTGACTAAGGTTTTCCCATCCGGTGACTCATTTTTCCCATGACACTATTTCCTTAGTGACTAAGTTTTCCCCTCCTGTGACTGAGTTTTCCCGTGAGACTAGAGTGATGAGGTTCTCGAGTTTTTCCCACACAAAGAGGTTATTTTACAAGTATTTTCCATCGAAACTCGTCCGGTGAGTAAAATTTTCCCACCCAGTGACTCATTTTTTCCATGACACGAATTCCTTTATGACTTAATTTTCCACTCCTGCGACTGAGTTTTCCGATGAGACTACTCACAGTGACAATGTTTTCTAGTTTTTCCCACACATAGAGGTTATTTTACAAGTATTTTCCATTGAAACTCGTCCGGTGAGTAAAATTTTCCCGTCAGGTGACTCATTTTTTCCATGACACGAATTCCTTTGTGACTAAGTTTTCCCCTCCTACGACTGAGTTTTCCGATGAGACTACTCAGAGTGACTAGGTTTTCTAGTTTTTCCCACACAAAGAGGTTATTTTTCTAGGATTTGCCATGGAAACTCGTTCGGTGACTATGGTTTTCCCATTAGTTGACTCATTAGTCCCATGGCACTAATTCCTTAGTGACTATGTTTCCCCCTCCCGTGGCTGAGTTTTCCCATGAGACTACTCACAGTGGCCAGGTTTTCGAGTTATTCCATCACAAAGAGGTTATTTTACTAGGTTTTGCCATCGAAATTAGTCCATTGACTAAGGTTTTCCTATCCGGTGACTCATTTTTCCCATGACACTAATTCCTGAGTGACTAAGTTTTCCCCTCATGTGACTGAGTTTTCCCGTGAGAATAGTCAAGGTGATGAGGTTCTCGAGTTTTCCCCACACAAAGAGGTTATTTTACAAGTATTTTCCATCGAAACTCGTCCGGTGAGTAAAATTTTCCCATCCGGTGACTCATTTTTTCCATGACACGAATTCCTTTGTGACTAAGTTTTCCTCTCCAGCAACTGAGTTTTTCGATGAGACTACTCACAGTGACAATGTTTTCTAGTTTTTCCCACACAAAGAGGTTATTTTACTAGGATTTGCCATGGAAACTTGTGCGGTGACTAAGCTTTTCCCATTAGTTGATTCATTAGTCCCATGGCACTAATTCCTTAGTGACCAAGTTTCTCCCTCCTGTGGCTGAGTTTTCACATGGGACTACTCACAGTGGCAAGGTATTCGAGTTATTCTGACACAAAGAGGTTATTTTACTAGGTTTTTCTATTGAAACTAGTCCATTGACTAACGGTTTCCCATCCGGTGACTCATTTTTCCCATGACACTAATTCCTTAGTGACTAAGTTTTCCCCTCACGTGACTGAGTTTTCCCGTGAGACTAGTCAAGGTGATGCGGTTCTCGAGTTTTTCCCACACAAAGAGGTTATTTTACAAGTATTTTCCACTGAAACTAGTCCGGTGCGTAAAATTTTCCCATCCGGTGAGTCATTTTTTCCATGACACGAATTCCTTTGTAACTATGTTTTCCCCTAATGAGACTGAGTTTTCCGATGAGACTACTCTTAGTGAAAAGGTTTTCTAGTTTTTCCCACACAAAGAGGTTATTTTACTAGGATTTGCCATGGAAACTCGTTCGGTGACTAAGGTTTTCCCATTAGTTGACTCATTAGTCCCATGGCGCTAATTCCTTATTGACCAAGTTTCCCCCATCTGTGGCTGAGTTTTCCCATGAGACTACTCACAGTGGCCAGGTTTTCGAGTTATTCCAACACAAAGAGGTTATTTTACTAGGTTTTAACATTAAAACTAGTCCATTGACTAAGGTTTTCCCATCCGGTGATTCATTTTTCCCATGACACTAATTCCTTAGTGGCTAAGTTTTCCCCTCATGTGACTTAGTTTTCCCATGAGACTACTGACAATGGCCAGGTTTTCGAGTTATTCCAACACAAAGAGGTTATTTTACTAGGTTTTACCATTGAAACTAGTCCATTGGCTAAGGTTATCCCATCCGGTGACTCATTTTTCCCATGACACTAATTCCTTAGTGACTAAGTTTTCCCCTCATGTGACTGAGTTTTCCCGTGAGACTAGTCAAGGTGATGATGAGGTTCTCGAGTTTTTCCCACACAAAGAGGTTATTTTACAAGTATTTTCCATCGAAACTCGTCCGGTGAGTAAAAATTTCCCACCCGGTGACTCAGTTTTTCCATGACACAAATTCCTTTATGACTAAATTTTCCCCTCCTGCGACAGAGTTTTCCGATGAGACTACTCACAGTGACAACGTTTTCTAGTTTTTCCCACACAAAGAGGTTATTTTACAAGGATTTACCATGGAGACTCATTCGGTGACTAAGGTTTTCCCATTAGTTGGCTCATTAGTCCCATGGCACTAATTCGTTACTGACTATGTTTCCCCCTCCTGTGGCAGAGCTTTCCCATGAGACTACTCACAGTGGCCAGGTTTTCGAGTTATTCCAACACAAAGAGGTTATTTTACTAGGTTTTAACATTAAAACTAGTCCATTGACTAAGGTTTTACCATCCGGTGACTCATTTTTCCCACGACACTAATTCCTTAGTGACTAAATTTTGCCCCCATGTGACTGAGTTTTCCGATGAGACTACTCATAGAGACAAGCTTTTCTAGTTTTTCCCACTCAAAGAGGTTATTTTACTAGGTTTTTCCATTGAAACTAGTCCATTGACCAAGGTTTTCCCATTCGGTGATTCATTTTTCCCATGACACTAATTCCTTAGGGACTAATTTTTCCCCTTATGTGACTGAGTTTTCCCGTGAGACTAGTCAAGGTGATGAGAATCTCGAGTTTTTCCCACACAAAGAGGTTATTTTACTAGGTTTTGCCATTGAAACTAGTCCATTGACTAAGGTTTTCCCATCCGGTGACTCATTTTTCCCATGATACTTATTCCTTAGTGACTAAGTTTTCCCCTCATGTGACTGAGTTTTCCCGTGACACTAGTCAAGGTGTTGAGGTTCTCGAGTTTTTGCCACACAAAGAGGTTATTTTACAAGTATTTTCCATTGAAACTCGTCCGGTGAGTAAAATTTTCCCATCCGGTGACTCATTTTTTCCATGACACGAATTCCTTTGTGACTAAGTTTCCCCCTCCTGTGGCTAAGTTTTCCCATAAGACTACTCACAGTGGCCAGGTTTTCGAGTTATTCCAACACAAAGAGGTTATTTTACTAGGTTTTGCCATTGGAAATAGTCCATTGACTAAGGTTTTCCCATCCGGTGACTCATTTTTCCCATGACACTAATTCCTTAGTGACTAATTTTTCCCCTCCTGTGACTGAGTTTTCCCGTGAGACTAGTCAAGGTGATGAGGTTCTCGAGTTTTTCCCACACAAAGAGGTTATTTTACAAGTATTTTCCATCGAAACTCGTCCGGTGAGTAAAATTATCCCACCCGGTGACTCATTTTTTCCATAACACGAATTCCTTTGTGACTAAATTTTCCCCTCCTGCGACTGATTTTCGGATGAGACTACTCACAGTGACAATGTTTACTAGTTTTTCCCACACAAGGAGGTTATTTTACTAGGATTTGCCATGGAGACTCATTCGGTGACTAAGGTGTTCCCATTAGTTGGCTCATTAGTCCCATGGCACTAATTCCTTACTGACTATGTTTCCCCCTCCTGTGGCTGAGTTTTCCCATGAGACTACTCACAGTGGCCAGGTTTTCGAGTTATTCCAACACAAAGAGGATATTTTACTAGGTGTTGCCATTAAAACTAGTCCATTGACTAAGGTTTTCCCATCCGGTGACTCATTTTTCCCATGAAACTAATTCCTTAGTGACTAAATTTTCCCCTCATGTGACTGAGTTTTCCGATGAGACTACTCATAGAGACAAGGTTTTCTAGTTTTTCCCACACAAAGAGTTTATTTTACTAGGTTTTGCCATTGAAACTAGTCCATTGACTAAGGTTTTCCCATCCAGTGAATCATTTTTCCCATGACACTAATTCCTTAGTGACTAAGGTTTTCCCCTCACGTGACTGAGTTTTCCCGTGAGACTAGTCAAGGTGATGAAGTTCTCGAGTTTTCCCATAAAAAGATGTTATTTTACAAGTATTTTCCACTGAAACTCGTCCGGTGAGTCAAATTTTCCCCTCCACTGACTCAGTTTTTCCATGACACGAATTCCTTTGTGACTAAGTTTTCCCCTCCAGCGACTGAGTTTTCCGATGAGACTACTCACAGTGACAAGGTTTTCTAGTTTTTCCCACACAAAGATGTTACTTTACTAGGATTTGCCATGGAAACTCGTTCGGTGACTAAGGTTTTACCATTAGTTGACTCATTAGTCCCATGGCACTAATTCCTTACTGACTATGTTTCGCACTCCTGTGGCTGAGTTTTCCCATGAGACTACTCACAGTGGCCAGGTTTTCGAGTTATTCCAACACAAAGAGGTTATTTTACTAGGTTTTGCCATTGAAAATAGTCCATTGACTAAGGTTTTCCCATCCGGTGACTCATTTTTCCCATGACACTAATTCCTTAGTGACTAATTTTTCCCCTCCTGTGACTGAGTTTTCCCGTGAGACTAGTCAAGGTGATGAGGTTCTCAAGTTTTTCCCATACAAAGAGGTTATTTTACAAGTATTTTCCATCGAAACTCGTCCGGTGTGTAAAATTTTCCCACCCGGTGACTCATTTTTTTCATGACATGAATTCCTTTGTGACTAAGTTTTCCCCTCCCGCGACTGAGTTTTCCGATGAGACTACTCACAGTGACTAGGTTTTCTAGTTTTTCCCACACAAAGAGGTTATTTTACTAGGATTTGCCATGGAAACTCATTCGGTGACTAAGGTTTTCCCATTAGTTGACTCATTAGTCCCATGGCACTAATTCCTTAGTGACTAAGTATCCCCGTCCCGTGGCTGAGTTTTCCCATGAGACTACTCACAGTGGCCAGGTTTTCGAGTTATTCCAACACAAAGAGGTTATTTTACTAGGTTTTGCCACTAAAACTAGTCCATTGACTAAGGTTTTCCCATCCGGTGACTCATTTTTCCCATGACACTAATTCCTTAGTGATTAAATTTTTCCCTCATGTGTTTGAGTTTTCAGATGAGACTACTCATAGAGACAAGGTTTTCTAGTTTTTCCCACACAAAGAGGTTATTTACTAGGTTTTGCCATTGAAACTAGTCCATTGACTAAGGTTTTCCCATCCGGTGATTCATTTTTCCCATGACACTAATTCCTTAGTGACTAAGTTTTCCCCTCATGTGACTGAGTTTTCCCGTGAGAGTAGTCAAGGTGATGAGGTTCTCGAGTTTTTCCCACACAAAGAGGTTATTTTACAAGTATTTTCCATTGAAACTCTTCCGGTGAGTAAAATTTTCCCATCCGGTGACTCATTTTTTCCATGACACGAATTCCTTGGTGACTAAGTTTTCCCCTCCCGCGACTGAGTTTTCCGATGAGACTACTCACAGTGAAAAGGTTTTCTAGATTTTCCCACACAAAGATGTTACTTTACTAGGATTTGCCATGGAAACTCGTTCGGTGACTAAGGTTTTCCCATTAGTTGACTCATTAGTCCCTTGGCACTAATTCCTAAGTGACTAAGTTTCCCCCTCCTGTGGCTGAGTTTTCCCATGAGACTACTCACAGTGGCCAGGTTTTTGAGTTATTCCAACACAAAGAGGTTATTTTACTAGGTTTTGCCATTGAAACTAGTCCATTGACTAAGGTTTTCCCATCCGGTGACTCATTTTTCCCATGACACTAATTCCTTAGTGACTAAGTTTTCCCCTCATGTGACTGAGTTTTCCCGTGAGACTAGTCAAGTTGATGAGGTTCTCGAGTTTTTCCCACACAAAGAGGTTATTTTACAAGTATTTTCCATCGAAACTCGTCCGGTGTGTAAAATTTTCCCACCCGGTGACTCATTTGTTCCATGACACGAATTCCTTTATGACTAAATTTTCCCCTCCTGCGACTGAGTTTTCCGATGAGACTACTCACAATGACAACGTTTTCTAGTTTTTCCCACACAAAGAGGTTATTTTACTAGGATTTGCCATGGAGACTCATTCGGTGACTAAGGTTTTCCTATTAGTTGGCTCATTAGTCCCATGGCACTAATTCCTTACTGACTATGTTTCCCCCTCCTGTGGCTGAGTTTTCCCATGAGACTACTCACAGTGGCCAGGTTTTCGAGTTATTCCAACACAAAGAGGTTGTTTTACTAGGTTTTGCCATTAAAACTAGTCCATTGACTAAGGTTTTCCCATCCGGTGACTCATTTTTCCCATGACCCTAATTCCTTAGTGACTAAATTTTCCCCTCATGTAACTGAGTTTTCCGATGAGACTACTCATAGAGACAAGGTTTTCTAGTTTTTCCCACACAGAGGTTATTTTACTAGGTTTTGCCATTGAAACTAGTCCATTGACTAAGGTTTTCCCATCCGGTGATTCATTTTTCCCATGAGACTAATTCCTTAGTGACTAAGTTTTCCCCTCATGTGACTGAGTTTTCCCGTGAGAGTAGTCAAGGTGATGAGGTTCTCGAGTTTTTCCAACCAAAGAGGTTATTTTACAAGTATTTTCCATTGAAACTCTTCCGGTGAGTAAAATTTTCCCATCCGGTGACTCATTTTTTCCATGACACGAATTCCTTTGTGACTAAGTTTTCCCCTCCCGCGACTGAGTTTTCCGATGAGACAACTCACAGTGACAAGGTTTTCTAGATTTTCCCACACAATGATGTTACTTTACTAGGATTTGCCATGGAAACTCGTTCAGTGACTAAGGTTTTGCCATTAGTTGACTCATTAGTCCCATGGCACTAATTCCTTAGTGACTAAGTTTCCCCCTCCGGTGGCTGAGTTTTCCCATGAGACTACTCACAGTGGCCAGGTTTTTGAGTTATTCCAACACAAAGAGGTTATTTTACTAGGTTTTGCCATTGAAACTAGTCCATGGACTAAGGTTTTCCCATCCGGTGACTCATTTTTCCCATGACACAAATTCCTTAGTGACTAAGTTTTCCCCTCATGTGACTGAGTTTTCCCGTGAGAGTAGTCAAGGTGATGAGGTTCTCGAGTTTTTCCCACACAAAGAGGTTATTTTACAAGTATTTTCCATTGAAACTCTTCTGGTGAGTAAAATTTTCCCATCCGGTGACTCATTTTTTCCATGACACGAATTCCTTTGTGACTAAGTTTTCCACTCCCGCGACTGAGTTTTCCGATGAGACTACTCACAGTGACAAGGTTTTCTAGTTTTTCCCACACAAAGATGTTACTTTACTAGGATTTGCCATGGAAACTTGTTCGGTGACTAAGGTTTTCCCATTTGTTGACTCATTAGTCCCATGGCACTAATTCCTTAGTGACTAAGTTTCCCCCTCCTGTGGCTGAGTTTTCCCATGAGATAACTCACAGTGGCCAGGTTTTCGAGTTATTCCAACACAAAGAGGTTAATTTACTGGTTTTGCCATTGAAACTAGTCCATTGACTAAGGTTTTCCCATCCGGTGACTCATTTTTCCCATGACACTAATTCCTTAGTGACTAAGTTTTCCCCTCATGTGATGAGTTTTCCCGTGAGACTAGTCAAGGTGATGAGGTTCTCGAGTTTTTCCCACACAAGGAGGTTATTTTACAAGTATTTTCCATTGAAACTCGTCCGGTGAGTAAAATTTTCCCAATTGGTGACTCATTTTTTCCATGACACGAATTCCTTTGTGACTAAGTTTTCCCCTCCCGCGACTGAGTTTTCCTATGAGACTACTCACAGTGACAAGGTTTTCTAGTTTTTCCTGATGAGTGGATTTTATATGATAATTTTAGGGTCTTTTTAGTCTTTTTATTTTATTATTTTTGAGTCTCATGTAGGTTTTTTATTGTTTTTATTTAGATTTTATATTTATTTTGCATTTTGCATGTAGATTAGATTTTATTAGATTTTCTAGCTTTATTTTATATTTTTAGGAATTTTTCTAGTTATTTTGTATTTTTAGGAAAAGCTGGTTTAGTTATCATTTTTGTCCAGGGACCATTTTGTAAAGTTTCAGGAAATCAAGGTCCAAAATGTGAAGGTTCAAGAGTGGAGGGCTAGAAGTGAAGATTGAGAAAATTAAAGGGCTTGAATTGGAGTGCTAACCAAGAGAGGACTAAAAGTGAAAAAGAGGAATATGAAGCAACTCTCTTCAAATTGGCACATGGGAAATTATGTTGAAGGATTGATGATAGTGGAGGAGAGGTTTCAGAATTGATTAAGGGCTGATAAGTGGGTTTTTAAGGCATTCAAATCCCACTAACCATGAAGAAGGAAGGAAAACTTGGAGCTGAAACAGCAGGTCCCAGGGCTGCAGCGCTGGGTAGCCAGCGCTCAAGCGCTGGCTTTCGGTCTGGCAGTGGATTTTTAATGCTTCCAGCGCCCAAGCGTTGGAAATTCTTGCGCTGAAGCGTTGGAGGCTGGATTTTTACTATAAATAGGACCCTTTTCTTCACTTGTAAAGCACACCTTCTTAGAATACAACAAGTATTCTCTCTTTCTCCCTCTTGAGCATTGTTCCTAGGACTTGTGGGAAGCCATATTTGAGCTCCTATCCAGGGTAATTCAATGACTCCTTTAGCCATGCTTGGCTAATTCTTCTTTAAGTTTCTTGGGTTGTATTAGTTTATAAATTTATGTTTTAGTTTTGTTTCTACCTTTCTAAATTTTATTTCCAGTTCTTGTTTTAATTCCTTGCTCATATTGTTATCTTGCTGTACACAAGAAGTTTTTCTTATTACTTATACAAATGAGAATTGGTAAGTAGTAAGGGACCTAGGATTAAAAAAGGCTATAAGTATATTTCGCTAAGAGATTAGGAAAGATGTAGCTTTGTGTTGGCCGGAACTCTATCTTCATCTTCTTCTTTAGTTAACTAGATTGCAAGAAATTGGGTTTAGTAATTAAAAAGAAAGTTCTACAATGTGTAAGAGATTTACTTGTAGATATAATAGGCTATAGCACCTTGAACTTGGATTTATAATTTAGAAATTAAGTAGATACTTGCTAGCATATTTTATATTCTATGTCAATCAACCCAAGGACTTAATTCTCATCATATTTATCACATCTTTATTTTATGTTATTATTCTTACTTGCTCTAAAAACCAACAACATCTATCATTTTATTTTTCTGTTTAAAGTACTAAATATTATAGTAATAAGAACACCTATCCTTGTGGGTTCGATCTTTTTATATTACGCGATAGTCAATCGTACACTTGCGATTCCGCTATCAAGTTTTTGGCGCCGTTGCCGGAGATAGGTTCTTTTCAAGTTCTTATTTTTATTTTGTTTAGTACTTCTTGTATATATATAAAAAAAATAAAAAAAATATATTTCTGCCTAACAGTTTGTTGCCATGTGGAAAGAAGATCCTTTAGAGACTATAATCTCTGAGGGGTTGGATTTTGAAGATATAGACAGCAATGACGAACAGGTCATTGAAATGGCAAGGTATCTGGAAGCTGCCCATTTTTTCCCTTCAAGAAAAAATTGGGTAGAGGAGCTGAAAAGAGAAGAAGAAGTTCAAGAGGAAAAGAGGGAATTGAAGCCCTTACCTTCCACCCTTAAGTATGTATTTCTTGAGGAAGGTAACAATAACCCAGTCATTGTGAGTAGTTCCCTCTCTCCTCTTGAAGAAGAAAAACTGGTAAGAATTCTTATAGCTCATAAATCTGCTTTGGGTTGGACTATTGAGGACATTAAGGGCATAAGCCCCACTGTTTGTATGCATAAAATTTGTTTAGAAGAACAAGTTAAACCTGTAGTCCAACCCCAAAGAAGACTTAATCCTGCCATGAAAGAGGTGGTAAGGAAAGAAGTGATTAAGTTGCTTGATGCAGGGATCATCTATCCCATTTCTGATAGTGAATGGGTTAGTCCCGTTCAGGTAGTTCCCAAGAAAGGGGGAATTACAGTGGTTCCTAATGAAAATAATGAATTGATCCCCACCAGGAAGGTAACTGGATGGAGGGTGTGTATAGATTACCGGAGGCTAAATTCTGCCACCCGGACAGATCATTTCCCCCTTCCCTTTATTGATCAAATGCTTGACAGGTTGGCTGGCCATAAGTTTTATTGTTTCTTGGATGGGTATTCAGGATACAATCAAATTGTTGTTGATCCTAAGGATCAAGAAAAAACTGCTTTTACTTGCCCCTTCGGGGTGTTTGCTTATAAAAGAATGCCTTTTGGCTTATGTAATGCTCCAGGAACCTTCCAAAGATGTATATTTGCTATTTTTTATGATTTAATTGGTGAATATGTATGGAAGTGTTCATGGATGATTTTTCTGTATATGGCCCCAGCTTTGACAAGTGTTTGAGCAATTTGGAAAGGATTCTAGTTAGGTGCCAAGAAAAGAATTTGGTACTTAATTGGGAAAAATGTCATTTTATGGTAAAAGATGGCATTGTGCTTGGGCACAATATTTCTGAAAGAGGGATTGAGGTAGATAAGGCTAAAACCGAAATCATTGAAAATCTACCTCCTCCTACTAATATTAAAGGTATAAGAAGCTTTCTTGGTCATGCAGGTTTTTATAGGCGGTTTATAAAAGATTTTTCTAAAATTGCTAAGCCTATGATATATCTCCTTGAAAAAGAGGCTCCTTTTATCTTTAATAATGAGTGTTTGGCTGCTTTTAAATTATTAAAGGAAAAACTTGTTTCAGCCCCTATCATTGTTGCTCCCCAATGGGATTTGCCTTTTGAAGTTATGTGTGATGCTAGTGATAATGCAATAGGGGCTGTTCTTTGTCAAAAAAATGGAAAAGTGTTGCATGTGATTTACTATGCTAGTAAGGTTCTGAATGAAGCTCAGAAAAATTATGCTACAACTGAAAAGGAGTTGTTGAGTGTAGTTTATGCTTTAGATAAATTCAGACCTTACGTTTTGGGCACTAAAGTTATTGTGCATACTGACCATGCTGCATTGAAGTACTTGTTTGCTAAGCAGGAAGCTAAACCCAGGTTGACCAGGTGGGTCTTACTCTTGCAAGAGTTTGATCTTGAAATTGTGGACAGGAAAGGGAAGGACAATGGTGTAGCAGACCATTTGTCAAGACTTGAAGAAGGGAACTCCGATCCAATTCCTATTCAAGAGGAGTTCCCAGATGAGAGGCTTTTAGCTGTCCAAGAGATAGCTCCATGGTATGTACATTTAGCTAATTTTAAAGCTGCTGGTGTGTTGCCTTCTGATTTGACTTGGCAACAAAAGAAGAAATTTTTGCATGATGCTAAATTCTTTTTCTGGGATGAACCTTATTTGTTTAGAGAATGTTCTGATGGGATCATTAGAAGGTGTATTCCAGAAAAAGAATTTGAGGCTATTTTATGGCATTGCCATGGCTCCGATTATGGAGGCCATTTTTCAGGTGAGAGGACTGCAGCTAAAGTCCTCCAAAGTGGTTTTTATTGGCCTAATATTTTCAAAGATAGTAGAGCATTTGTGGTAAGGTGTGATCGCTGTCAACGAACTAGTAATATCTCAAGAAGGAATGAGATGCCCCAAAAAATGATTTTGGAAGTTGAGCTTTTTGATGTATGGGGCATTGATTTCATGGGACCTTTTCCACCTTCTTTTGGTTTCCAGTATATTTTGGTTGCTGTTGACTATGTTTCTAAGTGGGTTGAAGCATCAGCCCTTCCCACAAATGATGGAAAAGTTGTTATGGATTTTCTGAAGAAAAAGATTTTTACTAGATTTGGGGTGCCAAGAGCAATAATCAGTGATGGAGGTAAGCATTTTTGTAATAAAGCTTTTGAAACTCTTTTGAAAAAATATGGTGTTAATCATAAAATTGCTACCCCCTATCACCCCCAAACTAGTGGACAAGTAGAGGTTTCTAATAGGGAGTTAAAAAGGATTTTGGAAAAAACAGTTGGTACCTCAAGGAAGGATTGGTCAAAAAAAATAGATGACACCTTGTGGGCTTACCGAACTGCGTTTAAAACTCCTATTGGAACCTCTCCTTACCAGTTGGTTTATGGTAAGACTTGTCATTTGCCTGTGGAACTTGAGCATAAAGCCTTTTGGGCTTTGAAACAATTGAACATGGACCCCAAAGAAGCTGGGGATAAAAGACAGGTACAGGTACATGAGTTGGATGAATTTAGACTCCAAGCATATCACAATGCTAGGATCTACAAAGAGAAGACCAAGAAGTGGCATGATAAGAAAATTGTGCCAAAAGAGTTTTGTCCAGGACAGCTTGTGTTATTGTATAACTCAAGGCTGAGGTTGTTTCCTGGAAAGCTGAAGTCAAGATGGACAGGACCCTATATGATCACCTGGGAAAACTCAGCCACAGGAGGGGGGAATTTTGTCACTAAGGAATTAGTGGCATGGCACTAATGAGTCAACTAACGGGAAAACCATAGTCACCGAACCAGTTTCCATGGCCAATCCTAGTAAAATAACCTCTTTGTGTGGGAAAAACTAGAAAACCTTGTCACTGTGAGTAGTCTCATCGGAAAACTCAGTCACGGTTGGGGAAAATTTAGTAACAAAGGAATTCGTGTCATGAGAAAAAATGAGTCACCGGATGGGAAATTTTACTCACCGGATGAGATTCAATGGAAAATACTTGTAAAATAACCTCTTTGTGTCGGAAAAACTCGAGACCCTCATCACCTTGACTAGTCTCACGGGAAAACTCAGTCACGTCAGGGGAAAACTTAGTCACTAAGGAATTAGTGTCATGGGAAAAATGAGTCACCGGATGGGAAAACCTTAGTCAACGGACTAGTTTCAATGTCAAAACCTAGTAAAATAACCTCTTGTTTTGGAATAACTCGAAAACCTGGCCACTGTGAGTAGTCTCATTGGAAAACTCAGCCACAGGAGGGGGGAACTTAGTCACTAAGGAATTAGTGCCATGGGACTAATGAGTCAACTAATGGGAATACCTTAGTCACCGAACGAGTTTCCATGGCAAATCCTAGTAAAATAACCTCTTTGGATGGGAAAAACTAGAAAACCTTGCCACTGTGAGTAGTCTCATCAGAAAACTCAGTCGCAGGAGGGGATAACTTAGTCACAAAGGAATTCGTGTCATGGAAAAAATGAGTCACCGGATGGGAAAATTTTACTCACCGGACGAGTTTCAATGGAAAATACTTGTAAAATAACCCCTTTGTGTGGGAAAAACGCGAGAACCTCATCACCATGACTAGTCGCACGGGAAAACTCAATCACATTAGGGGAGAACTTAGTCACTAAGGAATTAGTGTCATGGGAAAAATAAGTCACCAGATGGGAAAACCTTAGTCAATGGACTAGTTTCCACCTCGTAAAATAACCTCTTTGTGTTGGAATAACTCGAAAACCTGGCCACTGTGAGTAGTCTCGTGGTAAAACTCAGCCACAGGAGGGGGGAACTTAGTCACTAAGCAGTGCCATGGGACTAATGAGTCAACTAATGGGAAAACCTAGTAAAATAACCTCTTTGTGTGGGAAAAACGAGAAAACCTTGCAACTGTGAGTAGTCTCATCAGAAAACTCACTCGCAGGAGGGGAAAACTTAGTCACATAGGAATTTGTGTCATGGAAAAAATGAGTCACCGGATGGGAAAATTTTACTCACCGGACGAGTTTCATTGGAAAATGCTTGTAAAATAACCTCTTTATGTGGGAAAAATCGAGACCCTCATCACCTTGACTAGTCTCACGGGAAAACTCAGTCACGTGAGGGGAAAACTTAGTCACTAAGGAATTAGTGTCATGGGAAAAATGAGTCACCGGATGGGAAAACTTTAGTCAATGGACTAATTTCAATGGAAAAACCTAGTAAAATAACCTCTTTGTGTTGGAATAACTCGAAAACCTGTCCACTGTGAGTAGTCTCATGGAAAAACTCAGCCAAAGGAGGGGGAAACTTAGTCACTAAGTAATTAGTGCCATGGGACTAATGAGTCAACTAATGGGAAAACCTTAGTCACCAAACGAGTTTCCATGGCAAATCCTAGTAAAATAACCTCTTTGTGTGGGAAAAACTAGAAAACCTTGTCCCTGTGAGTAGTCTCATCGAAAAACTCAGTCGCGGTTGGGGAAAATTTAGTAACAAAGGAATTCGTGTCATGGAAAAAATCAGTCACCGGATGGGAAAATTTTACTCACCGGACGAGTTTCAATGGAAAATACTTGTAAAATAACCTCTTTGTGTGGGAAAAACTCGAGACCCTCATCACCTTGACTAATCTCACGGGAAAACTCAGTCACGTGAGGGGAAAACTTAGTCACTAAAGAATTAGTGTCATGGGAAAAATGAGTCACCGGATGGGAAAACCTTAGTCAACGGACTAGTTTCAATGGCAAAACCTAGTAAAATAACTTCTTGTTTTGGAATAACTCGAAAACCTGGCCACTGTGAGTAGTCTCATTGGAAAACTCAGCCACGGGAGGGGGGAACTTAGTCACTAAGGGGAAAACCTTAGTCACCGAACGAGTTTCCATGGCAAATCCTAGTAAAATAACCTCTTTGGATGGGAAAAACTAGAAAACCTTGCCACTGTGAGTAGTCTCATCAGAAAACTCAGTCGTAGGAGGGGATAACTTAGTCACAAAGGAATTCGTATCATGGAAAAAATGAGTTACCAGATGGGAAAATTTAACTCACCGGACGAGTTTCAATGGAAAATACTTGTAAAATAACCCCTTTGTGTGGGAAAAACTGGAGAACCTCATCACCTTGACTAGTCGCACGGGAAAACTCAGTCACATTAGGGGAGAACTTAGTCACTAAGGAATTAGTGTCATGGGAAAAATGAGTCACCGGATGGGAAAACCTTAGTCAATGGACTAGTTTCCACCTAGTAAAATAACCTCTTTGTGTTGGAATAACTCGGAAACCTGGCCACTGTGAGTAGTCTCATGGGAAAACTCAGCCACAGGAGGGGGAAACTTAGTCACTAAGGAATTAGTGCCATGGGACTAATGAGTCAACTAATGGGAAAACCTTAGTCACCAAACGAGTTTCCATGGCAAATCCTAGTAATATAACCTCTTTGTGTGGGAAAATCTAGAAAACCTTGTCCCTGTGAGTAGTCTCATCGGAAAACTCAGTCGATGGAGGGGAAAACTTAGTCACAAAGGAATTCGTGTCATGGAAAAAATGAGTCACCGGATGGGAAAATTTTACTCACCGGACGAGTTTCAATGGAAAATACTTGTAAAATAACCTCTTTGTGTTGGAATAACTCGAAAACCTTGCCCCTGTGAGTAGTCTCATGGGAAAACTCAGCCACAGGAGGGGGAAACTTAGTCACTAAGTAATTAGTGCCATGGGACTAATGAGTCAACTAATCGGAAAACCTTAGTCACCGATCGAGTTTCCATGGCCAATCGTAGTAAAATAACCTTTGTGTGGGAAAAACGAGAAAACCTTGTCATTGTGAGTAGTCTCATCGGAAAACTCAGTCGTGGTTGGGGAAAATTTAGTAACAAAGGAATTTGTGTCATGGAAAAAATGAGTCACCGGATGGGAAAATTTTACTCACCGGACGAGTTTCAATGGAAAATACTTGTAAAATAACCTCTTTGTGTAGGAAAAACGCGAGAACCTCATCACCTTGACTAGTCTCACGGGAAAACTCAGTCACACGAGGGGAAAACTTAGTCACTAAGGAATTAGTGTCATGGAAAAAATGAGTCACCGGATGGGAAAACCTTAGTCAACGGACTAGTTTCAACGGCAAAACCTAGTAAAAATAACCTCTTTGTGTTAGAATAACTCGAAAACCATGCCACTGTGAGTAGTCTCATGGGAAAACTCAGCCACAGGGGGGGAAACTTAGTCACTAAGGAATTAGTGCCATGGGACTAATGAGTCGACTAATGAGAAAACTTTAGTCACCGAACGAGTTTCCATGGAAAATCCTTGTAAAATAACCTCTTTGTGTGGGAAAAACTTGAAAACCTTGTCACTGTGAGAAGTCTCATCGGAAAACTCAGCCGCAGGAGGGTAAAACTTAGTCACAAAGGAATTCGTGTCATGGAAAAAATGAGTAACCCGATGCGAAAATTTTACTCACCGCCCGAGTTTCAATGGAAAATACTTGTACAATAATCTCTTTGTGTGGGAAAAACTCGAGAACCTCAACACCTTGACTAGTCTCACGGGAAAACTCAGTCACATGAGGAGAAAACTTAGTCACAAAGGAATTAGTGTTATAGGAAAAATGAGTCACCGGATGGGAAAACCTTAGTCAACGGACTAGTTTCAATGGCAAAACCTAGTAAAATAACCTTTTTGTGTTGGAATAACTCGAAAACCTGGCCACTGTGAGTAGTCTCATGGGAAAACTCAGCCACAGGGGGGGAACTTAGTCACTAAGGAATTAGTGCCATGGGACTAATGAGTCAACTAATGGGATAACCTTAGTCACTGAACGAGTTTCCATGGAAAATCCGAGTAAAATAACCTCTTTGTGTGGGAAAAACTAGAAAACCTTGTCACTGTGAGTAGTCTCATCGGAAAACTCAGTCGCAGGAGGGGAAAACTAAGTCACAAAGGAATTCGTGTCATGGAAAAAATGAGTCACCCGATGCGAAAATTTTACTCACCGGACGAGTTTCAATGGAAGATACTTGTAAAATAACCTCTTTGTGTGGGAAAAACTCGAGAACCTCATCACCTTGACTAATCTCACGGGAAAACTCAGTCACATGAGGGGAAAACTTAGTCACTAAGGAATTAGTGTCATGGGAAAAATGAGTCACCGGATGGGAAAACCTTAGTCAGTGGACTAGTTTCAATGGCAAAACCTAGTAAAATAACCTCTTTGTGTTGGAATAACTCGAAAACCTAGCCACTGTGAGTAGTCTCATGGGAAAACTCAGCCACAGGAGGGGGAAACTTAGTCACTAAGTAATTAGTGCCATGGGACTAATGAGTCAACTAATGGGAAAACCTTAGTCACCGAACGAGTTTCCATTGCAAATCCTAGTAAAATAACCTCTTTGTGTGGGAAAAAATAGAAAACCTTGTCACTGTGAGTAGTCTCATCGGAAAACTCAGTCGCGGTTGGGCAAAACTTAGTTACAAAGGAATTTGTGTCATGGAAAAAATGAGTCATCGAATGGGAAATTTTTACTCACCGGACGAGTTTCAATGGAACATACTTGTAAAATAACCTCTTTGTGTGGGAAAAACTCGAGAACCTCATCATCACCTTGACTAGTCTCACGGGAAAACTCAGTCACATGAGGGGAAAACTTAGTCAGTCACTAAGGAATTAGTGTCATGGGAAAAATGAGTCACCGGATGGGAAAACCTTAGTCAACGGACTAGTTTCTGTGGCAAAACCTAGTAAACTAACCTCTTTGTGTTGGAATAACTCGAAAACCTGGCCACTGCGAGTAGTCTCATGGGAAAACACAGCCACAGGAGGGGGAAACTTAGTCACTAAGGAATTAGTGCCATGGGACTAATGAGTCAACTAATGGGAAAACCTTAGTCACGGAACGAGTTTCCATGGCAAATCCTAGTAAAGTAACCTCTTTGTGTGGGAAAAACTAAAAAACCTTGTCACTGTGAGTAGTCTCATTGGAAAACTCAGTCGCGGGAGGGGAAAACTTAGTCACAAAGGAATTCCTGTCATGGAAAAAATAAGTCACCGGATGGGAAAATTTTACTCACCGGACGAGTTTCAGTGGAAAATACTTGTAAAATAACCTCTTTGTGTGGGAAAAACTCGAGAACCTCATCACCTTGTCTAGTCACTAGGGAAAACTCAGTCACATCAAGGGAAAACTTAGTCACTCAGGAATTAGTGTCATGGGAAAAATGAGTCACCGAATGGGAAAACCTATGTCAATGGACTAGTTTCAATGGCAAAACCTAGTAAAATAACCTCTTTGTGTTGGAATAACTCGAAAACCATGCCACTGCGAGTAGTCTCATGGGAAAACTCAGCCACAGGAGGGGGAAACTTAGTCACTAAGGAATTAGTGCCATGGGACTAATGAGTCAACTAATGGGAAAACCTTAGTCACCGAACGAGATTCCATGGCAAATCCTAGTAAAATAACCTCTTTGTATGGGAAAAACTAGAAAACCTTGTCACTGTGAGTAGTGTCATCCGAAAACTCAGTCACGGGAGGGGAAATTTAGTCACAAAGGAATTCGTGTCATGGAAAAAATGAGTCACCGGAACTCACCGGACGAGTTTCAATGAAAAATACTTGTAAAATAACCTCTTTGTGTGGGAAAACTCGAGAACCTCATCACCTTGACTAGTCTCACGGGAAAACCCAGTCACGTGAGGGGAAAACTTAGTCACTAAGGAATTAGTGTCATGGGTAAAATGAATCGCCGGATGGGAAAACTTTAGTCAACAGACTAGTTTCAATGGCAAAACCTAGTAAAATAACATCTTTGTGTTGGAATAACTCCAAAACTTGGCCACTGTGAGTAGTCTCATGGGAAAACTCAGCCACAAGAGGGGGAAACTTAGTCACTAAGGAATTAGTGCCGTGGGACTAATGAGTCAACTAATGGGAAAACCTTAGTCACCGAACGAGTTTCCACGGCAAATCCTAGAAAAGTAACCTCTTTGTGTGGGAAAAACTAGAAAACCTTCTCACTGTGAGTAGTCTCATCAGAAAACTTAGTCGCAGGAGGGGAAAACTTAGTCACAAAGGAATTATTGTCATGGAAAAACTGAGTCACCGTAAGGGAAAATTTTACTCACCGGACGAGTTTCAATGGAAAATACTTGTAAAATAACCTTTTTGTGTGGGAAAAACTCGAGAACCTCATCACCTTGACTAGTCTCACGGGAAAACTCAGTTACATGAGGGGAAAACTTAGTCACTATGGAATTAGTGTCATGGGAAAATGAGTCACCGGATGGGAAAAGGTCAATGGACTAGTTTCAATGGCAAAACCTAGTAAATTAACCTCTTTGTGTTGGAATAACTCGAAAACCTGGCCACTGTGAGTAGTCTCATGGGAAATCTCAGCCACAGGAGGGGGAAACTTAGTCACTAGGAATTAGTGCCATGGGACTAATGAGTCAACTAATGGGAAAACCTTAGTCACCGAACGACTTTCCACGGCAAATGCTAGTAAAGTAATATCGTTGTGTGGGAAAAACTAGAAAACCTGGTCACTGTGAGTAGTCTCATCGGAAAACTCAGTCACGGGAGGGGAAAACTTAGTCACAAAGGAATTCGTGTCATGGAAAAAATGAGTCACCGGATGTGAAAATTTTACTCACTGGACGAGTTTCAATGGAAAATACTTGTAACATAACCTCTTTGTGTGGGAAAAACTCGAGAACCTCATTACCTTGACTAGTCTCATTGGAAAACTCAGTCACATGAGGGGAAAACTTAGTCACTAAGGAATTAGTGTCATGGGAAAAATGAGTCACCGGATGGGAAAACCTTAGTCCATGGACTAGTTTCAATGGCAAAACCTAGTAAAATAACCTCTTTGTGTTGGAATAACTCGAAAACCTGGCCACTGTGAGTAGTCTCATGGGAAAACTCAGCCACAGGAGGGGGAAACTTAGTCACTAAGGAATTAGTGCCGTGGGACTAATGAGTCAACTAATGGGAAAACCTTAGTCACCGAACGAGTTTCCATGGCAAATCCTAGTAAAGTAACATCTTTGTGTGGGAAAAACTAGAAAACCTTGTCACTGTGAGTAGTCTCATCGGAAAACTCAGTCGCGGGAGGGGAAAACTTAGTCACAAAGGAATTCGTGTCATGGAAAAAATGAGTCACCGGATGGGAACATTTTACTCACCGGATGAGTTTCAATGGAAAATACTTGTAAAATAACCTCTTTGTGTGGGAAAAACTCGAGAACCTCATCACCTTGACTACTCTCACGGGAAAACTTAGTCACATGAGGGGAAAACTTAGTCACTAAGGAATTAGTGTCATGGGAAAACCTTAGTCCATGGACTAGTTTCAATGGCAAAACCTAGTAAAATAACCTCTTTGTGATGGAATAACTCGAAAACTTGGCCACTGTGAGTAGTCTCATGGGAAAACCCAGCCACGGGAGGGGGAAACATAGTCACTAAGGAATTAGTGCCATGGGACTAATGAGTCAACTAATGGGAAAACCATAGTCACCGAACGAGTTTCCATGGCAAATCCTAGAAAAATAACCTCTTTGTGTGGGAAAAACTAGAAAACCTAGTCACTCTGAGTAGTCTCATCGGAAAACTCAGTCGCAGGAGGGGAAAACTTAGTCACAAAGGAATTCGTGTCATGGAAAAAATGAGTCCCCGGACGGGAAAAGTTTACTCACCGGACGAGTTTCAATGGAAAATACTTGTAAAATAACCTCTTTCTGTGGGAAAACCTCGAGAACCTCATCACCTTGACTAGTCTCACGGGAAAACTGAGTTACATAAGCGGAAAACTTAGTCACTAAGGAATTAGTGTCATGGGAAAAATGAATCACCGGATGGGAAAACCTTAGTCAATGGACTAGTTTCAATGGCAAAACCTAGTAAAATAACCTCTTTATGTTGGAATAACTAGAAAACCTGGCCACTGTGAGTAGTCTCATGGGAAAACTCAGCCACAGGAAGGAATAACTTAGTCACTAAGGAATTAGTGCCATGGGACTAATGAGTCAACTAATGGGAAAACCTTAGTCACCGAACGAGTTTCCATGGCAAATCCTAGTAAAGTAACATCTTTGTGTGGGAAAAACTAGAAAACCTTGTCACTGTGAGTAGTCTCATCAGAAAACTAAGTCGCGGGAGGGGAAAACTTAGTCACAAAGGAATTCGTGTCATGGAAAAAATGAGTCACCGGATGGGAAAATTTTACTCACCGGACGAGTTTAAATGGAAAATACTTGTAAAATAACCTCTTTGTGTGGGAAAAACTCGAGATCCTCGTCACCTTGACTAGTCTCACGGGAAAACTCAGGCACATGAGGGGAAAACTTAGTCACTAAGGAATTAGTGTCCTGGGAAAAATGAATCACCGGATGGGAAAACCTTAGTCAATGGACTAGTTTCAATGGCAAAACCTAGTAAAATAACCTCTTTGTGTGAGAAAAACTAGAAAACCTTGTCTCTATGAGTAGTCTCATCGGAAAACTCAGTCACCTGAGGGGAAAACTTAGTCACTAAGGAATTAGTGTCATGGGAAAAATGAGTCACCGGATGGGAAAACCTTAGTCAATGGACTAATTTTAATGGCAAAACCTAGTAAAATAACCTCTTTGTGTTGGAATAACTCGAAAACCTGGCCACTGTGAGTAGTCTCATAGGAAAACTCAGCCACGGGAGGGGGAAACTTAGTCACTAAGGAATTAATTCCATGGGACTAATGAGCCAACTAATGGGAAAACCTTTGTCACCGAATGAGTCTCCATGGCAAATCCTAGTAAAATAACCTCTGTGTGTGGGAAAAACTATAAAACGTTGTCACTGTGAGTAGTCTCATCACAAAACTCAGTCGTAGGAGGGGAAAATTTAGTCACAAAGGAATTCGTGTCATGGAATAAATGAGTCACTGGGTGGGAAAAATTAACATACCGGACGAGTTTCGATGGAAAATACTTGTAAAATATCCTCTTTGTATGGGAAAGACTCGAGATCCTTATCACCTTGACTAGTCTAACGGGTAAACTCAGTCACATGAGGGGAAAAATTAGTCACTAAGGAATTAGTGTCATGGGAAAAATGAGTCACCGGATGGGAAAACCTTGGTCAATGGACTAGTTTTAATGGAAAAACCTAGTAAAATAACCTCTTTGTGTTGGAATAACTCGAAAACCTGGCCACTGTGAGTAGTCTCATGGGAAAACTCAGCCACAGGAGGGGGAACATAGTCAGTAAGGAATTGGTGCCATGGGACTAATGAGCCAACTAATGGGAAAACCTTAGTTACCGAATGAGTCTCCATGGAAATCCTAGTAAAATAACCTCTTTGTGTGGGAAAAACTAGAAAACGTTGTCACTGTGAGTAGTCTCATCGAAAAACTCAGTCGCCGGAGGGGAAAATTTAGTCACAAAGGAATTCGTGTCATGGAAAAAATGAGTCACCGGGTGGGAAAATTTTACTTACCGGACGAGTTTCGATGGAAAATACTGGTAAAATAACCTCTTTGTGTGGGAAAACTAAGTTTCGAGAACCTCATCACCTTGACTAGTCTCATGGGAAAACTCAGTCACATGAGGGGAAAACTAAGTCACTAAGGAATTAGTGTCATGGGAAAAATGAGTCACCGGATGGCAAAACCTTAGTCAATGGACTATTTTCAATGGTAAAACCTAGTAAAATAACCTCTTTGTGTTGGAATAACTCGAAAACCTGGCCACTGTGAGTAGTCTCATGGGAAAACTCAGCCACGGGAGGGGGAAACATAGTCACTAAGGAATTAGTACCATGGAAATAATGAGTCAACTAATTGGAAAACCATAATCAGCGAACGAGTTTCCATGGCAAATCCTAGTAAAATAACCTCTTTGTGTGGGAAAAACTAGAAAACCTAGTCATTGTGAGTAGTCTTATGGGAAAACTCAGCCACAGGAGGGGGAAACTTAGTCACAAAGGATTTCGTGTCATGGAAAAAATGAGTCACCGGATGGGAAAATTTTACTCACCGGACGAGTTTCAATGGAAAATACTTGTAAAATAACCTCTTTGTGTGGCAAAAACTCGAGAACCTCAACACCTTGACTAGTGTCACGGGAAAACTCAGTCACATGAGGGGAAAACTTAGTCACTAAGGAATTAGTATCATGGGAAAAATGAGTCACCGGATGCGAAAACCTTAGTCAATGGACTAGTTTCAATGACAAAACCTAGTAAAATAACCTCTTTGTGTTGGAATAACTAGAAAACCTGGCCACTGTGAGTAGTCTCATGGGAAAACTCAGCCAGAGGAGGGGGAAACTTAGTCACTAAGGAATTAGTGCCATGGGACTAATGAGTCAACTAATGGGAAAACCTTAGTCACCGAACGAGTTTCCATGGCAAATCCTAGTAAAGTAACATCATTGTGTGGGAAAAACTAGAAAACCTTGTCACTGTGAGTAGTCTCATCAGAAAACTCAGTCGCGGGAGGGGAAAACTTAGTCACAAAGGAATTCGTGTCATGGAAAAAATGAGTCACCGGATGGGAAAATTATACTCACCGGACGAGTTTCAATGGAAAATACTTGTAAAATAACCTCTTTGTGTGGGAAAAATTATAGAACCTCATCACCTTGACTAGTCTCACGGGAAAACTCAGTCACGTGAGGGGAAAACTTAGTCACTAAGAAATTAGTGTCATGGGAAAAATGAGTCACCGGATGGGAAAACCTTAGTCAATGGACTACTTTCAATGGCAAAACTAGTAAAATAACCTCTTTGTGTTGGAATAACTCGAAATGCTTGCCACTGTGAGTAGTCTCATGGGAAAACTCAGCCACAGGACGGGAAACTAGTCACTAAGGAATTAGTGTCATGGGAAAAATGAGTCACCGGATGGGAAAACCTTAGTCAATGGACTAGTTTCAATGGAAAAACCTAGTAAAATAACCTCTTTGTGTTGGAATAACTCGAAAATCTGGCCACTGTGAGCAGTCTCTTGGGAAAACTCAGCCACAGGAGGGGGAAACTTAGTCACTAAGGAATTAGTGCCATGGGACTAATGAGTCAACTAATGGGAAAACCTTAGTCACCGAACGAGTTTCCATGGAAAATCCTAGTAAAGTAACCTCTTTGTGTGGGAAAAACTAGAAAACCTTGTCACTGTGAGTAGTCTCATCGGAAAACTCAGTCGCGGGAGGGGAAAACTTAGTCACAAAGGAATTCGTGTCATGGAAAAAATGAGTCACCGGATGGGAAAATTTTACACACCGGACGAGTTTCAATAGAAAATACTTGTAAAATAACCTCTTTGTGTGGGAAAAACTCGAGAACCTCATCACCTGGACTAGTCTCACGGGAAAACTCAGTCACGTGAGGGGAAATCTTAGTCACTAAGGAATTAGTGTCTTGGGAAAAATGAGTCACCAGATGGGAAAACCTTAGTCAATGGACTAGTTTCAATGGCAAAACAAGTAAAATAACCTCTTTGTGTTGGAATAACTCGAAAACCTGGCCACTGTGAGTAGTCTCATGGGAAAACTCAGCCACAGGAGGGGAAACTTAGTCACTAAGGAATTAGTGTCATGGGAAAAATGAGTCACCGGATGGGAAAAACTTAGTCAATGGACTAGATTCAATGGCAAAACCTAGTAAAATAACCTCTTTGTGTTGGAATAACTCGAAAACCTGGCCACTGTGAGTAGTCTCATGGGAAAACTCAGCCACAAGAGGGGGAAACTTAGTCACTAAAGAATTAGTGCCATGGGACTAATGAGTCAACTAATGGGAAAACCTTAGTCACCGAACGAGTTTGCATGGCAAATCCTAGTAAAGTAACCTCTATGTGTGGGAAAAACTAAAAAACCTTGTCACTGTGAGTAGTCTCATCGGAAAACTCAGTCGCGGGAGGGGAAAACTTAGTCACAAAGTGATACGAATTAAAGTGCTTTAATTCGTAAGGGTAGCGGAAGCAAACAACCAATATCGAATGTACTAGGTACAACCCATATTAGTCGAATTCTTCTAAGTGTTTTTGGATAGTTTTTAGTGAAACAGCAAGGGATAGGCAATGTTAGACTACACCAATAGTTTAACAAAGAGATTAGCACTCAACACCAATTGAGCTAATCGGATTATTCTCAAGACGACACTTGCAAATAATCTTTCGAAAATGTAGACACAAATTCTATGTTAACTTGAACTGTTTTGTTTATTGCTTCATTCATTCAAATGACCAGCATACATGGCATATATATAGCCGAAATATAGTGCTAATATTAGCTTACAAAGATGCTAATTTAGCTTATTTAAAACTGGTAATAAAGTGCAGCATAAAAGACAATTAAACTAGTAATAAAATGACATTATTCTATCAGCTATGTAACTCCTTTTCCAATGGCTGGCTGGGAGGAATTTAAGGCCTTGAATTGTCTTTAATGCTCCTTATTTTGCTCCTTTGTAACTGATCAGAATATGATTCAAATGGCTGATTTATTTGTCTTAACTTGGTGATTAAATGACTAAAACAAAACAGCTAAGTAATAATTAAATGACTAAAATAGCCAAGTAATTAAACTCAGCCCTTGATGATGGCTAGCAAAGGACCCCACGCCATTAACTCCTTGCTGGTTGTCACTTGTGTTGATTGCAAGCTCTTCTTGATCAATTTTCGCATCATCTCCTCCCCCTTTGAAAGGAATTGACCTCAATTCTTGAATACCATCATCATCCAAATATGGTGAGAGATCTCCAACATTGAAAGTAGCATGTACTCCATATTCTCCGAGCAACTCAATCTTGTATGCATTGTCATTGATCTTTGATATAACCTTGAAGGGACCATCAGCTCTAGGCATGAGCTTATTCTTTCTCTTGCTTGGGAATCTCTCCTTTCTCAAATGGACCCATACAAGATCACCTTCGTTGAACAACTTAGGCTTCTTATTCTTAGACCTTTGCTTGTAAGCTTCATTAACAGCCTTGATTCTTTCTTGCACTTGCTCATGTAGCTTCAACATTGATTTGAGTTTGGCCTCGGCATCTTGATGAACTAATTCCTCCTTTGGCATAGCAATCAGATCCAATGGCAAGTAAGGATTCACACCATAAACAACTTCAAAAGGAGAATGGTTAGTAGCATATGTAGGGGATCGATTGTAAGCAAACTCGGCATGAGCTAACTTCAAGTCCCAATCCTTTTGAGTTTTATTAACCAAGCCACGCAGCAAAGTACCAAGAGTTCTATTAGTCACCTCTGTTTGCCCATCGGTTTGAGGGTGATGGGAAGTACTAAACAGCAACGTAGTACCCAATTTCCTCCATAATGTATTCCAAAAATAACTCAAAAACTTTGAATCACGATCGGAAACAATAGTTTTAGGAACTCCATGTAAGCGTACAATCTCACGAAAGTACAAATCAGCAATGTTACTAGCATCATCTGTTTTGTGACAAGCTACAAAGTGTGCCATCTTTGAAAACCTATCAACAACAACCATAATAGCATCCTTACCTCGCTGTGTGCGGGGCAAAGCCACAATGAAATCCATGCTCACGTCCATCCAAGGACCACTAGGCGTTGGTAATGGAGTATATGCTCCTGGTTTGAAAGAACTCTTAGCCATATGACAAGTAACACACTTGCTAATGACCTTTTGCACATCTCCTAACATCTTTGGCCAATGAAAGTGTTCTTTTAAAATCTCCAGAGTTTTTGTAATGCCAAAGTGACCAGCCAAACCACCACCATGAGCCTCTCGAACTAGCAACTCACGAATTGAATGCCTTGGGATGCAAAGCCGATTCTCTTTGAACAAAAATCCACCCTGCATTATGTACTTTCCAAATGCTCCATTTTCACAGTTAGAGAATATATCACCAAAATCTACATCCTCTTTATAATAGTCTTTCAAAGTCTCAAAACCAAGTAAACGAGTTTCGAGAATTGAAATCAAAGCATACCTCCTTGAAAGTGCATCAGCCACCACGTTACTTTTACCATCCTTGTATTTTGAAGAGAAATTAAAAGATTGAAGAAATTCAACCCATTTAGCATGCCTTGGACTCAACTTTTGTTGTCCATTGATATACTTTAAAGACTCGTGATCTGAATGCAACACAAAGTGGTTAGAACGCAAATAATGACTCCAATGATCAAGAGCTCTTACAATGGCATAGAACTCCTTGTCATAGGTGCAATAGTTCAATCGAGCTCCCCCAAGTTTCTCCGAGAAATAAGCTATAGGCCGTTTGTTTTGTATCAAAACAGCCCCAATGCCAACTCCACTAGCATCACATTCAACCTCAAATGGTTGAGTGAAGTCGGGCAAGGCTAAAACAGGAGCTTCACAAAGCTTTAACTTAATCAATTCAAAAGCCTTTTGTGCTTGCTCATTCCACACAAACGCACCCTTCTTCAAACATTCAGTAATAGGGCTTGTTATAGTGCTGAAATTCTGTATAAAGCGTCGATAAAATGATGCAAGACCATGGAAAGATCTCACCTCCGAAACTGTTGTAGGACTTGGCCATGTTTTGATAGCATCCACCTTTGTTTGATCAACCGATACTCCATCTTTAGACACAACATATCCAAGAAACACAACACTTTCAACCAAGAAATCACACTTCTCCTTCTTCCCATAGAGTTTTTGTGCTCTTAGGGTTTGAAAGATTTGTTTTAAATGAGTGAAATGCTCCTCAATAGACCTGCTATACACCAAGATATCGTCAAGATAAACAACAACGAACTTACCCAAAAATGGCTTGAGTACTTCATTCATGAGCCTCATGAAGGTGCTAGGTGCATTCGTGAGTCCAAATGGCATAACCAGCCATTCATATAGACCATGCTTGGTCTTGAACGCCGTCTTCCATTCATCACCTTCACGCATTCTGATTTGGTGATACCCACTCCTTAGATCGATTTTTGAGAATATAACCGACCCATGTAACTCATCAAGCATATCATCTAACCTTGGGATGGGAAAGCGATATTTGATGGTTATGTTGTTCACCGCCCTACTATCAATACACATTCTCCATGAACCATCCTTCTTAGGAACCAGCAACGTCGGGACAGCACAAGGACTCATTGATTCACGCACATAACCCATGCTGATCAATTCTTCAATTTGCCGTTGCAACTCTTTTGTCTCCTCCGGATTACACCTATAGGCAGCCTTGTTTGGTAATGGAGCTCCCGGAATCAGATCAATTTGATGCTCAATTCCACGAATAGGTGGCAAACCAATTGGTAGCTCATTTGGAAACACATCTTCATACTCCTTCAAGACAGCCTCCAATTGTTGTTTAAGAGGAGTTTCGATATCTTCCTGTTTAGCATTCTTTGCAACCAACATGTAAACTAATTCACCATTATCAATAGCATTTTTCACTTCATTTTCAGTAGCAAACATAGTGAGGCTAGGCTTTTTACCTCTTTTTGTAGTCATGGAACGGACTTCATTTGATGCCATAGGTTTCAGCACAATCCTCTTGCCTTTGTAGTTCAATTCATACTCATTTGATCTTCCTCTATGCGTCACATCTCTATCAGATTGCCAAGGACGCCCCAAAAGTATATGACTCGCATCCATAGGCACCACATCACACAAGATCTCATCGACATAAGACCCCATGGTTAACCCCACACGAACCTGCCTTGTAACTTTTATACTACTCCCATTGTCCAACCAATGTAGTGCATAAGGTTTAGGATGTTTTTTTGTGAGTAATCCTAACTTAGACACCATTTCAGTTGAAGCTGCATTGGTACAACTACCTCCATCCACAATGACACTACACCATTTATCCTTCACTTGGCACTTAGTGTAGAAGATTTGATCCCTTTGATCACCATCCAAGGTTACAGTTTTAGCTTGTAAAGTTCTAAGCACCAAAGTATCATAGATGGGAGGTTCATATTCTTCTACCTCATCCTCGACGTCTTCAACAATTTCAGGTCCATCCATGTCAAAATTGCCACCAGATTCTTCCTCTTCCTTAACCAACTCATCACGCATGCTAACCGCTTCTCTGAGGGTCACAACTCGTTGATTAGGACAAGCTCTAGCAAAGTGTCCAAAGCCTTGACACTTAAAACACCTAACCTTCAACAGGCTAGTCTCTTTGGGTGCAGCACTAGACTGTTTAGGAGTAGGCTCACCCTGTTTTGGTTGAGTCACATTTGGCTTAGTGCTAGGGGCTGCATTTGCACTACTCGACACACCTCCCTTGGACCAACCACTTGAACTCCCAGCATTATATCTGCTCTTATTTTGATTTTCAATTTTTAAGCACAAGGTGCACAAAGTGCCGAAATCAGTATAATTACATAGCTCAACAGCAAATGCTATGTTCTTATTTAGACCACGAAGAAAGCGACTCATTTTTTGCTCTTCATTCTCCTCCAGCTCACCCATTAAACATAGGTTTTCGAATTCATCAATGTACTCAGCAACACTCATTTTGCCTTGTACTAAATCTGAAATCTTCTTATACAAGTTCAATCTGTGGTTCGATGGCACATATCTTTTGCGCAACTTTCTTTTCAAGGACTCCCAAGAACTGATTTTCTCCTTCCTTTCTCGTATTCTTTGAGCCTTCAAACCCTCATACCACAACGATGCACTTTTGCTAAGTTTCAGAATAGCATACTTACAACGCTTTTCATCGTCAAGATCCTTGAAGTCAAACATTCTATCGATCTTGCGCTCCCATTCCAAATAAACCTCCGGGTCTGCACTGCCATTGAATTCAGGTAGCTCGGTGATTTTGAACTCATCCACGTTTGGACGTGGTTCACCCCTTCTAGGCCTCCATCGTTCATCTCCCACACCGACGCTCCTTAAGGCTTCACGCAATTTGTCCATGAAATCATCGCTGTTGAAATCCACCATTGTCACGTAACAAGGATTCAGAGCCGAAGCTCTGATACCACCAATGATATGAATTAAAGTGCTTTAATTCGTAAGGGTAGCGGAAGCAAACAACCAATATCGAATGTACTAGGTACAACCCATATTAGTCGAATTCTTCTAAGTGTTTTTGGATAGTTTTTAGTGAAACAGCAAGGGATAGGCAATGTTAGACTACACCAATAGTTTAACAAAGAGATTAGCACTCAACACCAATTGAGCTAATCGGATTATTCTCAAGACGACACTTGCAAATAATCTTTCGAAAATGTAGACACAAATTCTATGTTAACTTGAACTGTTTTGTTTATTGCTTCATTCATTCAAATGACCAGCATACATGGCATATATATAGCCGAAATATAGTGCTAATATTAGCTTACAAAGATGCTAATTTAGCTTATTTAAAACTGGTAATAAAGTGCAGCATAAAAGACAATTAAACTAGTAATAAAATGACATTATTCTATCAGCTATGTAACTCCTTTTCCAATGGCTGGCTGGGAGGAATTTAAGGCCTTGAATTGTCTTTAATGCTCCTTATTTTGCTCCTTTGTAACTGATCAGAATATGATTCAAATGGCTGATTTATTTGTCTTAACTTGGTGATTAAATGACTAAAACAAAACAGCTAAGTAATAATTAAATGACTAAAATAACCAAGTAATTAAACTCAGCCCTTGATGATGGCTAGCAAAGGACCCCACGCCATTAACTCCTTGCTGGTTGTCACTTGTGTTGATTGCAAGCTCTTCTTGATCAATTTTCGCATCATAACCTCTTTGTATGGGAAAGACTCGAGATCCTCATCACCTTGACTAGTCTAACGGGTAAACCCAGTCACATGAGGGGAAAAATTAGTCACTAAGGAATTAGTGTCATGGGAAAAATGAGTCACCGGATGGGAAAACCTTAGTCAATGGCCTATTTTCAATGGTAAAACCTAGTAAAATAACCTCTTTGTGTATGAATAACTCGAAAACCTAGCCACTGTGAGTAGTCTTATGGGAAAACTCAGCCACAGGAGGGGGAAACTTAGTCACAAAGGAATTCGTGTCATGGAAAAAATGAGTTACCGGATGGGAAAATTTTACTCACCGGACGAGTTTCAATGGCTAAACCTAGTACAATAACCACTTTGTGTGGGAAAAACTAGAAAACCTTGTCTCTATGAGTAGTCTCATCGGAAAACTCAGTCACATGAGGGGAAAACTTAGTCACTAAGGAATTAGTATCATGGGAAAAATGAGTCACCGGATGGGAAAACCTTAGTCAATGGACTAGTTTCAATGACAAAACCTAGTAAAATAACCTCTTTGTGTTGGAATAACTAGAAAACCTGGCCACTGTGAGTAGTCTCATGGGAAAACTCAGCCACAGGAGGGGGAAACTTAGTCACTAAGGAATTAGTGCCATGGGACTAATGATTCAACTAATCGGAAAACCTTAGTCACCGAACGAGTTTCCATGGCAAATTCTAGTAAAGTAACATCTTTGTGTGGGAAAAACTAGAAAACCTTGTCACTGTGAGTAGTCTCATCAGAAAACTCAGTCGCGGGAGGGGAAAACTTAGTCACAAAGGAATTCGTGTCATGGAAAAAATGAGTCACCGGATGGGAAAATTTTACTCACCGGACGAGTTTCAATGGAAAATACTTGTAAAATAACCTCTTTGTGTGGGAAAAACTCGAGATCCTCATCACCTTGACTAGTCTCACGGGAAAACTCAGTCACATGAGGGGAAAATTTAGTCACTAAGGAATTAGTGTCATGGGAAAAATGAATCACCGTATGGGAAAACCTTAGTCAATGGACTAGTTTCAATGGAAAAACCTAGTAAAATAACCTCTTTGTGTGGGAAAAACTAGAAAACCTTGTCTCTATGAGTAGTCTCATCGGAAAACTCAGTCACATGAGGGGAAAACTTAGTCACTAAGGAATTAGTGTCATGGGAAAAATGAGTCACCGGATGGGAAAACCTTAGTCAATGGACTAGTTTTAATGGCAAAACCTAGTAAAATAACCTCTTTGTGTTGGAATAACTCGAAAACCTGGCCACTGTGAGTAGTCTCTTGGGAAAACTCAGCCACAGGAGGGGGAAACATAGTCAGTAAGGAATTAGTGCCATGGGACTAATGAGCCAACTACTGGGAAAACCTTAGTCACCGAATGAGTCTCCATGGCACATCCTAGTAAAATAACCTCTGTGTGTGGGAAAAACTAGAAACGTTGTCAATGTGAGTAGTCTCATCGGAAAACTCAGTCGCAGGAGGGGAAAATTTAGTCACAAAGGAATTCGTGTCATGGAAAAAATGAGTCACCGGGTGGGAAATTTTATCACACCGGACGAGTTTCGATGGAAAATACTTGTAAAATAACCTCTTTGTATGGGAAAGACTCGAGATCCTCATCACCTTGACTAGTCTAACGGGTAAACTCAGTCTCATGAGGGGAAAAATTAGTCACTAAGGAATTAGTGTCATGGGAAAAATGAGTCACCGGATGGGAAAACCTTAGTCAATGGACTATTTTCAATGGCAAAACCTAGTAAAATAACCTCTTTGTGTTGGAATAACTCGAAAACCTGGCCACTGTGAGTAGTCTTATGGGAAAACTCAGCCACAGGAGGGGGAAACTTAGTCACAAAGGAATTCGTGTCATGGAAAAAATGAGTCACCGGATGGGAAAATTTTACTCACCGGACGAGTTTCAATGGCAAAACCTAGTAAAATAACCTCTTTGTGTGGGAAAAACTAGAAAACCTTGTCTCTATGAGTAGTCTCATCGGAAAACTCAGTCACATGAGGGGAAAACTTAGTCACTAAGGAATTAGTGTCATGGGAAAAATGAGTCACCGGATGGGAAAACCTTAGTCAATGGACTAGTTTTAATGGCAAAACCTAGTAAAATAACCTCTTTGTGTTGGAATAACTCGAAAACCTGGCCATTGTGAGTAGTCTCATGGGAAAACTCAGCCACAGGAGGGGGAAACATAGTCAGTAAGGAATTAGTGCCATGGGACTAATGAGCCAATTAATGGGAAAACCTTAGTCACCGAATGCGTCTCCATGGCAAATCCTAGTAAAATAACCTATGTGTGTGGGAAAAACTAGAAAACGTTGTCAATGTGAGTAGTCTCATCGGAAAACTCAGTCGCAGGAGGGGAAAAATTAGTCACAAAGGAATTCGTGTCATGGAAAAAATGAGTCACCGGGTGGGAAAATTTAACACACCGGACGAGTTTCGTTGGAAAATACTTGTAAAATAACCTCTTTGTATGGGAAAGACTCGAGATCCTCATCACCTTGACTAGTCTAACGGGTAAACTCAGTCACATGAGGGGAAAAATTAGTCACTAAGGAATTAGTGTCATGGGAAAAATGAGTCACCGGATGGGAAAACCTTAGTCAATGGACTATTTTCAATGGCAAAACCTAGTAAAATAACCTCTTTGTGTTGGAATAACTCGAAAACCTGGCCACTGTGAGTAGTCTTATGGGAAAACTCAGCCACAGGAGGGGGAAACTTAGTCACAAAGGAATTCGTGTCATGGAAAAATGAGTCACCGGATGGGAAAATTTTACTCACCGGGCGAGTTTCAATGGAAAAACCTAGTAAAATAACCTCTTTGTGTGGGAAAAACTAGAAAACCTTGTCTCTATGAGTAGTCTCATCGGAAAACTCAGTCACATGAGGGGAAAACTTAGTCACTAAGGAATTAGTGTCATGGGAAAACCTTAGTCAATGGACTAGTTTTAATGGCAAAACCTAGTAAAATAACCTCTTTGTGTTGGAATAACTCGAAAACCTTGCCACTGTGAGTAGTCTCATGGGAAAACTCAGCCACAGGAGGGGGAAACATAGTCAGTAAGGAATTAGTGCCATGGGACTAATGAGCCAACTAATGGGAAAACCTTAGTTACCGAATGAGTCTCCATGTCAAATCCTAGTAATATAACCTCTTTGTGTGGGAAAAACTAGAAAACGTTGTCACTATGACTAGTCTCATCGGAAAACTCAGTCGCCGGAGGGGAAAATTTAGTCATAAAGGAATTCGTGACATGGAAAAAATGAGTCACCAGGAGGGAAAATTTTACTCACCAGACGAGTTTCGATGGAAAATACTGGTAAAATAACCTCTTTGTGTGGGAAAAACTCGAGAACCTCATCACCTTGACTAGTCTCACGGGAAAACTCAGTCACATGAGGGGAAAACTTAGTCACTTAGGAATTAGTGTCATGGGAAAAATTAGTCACCGGATGGGAAAACCTTAGTCAATGGACTAGTTTCAATGGTAAAACCTAGTAAAATAACCTCTTTGTGTTGGAATAACTCGAAAACCTGGCCACTGTGAGTAGTCTCATGGGAAAACTCAGCCACAGGAGGGGGAAACATAGTCAGTAAAGAATTAGTGCCATGGGACTAATGAGCCAACTAATGGGAACACCTTAGTCACCGAATGCGTCTCCATGGCAAATCCTAGTAAAATAACCTCTTTGTGTGGGAAAAACTAGAAAACGTTGTCACTGTGAGTAGTCTCATCGGAAAACTCAGTCGCCGGAGGGGAAAATTTAGTCACAAAGGAATTCGTGACATGGAAAAAATGAGTCACCGGGTGGGAAAATTTACTCACCAGACGAGTTTCGATGGAAAATACTGGTAAAATAACCTCTTTGTGTGGGAAAAACTCGAGAACCTCATCACCTTGACTAGTCTCACGGGAAAACTCAGTCACATGAGGGGAAAACTTAGTCACTAAGGAATTAGTGTCATGGGAAAAATGAGTCACCGGATGGGAAAACCTTAGTCAATGGACTAGTTTCAATGGTAAAACCTAGTAAAATAACCTCTTTGTGTTGGAATAACTCGAAAACCTGGCCACTGTGAGTAGTCTCATAGGAAAACTGAGCCACGGGAGGGGGAAACATAGTCACTAAGGAATTAGTACCATGGAAATAATGAGTCAACTAATTGGAAAACCATAAACACCGAACGAGTTTCCATGGCAAATCCTAGTAAAATAACCTCTTTGTGTGGGAAAAACTCGAGATCCTCATCACCTTGACTAGTCTCACGGGAAAACTCAGTCACATGAGGGGAAAACTTAGTCACTAAGGAATTAGTGTCATGGAAAAAATGAATCACCGGATGGGAAAACCTTAGTCAATGGACTAGTTTCAATGGAAAAACCTAGTAAAATAACCTTTTTGTGTGGGAAAAACTCGAGATCCTCATCACCTTGACTAGTCTCACGGGAAAACTAAGTCACATGAGGGGAAAACTTAGTCACTAAGGAATTGGTGTCATGGGAAAAATGAATCACCGGAAGGGAAAACCTTAGTCAAAGGACTAGTTTCAATGGCAAAACCTAGTAAAATAACATCTTCGTGTGGGAAAAACTAGAAAACCTTGTCTCTATGAGTAGTCTCATAGGAAAACTCAGTCACATGAGGGGAAAACTTAGTCACTAAGGAATTAGAGTCATGGGAAAACCTTAGTCAATGGACTAGTTTTAATGGCAAAACCTAGTAAAATAACCTCTTTGTGTTGGAATAACTCGAAAACCTGGCCACTGTGAGTAGTCTCATGGGAAAACTCAGCCACGGGAGGGGGAAACATAGTCACTAAGGAATTAGTACCATGGAAATAATGAGTCAACTAATGGGAAAACCATAGTCACCGAACGAGTTTCCATGGCAAATCCTAGTCAAATAACCTCTTTGTGTGGGAAAAACTAGAAAACCTAGTCACTGTGACTAGTCTCATCGGAAAACTCAGTCGCAGGAGGGGAAAACTTAGTCACAAAGGAATTCGTGTCATGGAAAAAATGAGTCACCGGGTGGGAAAATTTTACACACCGGACGAGTTTCGATGGAAAATACTTGATAAATAACCTCTTTGTGTGGGAAAAACTCGAGAACCTCATCACCTTGACTAGTCTCACGGGAAAACTCAGTCACAGGAGGGGAAAAATTAGTCACTAAGGAATTAGTGTCATGGGAAAAATGAGTCACCGGATGGGAAAACCTTAGTCAATGGACTATTTTCAATGGCAAAACCTAGTAAAATAACCTCTTTGTGTTGGAATAACTCGAAAACCTGGCCACTGTGAGTAGTCTTATGGGAAAACTCAGCAACAGGAGGGGGAAAATTAGTCACAAAGGAATTCGTGTCATGGAAAAAATGAGTCACCGGACGAGTTTACTCACCGGACGAGTTTCAATGGAAAATACTTGTAAAATAACCTCTTTGTGTGGCAAAAGCTCGAGAACCTCAACACCTTGACTAGTGTCACAGGAAAACTCAGTCACATAAGGGGAAAACTTAGTCACTAAGGAATTAGTATCATGGGAAAAATGAGTCACCGGATGGGAAAACCTTAGTCAATGAACTAGTTTCAATGGCAAAACCTAGTAAAATAACCTCTTTGTGTCGGAATAACTCGAAAACCTGGCCACTGTGAGTAGTCTCATGGGAAAACGCAGCCACTGGAGGGCGAAACTTAGTCACTAAGAAATTAGTGCCATGGGACTAATGAGTCAACTAATGGGAAAACCTTAGTCACCGAACGAGTTTACATGGGAAATCCTAGTAAAATAACCTCTTTGTGTGGGAAAAACTAGAAAACCTTTTCACTAAGAGTAGTCTCATCGGAAAACTCAGTCTCATTAGGGGAAAACTTAGTTACAAAGGAATTCGTGTCATGGAAAAAATGAGTCACCGGATGGGAAAATTTTACGCACCGGACTAGTTTCAATGGAAAATACTTGTAAAATAACCTCTTTGTGTGGGAAAAACTCGAGAACCTCATCACCTTGACTAGTCTCACGGGAAAACTCAGTCACGTGAGGGGAAAACTTAGTCACTAAGGAATTAGTGTCATGGGAAAAATGAGTCACCGGATGGGAAACCCTTAGTCAACGGACTAGTTTCAATAGAAAAACCTAGTAAAATAACCTCTTTCTGTCGGAATAACTCGAATACCTGGCCACTGTGAGTAGTCTCATGGGAAAACTCAGCCACAGGAGGGAGAAACTTGGTCACTAAGGAATTAGTGCCATGGGACTAATGAATCAACTAATGGTTTCCATGGCAAATCCTAGTAAAATAACCTCTTTGTGTGGGAAAAACTAGAAAACCTAGTCACTCTGAGTAGTCTCATCGGAAAACTCAGTCGCAGGAGGGGAAAACTTAGTCACCAAGGAATTTGTGTCATGGAAAAAATGAGTCACCTGACGGGAAAATTTTACTCACCGGACGAGTTTCAATGGAAAATACTTGTAAAATAACCTCTTTGTGTGGGAAAAACTAGAAAACATTGTCACTGTGAGTAGTCTCATCGGAAAATTCAGTCGCAGGAGGGGAAAATTTAGTCATAAAGGAATTCGTGTCATGGAAAAAATGAGTCACCGGGTGGGAAAATTTTACTCACCGGACAAGTTTCGATGGAAAATACTTGTAAAATAACCTCTTTGTGTGGGAAAAACTCGAGAACCTCATCACCTTGACTAGTCTCACGGGAAAACTCAGTCACATGAGGGGCAAACTTAGTCACTAAGGAATTAGTGACATGGGAAAAATGAGTCACCGGATGGGATAACCTTAGTCAATGGACTAGTTTCGATGGCAAAACCTAGTGAAATAACCTCTTGTGTGGGAAAAACTAGAAAACCTTGTCTCTATGAGTAGTCTCATCGGAAAACTCAGTCACATGAGGGGAAAACTTAGTCACTAAGGAATTAGTGTCATGGGAAAAATGAGTCACCGGATGGGAAAACCTTAGTCAATGGACTAGTTTTAATGGCAAAACCTAGTAAAATAACCTCTTTGTGTTGGAATAACTCGAAAACCTGGCCACCGTGAGTAGTCTCATGGGAAAACTCAGCCACGGGAGGGGGAAACATAGTCACTAAGGAATTAGTACCATGGAAATAATGAGTCAACTAATGGGAAAACCATAGTCACCGAACGAGTTTCCATGGCAAATCCTAGTAAAATATCCGCTTTGTGTGGGAAAAATAAGAAAACCTTGTCACTGTGAGTAGTCTCATCGGAAAACTAAGTCGCGGGAGGGGAAAACTTAGTCACAGAGGAATTCGTGTCAAGGAAAAAATGAGTCACCGGATGGGAAAATTTTACACACCGGACGAGTTTCGATGGAAAATACTTGTAAAATAACCTCTTTGTGTGGGGAAAATTCGAGAACCTCATCACCTTGACTAGTCTCACGGGAAAACTCAGTCACATGAGGGGAAAAATTAGTCACTCAGGAATTAGTGTCATGGGAAAAATGAGTCACCGGATAGGAAAACCTTAGTCAATGGACTAATTTCGATGGCAAAACCTAGTAAAATAACCTCTTTGTGTTGGAATAACTAGAAAACCTTGTCTCTATGAGTAGTCTCATCGGAAAACTCAGTCACATGAGGGGAAAACTTAGTCACTAAGGAATTAGTGTCATGGGAAAAATGAGTCACCGGATGGGAAAACCTTAGTCAATGGACTAGTTTTAATGGGAAAACCTAGTAAAATAACCTCTTTGTGTTGGAATAACTCGAAAACCAGGCCACTGTGAGTAGTCTCATTGGAAAACTCAGCCACGGGAGGGGGAAACATAGTCACTAAGGAATTAGTACCATGGAAATAATGAGTCAACTAATGGGAAAACCACAGTCACCGAACGAGTTTCCATGGTAAATCCTAGTAAAATATCCGCTTTGTGTGGGAAAAACTAGAAAACCTTGTCACTGTGAGTAGTCTCATCGGAAAACTCAGTCACGGGAGGGGAAAACTTAGTCACAGAGGAATACGTGTCAAGGAAAAAACGAGTCACCGGATGGGAAAATTTTACACACCGGACGAGTTTCGATGGAAAATACTTGTAAAATAACCTCTTTGTGTGGGAAAAACTCGAGAACCTCATCACCTTGACTAGTCTCACGGGAAAACTCAGTCACAAGAGGGGAAAAATTAGTCACTAAGGAATTATTGTCATGGGAAAAATGAGTCACCGGATGGGAAAACCTTAGTCAATGGACTATTTTCAATGGCAAAACCTAGTAAAATAACCTCTTTGTGTTGGAATAACTCGAAAACCTGGCCACTGTGAGTAGTCTTATGGGAAAGCTCAGCCACAGGCGGGGGAAACTTAGTCACAAAGGAATTCGTGTCACGGAAAAAATGAGTCATCGGATGAGAAAATTTTACTCACCGGACGAGTTTCAATGGAAAATACTTGTAAAATAACCTCTTTGTGTGGCAAAAACTCGAGAACCTCAACAACTTGACTAGTGTCACGGGAAAACTCAGTCACATGAGGGGAAAACTTAGTCACTAAGGAATTAGTATCATGGGAAAAATGAGTCACCGGATGGGAAAACCTTAGCTAATGGACTAGTTCTAATGGCAAAACCTAGTAAAATAACCTCTTTGTGTTGGAATAACTCGAAAACCTGGCCACTGTGAGTAGTCTCATGGGAAAACTCAGCCACGGGAGGGGGAAACATAGTCACTAAGGAATTAGTACCATGGAAATAATGAGTCAACTAATGGGAAAACCATAGTCACCGAACAAGTTTCCATGGCAAATTCTAGTAAAATATACGCTTTGTGTGGGAAAAACTAGAAAACCTTGTCACTGTGAGTAGTCTCATCGGAAAACTAAGTCGCGGGAGGGGAAAACTTAGTCACAGAGGAATTCGTGTCAAGGAAAAAATGAGTCACCGGATGGGAAAATTTTACACACCGGACGAGTTTCGATGGAAAATACTTGTAAAATAACCTCTTTGTGTGGGAAAAACTCGAGAACCTCATCACCTTGACTAGTCTCACGGGAAAACTCAGTCAAAAGAGGGGGAAAATTAGTCACTAAGGAATTAGTGTCATGGGAAAAATGAGTCACCGGATGGGAAAACCTTAGTCAATGGACTAGTTTTAACGGCAAAACCTAGTAAAATAACCTCTTTGTGTCTGAATAACTCGAAAACCTGGCCACTGTGAGTAGTCTCATGGGAAAACTCAGCCACAGGAGGGGGAAACTTGGTCACTAAGGAATTAGTGCCATGGGACTAATGAGTCAACTAATGGGAAAACCGTAGTCACCGAACGAGTTTCCATGGCAAATCCTAGTAAAATAACCTCTTTGTGTGGGAAAAACTAGAAAACGTTGTCACTGTTGTGACGCTCCTTCTCCTGACTAACCACCTTTTCCTTCAATGCTCTGATACCAAATAAATTGTGACACCCTTCTCCCACCATACTTTTTTTTTTGTACTATCACTGACCAATGTTAAAGGTCCTCGGGATTAAAGCGGAAGATCATAATCGCTTCTTATCCAACACATTCGGATTAATCATCCTTTTTCTGAAAACACTCTAATACCTATTCTCAACTACATAGATGTATTATGCATCCTCACTGAGTCCTATCCTTACCCACCGATAGCTACCATGGCTCAATAGCTTCGGCGTACAACGAACCAACTCGATCTAAGCCCATTTCTATCTTTCACCTGAAAATATTAACCACTGGAGGGAGTGAGCTACCAACAGATAAGAACATGAATGTGTCAGTAACCCGGCCAAAGCCATATGAAGGTCATCCAAACACAATTCATATTCAGGTTAGCACAATATCATTCAAATCATATTCCATATCAACACATAACATGTGAACAAATATCAACACCACATCATAACAAACAATCAATGCATAATGCATGAGATATCTAAACTTGGGTGGTTACCACCTTATCACTCCTGGTCCTTCAATCAACTTCTCCCCCTCTTATGGGGTGCACCATGCCCCCCAAGGTATGGAGTCCCTCGTCGACCTTTTTGTGTGTGCTTAATTATTCATGAATGCATTTGTGTGTATATATGGGCCCCGAAGCATATTTTAGCTTCACACCTTCGGAAAGCCATCCGGGAATATGGAAAAGCCCTACATTCCACTCTTTACCGGATCGGATTGCCCTCAGCTTTTCCTGACAGGATCATCATGACTTTTACCAGTTCTTTAACTTTACATGTTAGCCCGACCTCAGGGATCCTGCCTAAGCTAACAGAGAGGTAGAACCATCGTGTGTCCCCGGGCGGTTCATCTCTGAACATGGCCACTGTCGGCATCCCGGTATCATCCACTCTTCTTTCAGTGGTAGTGACCGCGCTTTCCTACTCCTTATCGCTCCAAATAAATGTGTAAATGCAATCAAACAACCATCTCCCCCTTATTCTCCATATATGTATATATATCGAGTGTCATAACTAAGATGACCTCGCTGACATCCATTCCCTCAGACTCAATCGTCACACCGGAGGGTACCTCAAAACCGCCAGAGATATAATCTTACCCCTCAGACTCAATCGTCACACCGGAGGGTTGTGCCGTCGCACGTCTATCTGACTTACGTACAGATAGGTACCTCAAAACCTGCAGAGGTACTGGCATACCATATTGGTGCTAGTCATCCGACCCTTTTGTGTCACATGATGCGTCCCATACCACACCATGCTTCACTCATGTCGACTGCTAGTACCGGTGCGTGGTAACTCTGAACACTATCCTCGGGATTCCATCTATGCAATTGTTGTTAAAAACCTTTTTCAAAATCAAATAACAAAGAAAAGACATAAATCCGTTCTTCAGGGTTTTTATCAAATATTTCCAAATTTTAAAACAAGAAGCTCCTGAAGATTATAAAAATAAAACTAATTTCGATTGCATAGACTTCTATTCTTTGAGCTCTTAAAATATAAAAATTCCCTCGGCTCAGAACCACAATGCCACACTTACTTTCTTGTCATAGTGGATTGTCATAAGACAAATCTGATATCATGCCCGTAGGCTGTAATTTCCTAGTACCACTATATCCCATAGTGTACTTTATCTCCATCTATGTGGTTTTAGTTATGATAATTAGGAAAACCAGTTGCAAGCCAGTCCATCTAATTCAAACATATTCACAACCACATTTCATAATCATTCCATAAAGAATATCAGCATGCTATCATAACAAGTATTCCATTAAGGCAATACAATTATCACATGGCATATCACACATATATTCAACCAGCATGCAATTCAGTCAATCATTCCAAGTAATTCATCATATCAAACAATCAATCAGATCATGCATATAATCATCAAACAGTCAAGCAAATCAAGCAACACATAATCCAACCAAACACACAACTAAGGCAAGCATTAAAGCCACACGCAAGTCCTTATCATGAGAGTAACTCAGTCCTCCGCTGACGTGGATATGCAGTGTTAACCCATGTAAGTCGTAAGATTCCTTTGTGACGCCTATTGTCGATTCCCTCGATCAATCTTTCGTAGGATTACTGGTTCTGAAACGATTCACGTCGTCTTAGCACTATTCCTAAAACGTCACATATATCGCTTAAGCTATATACTTTATTTCTTCTAGTAACTAGGTGATGTCTCCATAATATTTATATCATTTTACTAGTCCTTTTATTACTAAAAGATACTAACAGTACTTATGAAACCTTTTGTTATCCATTTAATATTCTTGATTAACTAGGTAGAATTACATGCTAGAAACTTCCAAGAATACTTAGTTAACTTATCCTTAAGTCACATTACTATTTAACAAAACTAGTTATCATATTCTAGTTCATATGACACTTACTTTTATTATTACTTACTCTAGTTATAATTATTTTCCATTATATTATAATATCAAGTCTTCTTAAAATACTTCTATTATTTATCCTTTTTCCTAAACTTTTCCAATTACTTAAGCATGGTATTTTAATCATGTTCAACCTTTAATTATTTTTCTTAACAAAATTTACTTAGGCTGATTCAGAACAATAATATTAACAACAACAACAACTACCTTAACAATTCTAAAAGCATAGCATGTATTCTCCTTCTCCAAGTTCTTTCACTCCATTGAAGCTCTTCCTTGCTGCATGCAGGCCCTACACGAAATTATTGAGAGCAAGAGCAGCAGGACAGTGAGTGAAAAGCTATGGAATCCATGGAGAATGCCATGTATGAAGAGTTTCATCTTCAAAGAAGCTAGGGCACGAGTTAGACTTAGAGAAATGATGTTTTCCATGTCCAAAAGCACGAATAGAGGTCAAAAACGAGTTCAGAAGAGTCAGAAACGTACTGGGGATGAAAATACGAATTTTCCGGTGAAGGTTCGCCGGAGAAGATGACCGGAGCGGCGGCGGTCACGGCTGAGATGTCGCCGGAGCTCGAACTAGGTACTGTGCCTCCATCCTTTCGTGGCCAGGAACACGATGGTGGTTTTAGTTTCTCCAAATTCTCAACCATTTGCTCATAAAATCGAGTTGCAGGTCGAGGGTTGTCGTCGGAGCATGCCCAGAATTCGACGAAACTTAGTGGAATGGAATCCTGGGTTGTTCTACTTCACATTCGTGAGCAGAAACGATGTTTTCATGGAGTTTTAAGGTAGTTTCGAAGACACCCATGGTTCTAAGGTTCAATCGGAAAACAGGGCAGAGATGGAGAAGTTCGTGGCTGCACTTCCTTCCCTCGTGATGTTTCTTCTTTCTGGGTTCATGGAGATCATGTTTCGAGCCAGAGAAGAAAGAAACAGGGTCTGGAAAGTGAAGAATGAGAGAATGCCGAATAGAGAGAGAAAACGGAAACGAGAGAAAAGCTGTGTTTTGGAGGATGAAGAGAACGCTGGGGCTCTCCCCTTCTTATCCTGCTCGTGAGAGTAAGAAGTCTGAAACAGCATAGATTCTTTCTTTGCTTGTTGGCAAAGGAATCACAAGGGTAATAGTTTGTGCCTCTTGCATGGAAGGCAAGCTTGAATGGAAAGGTTGTTTGTTTATAGTAAATGGCAGTAGAATAAATGATGATGGTGATGCTGCTGCTGCATGTATGTGAAAGAAAAGAAAGGTGGCAGCAATTGCATATGAAGATGGTAAATGGGTAAGTAGTGAAACTTGATGATGATGATGATGTCATGGTGTTGGGATTAAATGCTTGATGAGAAAGAAGCTGGTCACATGAGTATTGGGAAGAGGATACATAGATTCAGGTTATTTACTTTCACGCATGTCCACATAAAGTAAGTCACAAGTGAAATAGTGTGTGTTCTTTGCACGGTAGGCAAAGCAAGAATGAAAGCTCTGTTGTATAATGAAAAGAATAGTTGAAGAGAATAATGGATGAAGATGATGATGCGGGTCTGATGAAAGAAAACAGCAGAATATACCAATAGAAATGGTGAGAAAGTTAATAGTATAGAGGTGTGTAAGTTACTGGGTCATTAATGTGCATTATGACATGTGAGTAATGTTTTCGTCATGTAGTGACATGTGAAATCTGAATATTTCCTATCTCTTAGACACAAGGAAAATCTGTGATGAAGATGATTGGGTTGCTACTTATAGAAAGGAAAGGAAAGTATTTATAGTTCATCGCAAGTTATAAGCAACAAGACACTTGGATTATTGAAGGAATAATTCATGCATTGTACTTTTAGCATGAAGACAAGGACATGTGAACATCTTGGTAGTGATGGTGCAGCACGAAAGAGAGAAGAGTGAATTTGTATGATTTCCCTTACTTGCTTTGGTCAACAAGTATACTAAGTGTCATAGAATGGTACATCAGTAGTATGGTTTGTTGCTTTGTGATTGGTGAAAGAATACATGTGTCATATAATGTAGTATTTGAGAAAAATGAGAGAAGAGAATAAGGACGTACCAGGATGATTGCTAGAAAGAAAATGAGAATAAAGTCGGTTCAGGCTCATTCTGACAGTGTGGGATTTTACCGGTCAAACTGACACGAGAATTGTTACGATGATCCAATATCGTCGTAAATATTATTTCAAGGTCAATGAGATAATTAAAGATGATATAGATCACTTAAGATAAATTTAAGCGATCGGATACAGAGTATTTCATCTGTATTGAGTTCTTGGCTAATGACTTAGCTCAACCTTTAGCCAATAAAGGAATTCGTGTCATGGAAAAAATGAGTCACCAGGTGGGAAAATTTTACTCACCGGATGAGTTTCGATGGAAAATACTTGTAAAATAACCTCTTTGTGTGGGAAAAACTCGAGAACCTCATCACCTTGACTAGTCTCACAGGAAAACTCAATCACATGAGGGGAAAACTTAGTCACTAAGGAATTAGTGTCATGGGAAAAATGAGTCACCGGATGGGAAAACCTTAGTCAATGGACTAGTTTCAATGGTAAAACCTAGTAAAATAACCTCTTTGTGTTGGAATAACTCGAAAACCTGGCCACAGTGAGTAGTCTCATGGGAAAACTCAGCCACGGGAGGGGGAAACATAGTCACTAAGGAATTAGTATCATGGGACTAATGAGTCAACTAATGGGAAAACCATTGTCACCGAACGAGTTTCCATGGCAAATCCTAGTAAAATAACCTCTTTGTGTGGGAAAAACTAGAAAACCTAGTCACTGTGAGTAGTTTCATCGGAAAACTCAGTCGCAGGAGGGAAAACTTAGTCACAAAGGAATTCGTGTCATGGAAAAAATGAGTCACCGGGTGGGAAAATTTTACTCACCGGACGAGTTTCGTTGGAAAATACTTGTAAAATAACCTCTTTCTGTGGGAAAAACTCGAGAACCTCATCACCTTGACTAGTCTCACGGGAAAACTCAGTCACAGGAGGGGAAAAATTAGTCAATAAGGAATTAGTGTCATGGGAAAAATGAGTCACCAGATGGGAAAACCTTAGTCAGTGGACTATTTTCAATGGCAAAACCTAGTAAAATAACCTCTTTGTGTTAGAATAACTCGAAAACCTGGCCACTGTGAGTAGTCTTATGGGAAAACTCAGCCACAGGAGGGGGAAACTTAGTCACAAAGGAATTCGTGTCATGGAAAAAATGAGTCACCGGATGGAAAAATTTTACTCACCGGACGAGTTTCAATGGAAAATACTTGTAAAATAACCTCTTTGTGTGGCAAAAACTCGAGAACCTCAACACCTTGACTAGTGTCACCGGAAAACTCAGTCACATGAGGGGAAAACTTAGTCACTAAGGAATTAGTATCATGGGAAAAATGAGTCACCGGATGGGAAAACCTTAGTCAATGGACTAGTTTCAATGGCAAAACCTTGTAAAATAACCTCTTTGTGTCGGAATAACTCGAAAACCTGGCCACTGTGAGTAGTCTTGATGACTGGATTTTATATGATAGTTTTAGGGTCTTTTTAGTCTTTTTATTTTATTATTTTTGAGTCACATATAGGTTTTTTATTATTTTTATGTAGATTTTATATTTATTTTGCATTTTGCATGTAGATTAGATTTTATTTGTTTTTCTACATTTATTTTATATTTTTAGGAACTTTTATAGCAATTTTATATTTTTAGGAAAAGCTGGTATAGTTATCATTTTTGTCCAGGGACCACTTTGTAAAGTTTCAGGAAATCAAGGTCCAAAATGTGAAAGTTCAAGAGTGGAGGGCTAAAAGTAAACATTGAGAGAATGAAAGGGCTTGAATTGGAGTGCTAACCAAGAGAGGACTAAAAGTGAAAAAGAGGAATGTGAAGCAACTCTCTTCAAATGAGCACATGGGAAATTAAGTTGAAGGATTGATGGTAGTGGGAAGAAGGTTTCAGAATTGATTAAGGGCTGAGTAGTGGCTTTTTATGGCATTCAAAACCCACTACCATGAAGAAGGAAGAAAAACTTGAAGATGAAGAAGCAGTGCCCAGCGCTGGGAAGCCAGCGCTCAAGCGCTGGCTCTCGGTCTGGCAGTGGATTTTTAATGCTTCCAGCGCCCAAGCGTTGGGAATTCTAGCGCTGAAGCGTTGGAGGCTGGATTTTTACTATAAATAGGACCCTTTTCTTCACTTGAAAAGGACACCTTTCTTAGAACACAACAAATGTTCCTCTTTCTCCCTCAAGAACATTGTTCCTAGGAATTGTGGGAAGCCATATTTGAGCTCCTAGTCCAGGGTAATTCAATGCTTCTTTTAGCCATGCTTGGCTAATTCTCTTTAAGTATTTTGGGTTGTGTTAGCTTATTAGTTTATGTTCTAGTTTTCTTTTATTTGTTTCTGAATAATATTCAAAGTTCATGTTTTATTTCCTTGTTCTTCATTCATCTTGGTGCACACAAGATCTCTCGCTTATTGCTTATTACATAAGGCCATTTGGTAAGTAGTAAGGGACCTAGGATTTAAAAAAGGTTATAAGTATACTTCGCTAAGGAATTAGGAAGGACGTAACTTTATGTTGGCCTGAACATCTTCTTCATCTTCTTCTTTAGTTAACTAGGTGCCAAGGAATTGGGTTTAGTAATTAAAAAGAAAGATCTACAATGCTTAAGGAATTATCTTGTAGTTACACTAGGCTATGGCATCATGAATCTTTGTTTGGAATTCAGAAATAAAATAGAAGTTTGCTAGCATAAATTATAAGTTATACAATGCAACCCAAATGCTTATTTTTTATCATCATCTCTTCTTTTATATTTTATGCTTTTTATGTTCTTATTCCAGAAACCAAAATGCAAAATATATCTTTTTATTTTTCTGCTTAAGCTCTAAACAAATTAGTAATTAGACACCTATCCCTGTGGGATCGACAATCTTTTATATTACGCGATAATCAATCGTGCACTTGCGATTTGGCTATCAAGTTTTTGGCGCCGTTGCCGGGGATAGGTTCTTTTTAAGTTCTTTTTATTAATTTGTTTAGTGCTGCTTTTTGTATATATAAAAAAAAAAGAAAAAAAAATATTAACTTGTGTGGTGAATAGGTGCTACTAATTTTGTCTGCTGAAATTTTGTAAGGAAATATGGTTGGAACATTTGAAGAATGGTTGGCAAAGATTCGGGCTAATCTTGAAAAAGAAGATGAAAAGAGGAAGCGCATTGTTTTCAATTTAATTGATGAGTATTACTCTGAATTAGATTGCAAGCGCGCTTCGGGATCTTTGCCCAACCGAGTGCAAGAATGGAAGGCCAGAATAATCTTGCAAGGAAGGCTGAATGCAATTTTGGGGAGGCAGCCAGTAAACCAACAAGTTCCCATTGACCCGGTAAGTGATTCTATGGACAAAATAGAGGAAAAGAAAATTGAACAAGTGGATTGCTTAGTTATTGAAAACTCAGTTTTTCTTCCCACACCGGAAGAAAAAGAACAAAATTCTTTTAAATTGTCCATAGGTGATCTTATTTGGGAAAATGGTGAGGATTATGCTGAACAGGTTTGCATTATTTTGATGACTATAAGTTGTCAAAATTTGCATGACTTAAGGGGTCTAAAACAGTTTGCAATAGACCCCGGTTGATGGAACAATTTCTGGAAGGAACCAAGTCTATCGAAGACTATAAAATCGAGCTTCTTGGGAGACAACCCATGTCCAGGTTTGAGTATTTTAAATTTAGTAATTTTTAGCTTTCTTTTGTTTTCTGTTTTATTTTCTGTGTAATTTCTGTTTTCTTCTTATTTCAAAAAAAAAAAAAAAACAAGAAAAAGAAAAAAAGAAAGAAATTGATTCCTTGCTACAGGAAACGCCAAGATTAATATGGCAGAAGGCCTCCTATCTTTGAAGGTAGGGGGTGGAAAAATCAAGTTTTCTGTATTCCGGACTCTTAAGCATTTTGAGTCCGAGGAAGAGGATGATTTAAAGATGATGTATTCACCAAAAGAAAGAAAACTTCCCCTAATTGATTAAAAGGGAAGGTTCTATCTCGGACCTTAACAATGAGCTGGTTGGGAGACAACCCAACTTAGGATAGTTTATTTTTCTGTTTTTAATTTTTTGTAACACTCTTAATACTTGTAAGGAGAAGTCCTTCGAATACTTGATAGGAGAAGTCCTTAGAATACTTGTTGGGAGGAGTCCCTTATAATACTTGTACTATTTGTTGAAATAGTGGAAATCTTGGTGAAGCCAAGGACTGGACGTAGCCCTGTCGATTATGGGGGTGAACCAGGATAAAAAATTTGTGTGCTTTACTTTCATACTTTTATCGCTTACACGTTATACCTTAGTTCATGCTTTCATAAATAAATTATCTTGAGAACATATAACCAACTGTCAATATCCGTTAAACATTCCATGCATTCCCTCTTGTGTCATAAAAGACCTTAAAGTGTAAAATAAATAACTCCTAATAGATGGTCATTAAACTAATGTCCTCAAACAAAATTTGAAAAATGGGTCACACAATTCAAACCCCCCCTTTCTTGTGTGTTTTTTGTACCTTCATTCTTTCGTTTTTGAGTCCGCTTGGTCCACTCACTTAGGAGTTCAGTGGGTACTTCAGATATGTCAACGGACAGATTCATTCGACGGACATCACTAAACTTAATCGGAGTAGCAGAGAGATAGTCAGATGAAATGTAGTGCATCGATTCAATGGAGGGGTTGATTAGCTGCTTGTGACGCATAAGAGCGGAAATGAGAGCTCCATAGGGAAGATTGGTGTTTGGCTTTTCCAGAGTGTGGATTATGTATTGAAACATAAGATTAGGCAAATTAATTTGCTGGCAATGCTGCAGTTGGAATAGAGCCCATTGAGAGAACTTATTGACTAGGTCTCGAGATCCTTCTTTTGGCAGAACAACCTTGCTAAGAACTGCATGGGGAAAAATGCATTCTTCAACTAGGTTTTTCACACGCCGAGAAGTAGGGCTTTTTGGAATCTCCGTCCAGATAGTGAAAGGAGAGCTTTCAGTGCTTTCCCAAGATGGGGAATAGCAGATTCCTTCGAGAGGAAGGTTGAGGAGTTGAGATATGTTGCTGATGAGTATATCAACCACTTGACCCAAACAGCGTGTGCGAATGTGATTAGGGTTCATCTGGACAGCACAGTCGTAGAATTCTTGAACAAGAGGCTTGATGACTGAGGTTGTAGATGTGAAGAAGGTCTTGCTCCTGACCCTGGCTGTGGTTTTGATGACGACAAACTCATCGGCAAAAAGAAGAAAAGAAGACTTCAAAGAATCAAGCACTCAAGTCCATCAATAGTCTAGAAGTCTTAGTATTAGGTGAGTTATGCTTCCAAAGGTTTATTAAAGCATAAAGGCTCTTAAAACACCTAATCTAATCATGCTAAGTGTTTTCATAACTTAAAAGAAGTAGAAAACCTTAAGGCATTCTCAAAGAAACAAGTTTCTGGAAAATGGACTTCTGGGTAATCGATTACAGGTTTATGGTAATCGATTACACCAAGGCAAGTAATCGATTACTCATGAATGATAATCGATTACATGTTTGAAATTCAAATTCAAACTGAAACGGTCATTAGTGTAATCGATTACACTAAGTATGGTAATCGATTACCAGAACGAAAAAGTATGTCTTTTCATGAACCATTGTGTCCCAAACCTTTTGGAAAGGGTTGTGATGGTTCAAGGACGTTTCCCTTGCCTATATAAAGTCCATTTGAGTCCAGAAAACAAAACATACATGTAACATACACAACACACACAAGAGAACACACAACACATGAGAAAATCACATTAGGCCAAAAGTTTTGTCAAAATTAGTTCTTTTAGAACTTAAACATTCAAGAGCCTAGATTCTGAGTCCATGATCTTCATGTTCATAAGAACACATTAGTTGTTCATATCTTGAGGAACTCAGAATCGTATTATGCTTAAAAGCCTTAAAGCATAATTTCTCATGATCAATCCACTTGTATGTTAAAGGATTGATACAGCCTATTGTAAAATCTTCTTCATCCCATTCTGTAAGGTTGGGTTTTTCACCGTAGGTTTCGGTGAAGGGTTGTTGTCACTGAAAGTGGTTTACTTTCAGGATTTCGATTGAAGGCGGGTTAGTCTTCAAGGTCTGAAGGTGGTTTGCCTTCAGGAACTGAAAGCGGTTTGCTTTCAAGGGCTGTTGAAAGTGGTTTACTTTCACAGGGTGTTGGTAGAAATTCTTGGGGTCCTTGGGTTAGGAACTTGTAAGAAATTTTATCAATAGTGGAAAAATCCTCAAGGGGTTTTCTTGAGGGACTGGACGTAGCCTTCGGTGGATTGAAGGTGAACCAGGATAAAATCTTGTGTGTGATTCTCTTTATCCTTCATACTTACTTTCAAGCATTGCTCTATTCCGCTGCAAACATAGCAATTATCTCGTGATCATCTTTATCTTGAAAGTAACGATTTCGATAAGGCGAAAATCGGGGCAACACTGATTCACCCCCCCTCTCAGGTTGCTATCTGTTCTAACAATTGGTATCAGAGCGGAAGTTTAGGTAAGTTATTCCTAAGATCCGGGAAAAGATGGCATCCTCTTCCAATCATGGAACAAATGAAGGATTCAACATAAACAGGCCACCATTCTTCAATGGAGAACATTATGACTTCTGGAAAATCAAGATGAAGATATTCATAAAGTCATTAGACTCAGGAATATGGAAAGCCATTGAAGAAGGACCCTTTGTGCCTGTAACAACAAATGAAGAAGGAACTTCACAACCAAAATCAGAAAGTACTTGGAGTGAAGAAGAAAAGAAGAAGGTTCAATATGATCTCAAAGGAATGAACATCCTTACATCTGCTCTTGGCATGGACGAATTTTTCAGAGTATCAACGTGCACTTCATCAAAAGAAATATGGGATACGTTGATGGTGACTCATGAAGGAACAGATGAAGTCAAGAGATCAAAGATCAATACTCTTTCTCAGGAATATGAAATGTTCAGAATGCTTCCAGGAGAAAAGGTACTAGATATGCAAAAACGATTCACTCATTTAATTAATCATTTGATTGCTCTTGGAAAACAATTTTCAAATAGTGACTTGAACATGAAAGTTCTAAGATCACTTACAAGAGTATGGCAACCAAAAGTCACAGCCATCTCTGAGAAGAAGAGTTTATCAAATATATCTCTTGCAACTCTGTTTGGAAAACTCCAAGAACATGAGTTGGAATTGAATCGTTTAGAAGAGCATGAACAACATGAGAAGAAGTATCGATCAATATCCTTAAAGGAAAAGGAAAGCATCAAAGAAGATTATGATGCAGATTCTGAAGAAGAAGATGAAAATTTGAATCTTCTAGTCAAGAACTTTGGAAAGTTTCTTAAAAGAAAAAGTGTCAAATTCAACAATAAATCTTTCCAAAGAAACAATGATCCCTCTTCGTCACAAAAGATCACATGTTTCGAATGTGGTAAACCTGGACACTTCAAATCAGATTGTCCAAATCTTCAGAAAAAGAGACATGGTCTAAGAGAAAAGTTTGAAAAGAAGGATCAACCAACACGAAAAGCATATTTGGCTTGGGATGATAACGAAGTAAGTTCATCTTCAGAATCTGACAAAGAAGAAGCACAAGTTGCTTTAATGGCCTCACATGATTCAGACATTGAAGATTCCCAAGTTAGTGATAATTCTATGTCTCCTCATGATTTAAAATTTGCTATGGAAAACATGTTTAAATTATGTCAAGAATTTTCCAAGATTAGCACAAAGCAAAATGAATTTATTTCTTCTCTAGAAAGTAAGTGTAAAACCTTACAGGAGGAATTAGACATAGTGAAATCTAAAGTAGATACTACACACAAGTGTACCAAGTGTAGTTCTTTAGAAGAAAAGATAGGTGATCTTCAACTCAGGGTAAATAACTTCAATAAAGGAAAACAGAAGTTAGATGATATTCTAAGTGTTCAAAGACATTCAAACAATAAATCAGGATTAGGATATACTTCTCACCCAAAGACAAAAGAGGTTAGGAAAACTGCGTTTGTAAGACCAAACCACGTGATAGGATCTTCTAGTAACAATAAGATTAATCCTGTTAGGAGTACAAACAATAGGAAGAATAATCAAAATAGACTTCCTAAGAAGATTCACCCCTTTCCTAGACAAACCTCTAGTTACAATCATTACTCTTGCACATATTGTAACAAAGTAGGACATACCCCTAGTAGATGTTATTACAAACATGTAGGAGTACCAAATAGGGAGTACATTTGGGTTAGAAAGGATGTTAACTTAGAAGAACCCAAGACTTGTTGGGTTCCTAATACCCATGTCTGAACTTTGTCATGTAGGTGTGTATGAAAGCAGCAAAGGATTTATGGTATCTTGATAGTGGCTGCTCATCACACATGACAGGAGACAAAACCAAATTTTCATTTCTTATACCTAGAGAAAAAGGTTTTGTCACATATGGTAACAACCAAAAGGGAAAGATACTCGGTATTGGAAGAATAGGCACACCCCCTCAAACAGTCATCGATAAAGTTCTTTACGTTGATGGTTTGATGCATAATCTTCTGAGTATTAGTCAACTATGTGATAAGGGTTTGAAAGTAGGTTTTATTGATGATATATGTGTAGTAAAAGATGTGAGAACTAAAGAGATTAAGTTTTCTGGGTATAAAGTAAACAAAGTCTTCATGATCTCATTGGAAGAAATTCCACAAAATATGAGATGCCTTTTGGCCAAGAACAATAGTGACTCATGGCTATGGCATAGAAGACTTGCTCATATTCACATAGATCATTTAAACAAACTAGTCAAACATGATCTGGTTATTGGGCTTCCAAAGATGAAATTCGAAAAAGACAAGCTTTGTGATGCATGTCAAAAGGGGAAGCAAACCAGAACATCCTTCAAACCTAAGAACATAGTTTCGACTTCAAGACCCCTTCAATTGTTACATATGGATTTGTTCGGACCATCTAGAACAAAAAGCCTCGGAGGTAATTTCTATGCACTTGTTATTGTTGATGATTTCTCTAGATTCACTTGGACTTTATTTCTACCTCATAAGAATGAAGCCTTCAATGCATTCAAAAGATATGCAAGGCTAGTTCAAAATGAGAAGTCTTTGAAGATCTCTTCTATTAGAAGTGATCATGGTGGAGAATTTCAGAATCAACAATTCCAAGAACTATGTGATGAAAATGGAATATCACATAATTTCTCTACTCCGAGAACACCACATCAAAATGGTGTTGTAGAAAGGAAGAATATCTAGATTACTTGAAGAATTAGCAAGGAAAATGCTAAGTGAATCAAGTCTCCCTAAATACTTCTGGGCTGATGCTGTAAGTACTGCTTGCTATGTTTCCAATAGAGTTCTTATTAGACCTATTCTTAAGAAAACCCCCTATGAACTCTACAAAGGAAGGAAACCAAATATCTCTCATCTACATGCTTTTGGATCAAAATGCTTTGTCTTGAATAATGGAAAGGAAAACCTTGGTAAGTTTGATGAAAAATCTGATGAAGGTATATTCCTTGGATATTCTTTAACAAGCAAAGCATATAGAGTCTTTAACAAGAAAACTCTATCCGTGGAAGAATCCATACATGTTTCTTTTGATGAATCTAAATCTTCAATAGAAGATAAAGTCAATCTTCCGAATAATGAAGAAGATGACATCATTATAAATGAAGATTCTCAAAAAGATGGAGATCATAATCCAATACAGGAAGAGCACATTGAAGATAATACTTATCAACTTCCAAAAGAATGGAGAACCCATAGGGATCATCCAGTTGATAATATTATTGGTGATATTTCTAGAGGCGTTTCTACAAGGCTACGCTTGAATGATTCAGTTTTGAATATGACCTTTGTCTCTCAGATAGAACCACAAAAGTAAATGATGCTCTAGAGGATGAGTATTGGATTGTAGCAATGCAGGAAGAATTAAACCAATTTGAAAGGAATCAAGTTTGGGAACTTGTCCCTAAGCCTAGTGATAAACACATTATTGGAACAAAGTGGGTATTTAGGAATAAGTTAGATGAAAATGGTATTATAGTTAGAAACAAAGCAAGATTAGTTGCTCAAGGTTATAATCAAGAAGAAGGTATAGATTTTGATGAAACATATGCACCCGTAGCAAGGTTAGAAGCCATAAGATTGCTATTAGCGTATGCTTGCTCTTTAAACTTCCCATTGTATCAAATGGACGTCAAAAGTGCCTTCCTGAACGGATATATTCAAGAAGAAGTGTATGTGAAGCAACCTCCAGGATTTGAAGATCCAAAGTTTCCTTCACATGTCTTCAGACTAAAGAAAGCACTCTATGGTCTTAAGCAAGCCCCTCGTGCATGGTATGATAGGTTAAGTACTTTCCTTTGTGATAAAGGATTTCAAAAAGGTAAGGCTGATACAACCTTGTTCATCAAAAGAACCAAAGGTACTACCTTACTTGTTCAAATTTATGTTGATGATATTATCTTTGGTGCAACTAACGAATCTCTTTGCAAAGATTTCTCTAACATGATGCAAGAAGAATTTGAGATGTCCATGATGGGACAATTAAATTTCTTTCTTGGTTTGCAAATCAAGCAATCAAATGATGGAATATTCATCAATCAATCAAAGTTTTGCAAGGAATTATTAAAGAAATATGATTTAGATGATTGCAAAGCCATAGCCACACCAATGGGGTCTAACACATATCTAGATCAAGACGAATCCGATGTTCAAGTTGATATCACTAAATATAGAGGTATGATCGGATCTCTTCTGTACTTAACTGCAAGTAGACCTGATATTATGTTTAGCGTATGTCTATGTGCTAGATATCAAGCATCTCCTAGGGAATCACATTTGAGTTCTGTTAAGCGGATTTTCAAATATTTGAAAGGAACTACAAATGTTGGTTTGTGGTATCCCAAAGGAAGTGTTTGTGATTTGATTGGATATTCTGATTCTGATTATGCTGGTTGTAAAACTGAAAGAAAAAGTACAAGTGGTACTTGTCACTTGTTAGGAAATGCCCTTGTTTCTTGGTCTTGTAAGAAACAAGCATGTGTTGCTCTAAGTACTGCAGAAGCAGAATATATTGCTGCAGGAAGTTGTTGTGCACAAACTCTATGGCTCAAACAACAACTCAAAGATTATGGCTTAGAGCTGGGCTGCATTTCTATCAAATGTGACAACACAAGTGCCATTAATCTCACTAAAAACCCTATCATGCATTCTCAAACTAAGCATATTGATATACGACATCATTTTCTTCGAGATCATGTTATGAGGAAAGATATAGAGATTTCTTTTGTGGATACACATAATCAATTAGCATATATCTTTACTAAACCTCTTCCTAAGGAATCTTTTTATAAGATAAGAAGAGAATTAGGCATTTTAGATGAGCATGATATTTAAGTTAACATGTTATTTGCACGATCTTTATGATAAATATGTGTTTACATGCCTTTAGATAGATTATGTAATTCAGTGTTTTATAGGAAAAGTGTTACATAAGTCACTAGAAGCCTAGAACTTATAAAAATTGTTATAATAATCGATTATCCATACTCTACAGTCCTCGTGCCTGTTGGAATCATTTGAGTAATCGATTATCTCAACTGCTATAATCGATTACATGGTCAAAATTTGAATTCTTTCAAATTTTCAACTGCTGTAATCGATTACTCAAACTGCTGTAATCGATTACTCAAACTGCTGTAATCGATTACATTCTCAACCTACTTATACCAGCCTTTGATCTTATTCAGGTTTGTCTTCTTATCCTCCTCATTCGGATCTTTCCAAAATGTCTTCCCTACCTTGTCTATCTTCAGCCTTTTGTCCCCATAATCCTTTGAACTTCTCACGCCTTCTTCCTACTTCTGCCGAGAAAACTAGGTTCATTTCTCACTTTCTCAAACAAACAATTCGAACCCCCTCTTATGCCAACTTAGATTCCTTCATCGAAGCCGGTCTCACCTTCCCTGCTTTGCTAGGAGATCAATATCTTGATAATTTCATTACATCATCCACCCCCTATTACCCAGAGTTAGTCAAGGTATTCTATTGTAACTTGGAAGTTGATGGCACCATTCTTACCTCTTCTGTAAAAGGGACTACCATTCAGTACTCTCTTATATCTCTTGGCAAGTGTCTAGGCCTTCCATTCACTGGTGCTGAATTGGGACCAAATTTGCCCTGCCCCTGGCCTGACTATAGTTCTGACTCCTTTTATCGCACTTTGTGCCGCTTTACTCCTTCAGAGGTTCAGAAACTTCATCCTCCTCGTACCAAAACCTGCCCCTTTCATGTTGATGTCCTTACCACAACCAATCACTTGCTTCATTATTTTGTCCATCACATTCTTCTGCCTCAGGAAGATCTTCATGCTCACATTAGCGAGTTAGAACTCCAAGTTTTATATGGCATCCTTCATGGTCACGCCATTAACTGGACCTTCCTGGTAATGCATCATATGCTTACTTGCAGAACTAAAGCACAATCATTTCCCTATGCTCCCAGTGTCACTCGTCTTCTCCTTCAATCTGGGGTTCCTATTGCTGACTCCCATGATGTGCGCTCTTCAAATTACATTTGTGTAAATTCTAGGATACTATCGAGTTTAGGCTTGTTTCACGATTATGGAATCGATACTCTTTCCTGGTTACTTCATTATGATGGTGTTAACACCTTGACCGCTGATGAAGACATATCTGACGACTCTTAGTTTCTATCAGCTTTTGTATCCGTTCTTATTGCTGTTTGTAACTTTTGTATTTGCTTCCTTATATATATATATATATATATATATATATATATATATATATAAATAAGTACTGGTTATGTGTGTTTTATTCATAGTTTCCATATTTACCCCCAACCCCCAATACTTCATTTTGCTTTATATACTTGTATGGATGTCTGCCTATACTTTTTGGCCTTTTCTTCTTTTTGATGAAGTCAAAAGGGGGAGAAAGGTTCCGTGCTTTTAAAGATCATATGCAGGAATTCAACAAGTACATTAGAAAGGGGGAGAAAAATCAAATATACTAGATTCCATCAAACAGGGGGAGTTTTGCATCACACATGCACATATGATCTTCAAAGTTTCAAGTATGTGTTTGCCATCATCAAAAAGGGGGAGATTGTGAAGAAGGTCTTGCTCCTGACCCTGGCTGTGGTTTTGATGACGACAAACTCATCGGCAAAAAGAAGAAAAGAAGACTTCAAAGAATCAAGCACTCAAGTCCATCAATAGTCTAGAAGTCTTAGTATTAGGTGAGTTATGCTTCCAAAGGTTTATTAAAGCATAAAGGCTCTTAAAACACCTAATCTAATCATGCTAAGTGTTTTCATAACTTAAAAGAAGTAGAAAACCTTAAGGCATTCTCAAAGAAACAAGTTTCTGGAAAATGGACTTCTGGGTAATCGATTACAGGTTTATGGTAATCGATTACACCAAGGCAAGTAATCGATTACTCATGAATGATAATCGATTACATGTTTGAAATTCAAATTCAAACTGAAACGGTCATTAGTGTAATCGATTACCAGAACGAAAAAGTATGTCTTTTCATGAACCATTGTGTCCCAAACCTTTTGGAAAGGGTTGTGATGGTTCAAGGACGTTTCCCTTGCCTATATAAAGTCCATTTGAGTCCAGAAAACAAAACATACATGTAACATACACAACACACACAAGAGAACACACAACACATGAGAAAATCACATTAGGCCAAAAGTTTTGTCAAAATTAGTTCTTTTAGAACTTAAACATTCAAGAGCCTAGATTCTGAGTCCATGATCTTCATGTTCATAAGAACACATTAGTTGTTCATATCTTGAGGAACTCAGAATCGTATTATGCTTAAAAGCCTTAAAGCATAATTTCTCATGATCAATCCACTTGTATGTTAAAGGATTCATACAGCCTATTGTAAAATCTTCTTCATCCCATTCTGTAAGGTTGGGTTTTTCACCGTAGGTTTCGGTGAAGGGTTGTTGTCACTGAAAGTGGTTTACTTTCAGGATTTCGATTGAAGGCAGGTTAGTCTTCAAGGTCTGAAGGTGGTTTGCCTTCAGGAACTGAAAGCGGTTTGCTTTCAAGGGTTGTTGAAAGTGGTTTACTTTCACAGGGTGTTGGTAGAAATTCTTGGGGTCCTTGGGTTAGGAACTTGTAAGAAATTTTATCAATAGTGGAAAAATCCTCAAGGGGTTTTCTTGAGGGACTGGACGTAGCCTTCGGTGGATTGAAGGTGAACCAGGATAAAATCTTGTGTGTGATTCTCTTTATCCTTCATACTTACTTTCAAGCATTGCTCTATTCCGCTGCAAACATAGCAATTATCTCGTGATCATCTTTATCTTGAAAGTAACGATTTCGATAAGGCGAAAATCGGGGCAACACTGATTCACCCCCCCCCCCTCTCAGGTTGCTATCTGTTCTAACAATTGGTATCAGAGCGGAAGTTTAGGTAAGTTATTCCTAAGATCCGGGAAAAGATGGCATCCTCTTCCAATCATGGAACAAATGAAGGATTCAACATAAATAGGCCACCATTCTTCAATGGAGAACATTATGACTTCTGGAAAATCAAGATGAAGATATTCATAAAGTCATTAGACTCAGGATTATGGAAAGCCATTGAAGAAGGACCCTTTGTGCCTGTAACAACAAATGAAGAAGGAACTTCACAACCAAAATCAGAAAGTACTTGGAGTGAAGAAGAAAAGAAGAAGGTTCAATATGATCTCAAAGGAATGAACATCCTTACATCTGCTCTTGGCATGGACGAATTTTTCAGAGTATCAACGTGCACTTCATCAAAAGAAATATGGGATACGTTGATGGTGACTCATGAAGGAACAGATGAAGTCAAGAGATCAAAGATCAATACTCTTTCTCAGGAATATGAAATGTTCAGAATGCTTCCAGGAGAAAAGGTACTAGATATGCAAAAACGATTCACTCATTTCATTAATCATTTGATTGCTCTTGGAAAACAATTTTCAAATAGTGAGCGAACAAACCCTGAAATCGACCGAAAACCCTGAAATAGGCCAAAAGCCCTAAAGTTGATCAGAAAACCCTAAAGCATGCCTGAAACCCTACAATAAGCCGAAAACCCTAAAATCAGTCTAAAAGCACCAAAAATCGGTCTAAAACCCTATAATAAGCCGAAAACCCTAAAATCGGTCTAAAAGCCTAGAGCCTACACAAAAACTAAAAATTTGAACCGAAGCCCTTAAATAGTCCAAGTACCCTATATTATAGTCAGAGGAAAATCCCAAAAATCGGTCAGAAACCCTGAAATCGGACAAATCCCTAAAATTGATCAGAAAGCCCTAAAACCGGCCTAAAACCCTATAATAAATTGAAAACCCTAAAATTAGTCTAAAATCCTAGAGTCTACAGAAAAACCCTAAAATTGACCTAGAGCCCTTAAATGGTCCAACTACACTATGCTATAGTCTGCGGAAAAACCCTGAAATCGGCCGAAAACCCTGAAATCGTCCAAAAGCCTTGAAGTTGATCAGAAAACCCTAAGGCTAGCATAAAACCCTACAATAAGTCGAAAACCCTAAAATCAGTCTAAAAGCACCAAAAATCGGCCTAAAACCCTATAATAAGCCGAAAACCCTAAAATCAGCCTAAAAGCCTAGAATCTACAGAAAAACCATAAAATGACCCGAAGCCCTTAAATCATCCAAATAACCTATGCTATAGTCAGCGGAAAAACCCAGAAATCGTCCGAAAACCCTCAAATTGTCAAATAGCCCTAAAGTTGATCCAAAAACCCTATAGCCGGCCTTAAACCCTATAATAAGCCGAAAACCCTAAAATCAGTCTAATAGCGTAGAGTCTACAAAAAAACCATAAAAATGACTTGGAGCCCTTAAATAGTCCAAATACGATATGCTACAGTCAGCAGAAAAACCCTGAAATCGGACGAAAACCCTGAAATCGGCCAAAACCCTAAAGTTGATTAGAAAACACTAAAGTCGGCCTAATACCCTACAATAAGCTGAAAACCCTAAAATAATCTAAAAGTCCAAATGCCGGCCTAAAACCCTATAATAAGCCAAAAAACCCTAAAACCAGTCTAAAAGCCTAGAGTCTACAGATAAACCATAAAAATGACCCGGAGCCCTTATATCGTCAAATACCCTGTGCTATAGTCTGCGTAAAAACCCTAAAATCGTTCGAAAACCATAAAATTGACAAAAGCCCTAAAGTTGATTAGAAAACCCTAAAGCCAGCCTAAAACCCTATAATAAGCCGAAAAACCTAAAATAAGTCTAAAAGCCCTAAATCTGGCCTAAAACCCAAAATAGGGTGAAAACCATAAAATCAGTTTAAAAGCCTAGATTCTACAAAAAAAAACCATAAATTTACCCGGAGCCCTTAAATCGTCCAAAAAGACTATATTAACGTCTGCAGAAAAACCCTGCAATTGGCCGAAAACCCAAAAGTTGATTAGAAAACCCTAAAGTCGGCCAAAAATCCTATAATAAGCCGAAAATCCTAAAATTAGTCTAAGAACCTAGAGTCTGCAGAAAAACCATAAAATTGACCCGGAGCCCTTAAATCGTCCAAACACCGAATACTATAGGCAGCGGAAAAACCCTGAAATCGGCCAAAAGCCCTAAAGTTGATCAAAAAGCCCTAAAGCCGGCCAAAAACCCTATAATAAGCCGAAAACCCTAAAATAAGTCAAAAAGCCTAGAGTCTACAAAAAAACCATATAAATGACCCGGAGCCCTTAAATCGTCCAAATACCCTATGCTATAGTGAGCGAACAAACCCTGAAATCGACCGAAAACCCTGAAATAGGCCAAAAGCCCTAAAGTTGATCAGAAAACCCTAAAGCATGCCTGAAACCCTACAATAAGCCGAAAACCCTAAAATCAGTCTAAAAGCACCAAAAATCGGTCTAAAACCCTATAATAAGCCGAAAACCCTAAAATCGGTCTAAAAGCCTAGAGCCTACACAAAAACTAAAAAATTGAACCGAAGCCCTTAAATAGTCCAAGTACCCTATATTATAGTCTGCGGAAAATCCCAAAAATCGGTCAGAAACCCTGAAATTGGACAAATCCCTAAAATTGATCAGAAAGCCCTAAAACCGGCCTAAAACCCTATAATAAATTGAAAACCCTAAAATTAGTCTAAAATCCTAGAGTCTACAGAAAAACCCTAAAATTGACCTAGAGCCCTTAAATGGTCCAAATACCTTATGCTATAGTCTGCGGAAAAACCCTGAAATCGGCCGAAAACCCTGAAATCGTCCAAAAGCCTTGAAGTTGATCAGAAAACCCTAAGGCTAGCATAAAACCCTACAATAAGCCGAAAACCCTAAAATCAGTCTAAAAGCACAAAAAATCGGCCTAAAACCCTATAATAAGCCGAAAACCCTAAAATCAGCCTAAAAGCCTAGAATCTACAGAAAAACCATAAAACGACCCGAAGCCCTTAAATCATCCAAATACCCTATGCTATAGTCAGCGGAAAAACCCAGAAATCGTCCGAAAACCCTCAAATTGTCAAATAGCCCTAAAGTTGATCCAAAAAAACCTTAAGCCGGCCTTAAACCCTATAATAAGCCGAAAACCCTAAAATCAGTCTAATAGCGTAGAGTCTACAAAAAATCCATAAAAATGACTTGGAGCCCTTAAATAGTCCAAATACGCTATGCTACAGTCAGTAGAAAAACCCTGAAACCGGACGAAAACCCTGAAATCGGCCAAAAGCCCCAAAAACCGGCCTAATACCCTATTATAAGCCAAAAAACCCTAAAATCAGTCTAAAAGCCTAAAGTCTACAGAAAAACCATAAAATTGACCCGGAGCCCTTAAATCGTCCAAACACCCAATACTATAGGCAGCGGAAAAACCCTGAAATCAGCCAAAAGCCCTAAAGGGGTTCAGAAAGCCCTAAAGCCGGCCAAAAACCCTATAATAAGCCGAAAACCCTAAAATCAGTCTAAATGCCTAGAGTCTACAGAAAAACCATAAAAATGACCCGGAGCCCTTAAATCGTCCAAATACCCTATGCTATAGTGAGCGGAAAAACCCTGAAATAGGCCAAAAGCCCTAAAGTTGATCATAAAACCCTAAAGCATGCCTGAAACCCTACAATAAGCCGAAAACCCTAAAATCAGTCTAAAAGCACCAAAAACCGGCCTAAAACCCTATAATTAGGCGAAAACCCTAAAATCAGTCGAAAAGCCTAGAGCCTACACAAAAACCAAAATATTGACCCGGAGCTCTTAAATAGTCCAAATACCCCATATTATAGTCAGTAGAAAATCCCAAAAATCGGTCGGAAACCCTCGAATCGGACGAAATCTCTAATGTTGTTCAGAAAGCCCAAAGGCCGGCCTAAAACCCTACAATAAATCGAAAACCCTAAAATTAGTCTAAAATCATAGAGTCTACAGAAAAACCCTAAAATTGACCCGGAGCCCTTAAATTGTCCAAATACACTATGCTATAGTCTGCGGAAAAACCCTGAAATCGGCCGAAAACCCTGAAATCGGCCAAAAGCCTTGAAGTTGATTAGAAAACCCTAAGGCTGGCATAAAACCCTACAATAACCCGAAAACCCTAAAATCAGTCTAAAAGCACGAAAAATCGGCCTAAAACCCTAAAATCAGCCTAAAAGCCTAGAATCTACAGAAAAACCATAAAATGACCCGAAGCCCTTAAATCATCCAAATACCCTATGCTATAGTCAGCGGAAAAACCCAAAAATCGTCAGAAAACCCTCAAATTGTCAAATAGCTCTAAAGTTGATCCAAAAACCCTAAAGCCGGCCTTAAACCCTATAATAAGCCAAAAACCCTAAAATCAGTCTAATAGCGTAGAGTCTACAAAAAAACCATAAAAATGACTTGGAGCCCTTGAATAGTTTAAATACGATATGCTACAGTCAGCAAAAAACCTTGAAATCGGACGAAAAACCCTGAAATCGGCCAAAAGCCCTAAAGTTGATTAGAAAACCCTAAAGTCGGCCTAATACCCTACAATAAGCTGAAACCCTAAAATCAGTCTAAAAGCCCAAATGCCGGCCTAAAACCCTATAATAATAAAAAAACCCTAAAACCAGTCTAAAAGCCTGAAGTCTACAAATAAACCATAAAAATGACCCGGAGCCCTTAAATTGTCAAATACCCTGTGCTATAGTCTGCGTAAAAACCCTAAAATCATTCGAAAACCATAAAACTGACAAAAGCCCTTAAGTTGATTAGAAAACCCTAAAGCCAGCCTAAAACCCTATAATAAGCCGAAAACCCTAAAATAAGTCTAAAAGCCTAGAATCTACAGAAAAACCATATAAATGACCCGGAGCCCTTAAATCGTCCAAATACCTATGCAATAGTGAGCGAAAAAACCCTGAAATCGACCGAAAACCCTGAAATAGGCCAAAAGCCCTAAAGTTGATCAGAAAACCGTAAAACATGCCTGAAACCCTACAATAAGCCGAAAACCTAAAATCAGTCTAAAACCTTATAATAAGCCGAAAACCCTAAAATCGGTATACAAGCCTAGAGCCAACACAAAAACCGAAAAATTGACCTGGAGCCCTTAAATAGTCCAAGTAACCTATATTATAGTCTGCGAAAAATCCCAAAAATCGGTCGGAAACCCTAAAATCGGACGAAAAATCCCTAAAATCGGTCGGAAAGCCCTAAAGCCAGCCTAAAACCCTATAATAAATCGAAAACCCTAAAATTAGTCTAAAATCCTAGAGTTTACAGAAAAACCCTAAAATTGACCTAGAGCCCTTAAATCGTCCAAATACCCTATGCTGTAGTCTGCGGAAAAACCCTGAAATCGGCCGAAAAACTTGAAATCGGCCAAAAGCCTTGAAGTTGATCAGAAAACCCTAAGGCTGGCATAAAACCCTACAATAAGCCGAAAACACTAAAATCAGTCTAAAAGCACAAAAAATCGGCCTAAAACCCTATAATAAGCCGAAAACCCTAAAATCAGTCTAAAAGCACAAAAAATCGGCCTAAAACCCTACAATAAGCCGAAAACACTAAAATCAGTCTAAAAGCACAAAAAATCGGCCTAAAACCCTATAATAAGCCGAAAACCCTAAAATCAGCCTAAAAGCCTAGAATCTACAGAAAAACCATAAAACGACCCGAAGCCCTTAAATCATCCAAATACCCTATGCTATAGTCAGCGGAAAAACCCAGAAATCGTCCGAAAACCCTCAAATTGTCAAATAGCCCTAAAGTTGATCCAAAAACCCATAAGCCGGCCTTAAACCCTATAATAAGCCGAAAACCCTAAAATCAATCTAATAGCGTAGAGTCTACAAAAAAACCATAAAAATGACTTGGAGCCCTTAAATAGTCCAAATACGCTATGCTACAGTCAGCAGAAAAACCCTGAAATCGGACGAAAACCCTGAAATCAGCCAAAAGCCCTAAAGTTAATTAGAAACCCCTAAAGTCGGCCTAATACCTTACAATAAGCCGAAAACCCTAAAATCAATCTAAAAGCCTAGAGTCTACAGATAAACCATAAAAATGACCTGGAGCCCTTAAATCGTCAAATACCCTATGCTATATAGTCTGCGTAAAAACCCTAAAATCGAGCGAAAACCCTAAAATCGGCCAAAAGCCCTAAAGTTGATTAGAAAAACCTAAAGCCGGCCTAAAACCTATAAAAACCCGAAAACCCGAAAATCAGTATGAAAGCTCTAAATCCGGCCTAAAACACTTAAATAGGGCGAAAACCCTAAAATCAGTTTAAAAGCCTAGAGTCTACAGTACCCGGAGCCCTTAAATCGTCCAAAAAGACTATATTAACGTCTGCGGAAAATCCCTGCAGTTGGCTGAAAACCCAAAAGTTGATTAGAAAACCCTAAAGTCGGCCAAAAATCCTATAATAAACCGAAAATCCTAAAATTAGTCTAAGAGCCTAGAGTCTACAAAAAAACCATAAAATTGACCCGGAGCCCTTAAAACATCCAAACACCCAATACTATAGGCAGTGGAAAAACCCTGAAATCGGCCAACAGGCCTAAAGTTGATCAGAAAGCCCAAAGCCGACTTAAAACCCTAAAATTATTATAAAAGCCTAGAGTCTACAGAAAAACCATAAAAATGACCCGCAGCCCTTAAATCGTCCAAATTCCCTATGCTATAGTGAGCGGAAAAAGCCTGAAATCGACCGAAAACCCTAAAATCAGTCTAAAAGCACAAAAAATAGGCCTAAAACCCTACAATAAGCCGAGAACCCTAAAATCAGTCTAAAAGCCTAGAGTCTACACAAAAACCAAAAAATTGACCCGAGCCCTTAAATAGTCCAAATACCATATATTATAGTCTGCGGAAAAACCCAAAAATTGGTCGGAAACCCTGAAATCGGAGGAAATCGCTAAAGTTGATCAGAAAGCCCTAAAGTCGGCCTAAAACCCTATAATAAATCAAAAACCCTAAAATTAGTCTAAAAGCCTAGAGTCTACAGAAAAACCCTAAAATTGACCCGGAGCCCTTTAATCGTCCAAATACCCTATGCTATAGTCTGCGGAAAAACCCTGAAATCGGCCAAAAGCCCTGAAGTTGATCAGAAAACCCTAAAGCCAGCCTTAAACCCTATAATAAGCCGAAAACCCTAAAATCAGTCTAAAATCCCTAAAGCCGGCCTAAGACCCAAAAACCCGAAAACACTAAAATCAATCTAAAAGCCTAGAGTCTACAGAAAAACCATAAAATTGACCTGGAGACATTAAATAGTTCGAATACCCTATACAATAGTCCGCGGAAAAACTCTTCAATCATTCAAAAGCCCTAAAGTTGATCAGAAAGCCCTAAAGTCGGCCTTAAACCCTTTAAGAAGCCAAAAACCCTAAAATCTGACTAAAAGCCTAGAGTCTATAGAAAAACCATAAAACTAACCCGGAGCCCTTAAATCATCTAAATACCGTATACTATAATCAGCGGAAAAACCCCGAAATCAGCCGAAAACCCTAAAATTAGCCAAAAGCCCTAAAGTTGGTCAGAAAGCCTTAAAGTAAGCCTAAAACCCTACATAAGCCGTACTACGTAAAATGAGTCTAAAAGCCATAAACTTGATCCGTAGCCCATAAATATTCCAAATACCCTATACTATAACTAGCGGAAAAACCCTGAAATCGGCCGAAACCCTGAAATTGGCCATAAGCCCTAAAGTTGTTCAGAAAACCCTAAAGCCGGCCTAAAACCCTATATTAAGTCGAAAACCCTAAAATTTGTCTAATTGCCTTTAGTCTACAGAAAAACCATAAAATGACCCAAAGCACTTAAATCGTCCAAATACCCTATGCTATCGTCAGTGGAAAAACCTGAAATATGCCGAAAACCCTAAAATCAGTCTAAAAGCACCAAAAGCTGTCCTATAACCCTATAATAAGCCGAATACCCTAAACTCAGTCTAAAAGCCTTGAGTCTACACAAAATCCAAAAAATTGACCCGGAGCCCTTAAATAGTACAAATACCCTATACTATAGTGAGCGGAAAAACCTTGATATCGGTCGGAAACCCTGAAATCGGTCAAAAGCCTTAAAGTTGATCAAAAAACCCTTAAGCCGGCTTAAAACCCTACAATAAGCCGAAAACCCTAAAATCAGTTTAAAAGCACCAAAAGGCGGCCTAAAACCCTATATTAAGCCGAATACTTTAAAATCAGTCTAAAAGCCTACAGTCTACACAAAAACCAATAAATTGACCCGGAGCACTTAAATAGTCCAAATATCCTATACTATAGTTAGCGGAAGACTCTGAAATCGGCCGGAAACACTGAAATCGCCCAAAAGCCCTAAAGTTGATCAGAAAACCCTAAAGCCGCCCTCAAAACCCTATTATAAGCCGAAAACCTTAAAATCAGTCTAAAAGCCCTTAATCTGGCCTAAAACACTAAAATATGGCGAAAACGTTTAAATCAGTGTAAAAGCCTATAGTCTACAGAAAAACTATATAATTGATTCGGAGCCCTTAAATTGTCCAAAAAGACTATACTATATTCTGCGGAAAAACCCTGAAATCGGCCAAAAACCCAAAAGTTGATTAGCAAACCCTAAAGCCGCCCTAAAACCCTATAATAAGCTGATAACCCTAAAATAAGTCTAAGAGCCTAAAGTCTACAGAAAAAATCATAAAATTGACCCGGAGCCCCCAAATCGTCCAAACACCCTAAACTATAGTCAGCGCAAAGACCATGAAATCGGCAGAAAATCCTAAAATCGGCCAAAAGCCCTAAAGTTGATCAAAAAAACCTAAATTCAGCCTAAAACCCTATAATAAGCCGAAAACCTTAAATTCAATGTAAAAGCGTAGAGTCTGCAGAAAAACCATAAAAATGACCCGGAGCCCTTAAATCATCCAAATACCCTATGCTATAGTGAGCGGAAAATCCCTGAAATCGACCGAAAACCCTGAAATAGGCCGAAAGCCCTAGTTGATCAGAAATCCCTAAAGCATGCCTGAAACCCTACAATAAGCCGAAAACCCTAAAATCAGTCTAATAGCCTAGAGTCTACAAAAAAAACCATAAAAATGATTCGGAGGCCTTAAATGGTCTAAACACCCTATGCTATAGTCAACGGAAAAACCTTGAAATCGATCGAAAACCCTGAATTTGCAAAAAAGCCCTAAAGTTGATCAGAAAACCCTAAAGTCAACCTAAAACTCTATAATAAGCCGAAAACACTAAAATCAGTCTAAAATTCCTTAAGCTGGCCTCAAACCCTAAAATAATCCGAAAACCCTAAAATTAGTCTAAAAGCCTAGAGTTTACCGAAAAATCATAAAATTGACCCGGAGCCCTTAAATCGTCCAAAAACCCTAAACTAGTCAGCGAAAAAACGCTGAAATCGGCCAAAAACGCTGAAATTGTCCAAAATCCCTAAAGTAGATCAGAAAACCCTAGATCCGGCCTAAAACCCTACAATAAGCAGAAAACCCTAAAATCAATCTAAAAGCTCTAAAGTCGGCATAAAACCCTATAAGAAGCCGAAAACCCTAAAATCAATCTAAAAGCCTAGAGTCTATAGAATAACCATAAAATTGACCCGGAGCTCTTAAATCATCCTATTACCCTATACTATAGTTAGTAGAAAAACCCTGAAATATGCCGAAAACACTAAAATAAGCCAAAAACCTTGAAATTGGACTAAAGCCCTAAATTTGATCAGAAAGCCCTAAAGATGGCCTAAAACCCTATAATAAGCCGAAAACCCTAAAATCAGCCTAAAAGCCTAGAATCTACAGAAAAACCATAAAATTAACTCGGAGCCCTTAAATCGTCTAAATACCCCATACTATATAGTCAGCGAAAAAACCCTGAAATCGGCCGAAAACCCTGAAATCGGCCAAAAGCCCTAAAGTTGATCAGAAAGCCCTAAAGCCGCCTTAAAACCCTATAATAATATAAAAACCCTAAAATTAGTCTAAAAGCCTAGAGTCTATAGAAAAACCCTAAAATTGACCTGGAGCCCTTAAATCGTCCAAATAAACTATACTATAGTCAGTGGAAACACTCTGAAATCGGCCAAAAGCCCTAAAGTTGATCAGAAAGCCCTAAAGCCGCCTTAAAACCCTATAATAATATGAAAACCCTAGAGTCTACAGAAAAACCCTAAAATTGACCCGGAGCCCTTAAATCGTCCAAATACCCTATACTATAGTCAGCAGAAACACTCTGAAATCGGCCAAAAGCCCTAAAGTTGATCAGAAAGCCCTAAAGCCGGCCTAACACCCTATAATAATCTAAAAACCCTAAAATCAGTCTAAATGCCTAGAGTCTACAAAAAACCATAAAAATGACTCGGATCCCTTAAATCGTCCAAATACCCTATGCTACAGTTAGCGGAAAAACCCTGAAATCGGACGTAAACCCTGAAATCGGCCAAAAGCCCTAAAGTTGATCAAAAAACCCTAAAGTCGGCCTAAAACCCTTTTATAAGCCGAAAACCCTAAAATCATTCTAAAAGCCTAGTGTCTACAGAAAAACCATAAAATTGCCCCGAAACCCTAAAATCGGTCGAAAACCCTGAAATTGGAAAAAAAGCCCTAGAGTCTACACAAAAACCAAAAAATTGACCTGGAGCACTTTAATGGTCCAAATACACTATACTATAGTAAGCGGAAAGACCATGAAATCGGCTGGACACCCTGAAATCGTACAAAAGCCCTAAAGTTAATCAGAAAATCTTAAAGCCAGCCTAAAACCCTATAATAAGCCGAAAACCCAAAAATCGGTCTAAAAGCCTTTAATCCGGCCTAAAAGCCTAAAATAGGGCAAAAACCCTTAAATCAGTCTAAAAGCCTTGAGTCTACAGAAAAACTATAAAATTGACTAGGAGCCCTTAAATCGTCCAAAACGACTATACTGTAGTCTGCGAAAAAACGCTGAAATCGGCCGAAAACCCAAAAAATGATTAGCAAACCCTAAAGTCGGCCTAAAACCCTATAATAAGCCGAAAAATCTAAAATTAGTCTAAGAGCCTCGAGTCTACGGAAAAACCATAAAATTGACCCGAAGCCCCCAAATCGTCCAAACACCCTATACTATAGTCAACGCAAAAACCCTAAAATCGGAAGAAAACTCTGAAATCAGCCAAAAGCCCTAAAGTTGATCAAAAAGCCCTAAATCCGGCCCAAAACGCTATAATAAGCCGAAAACCCTAAAATCAATCTAAAAGCCTAGAGTCTACAGTAAAACCATAAAAATGATCCGGAGCCCTTAAATCGTCCAAATACCCTATGCTATATAGTGACCAGAAAAACCCTGAAATCGGCCGAAAACCCTGAAATAGGCCAAAAGCCCTAATGTTGATCAGAAAACCCTAAAGCATGCCTGAAACCCTACAATAAGCCGAAAACCATAAAATCAGTCTAAATACAACAAAAATCGGCCTAAAATTCTATAATAAGCCGAAAACCCTAAAATTGATTTAAAAGCCTAGAGTCTAAACAAAAACCAAAAAATTGACCTAGAAATAGTCCTTAAATCATCCAAAAACCCTGAAATATGCCGAAAACCCTAAAATAGCACGAAAACCTTGAAATCAGCCAAAAGCGCTGAAGTTGATAAGAAAACCCTAAAGCCGGCCTAAAACCCAATAATAAGGCGAAAACCATAAAATGAGTCTAAAAGCCATAAATCCGGCCTAAAACCCTAAAATAAGTCTAAAAACCTAGAGTCTAACGAAAAACCATAAAATTGACCCAGAGCCCATAAATCGTACAAACACCCTATACTATAGTCAACGGAAAAACCCTAAAATCGGCAAAAAACCATGAAATCGGCCAAAAGCCCTAAAGTTGATCGGCTAGCCATAGAGCCGGCCTAAAACCCTATAATACGCCGAAAACCCTATAATCAGTATAATAGCCTAAAGTCTACAAAAAAAACCATAATAATGATTCGGAGCCCTTAAATCGTCCAAATACCCTATGCTATAGTCAGGGGAAAAACCATGAAATCAGCCAAAACCCCTAAAGTTGATTAGAAAACCCTAAAGCCGGCCTAAAACCCTACAACAAGACAAAAAACCCTAAAATCAGTCTAAAAGCCTAGAGACTACAGAAAAACCATAAAATTGACCCGGAGCCCATAAATCGTCCAAACACCCTATACTATAGTCAGCGGAAAAACCCTGAAATCGGTAGAAAACCATGAAATCGGCCAAAAGCCCTAAAGCTGATCAGAAAGCCATAAAGCCGGCCTAAAACCCTATAATAAGCCGAAAACCCTAAAATCAGTCTAATAGCCTGAGTCTACAAAAAAACCATAAAAATGATTCGAAGCCCTTAAATCGTCCAAATACCCTATGCTATAGTCAGCGGAAAAACCCTGAAATCGGCCAAAAGCCCTAAAGTTGATTAGAAAACCCTAAAGCCGGCCTAAAACACTACAACAAGCCGAAAACCCTAAAATCAGTCTAAAAGCCCAAAATCCGGCCTAAAACACTATAATAAGCCAAAAAACCCTAAAATTAGACTAAAATTCTAGAGTCTACAGAAAAACCATAAAATTGACCCGGAGCCCATAAATCGTCCAAACACCCTATACTATAGTCAGTGGAAAAACCCTGAAATTGGTAGAAAACCATGACATCGGTCAAAAGCCCTAAAGTTGATCAGAAAGCCATAAAGCCGGCCTAAAACCCTATAATAAGCCAAAAACCCTAAAATCAGTCTAATAGCCTAGAGTCTACAGAAAACCCATAAAAATGATTCGGAGCCCTTAAATCGTCCAAATACCCTATGCTATAGTCTGCGGAAAAACCGTGAAATCGGCCAAAAGCCCTAAAGTTGATTAGAAAACCCTAAAGCCAGCCAAAAACCCTACAACAAGCCGAAAACCCTAAAATCAGTCTAAAAGCCCAAAAGCCCGCCTAAAACACTATAATAAGCCAAAAAACACTAAAATCAGTCTAAAAGCCTAGAGTCTACAGAAAAACCATAAAAATTACCCGGAGCCCTTAAATCGTCAAATTGCCTATGCTATAGTCTACGGACAAACCCTGAAATCGGCCAAAAGCCCTAAATCCAGCCTAAACCTTAAAATTGGGCGAAAACTCTTAAATTAGTCTAAAAGCCTAGAGTCTACAAAAAAACTATAAAATTGACCATGAGCTCTTAAATTGTCCAGAAAGACTATACTATAGTCTGCATAAAAACCCTGAAATCGGCCGAAAACCCAAAAGTTGATTAGCAAACCCTAAAGCCGACCTAAAACCCTATAATAAACCGAAAACCCTACAATTAGTCTAAGAGCCTAGAGTGTACAGAAAATCCATAAAATTGACCGGAAGCCCCCAAGTCGTCCAAACACCCTATACTATAGTCAGCGCATAATCCCTGAAATCGTAAGAAAACCTTGAAAACGGCCAAAAGCCCTAAAGATGATCAAAAAGCCCTAAATCCGGCCTAAAACGCTATAATAAAATGAAATCCCTAAAGTCAGCCTAAAAGCCTAGAGTCTACAGTAAAACCATAGAAATGACCCGGAGCCCTTAAATAGTCAAAATACCCTCTGCTATAGTGAGCGGAAAAACCCTGAAATCGGACAAAAACCCTGAAATAGGCCAAAAGCCCTAATGTTGATCAGAAAACCCTAAAGCATGCCTGAAACCCCCACAATAAGCCAAAAACCTTAGAATCAGTCTAAAAACAGCAAAAATCGGCCTAAAACCCTATAATAAGCCGAAAACGGTCTAAAAGTCTAGAGTCTACACAAAATCCAAAAAATTGACCCGGAGCTCTTAAATAGTCCAAATACCCTATACTATAGTCTGCGAAAAAACCCTGAAATCGGTCGGAAAACCTAAAATCGGCTGAAAGCCCAAAAGTTGATCAGAAAACCCTAAAGCCGGCCTAAAACCCTATAATAAATCGAAATCCTAAAATTAGTCTAAAATCCTAGAGTCTACAGAAAAACCCTAAAATTGCCCTGGAGCCCTTAAATCGTCCAAACACCCTATACTATAGTCAGCGAAAACACCCTGAAATCGGCCAAAAGCCCTAACGTTGATCAGAAAGCCCTAAATCCGGAGTCTAATAGCCTAGAGTCTACAAAAAACCATAAAATTGATTCGGAGCCCTTAAATCCTCCAAATACCCTATGCTATAGTCAGCGGAAAAACCCTGAATTCGGTCGACAACCCTTAAATTGGAAAAAAGCCCTAAAGTTGATCAGAAAACCCTAAAGTCAGCCTAAAACCTTATAATAAGCCGAAAACACTAAAATCAGTCTAAAAGCCTAGAGTTTACCAAAAAATCAAAAAATTGACCCGGAGCCCTTAAATCTTCCAAAAACCCTGAAACCGGCCAAAAGCCCTAAAGTTGATCAAAAAGCCCTAAATCCGGCCTAAAACCTATAATAAGCCGAAAACCCTAAAATCAGTCTAAAAGCCTAGAGTCTAGAGAAAAAACCTAAAATTGACCCGGAGCCCTTAAATCGTCCAAACACCCTATACTATACTCAGCGAAAACACCCTGAAATTGACCAAAAGTCCTAAAGTTGATCAAAAAGCCCTAAATCCGGCCTAAAACCCTATAATAAGCCGAAAACCCTAAAATCAGCCTCAAAGCCTAGAATATACAGGAAAACCATAAAAGTGACCCGGAGCCCTTAAATCGTCCAAATACCCTAAAGCCGGCCTTGAACCCTATATAATAAGCCGAAAACCCTAAAATCAGTCTAAAAGCCTTACAGCCATCCTACAACCCTAAAAAAGCCGAAAAACACCAAAATTAATCTAAAAGCCTAGAGTCTACAGAAAAACCATATAATTGTCTCGGAGCCCTTAAATCAACCTAATACCCTATACAATAGTGTGCGGAAAAACCCTGAAATTAGCCGAAAACCCTAAAATCAGCCAAAATCTGTAAAGTTGATAAGAAAGCCCTAAAGTCGGCCTAAAACCCTTTAATAATACGAAAACCCTAAAATAAGTCTAAAAGCCTAGAGTATGTAGAAAAACCAGAAAATAATCTCAGAGCCCTGAAATCGTATAAATACCCTATACTATAAGTCAGCGGAAATACCCTGAAATCGGCCGAAAACCTTGAAATCGGCCAATAAAACCCAATAATAAGCCGAAAACCCTAAAATTAGCCTAAAAGCCTAGTGTCTACAGAAAAACCATAAAATTGACCCGGAGCCCATAAATCGTCCAAACACCCTATACTATAGTCAGCGGCAAAACCCTGAAATCGGCAGAAAACCATGAAATCGGCCAAAAGCCCTAAAGTTAATTAGAAAGCTATAAAGCCGAACTAAAACCCTATACTAAGCCGAAAACCCTAAAATCAGTCTAAAAGCACCAAAAATCAGCCTAAAACCCAATAATAAGCCAAAAACCCTAAAATCAGTCTAAAAGCCTAGAGCCTACACAAAAACCTAAAATTGACTCGTAGCCCTTAAATAGTCCAAATACTCTATACTATAAAATCAGCGGAAAAACCGTGAAATCGGTCGGAAACCCTGAAATCGGCAAAAAGCCCTAAAATTGATCAGAAAGCCCTAAAGTCGGCCTAAAACCCTATAATAAGCCAAAAACCCTAAAATCATTCTAATAGCCTAGAGTCTACCGAAAAACCATAAACATGACTCGGAGCCCTTAAATCTTCCAAATACCTTATGCTATAGTCAGCGGAAAAACCCTGAAATCGGCCGAAAACCTTGAAATCGGCCAAAAGCCCTAAAGTTGATTAGAAATCCCTAAAGTCGGCCTAAAACCCTACATTAAGCCGAAAACCCTAAAACCATTCTAAAAGCCCAAAAACCGGCCTAAAACACTATAATAAGCCATAAAAAACCCTAAAATCAGTCTAAAAGCCTAGAGTCTACAAAAAAACCATAAAAATGACCTGGAGCCCTTAAATTGTCCAAATACCCTATACTATAGTGTGCGGAAAAACCCTAAAATCGGTTGAAAACCCTGAAATTTGACAAAAGCCCTAAAGTTGATTAGAAAACCCTGAAGTCGTCCTAAAACCCTATAATAAGTCGAAAACCCTAAAATCAGTCCAAATGCCCCAAAAGCCAGCCTAAAACCCTATAATAACCCAAAAACACTAAAATCATTCTAAAAGCCTAGTGTCTATAGAAAAACCATAAAGTTGTCCCGGAGCCCTTGAATCGCCCAAACACCCTATTCTATAGTCAGTGGAAAAACCCGGAAATCGGTCGAAAACCTTTAAATCGGCAAAAAGCCCTAAAGTTGATCAGAAACCCCTAAAGCTGGCCTATAACCCTATAATAAGCCGAAAACCCTAAAATTAGTCTAAAAGCAAAGAGCCAACAGAAAAACCATAAAAATGACTTGGAGCCATTCAATCGTCCAAATACCCTATGCTATAGTCTTCGGAAAAACCCTGAAGTCGGTCGAAAACCATGAAATTGGACAAAAGCCCTAAAGTTGATTAGAAAACCCTAAAGTCGTCCTAAAACCCTACAATAAGCCGAAAACCCTAAAATCAGTCAAAATGCCCCAAAAGCCGGCCAAAAACCCAATATTAACCCGAAAACCCTAAAATCATTCTAAAAGCCTAGTGTCTACAGAAATACCCTAAAGTTGATCAGAAACCCCTAAATCGTCCAAATACACTATGCTATAGTCTGCGGAAAAACCTTGAAATTGGCTGAAAACCATGAAACGGCCAAAAGCCGTATAGTTGATTAGAAAACCCTGAAGTTGGCACAAAACCCTACAATAAGCCGAAAAACCTAAAATCAGTCTAAAAGCCTAGAGCCTACACAAAAACCAAAAAATTGACCCATAGCCCTTAAATAGTCCAAATACCCTATACTATAGTCTGCGTAAAAAATCTAAAATCGGCTGGAAACCCTAAAATCGGCAAAAAGCCCTAAAGTCGTCCTAAAACCGTACAATAAACCGAAAACCCTAAAACCAGTCTAAAAGCCCCAAAAGCCGACTAAAACCCTATAATAAGCCAAAAACCCTAAAAGCCTTGTGTCTACAGAAAAACCATAAAATTGTCTCGGAGCCCTTAAATTGTCAAAATATCCTATAGTCAGCGGAGAAATCCTGAAATCGTTCGAAATCCCTGAAATCGGAAAAAAGCCCTAAAGTTGATCAGAAAACCCTAAAATCAGTCTAAAAGCCTAGAGTTTACTGAAAAATCATAAAATTGACCTAGAGCCCTTAAAACGTCCAAAAACCCTATACCATATAGTCAGCGAAAAAACCCTAAAATCGGCCAAAAAGTCCGAAATCGTCCAAAATCCCTAGAGTAGATCAGATAACCCTAAAGCCGGCCTAAAACCCTACAATAAGCCGAAAATCCTAAAATCAGCCTAAAAGCCTAGAATCTACAGAAAAACCATAAAAATGACCCGGAACCCTAAATTGTCTAAATACCCTAAAGCCATCCTTGAACCCTATAATGAGCCGAAAACCCTAAAATCAGTATAAAATCCCTAGCGCCGACCTAGAACGCTAAAAAAGCTGAAAACACTAAAATCAGTCTAAAAGCCTAGAGTCTACAGAAAAACCATAAAATTGACCCGTAGCCCTTAAATCGTCCTAATACCCTAAACTATAATCAGCGGAAATAACTTGATATCGGCCGAAAACCTTGAAATCGGCCAAGCCCTAAAGTTGACCAGAAAACCCTAAAGTCGGCCTAAAATCCTACAATAAGCCGAAAACCCTAAAATCAGTCTAATAGCCTAGAGTCTACAAAAAAACCATAAAAATGATTCGGAGCCCTTACATCGTCCAAATACCCTATGCTATAGTCGGCGGAAAAACCCTGAAATCAGCCAAAAGCCCTAAAGTTGATTAGAAAACCCTAAAGCCGACCTAAAACCCTACAACAAGCTGAAAACCCTAAAATTAGTCTAAAAGCCCAAAAGCCGGCCTAAAACCCTATAATAAGCCAGAAAACCCTAAAATCAGTCTTAAAGCCTAGTTTCTACAGAAAAACCATAAAAATTACCCGGAACCCTTAAATCGTCAAATACCCTATGCTATAGTCTGCAGAAAAACCCTGAAATCGGTCGAAAACCCTGAAATCGGCCAAAAGCCCTAACGTTGATTAGAAAAACCTAAACAGGCCTAAAAACCTATAAAAAGCCGAAAACCCTAAAATCAGTTTAAAAGCCCGAAATCCGGCCAAAACCCTAAAATAGGGCGAAAACCCTAAAATCAGCCTAAAAGCCCAGAGTCTATAGAAAATCCATAAAATTGACCAGGAGCCCATAAATCGTCCAAAAAGACTATATTATAGTCTGCGGAAAAACCATGCAATCAGCCGAAAACCCAAAAATTGATTAGCAAACCCTAAAGCCGGCCTAAAACCCTATAATAAACCGAAATCCCTAAAATTAGTCTAAGAGCCTAGAGTCTACCGAAACACCATAAAGTTGACTCGAAACCCTTAAATCGTTCAAACACCCTGAAATCGGCCAAAATTCCTAAAGTTGATCAGAAACTCCTAAACCCGGCCTAAAAACCTATAATAAGCCAAAAACCCTAAAATCAGTCTAAAAGCCTTTAATCCGGCCTAAAACCCTAAAATTGGGTAAAAACCCTTAAATCAGTCTAAAAGCCTTTAGTATGCGGAAAAACGCTGAAACCGACCTGGAGCCCCCAAATCGTCCAAACACCCTATACTATAGATAGCGCAAAAACCCTGATAAGGGAAGAAAACCAGAAATCGGCCAAAAGGCCTAAAGTTTATCAAAAAGCCCTAAATCCGGCCTAAAACCCTATAATAAGCCGAAAACCCTAAAATCAGTCTAAAAGTCTAGAGTCTACAGTAAAACCATAAAAATGACCCGGAGCCCTTAAATCGTCCAAATACCCTATGCTACAGTCAGCAGAAAAACCCTGAAATCGGCCAAAAGCCGTAAAGTTGATTAGAAAACCCTAAAGTCGGCCTAAAACCCTACAATAAGCCGAAAACTCTAAAATAACTCTAAAAGCCCAAAAGCCGCCCTAAAACCCTATAATAAGCTAAAAAACCCTAAAATCAGTCTAAAAGCCTAGAGTCTTCAAATAAACCATAAAAATGACCCGGAGCCCTTAAATCGTCAAATACCCTATTCTATAGTCTGCGTAAAAACTCTAAAATCGGTCGTAAACCCTAAAATCGGCCAAAAGCCCTAAAGTTGATTAGAAAACCCTAAAGCCGGCCTAAAACCCTATAGTAAGCCGAAAACCCTAAAATCAGTCTAAAAGCCCTAAATCCGGCCTAAAACCCTAAAATAGGGCGAAAACCCTAAAATCAGTTTAAAAAGCCTAGAGTCTACAAAAAAACCATAAAATTTACCCGGAGCCCTTAAATCGTCCAAAAAGACTATGTGAAAGTCTGCGGAAAAATCCTAGAATTGGCCGAAAACCCAAAAGTTGATTAGAGTCTACACAAAAACCAAAAAATTGACCCGGAGCCCTTAAATCATCCAAATACCCTATGTTTGTCAAATAGCCCTAAGTCAGCCGAAAAACCCTGAAATTGTCCAAAAACCCTGAAATTGTCAAATAGCCCTAAGTTTGATAAAAAACCCTAAAGCCGGACCTAAACCCTATAATAAGCCGAAAACCCTAAAATCAGTCTAAAAGCCCTAAAGCCGGCCTAGAACCCTAAAAAAGCCGAAAACACTAAAATCAGTCAAAAAGCCTAGAGTCTACAGAAAAACCATAAAATTGACCCGGAGACATTAAATCGTTCTAATACCCTATACAATAGTCAGCGGAAAAAACCCTTAAATCATCCTAAAGCCCAAAAGTTGGCCTAAAACCCTTTAAGAAGCCGAAAACCCTAAAATCAAACTAAAAGCCTAGAGTCTAACAAAAAAAACCATAAAATTAACCTGGAGCCCTTAAATCATCTAAATACCCTATATTATAGTCAGCGGAAAAACCCCGAAATCGGCCGAAAACCCTAAAATTAGCCAAAAGCCCTATAGTTGATCAGTAAGCCCTAAAGTAAGCCTAAAACCCTACATAAGCCGTAAAGTGTCAAATCAGTCTAAAAGCCTAGAGTTCATGGAAAAACCATAAACTTGACCCGAAGACCTTAAATCTTCCAAATACCCTATACTATAACTAGCGGAAAAACCCTGAAATCGGCCAAAACCCTGAAATCGGCCAAAACCCTGAAATCGGCCAAAACCCTGAAATCGGCCAAAAGCCCTAAAAATGTTCAGAAAACCCTAAAGCCGGTCTAAAACCCTATATTTAGTCGAAAACCCTAAAATCAGTCTAATTGCCTATAGTCTACAGAAAAACCATAAAATGACCCAAAGCCCTTAAATTGTCCAAATACCCTATGCTATAGTCAGCGGAAAAACCTGAAATATGCCGAAAACCCTAAAATCAGTCTGAAAGCACCAAAAGTCGTCCTAAAACCCTATAATAAGCTGAATACCCTAAAATTAGTCTAAAATCCTAGAGTCTACACAAAATCCAGAAAATTGACCCGGAGCCCTTAAATAGTACAAATACCCTATACTATAGTCAGCGGAAAAACCTTTATATCGGCCGGAAACCTTGAAATCGGTCAAAAGCCTTAAAGTTGATCAAAAAACCCTTAAGCCGGCGTAAAACCCTACAGTAAGCCGAAAACCCTAAAATCAGTCTAAAAGCATCAAAAGGCGGCCTAAAACCCTATAATAAGCCGAAAACCCTAAAATCTGTCTCAAAGCCATTAATACGGCCTAAAACCCTAAAATAGGGCAAAAACCCTTAAATCAGTCAAAAAGCCTCGAGTCTAAAGAAAAACTATAAAATTGAGTCGGAGCCCTTAAATCGTCCAAAACGACTAAACTATAGTCTGCGGAAAAATGCTGAAATCGGCCGAAAACCCAAAAAATGATTAGCAAACCCTAAAGTCGGCCTAAAACCCTATAATAAGACGAAAACCCTAAAATTAGTCTAAGAGCCTCGAGTCTACAGAAAAACCATAAAATTTACCCGGAGCCTCCAAATCATCCGAACACCCTATACAGTAGTCAGCGCAAAAACCCTGAAATCGGAAGAAAACCCTGAAATCGGCCAAAAGCCCAAAAGTTGATCAAAAAGCCCTAAATCCGGCCTAAAACGCTATAATAAGTTGAAAACCCTATAATCAGTCTAAAAGCCTAGAGTCTACAGTAAAACCATAAAAAAAGCCCCGGAGCCCTTAAAACGTCCAATTCTTTAGTGTGCGGAAAAACCCTGAAATCGGCCAAAAGCCTTGAAGTTGATTAGAAAACCCTAAGGCTGGCATAAAACCCTACAATAACCCGAAAACCCTAAAATCAGTCTAAAAGCACGAAAAATCGGCCTAAAACCCTATAATAAGCCGAAAACCCTAAAATCAGCCTAAAAGCCTAGAATCTACAGAAAAACCATAAAATGACCCGAAGCCCTTAAATCATCCAAATACCCTATGCTATAGTCAGCGGAAAAACCCAAAAATCGTCCGAAAACCCTCAAATTGTCAAATAGCTCTAAAGTTGATCCAAAAACCCTAAAGCCGGCCTTAAACCCTATAATAAGCCAAAAACCCTAAAATCAGTCTAATAGCGTAGAGTCTACAAAAAAACCATAAAAATGACTTGGAGCCCTTGAATAGTTTAAATACGATATGCTACAGTCAGCAAAAAACCTTGAAATCGGACGAAAAACCCTGAAATCGGCCAAAAGCCCTAAAGTTGATTAGAAAACCCTAAAGCCGACCTAAAACCCTACAACAAGCTGAAAACCCTAAAATTAGTCTAAAAGCCCAAAAGCCGGCCTAAAACCCTATAATAAGCCAGAAAACCCTAAAATCAGTCTTAAAGCCTAGTTTCTACAGAAAAACCATAAAAATTACCCGGAACCCTTAAATCGTCAAATACCCTATGCTATAGTCTGCAGAAAAACCCTGAAATCGGTCGAAAACCCTGAAATCGGCCAAAAGCCCTAAAGTTGATTAGAAAAACCTAAACAGGCCTAAAAACCTATAAAAAGCCGAAAACCCTAAAATCAGTTTAAAAGCCCGAAATCCGGCCAAAACCCTAAAATAGGGCGAAAACCCTAAAATCAGCCTAAAAGCCCAGAGTCTATAGAAAATCCATAAAATTGACCAGGAGCCCATAAATCGTCCAAAAAGACTATATTATAGTCTGCGGAAAAACCATGCAATCAGCCGAAAACCCAAAAATTGATTAGCAAACCCTAAAGCCGGCCTAAAACCCTATAATAAACCGAAATCCCTAAAATTAGTCTAAGAGCCTAGAGTCTACCGAAACACCATAAAGTTGACTCGAAACCCTTAAATCGTTCAAACACCCTGAAATCGGCCAAAATTCCTAAAGTTGATCAGAAACTCCTAAACCCGGCCTAAAAACCTATAATAAGCCAAAAACCCTAAAATCAGTCTAAAAGCCTTTAATCCGGCCTAAAACCCTAAAATTGGGTAAAAACCCTTAAATCAGTCTAAAAGCCTTTAGTATGCGGAAAAACGCTGAAACCGACCTGGAGCCCCCAAATCGTCCAAACACCCTATACTATAGATAGCGCAAAAACCCTGATAAGGGAAGAAAACCAGAAATCGGCCAAAAGGCCTAAAGTTTATCAAAAAGCCCTAAATCCGGCCTAAAACCCTATAATAAGCCGAAAACCCTAAAATCAGTCTAAAAGTCTAGAGTCTACAGTAAAACCATAAAAATGACCCGGAGCCCTTAAATCGTCCAAATACCCTATGCTACAGTCAGCAGAAAAACCCTGAAATCGGCCAAAAGCCGTAAAGTTGATTAGAAAACCCTAAAGTCGGCCTAAAACCCTACAATAAGCCGAAAACTCTAAAATAACTCTAAAAGCCCAAAAGCCGCCCTAAAACCCTATAATAAGCTAAAAAACCCTAAAATCAGTCTAAAAGCCTAGAGTCTTCAAATAAACCATAAAAATGACCCGGAGCCCTTAAATCGTCAAATACCCTATTCTATAGTCTGCGTAAAAACTCTAAAATCGGTCGTAAACCCTAAAATCGGCCAAAAGCCCTAAAGTTGATTAGAAAACCCTAAAGCCGGCCTAAAACCCTATAGTAAGCCGAAAACCCTAAAATCAGTCTAAAAGCCCTAAATCCGGCCTAAAACCCTAAAATAGGGCGAAAACCCTAAAATCAGTTTAAAAAGCCTAGAGTCTACAAAAAAACCATAAAATTTACCCGGAGCCCTTAAATCGTCCAAAAAGACTATGTGAAAGTCTGCGGAAAAATCCTAGAATTGGCCGAAAACCCAAAAGTTGATTAGAGTCTACACAAAAACCAAAAAATTGACCCGGAGCCCTTAAATCATCCAAATACCCTATGTTTGTCAAATAGCCCTAAGTCAGCCGAAAAACCCTGAAATTGTCAAATAGCCCTAAGTTTGATAAAAAACCCTAAAGCCGGACCTAAACCCTATAATAAGCCGAAAACCCTAAAATCAGTCTAAAAGCCCTAAAGCCGGCCTAGAACCCTAAAAAAGCCGAAAACACTAAAATCAGTCAAAAAGCCTAGAGTCTACAGAAAAACCATAAAATTGACCCGGAGACATTAAATCGTTCTAATACCCTATACAATAGTCAGCGGAAAAAACCCTTAAATCATCCTAAAGCCCAAAAGTTGGCCTAAAACCCTTTAAGAAGCCGAAAACCCTAAAATCAAACTAAAAGCCTAGAGTCTAACAAAAAAAACCATAAAATTAACCCGGAGCCCTTAAATCATCTAAATACCCTATATTATAGTTAGCGGAAAAACCCCGAAATCGGCCGAAAACCCTAAAATTAGCCAAAAGCCCTATAGTTGATTAGTAAGCCCTAAAGTAAGCCTAAAACCCTACATAAGCCGTAAAGTGTCAAATCAGTCTAAAAGCCTAGAGTTCATGGAAAAACCATAAACTTGACCCGAAGACCTTAAATCTTCCAAATACCCTATACTATAACTAGCGGAAAAACCCTGAAATCGGCCAAAAGCCCTAAAAATGTTCAGAAAACCCTAAAGCCGGTCTAAAACCCTATATTTAGTCGAAAACCCTAAAATCAGTCTAATTGCCTATAGTCTACAGAAAAACCATAAAATGACCCAAAGCCCTTAAATTGTCCAAATACCCTATGCTATAGTCAGCGGAAAAACCTGAAATATGCCGAAAACCCTAAAATCAATCTGAAAGCACCAAAAGTCGTCCTAAAACCCTATAATAAGCTGAATACCCTAAAATTAGTCTAAAATCCTAGAGTCTACACAAAATCCAGAAAATTGACCCGGAGCCCTTAAATAGTACAAATACCCTATACTATAGTCAGCGGAAAAACCTTGATATCGGCCGGAAACCTTGAAATCGGTCAAAAGCCTTAAAGTTGATCAAAAAACCCTTAAGCCGGCGTAAAACCCTACAGTAAGCCGAAAACCCTAAAATCAGTCTAAAAGCATCAAAAGGCGGCCTAAAACCCTATAATAAGCCGAAAACCCTAAAATCTGTCTCAAAGCCATTAATACGGCCTAAAACCCTAAAATAGGGCAAAAACCCTTAAATCAGTCAAAAAGCCTCGAGTCTAAAGAAAAACTATAAAATTGAGTCGGAGCCCTTAAATCGTCCAAAACGACTAAACTATAGTCTGCGGAAAAACGCTGAAATCGGCCGTAAACCCAAAAAATGATTAGCAAACCCTAAAGTCGGCCTAAAACCCTATAATAAGACGAAAAACCTAAAATTAGTCTAAGAGCCTCGAGTCTACAGAAAAACCATAAAATTTACCCGGAGCCTCCAAATCATCCGAACACCCTATACAGTAGTCAGCGCAAAAACCCTGAAATCGGAAGAAAACCCTGAAATCGGCCAAAAGCCCAAAAGTTGATCAAAAAGCCCTAAATCCGGCCTAAAACGCTATAATAAGTTGAAAACCCTATAATCAGTCTAAAAGCCTAGTGTCTACAGTAAAACCATAAAAAAAGCCCCGGAGCCCTTAAAACGTCCAATTCTTTAGTGTGCGGAAAAACCCTGAAATCGGGCGAAAACTCTGAAACAGGCCAAAAGACCTAAAGTTGATCAGAAAACCCTAAAGCATACCTGCAACTCTACAATAAGCCGAAAACCCAAAAATCAGTTTAAAAGAACCAAAAATCGGCCTAAAACCCAATAATAAGCAGAAAACCCTAAAATCGGTCTAAAAGCCTATAGTCTACACAAAAACCAAAAAATTGACTCGGAGCCCTTAAATAGTCCAAATACCCTATACTATAGTCTTCGAAAAAACCGAGAAATCGGTCGGAAACCCTGAAATCAGCCGAAGGCCCTAAATCCGGCCTAAAACCCTATAATAAGCCGAAAACCCTTAAATCAGTCTAAAAGCCTAGAGTCTACCGAAAAACCGTAAAATTGACCTGGAGCCATTAAATCGTCCAAACACCCAATACTATGGTCAGCGGAAACACCCTGAAATCGGCCAAAAGCCCTAAAGTTCCTCAGAAATCCCTAAAGCCGGCCTAAAACCCTATAATAAGCCGAAAATTCTAAAAACAGTCTAAAAGCCTACAGTCTACAAAAAAAAAAAACCATAAAAATGACTCAGAACCCTTAAATCGTCCAAACACCCTATACTATAGTCAGCGGAAACACCCTGAAATCGGCCAAAAGCCCTAAATTTGATTAGAAAGCCCTAAAGCTGGCCTAAAATCCTATAATAAGCCGAAAACCCTTAAATCAGCCTAAAAGCCTAGAATATACAAAAAAACCATAAAAATGACACGGAGCCCTTAAATCGTCCAAATACCCTAAAATCGGCCTTGAACCCTATATAATAAGCCGAAAACCCTAAAATCAGTTTAAAAGCCTTACAATCGACCTAGAACCCTAAAAAAGCCTCAAAACACTAAAATCAGTATAAAAGCCTAGAGTCTACAGAAAAACCATAAAATGACCTGGAGCCCTTAAATAGTCCAAATACCCTATACAATAGTCTGCGGAAAAACCCTGATATTAGCCGAAAACCCTAAAATCAGCCAAAACCCGTAAAGTTGATCAGAAAGCCCTAAAGTTGGCCTAAAACCCTTTAATAATACGAAAACACTAAAATTAGTCTAAAAGCCTAGAGTATACAGAAAAACCATAAAATTATCTCGGAGCACTTAAATCGTCTAAATACCCTATACTATAAGTCAGCGGAAAAAACCCTGAAATCGGCCAAAAGCCCTAAAGTTGATCAGAAAGTACTAAAGCTGGCCTAAAACCCTATAATATAAGGAAAACCCTAAAATTTGTCTAAAATCCTATAGTCTACAGAAAATCCCTAAAATTGACCCGGAGCCCTTATATCGTCCAAATACCCTATACTATAATCAGTCTAAAAGCCATAAATCCAGCCTAAAACCCTAAAATCAGTCTAAAAGCCTAGTGTCTACAGAAAAACCATAAAATTGACCTGGTGCCCATATATCGTACAAACACCCTATACTATATAGTCAGCGGAAAAACCCTGAAATCGGCAAAAAACCATGAAATCGGCCAAAAGCCCCAAAGTTAATCAGAAAGCCATAAAGCCGGCATAAAACCCTAAAATGTGTCTAAAAGCACCAAAAATCAGCCTAAAACCCTATAATAAGTCGAAAACCCTAAAATCAGTCTAAAAGCCTAAAGTCTACACAAAAATCAAAAAATTGACTCGTAGCCCTATAATTGATCAGAAAGCCCTAAAGTCGGCCTAAAACCCTATAATAAGCCGAAAACCCTAAAATCAGTCTAATAGCCTAGAGTCTACCGAAAAACCATAAACATGACTCGGAGCCCTTACATCTTCCAAATACCCTAAGCTAAAGTTAGCAGAAAAATCCTGAAATCGGCCTAAAGCCCTAAAGTTGATTAGAAAACCCTAAAGACGTCCCAAAACCCTACAATAAGCCGAAAACCCTAAAACCAGTCTAAGAGCCCAAAAACCGGCCTAAATCACTATAATAAGCCAAAAAAAACCCTAAAATCAGTCTAACAGCCTAGAGTCTACAGAAAAACAATAAAAATGACCTGGAGCCCCTAAATCGTCCAAATACCCTATGCTATAGTCTGCGGAAAAACTCTAAAATCGGTCAAAAATCCCGAAATCGGACAAATGCCCTAAAGTTGATTAGAAAACCCTAAAGTCGTCCTAAAACCCTATAATAAGTCGAAAACCCTAAAATCAGTCTATATCCCCAAAAAGCCAGCCTAAAACCCTATAATAACCCCAAAACCCTAAAATCATTCTAAAAGCCTAGTGTCTACAGAAAAACCATAAAATTGTCCCGGAGCTCTTAAATCGCCCAAACACCCTATACTATAGTCAGTGGAAAACCCTGAAATCGGTCGAAAACCTTGAAATCGGCAAAATTCCCTAAAGTTGATCAGAAACCCCTAAAGCCGGCCTAAAACCCTATAATAAGCCGAAAAACCCTAAAATCAGTCTAAAAGCCTAGAGCCTACAGAAAAACCTTAAAAATGACTTGGAGCCCTTAAATCGTCCGAATACCTTATGCTATAGTCTACGGAAAGACCCTGAAATCGATCGAAAACCTTGAAATCGGACAAAAGCCCTAAAGTTGATTAGAAAACCCTAAAGTCGTCTTAAAACCCTAAAATCAGTCTAAATGCCCCATATACACTATGCTATAGTCTACGGAAAAACCTTGAAATTGGCCGAAAACCCTGAAATCGGCCAAAAGCCTTATAGTTGATTAGAAAACCCTAAAGATGGCACAAAACCCTATAATAAACCGAAAAACCTAAAATCAGTCTAAAAGCACCAAAAATCGGCCTAAATCCCTATAATAAGCCAAAAACTCTCAAATTAGTCTAAAAGACTAGAGTCTACACAAAAACCAAAAAATTGACCCGTAGCCCTTAAATAGTCCAAATATCCTATACTATAGTCTGCGGAAAAACTCTAAAATCGGTCGGAAACCCTGAAATCGGCCAAAAGCCCAAAAGTTGATCAAAAAGCCCTAAAGTCATCCTAAAACAGTACAATAAGCCGAAAACACTAAAACCAGCCTAAAAGCCCTAAAAGCTGGCGTAAAACCCTATAATAAGCCGAAAACCATAAAATCATTCGAAAAGCCAACCCTACAATAGGGCGAAAACCCTAAAATCAGTTTAATATCCTAGAGTGTACAGAAAAACCATAAAATTTACTCGGAGCCCTTAAATCGTCCAAAAAGACTATATTAAAGTCTGCGGAAAATCCCTGCAATTGGCCGAAAACCCAAAAGTTAATTAGAAAACCCTAAAGCCGGCTAAAAATCCTATAATAAGCCAAAAATCCTAAAATTAGTCTAAGAGCCTAAAGTCTACAGAAAAACCATAAAGTGACCCGGAGCCCTTAAATCGTCCAAATACCCTATGCTATAGTTTGCGGAAAAACCCTAAAATCGACCGAAAACCCTGAATCGGCCAAAAGCCTGGAAGTTGATCAGAAAATCCTAAAGCTGCCATAAAACCCTACAATATGCCGAAAACCCTAAAATCATTCTAAAAGCACCAAAAACCGGCCTAAAACCCTATAATAAACCGAAAACCCTAAAATCAGCCTAAAAGCCTAGAATCTACAGAAAAACCATAAAATTGACCCAGAGCCCTTAAATCGTCCTAATACCCGATACTATAATTAGCAGAAACCTTGAAATCGGTCATAAGCCCAAAATGTGATCAGAAAACCCTAAAGTCGGCCTAAAATCCTACAATAAGCCGAAAACCCTAAAATCAGTCTAATAGCCTAGAGTCTACTAAAAAACCATAAAAATGATTCAGAGCCCTTAAATCGTCCATATACCCTATGCAATAGTCAACGGAAAAACCCTGAAATCGGCCAAAAGCCCTAAAGTTGATTAGAAAACCCTAAAGCTGGCCTAAAACCCAACAACATGCCGAAAACCCTAAAATCACTCTAAAAGCCCAATAGCCGGCCTAAAACCCTATAATAAGCAAAAAAACCCTAAAATCAGTCTAAAAGCCTAGAGTCTACAGAAAAACCATAAAAATTACCCGGAGCCCTTAAATCGTCAAATACCCTATGCTGCGGAAAAACCCTGAAATCTGTCGAAAACCCTGAAATCAGCTAAAAGCCCTAAAGTTGATTAGAAAACCCTAAAGCCGGTCTAAAAACCTATAATAAGCAGAAAACCCTAAAATAAGTCTAAAAGCCTGATATCCGGCCTAAAACCCTAAAATCAGGCGAAAACCCTAAAATCAGTCTAAAAGGTTAGACTCTACAGAAAAACCGTAAAATTGACCCAGAGCCCATAAATCGTCAAAAAAGACTATATTATAGTCTGCGGAAAAACCCAGCAATCGTCTGAAAACCCAAAAGTTGATTAGAAAACCCTAAACCGGCCTAATATCCTATAATAAGTAGAAATCGCTAAAATTAGCCTAAGAGCCTTGAGTCTACAGAAAAACAATAAAGTTGACCCGGCGCCCTTAAATCGTCCAAACACCCTATACTATAGTCAGCGAAAAAACCCTGAAATCGGCCAAAAGCCCTAAAGTTGATCAAAAAGCCCTAAAGTCGTCCTAAAACCGTACAATAAGACGAAAACCCTAAAACCAGTCTAAAAGCCTTAAGTCTACAGAAAAACCATAAAAATGACCCGGAGCCCTTAAATTGTCCAAATACCGTATGCTATAGTTTGCGGAAAAACCTTGAAATTGTCTGAAAACCACGAAAACTGGCATAAAATCCTACGATAAGCCGAAAACCCTAAAAGCATTCTAAAAGCACCAAAAATCGCCCTAAATCCCTATAATAAGCCAAAAACCCTAAAATCAGTCTAAAAGCCTAGAGTTTACACAAAAACCAAAAAATTGACTCTTAGCCCTTATATAGTCCAAATACCTTACACTATATAGTCAGCGAAAATACCCTAAAATCGGCCAAAAGCCCTAAAGTTGGTCAAAAAGCCCTAAAGCCGGCCTAGAACACTATAATAAGCCGAAAACCCTAAAATCAGTCTAATAGCCTAGAGTCTACCGAAAAACCATAAACATGACTCAGAGCCCTTAAATCGTCCAAATACCCTATGCTATAGTCATCGGAAAAACCCTAAACTCGGCCGAAAACCCTGAAATCGGCCCAAAGCCCTAAAGTTGATCAGAAAACCCTAAAGCTGGCATAAAACCCTACAATAAGCCTAAAACCCGAAAATCAGTCTAAAAGCACCAAAAATCGGCCTAAAACCCAGTAATAAGCTGAAAACCCTAAAATCGGTCTAAAAGCCTAGAGTCAACACAAAAACCAAAAATTTGACCCGGAGCCCTTAAATCGTCCAAACACCCTATACTATCGTCAGCGGAAAAACCCTGAAATCGGCCAAAAGCCCTAAAGTTGATCCAAAAGCCCTAAAGACGACCTAAAACCGTACAATAAGACGATAACCCTAAAACCAGTCTAAAAGCCCAAAAAGCCGGCCTAAAACCCTATTATAAGCCGAAAACCCTAAAATCATTCTAAAAGCCTAGTGTCTACAGAAAAACCATAAAATTGTCCCGGAGCCCTTAATTTGTCAAAATACCTTATACTATAGTCAGCGGAAAAACCCTGAAATCGGTCGAAAACCCTAAAATGGGAAAAAAGCCCTAAAGTTGATCAGAAAACCCTAAAATCAGTCTAAAAGCCCTTAAACCAGCCTCAAATGCTAAAATATGACGAAAACCCTAAAAAAGTCTAAAAGCCTAGAGTTTACGAAAAATCATAAAATTGTCCTAGAGCCCTTAAATCGTCCAAAAACCGTATACTATAGTTAGCGAAAAAACCCTGGAATCGGCCAAAAAACTCTGATATCGTCCAAAATCCTTAAAGTAGATCAGAAAACCCTAAAGCCGGCCTAAAACCCTACAATAAGCCGAAAACCCTAAAATCAGTCTAAAAGCCCTAAAGCCGGCCTAAAACCCTATAAGATGCCGAAAACCCTAAAATCAATCTAAGAGCCTAGAGTCTACAAGAAAACCATAAAATTCACCCAGAGACCGCATATCGTCCAAACACCCTATACTATAGTAAGCGCAAAAACCTAGAAATCGGCAGAAAACCCTGAAATTGGCAAAAAGCCCTAAAGTTGATCAAAAAGCCCTAAATCCAGCCTAAAACCCTATAATACGCTGAAAACCCTAAAATAAGTCTAAAAGCCTAGAGTCTACCGAAAAACGATAAAAATGACTCGGACCCCTTAAATCCTCCAACTACCCTATCCTATAGTGAGCGGAAAAACCCTGAAATCGGACGACAACACTGAAATTGGCCAAAAGCCCTAAAGTTGATTAGAAAACCCTAAAGTCGGCCTAAAACCCTATAATAAGCCGAAAACCCTAAAATCTGTTTAAAATCCCTAAATCCGGCCTAAAACCCTAAAATAGGGCGAAAACCCTAAAATAAGTTTAAAAGCCTAAAGTCTACAGAAAACCACAAAATATACTCGGAGCCCTTTAATAGTCGAAAAAGACTATATTAAAGTCTGCGGAAAAACCCTGCAATTGGCCGAAAACCCAAAAGTTGATTAGAAAACCCTAAAGCCGGCTAAAAATCCTATAATAAGCCGAAAATCCTAAAATTAGTCTAAGAGCCTAGAGTCTACAGAAAAACCATAAAATGACCCGGAGCACTTAATTCGTCCAAATACCGTATGCTATAGTCTGCGGAAAAACCCTAAAATCGGCCGAAAACCCTGAATCGGCCAAAAGCCCTGAAGTTGATCAGAAAACCCTAAAGCTAGCATAAAACCCTACAATAAGCCGAAAACCCTAAAATCAGTCTAAAAGCACCAAAAATCGGCCTAAAACCTATAATAAGCCGAAAAGCCTAAAGTCAGCCTAAAAGCCTAGAATCTACAGAAAAACCATAAAATTTACCCGGAGCCTTAAATCGTCCTAATACCCCATACTACAATTAGCGGAAACCTTGAAATCGACCATAAGCCCTAAATGTGATCAAAAAACCCTAAAGTTGGCCTAAAATCGTCTGTATACCCTATGCAATAGTCAGCGGAAAAACCCTAACATCAGTCTAATAACCTAGAGTCTACAAAAAAACCATAAAATTGATTCGGAGCCCTTCAATCGTCTGTATACCCTATGCAATAGTCAGCGGAAAAACCCTGAAATCGGCCAAAAGCCCTAAATTTGATTAGAAAACCCTAAAGCCGGCCTAAAACCCTACAACAAGCCGAAAACCCTAAAATCACTCTAAAAGCCCAAAAGCCGGCCTAAAACCCTATAATAAGAAAAAAAAACCCTAAAATCAGTCTAAAAGCCTAGAGTCTACAGAAAAACCATAAAAATTACCCGGAGCCCTTAAATCGTCAAATACCCTATGTTGCAGAAAAACCCTCAAATCTGTCGAAAACCCTGAAATTGGCCAATAGCCCTAAAGTTGATTAGAAAACCCTAAAGCCGGCCTAAAAACCTGTAATAAGCCGAGAACCCTAAAATCATTCTAAAAGCCCGAAATCCGGCCTAAAACCCTAAAATTGGGAGAAAACCCTTAAATCAGTCTAAAAGCCTAGACTCTACAGAAAATCCATAAAAATGACTCGGAGCCCATAAATCGTTTAAAAAGACTATATTATGGTCTGCGGAAAAACCCTGCAATCGGCTGAAAACCCAAAAGTTGATTAGAAAACCCTAAACCGGCCTAAAATCCTATAATAAGTAGAGATCGCTAAAATTAGTCTAAGAGCCTTGAGTCTAAAGAAAAACCATAAAGTTGACCCGGAGCCCTTAAATCGTCCAAACACCCTATACTATATAGTCAGCGGAAAAACCCTGAAAATGGCCAAAAGCCCTAAAGTTGATCAAAAAGCCCTTAAGTCGTCCTAAAACCGTACAATAAGACGAAAACCCTAAAACTAGTCTAAAAGCCCCAAAAGCCGGCCTAAAACCCTATAATAAGCCGAAAACCCTAAAATCATTCTAAAAGCTAGTGTCTACAGAAAAACCACAAAATTGTCCCGGAGCCCTTAAATTGTCAAAATACCCTATACTATATAGTCAGCAGAAAAACCCTGAAATCGAAAAAAAAGCCCTAAAGTTGATCAGAAAACCCGAAAATCAGTCTAAAATCCCTTAAACCAGCCTCAAATGCTAAAATAAAACGAAAATCCTAAAACAGTCTAAAAGCCTTGAGTTTAGCGAAAAATCATAAAATTGACCTAGAGCCCTTAAATCGTCCAAAAACCCTATACTATAGTCAGCGAAAAAACCCTGAAATCAGCCAAAAACTCTGAAATCGTCCAAAATCCCTGAATAAGATCACAAAACCCTTAAGCTGGCCTAAAACCCTACACTAAGTCGAAAACCCTAAAATCAGTCTAAAAGCCCTAAAGCCGGCCTAAAACCCTATAAGATGCCGAAAACCCTAAAATACGTCTAAGAGCCTAGAGTCTACAAGAAAACCATAAAATTCACCCGGACACCCCAAATCGTCCAAACACCCTATACTATAGTCAGTGCAAAAACCCTGAAATTGACCAAAAGCCCTAAAGTTGATCAAAAAGCCCTAATTCCAGCCGAAAACCCTAAAATAAGCCTAAAAGCCTAAAGTCTACCGAAAAATCATAAAAATGACTCGGACCCCTTAAATCGTCCAAATAACCTATGCTATAGTGAGCGGAAAAACCCTAAAATCGGCCAAAAGCCCAAAAGTTGATCAGAAAACCCTTAAGCAGGCCTGAAACCCTACAATAAGCCGAAAATCCTAAAATCAGTCTAAAAGCACCAAAAATCGGCCTAAAACCCTATAATAAGCCGAAAACCGTAAAATAGGTCTAAAAAACTAGTGTCTACACAAAAACCCAAAAATTGACCCAGAGCCCTTAAATAGTCCAAATACCCTATAGTATAGACTGCGGAAAAACTATGAAATCGGCCGGAAACCCTGAAATCGGCCAAAAGCCCTAAAGTTGATCAGAAAACCCTAAAGCTGGCCTAAAACCCTATAATAAGCCGAAAACCCTAAAATCAGTCTAATAGCCTAGAGTCTACAAAAAAAACCATAAAAATGATACGGAGCCCTTAAATCGTCCAAATACCCTATGCTACAGTCAGCGGAAAAACCATGAAATCGGACGAAAACCCAAAAATCGGCAAAATAGACATAAAGTTGATCTAAAAACCCTAAAGCCAGCCTTAAACCCTATAATAAGCCGAAAACCCTGAAATGAGTCAATTAGCCTATAGTTTACAAAAAAACCATAAAAATGACTCGGAGCCCTTAAATCGTTCAAATACCCTATGTTACAGTCAGCGGAAGCACCCTGATATCAGACGACAACCTTGAAATCGGCCAAAAGCCCTAAAGTTGATTAGAAAACCCTAAAGTTGGCCTAAAACCCTACAATAAGCCAAAACCCTAAAATCAGTCTAAAAGCCCAAAATCCGGCCTTAAACCCTATAATAAGCCAAAAAACCAAAAATCAGTCTAAAAGCCTAGAGTCTACAGATAAACCATAAAAATGACCCGGAGCCCTTAAATCGTCAAATACCCTATGCTATAGTCTGCGTAAATACCCTAAAATCGGTTGATAACCCTGAATCGGCCAAAAGACCTAAAGTTGAATAGAAAACCCTAAAGCCGGCCTAAAACCCTATAATAAGCTGAAAACCCTAAAATCAGTCTAAAAGCCCTAAATCCGGCCTAAAACCCTAAAATCACTTTAAAAGCCTAGAGTCTACAGAAAAACCATAAAATTTACCCGGAGCCCTTAAATCGTCCAAAAAGACTATATTAAAGTCTGCGGAAAAACCCTGCAATTGGCCGAAAACCCAAAAGTTGATTAGAAAACCTTAAAGCCGACTAAAAATCCTATAATAAGCCGAAAATCCTAAAATTAGTCTAAGAGCCTAGAGTCTATAGAAAAACCATAAATTTGACTTGGAGCCCCCAAAATCGTCCAAACACCCTATACTATAGTCAGCTCAAAAACCATGAAATCGGCACAAAACCTTAAAATCGGCCAAAATGCCTAAAATTGATCAAAAAGCCCTAAATTCAGCCTAAAACCCTATAATAAGCCGAAAACCATAAAATCAGTCTAAAAGCCTAGAGACTACAGAAAAACCATAAAAATGCCTCGGAGCCCTTAAATCGTCCAAATACCCTATGCTATAGTGAGCGGAAAAACCCTGAAATCAGCCAGAAACGCTGAAATCGGCCAAAAGCCCTAAAGTTGATTAGAAAGCCCTAAAGCCGACCTCAAACTCTATAATAAGCCGAAAACCCTAAAATTAGTCTAATACCTTTGAGTCTACAAAAAAAAACCATAAAAATGATTCGAAGGCCTTAAATCGTCCAATTACCCTATGCTATAGTCAGCAGAAAAACCATGAAATCGGTCGAAAACCCTGAAATTGCAAAAAAGCGCTAAAGTTGATCAGGAACCCTAAAGTCAGACTAAAACCCTATATTAAGCCGAAAACACTAAAATCAATCTAAAAGCCTTTAAGCCGGCCTCAAACCCTAAAATAATCCGAAAAGCCTAAAATTAGTCTAAAAGCCTAGAGTTTACCGAAATATTATAAAATTGACCCGGAGGCCTTAAATAGTCCAAAAACCCTATACAATAGTCAGCGAAAAAACGCTGAAATCAGCCAAAAACGCTGAAATCGTCCAGAATCCCTAAAGTACATCAGAAAACCCTAGATCCACCCTAAAACCCTACAATAAGCAGAAAACCCTAAAATCAGTCTAAAAGCCCTAAAGCTGGAAATCGGCCAAAGGCCCTAAAGTTGATCAGAAAGCCCTAAAGCCGGCCTAAAACCCTATAATAATACGAAAACCCAAAAATTAGTCTAAAAGCCTAGAGTCTACAGAAAAACCCTAAAATTGACCCGAAGCCCTTAAATCCTCCAAACACACTATACTATAGTCAGCGGAAACACCAAGAAATCGGCCAAAAGCCCTAAAGTTGATCAGAAAGCCCTAAAGTCGGCCTAGAACCCTATAATAAGCCGAAAACCCTAAAATCAGTTTAATAGCCTAGATTCTACAAAAAACCACAAAAATGACTCGGAGCCCTTAAATCGTCCAAATACCCTATGCTACAGTAAGCGGAAAAACCCTGAAATCGGACGAAAACCCTGAAATCGGCCAAAAGCCCTAAAGTTGATCAGAAAACCCTATAGTCAGCCTAAAACCCTATTATAAGCCGAAAACCCTAAAATCATTCTAAAAGCCTAGTGTCTACAGAAAAACCATAAAATTGTCCCGAAGCCCTTAAATCGTCCAAATACCCTATACTATAGTCAGCGGAAAAACCCTGAAATCGGTCGAAAACCCTGAAATTGAAAAAAACGCTAAAGTTGATCAAAGAAACCTAAAGTCAGCCTCAAACCGTATAATAAGCCGAAAAGACTAAAATCAGTCTAAAAACCCTTCAGCCGGCCTCAAACCCTAAAATAAGCCGAAAACCCAAAATTTAGTCTAAAACACTAGAGTCTACCCAAAGACCAAAAAATTGACCCGCAACACTTTAATAGTCCAAATACCCTATACTATAGTTAGCGGAAATACCATGAAATCGGTCGAAATCCCTGAAATCGGACAAAAGCCCTAAAGTTGATCAGAAAACCTTAAAGCCAGCCTAAAACCCTATAATAAGCCGAAAACCCTTAAATCAGTCTAAAAGCCTTTAATCCGGCCTAAAACCCTAAAATAGGGCAAAAACCCTTAAATCAGTCTAAAGCCTCGAGTCTAAAGAAAAACAATAAAATTGACTCGGAGCCCTTAAATCGACCAAAACGACTATCCTATAGTCTGCGGAAAAACGCTGAAATCGGCCATAATCCCTAAAAAGGATTAGTCAACCCTAAAGCTGGCCTAAAACAACCCTATAATAAGCTGAAAACCCTAAAATTAGACTAAGAGCCTCGAGTCTACAGAAAAACCATAAAATTAACCTGGAGCCCCCAAATCGTCCAAACACCCTATATACTATAGTCAGCGCAAAAACCCTGAAATCGGAAGAAAACCCTGAAATCGGCCAAAAGCCCTAAAGTTCATCAAAAAGCCCTAAATTTGGCCTAAAACCCTAAAATCAGTCTAAAATCCTAGAGTCTATAGTAAAACCTTCAAAATGACCCGGAGCCCTTAAACAGTCCAAATACCCTATGCTATAGTGAGCAGAAACACCCTGAAATCGGCCGAAAACCCTGAAATAGGCCAAAAGCCCTAAAGTTGATCAGAAAAGCCTAAAGCATGCCTGAAACCCTACAATAAGCCGAACACCCTAAAACCAGTCTAAAAGCACCAAAAATCGGCCAAAAACCCAATAATAAACCGAAAACCCTAAAATCGGTCTAAAAGCCTAGAGTCTACACAAAAACCAATAAATTGACCCGGAGCCCTTAAATAGACCAAATACCCTATACTACAGTGTGCAGAAAAACCCAGAAATCGGTCGAAAGCCCTAAAATTGATCAAAAAGCCATAAAACCCTATAATAAATCGAAAACCCTAAAATTAGTCTAAAAGCCTAGAGTCTACAGAAAAACCCTAAAATTGACCCGGAGCCCTTAAATCGTCCAAACACCCTATATTATACTCTGCGGAAACACCCTGAAACCGGCCAAAAGCCCTAAAGTTGATCAGAAAGCCCTAACGCCGTCCTAAAACCCTATAATAAGCCGAAAACCCTATAATCAGTCTAAAAGCCTAGAGTCTACAAAAAAAACCATAAAAACGACCCGGAGCCTTTAAATCGTTCAAACACCCTATACTATAATCAGCGGAAACACCCTGAATCAGCCAAAAGCCCTAAATTTGAACAGAAAGCCCTAAAGCTGGCCTAAAACCCCATTATAAGCCTAAAACCCTAAAATCAGTCTAATAGCCTAGAGTCTACAAAAAAACCATAAAAATGATTCGGAGCCCTTAAATCATACAAATATCCTATGCTATAGTCAGCGGAAAAACCCTGAAATCGGTCGAAAACCCTGAAATTGGAAAAAAGCCCTAAAGTTGATCAGAAAACCCTAACGTCAGCCTAAAACCCTATAATAAGCAGAAAACACTAAAATCAGTCTAAAAGCCCTTAAGCCGGCCTCAAACCCTAAAATAAGCCGAAAACCCTTAAATTAGTCTAAAAGCCTAGAGTTTACCGAAAAATCATAAAATTGACCCGGAGCCCTTAAATCATCCAAAAACCCTATTCCATGTCAGCGAAAAAACCCTGAAAAAGGCCAAAAACCATGAATTCGTCAAAAATCCCTAAAGTAGATCAGAAAACCCTAGATCCGGCCTAAAACCCTACAATAAGCCGAAAACCCTAAAATCAGTCTAAAAGCCCTAAAGCCTGCCTAAAACCCTATAAGAAGCCGAAAACCCTAAAATCAGTCTAAAAGCCTAGAGTCTACAAAATAACCATAAAATTGACCCGGACCCCTTAAATCGTCCAAATACCCTATACTATAGTTAGCGGAAAAACCCTCTAATATGCCGAAAATCCTAAAATAAGCCGAAAACCTTGACATTGGACTAAAGCCCTAAATTTGATCTGAAAGCCCAAAAGCTAGTCTAAAACCCTATAATAAGCCGAAAACCCTAAAATTAGCCTAAAAGCCTAGAATCTACAAAAAACCATAAAATTAACTCGGAGCCCTTAAATCGTCCAAACACCCTATAATAAATCGAAAACCCTAAAATTAGTCTAAAAGCCTAGAGTCTACAGAAAAACCCTAAAATTGACCTAGAGCCCTAAAATCGTCCAAACACCCTATACTATAGTAAGCGGAAACACCCTGAATCGGCCAAAAGCCCTAAATTTGATCAGAAAGCCCTAAAGCCAGCCTAAAACCCTATAATAAGCCGAAAATTCTAAAATCTGTCTAAAAGCATAGACTCTACAAAAAACCATGAAAATGACCCGGAACCCTTAAATCGTCCACACGCCCTATACTATAGTCAGCGGAAACACCCTGAAATCGGCCAAAAGCCCAAAATCAGCCTATAATAAGCCGAAAACGCTAAAATCAATCTAAAAGCCTAATATACAGAAAATCCATAAAAATGGCCCGGAGCCCTTAAATCGTCCAAATACCCTAAAGTCGGCCTTGAACCTTATATAATAAGCCGAAAACCCGAAATTCAATCTAAAAGCCTTACAACCGACCTAGAACCCTAAAAAATCCAATAACACTAAAATCAATCTAAAAGAATAGAGTCTACAGAAAAACCATAAAATTGACCCGGAGCCCTTAAATCGTCCTAATACCCTATACAATTGTCTCTGGAAAAACCCTGAAATTAGCTGAAAACCCTAAAATCAGTCTAAAAGCCTAGAGTATACAGAAATACCATAAAATTATCTCGGAGCCCTTTAATCGTCTAAATACCCTATACTATAGTTAGCAGAAAAACCCTGAAATGGTGCGAAAATACCCTGAAATCAGCCGAAAACCTTGAAATCGGCCAAAAGCCCTGAAGTTGATCAGAAAACCCTAAAGCCGGCATAAAACCCTATAATAAGCCGAAAACCCTAAAATCAGTCTAAAAGCCTAGAGTCTACAGACAAACCATAAAATTGACCCGGAGCCCATAAATCGTCCAAACACCCTATACTATAGTCAGTAGAAAAACCCTGAAATCGGCAGAAAACCATGAAATCGGCCAAAAGCCCAAAAGTTGATCAGAAAGCCATAAAGCCGGCCTAAAACCCTATAATAAGCCGAAAACCCTAAAATCAGTCTAATAGCCTAAAGTCTACCGAAAAACCATAAACATGACTCAGAGCCCTTAAATCTTCCAGATACCCTATGCTATAGTCAGCGAAAAAACCCTGAAATCGGTCAAAATCCCTAAAGTTGAGTAGACAACCCTAATGTCGGCCTAAAACCCAACAATAAGTCGAAAACCCTGAAACCAGTCTAAAATCCCAAAAACCCTAAAATCAGTCTAAAAGCCTAGAGTCTACAGAAAAACCATAAAAATGAACTCGAGCCCGTAAATCATCCAAATACCCTATGCTATAGTCTGCGGAAAAACCCTAAAATCGGTCGAAAACCTGGAAATCAGACAAAAGCCCTAAAGTTGATTGGAAAACCCTAAAGTCGTCCTAAAACCCTACAATAAGCCGAAAACCCTAAAATCAGTCTGAATGCCCCAAAAGCCGGGCTTAAACCCTATAATAACCCGAAAACCCTAAAGTCATTCTAAAAGCCTAATGTCTACACAAAAAGCATAAAATTATCCCAGAGCCCTTAAATCGTCCAAATACCCTATATTATAGTCAGTGGAAAAACCCTGAAATCGGTGGAAAACCTTGAAATCGACAAAGAGCCCTAAAGTTGATCAGAAACCCCTAAAGCCGGCCTAAAACCCTATAATAAGCCGAAAACCCTAAAATCAGTCTAAAAGCCTAGAGTCTACAGAAAAACCATAAAAATGACCTGGAGCCCTTAAATCGTCCAAATACCCTATGCTATAGTCTGCGGAAAAACCCTGAAATCGGACAAAAGCCCTAAAGTTGATTAGAAAACCCTAAACTTTACCAAAAACCCAATAATAAGCCGAAAATCCTAAAATCACTCAAAAAGCCCCAAAACCCGGCCTAAAACCCTATAATAACCCGAAAACCCTAAAATCAATCTAAAAGGCTAGTGTCTACAAAAAACCATAAAATTGTCTCGGAGCCCTTAAATAGTCCAAATACCGTATACTATAGTCAGCGGAATAACACTGAAATCGGTCGAAAACCTTGAAATCGGCAAAAAGCCCTAAAGTTGATCAGAAACCCCTAAAGCCGGCCTAAAACCCTATAATAAGCCGAAAACCCTAAAATCAGTCTAAAAGCCTAAAGACTACAAAAAAAACCATAAAAATGACCCGGAGCCCTTAAATCGTCCAAATACACTATGCTATAGTCTGCGGAAAAACCTTGAAATTGGCCGAAAACCCTGAAATCGGCCAAAACCCCTATAGTTGATTAGAAAACCCTAAAGCTGGCACAAAACCCTACAATAAGCCGAAAACCCTAAAATCAGTCTAAAAGCACCAAAAATCGGCCTAAACCACTATAATAAGCCATTAAATTAAAATCAGCCTAAAACCCTAGAGTCTACACAAACCAAAAAATTGACCTGTAGCGCTTAAATAGTCCAAATACCCTATACTATAGTCTGCGAAAAAACTCTGAAATCGGGCGGAAACCCTGAAATTGGCCAAAAGCCTTAAAGTTGATCAAAAAGCCCTAAAGTCATCCTAAAATCGTACAATAAGCCGAAAACCCTAAAACCAGTGTAAAAGCCCCAAAAGCCGGCCTAAAACCCTATAATAAGCCGAAAACCCTAAAATCATTCTACAAGCCTAGTGTCTACAGATAAACCATAAAATTGTCCCGGAGCCCTTAAATTGTCAAAGTACCCTATACTATAGTCAGCGGAAAAACCCTGAAATCGGTAAAAAGCCTTAAAGTTGATCAGAAATCCCTAAAATCAGTCTAAAAGCCCTTAAGCCGACCTCAAACCCTAAAATCAGTCTAAATGCATAGAGTTTACCGAAAAATCATAAAATTGACCTAGAGCCCTTAAATCGTCCAAAAATCCTATACTATAGTCAGCGAAAAAACCCTGAAATCGGCCAAAAACTCTGAAATCGTCCAAAATCCCTAAAGTAGAACAGAAAACCCTAAAGCCGGCCTAAAACCCTACAATAAGCCGAAAACCCAAAAATCAGTCTAAAAGCCCTAAAGCCGGCCTAAACCCCAATAAGAAGCCGAAAACCCAAAAATAAGTCTAAAAGCATAGAGTCTACAGAAAAACCATAAAATTGACCCGGGGCCCTATAATCGTCCAAATACCCTATACTATAGTTAGCGGAAAAACCCTGAAATATGCCCAAAACCCTGAAATCGGCCAAAAACCTTGAAATTGGACTAAAGCCCAAAATTTGATCAGAAAGCCCGAAAGCTGGCCTAAAAGCCTATAATAAGCCGAAAACCCTAACATCATCCTAAAAGCCTAGAATCTACAGAAAAACCAAAAAAATGACCGAGAGCCCTTAAACTGTCCAAATATCCTAAAGCCGGCCTTGAACCCTATAATAAGCCGAAAACCCTAAAATCAGTCTAAAAGCCCTACAGCCGGCCTAGAACCCTAAAAGCTGAAAACACTAAAATTAGTCTAAAAGCCTAGAGTCTACAGAAAAACCATAAATTTGACCCGGAGCCCTTAAATCGTCCTAATATTCAGCGGAAAAACCCTGAAATTAGCTGAAAATCCTAAAATCAGCCAAAACCCGTAAAGTTGATCAGAAAGCCCTTAAATCGTCCAAATACCCTACGCTATAGTCAGCGGAAAAACCCTGAAATCGGACAAAAGCCCTAAAGTTGATTAGAAAACCCTAGAGCAAGCCTAAAACCCTACAACAAGCCGAAAAACCCTAAAATCAATCTAAAAGCCCAAAAGCCGGCCTAAAACCCTATAATAAGCCAAAAAAACACTAAAATCAGTCTAAAAGCCTAGAGTCTACAGAAAAACCATAAAAATCACCGGGAGCCCTTAAATTGTCAAATACCCTATGCTATATACTCAGCGGAAAAACCCTGAAACCGGCCAAAAGCCCAAAAGTTGATTAGAAAACCCTAGAGCCAGCCTAAAACCCCACAACAAGCCGAAAAACCCTAAAATCAGTCTAAAAGCCCAAAAGCCGGCTTAAAAACCTATAATAAGCCAAAAAACACTAAATTCAGTCTAAAAGCCTAGAGTATACAGAAAAACCATAAAAATCACCGGGAGCCCTTAAATTGTCAAATACCCTATGCTATATACCCAGCGGAAAAACCCTGAAACCGGCCAAAAGCCCTAAAGTTGAATAGAAAACCCTAGAGCCAGCCTAAAACCCTACAACAAGCCGAAAAACCCTAAAATCAGTCTAAAAGCCCAAAAGCCGGCCTAAAACCCTATAATCAGCCAAAAAACACTAAAATCAGTCTAAAAGCCTAGAGTCTACAGAAAAACCATAAAAATCACCGGGAGCCCTTAAATTGTCAAATACCCTATGCTATATACTCAGCGGAAAAACCCTGAAACCGGCCAAAAGCCCTAAAGTTGATTAGAAAACCCTAGAGCCAGCCTAAAACCCCACAACAAGCCGAAAAACCCTAAAATCAGTCTAAAAGCCCAAAAGCCGGCCTAAAAACCTATAATAAGCCAAAAAACACTAAATTCAATCTAAAAGCCTAGAGTATACAGAAAAACCATAAAAATCACCGGGAGCCCTTAAATTGTCAAATACCCTATGCTATAGTCTGCGGAAAAACCCTAAAATTGGTCGAAAACCCTGAAATTGGCCAAAGCCCGAAAGTTGATTAGAAAACCCTAAAGCCGGCCTAAAAACCTATAATAAGCCCAGAACCCTAAAATCAGTTTAAAAGCCCGAAATCTGGCCTAAAACCCTAAAATAGGGCGAAAACCCTAAAATCAGTCTAAAAGCCTAGAGTCTACAGAAAAACCGTAAAATTGACCCGCAGCCCATAAATCGTCCAAAAAGACTATATTATGGTCTGCGGAGAAACCCTGCAATCGGCCGAAAACCCTAAAGCCGGCCTAAAACCCAATAACAAGCTGAAATTCCTAATATTAGTCTAAGAGCCTTGAGTCTACAGAAAAACCATAAAGTTGACCCGGAGCCCTTAAATCCTCCAAACACCCTATACTATAGTCAGCGGAAAAACCCTGAAATCAGCCAAAAGCCCTAAAGTTGATCAGAAACCCCTAAAGTCAGTCTAAAACCCTATAATAAGCCAAAAACCTTAAAATCAGTTTAAAAGCCCGAAATCCGGCCTAAAACCCTTAAATAGGGCGAAAACTCTAAAATCAGTCTAAAAGCCTAAAGTCTACAGAAAAACCATAAAAATGACCCAGAGCCCTTAAATCGTCCAAATACCCTATGCTATAGTGTACGGAATAACCTTGAAATTGAGCGAAAACCCTGAAATCGGCCAAAAGCCCTATAGTTGATCAGACAACCCTAAAGCTGGCATAAACCACTATAATGAGCCGAAAACCCTAAAATCGGTCTAAAAGCATCAAAAATCGGCCTAAAACCCTATAATAAGCCAAAAACCATAAATTAAGTCTAATAGCCTAGATTCAACAAAAGACCATAAAAATGACTCGGAGCCCTTAAATCGTCCAAATACCCTATGCTACAATCAGCGAAAAAACCCTGAAATTGGACGAAATCCCTGAAATCGGCCAAAAGCCCTAAAGTTGATCAAAAAGCCCTAAAGCCGGCCTAAACATGACTGGGAGCCCTTAAATCGTCCAAATACCCTATGCTATATTCAGCGTAAAAACCCTGGAATCAACCTAAAACCCTGAAATCGGCCTAAAACCCTGAAATCGGCCCAAAGCCCTAAAGTTGATTACAAAACCCTAAAGTCAGCCTAACACCTTACAGTAAGCCGAAAACCCTAAAATCAGTCTAAAAGCCCAAATGCCGGCCTAAACCCTATAAAAAATTGAAAACCCTAAAATAAGTCTAAAAGCCTTGAGTCTACAGAAAAACCATACAATTGACACGGAGCCCTTAAATTGTCCAAATAGTCAGCGGAAAAACCCAGAAATAAACTGAAAACCCTGAAATCGGCCAAAAGCCTGAAAGTTGATCAGAAATGCCTAAAGCCGGCCTAAATTTATATAATCAGCCGAAAAAACTAAAATAAGTCTAAAAGCCCTTAAGTCGGCCTAAAACCCTAAAATAAGTCAAAAACCCTAAAATCAGTCAAAAAGCCTAGAGTCTACAGAAAAATCATAAAATTCACCCGAAGCCCTTAAATCGTTTAAAAATCTGATACTATAGTCAGCGGAAAAACCTTGAAATCGGCCGAAAACCCTGAAATCGTCCAAAAACCCTAAAGTTGATCAGAAAACCCTAAAGCCGGCGGAAAACCCTACAATAAACAGAAAACCCTAAAAACAGTCTAAAAGCCTTAAAGCCGGCCTAAAACCCTATAAGAAGCCGAAAACCCTAAAATCAGTCTAAAAGCCTAGAGTCTACAGAAAAACCATAAATTTGACCCGAAGCCCTTAAATTGTCCAAATACCCTATACTAACTATAGTTAGCGGGAAAACCCTGAAATATGCCGAAAACCCTGAAATCGGCTGAAAACCTTGAAAACGGACTAAAACCCTAAATTTGATCAGAAATCCCTAAAGCTGGCATAAAACCCTATAATAAGCCGAAAACCCTAAAATCAGCCTAAAAGCCTAGAATCTACAGAAAAACCATAAAAATGACCCGGAGCCCTTAAATCGTCCAAATACCCTAAAGCCGGCCTTGAACCCTATAATAAGCCAAAAACCCTAACATCAGTCTAAAAGCCAAGAGTCTACATAAAAACCATAATATTGACCCGGAGCCCTTAAATCGTCCTAATACCCTAGACAATAGTCAGCGGAAAAACACTGAAATTAGACGAAAACGCTAAAATCAGCCAAAACCCGTAAAGTATATCAGAAAGCCCCAAAGTCGGCCTAAAACCCTTCAATAAGCCGAAAACCCTAAAATCAGTCTAAAAGCACCAAAAGCTGTACTAAAACCTGTGAAGAAGGTCTCGTCCTTGGACTCGACTGAGGTTTTGATTCAGACAAACACATCACAAAAAGAAGAAAGACTTCAGAAAAGAAAAGGAAGACTTCAAGAAAGAAAGGAACAAAAAGAAGAAAGACTTCAAGAAGACTTCAGAAAAGAAAGACTTCAAAGAACCAGGCTCAGAACGTCAAAGATCAAACATGAAGGTTCTAGTTTTTAGTAAGTCTTGTCAACTTAGTGTGCTATGCTTTATTAAGGTTTAATTGCATTTGAAGGCTCATAAAAGATCAACTAATTGAGTACGATATGTTCTCACAAGTAAAATTTGGTAGGGATACTCAATTAGGATTTGAGATGGTTAAAACTGAGTTTCGGACTATCTGTAATCGATTACAGGTTGAATGTAATCGATTACAGGAAGGCAGTAATCGATTACCATCTTAGTGTAATCGATTACACAGTTTGAATTTTGAATTCAAACTGCAACGGCAAGTGTAATCGATTACACTAACTGCTGTAATCGATTACCAGGTCGACAGATGTGTCTTTTCATGAACCATTGTGTCTCAAAACGGTTGGGAAAGGTTGTGTTGGTTCATGGACGACCTCTAGTGCCTATATAAAGTCCATAGACACTCAGAAACAGTAATGACTTGGTCCATAACTTTCATATTCATTAAAGTCATCATTCTGAGTTTCCGTTCTCTCATTTTCATAAGAACACACATGTTGTTCAACTTTTGAGAAACTCAGAATAGAAGAGCCTTCATTGTAATTGCCTGGAGCATAGAAACTAAGATCAATCCACCTTGTCTAAAGGATTGAATCAGCCATTATAAAGGCATCTTCTTCTTCATCTCTTGAATCGGATTGATTCATTCACCGTGGGTTTTGGTGGTTGTAAAAAGGTCCTTTGAATCGGGTTTGATTCAAAGTCCGCCTTAGGTTTAGGCGTCATCAGTTGGTGGTTTGCCATCTGAGGTTTGATAGGTCCTCTTAGGGTCCTTGGCACAAGTATTGCTAAGAAGACTTGATCAATCAGAAGTGGGTTGCTTCGGTAAGATTGATAAAAGATCTTAGAGTCCTTGGTGCAAGTATCCGTAAGAGTACTTGATCAAGTGTAAATCTTCACTGTGGGATTCAGTGGAGTGGTTCTTCGGAAAGTGGTAATCTTTCTGAGGGGTTCTAAATTTACTGTGGTATTCAGTAAAGGGTTTGACTCAGACAGTGTGATCTGTTCTGAGGGTTGTAATCAGTTCACTGTGTGATTCAATGAGCGGTGATTTTCCGAAAGTGGTTTTCTTTCTGGTATAGTGGAAAATCTCTGTGTGATCAGAGGACTGGACGTAGCCTTCTGGGATTGAAGGTGAACCAGGATAAAATCCATGTGTGTTCTTCTCATCCTTCATCTTTTACTTTCAAGCAATTACAATATTCCGCTGTAATAACGTTCTTACGTTTCAACTCTAATTGCGCTGAAAGTCATTTGGTACTATTACGCGAAAATTGGGGCAACTCTAATTCACCCCCCCCTCTCAGGTTGCTATCTAGATCAACAATTGGTATCAGAGCGTAAGTTTAGGTAATTGTATCCTAAGATCCGGGAAGATAGCATCCTCATCTACAACAAGTACCAGTGAAGGATTCAACATAAACAGGCCACCTTTTTTCAATGGAGAACACTATGACTTCTGGAAAATCAAGATGAAAATCTTCATAAAGACATTAGACGTGGGAATCTGGAAAGCAATTGAAGAAGGTCCCTTTGTGCCTATAGTAGAAGTTGAAGGAAGTTCACAACTAAAACCAGAAAACACATGGAGTAACGAAGAAAAGAAGAAATTTCAACATGACATAAAAGGGGCTGATAAAGTCAAAAGATCCAAGATCAATACTCTATCACAAGAGTATGAGATATTCAGAATGTTTCCTAGAGAAAGCATACTTGATATGCAAAAGCGGTTCACACATCTGACGAACCACTTGATTGTTCTTGGTAAGGAATGTTCAAATAATGACTTAAACATGAAAGTGTTAAGATCCCTTACAAGAGCATGGCAACCAAAGGTCACTGCTATCTCAGAAAAGAAGAGTCTCTCCAACATGACTCTGGCTACTCTGTTTGGAAAACTTCAAGAACATGAATTGGAGTTAAACAGACTCAAGCAATGTGAGCATAAAGAAAAGAGACATCGGTCTATTGCTCTAAAAGCCAAAGAAAGCCTCAATGATGAATATGATGCAGAGTCAGAAGATGATGAGAACATGGCCTTAATAGTCAAAATCTTTCGAAGATTCTTACAAAGCAAAGGTATGAAATCTAGAAGTTTTCAAAAGGGAAATAAACCCTCCTCCTCTTCACCAAAGATCACATGCTATGAGTGTGGTAAATCTGGTCACATCAAATCTGAATGTCCAAACATTCAAAAGAAGAAGCATGGACTAAAGGAGAAGTTTGAAAAGAAGGATTCAAACTCTAGAAGAGCATACATCGCTTTGGATGACAATGACGTAATCTCAGACTCAGAATTAGAGAAGGAAGAAGCACACTTTGCATTAATGGCATCTCAGAATTCTGACAAGGAAAATATCCAGGTTAGTACTAGCACTTCATCTTCTAATGATTTAGATTATGCTATAGAAATCCTTTTTAAGATGTGTCGTAGTACTTCTAAAGTTTGTGTTAAACAAAATGCTATTATTTCATCTTTAGAAGAAAAATTTCAAATTCTTCAAAAGGAATTAGATGATGTTAAATCCAAATTAGATGTTACACATGCATGCACTAAATGTAGTTCTTTAGAAGTAAAAGTAGAAAATCTACAACAGACAATTCATATTTTCAACCTAGAAAAGCAAAAACTAGATAAAATTCTTAGTGTGCAACAAAACTCAACCAACAAGAGTGTTCTAGGATTTACACCCCAAAAGAATTACTAGGAAATTAAGAAAAATGTCTTTGTTAAAGCAACAAATGAAGTTAAATCTCTTGGGAGTAAACACATGCATGCTAGTTCTTCTAAAAATATGAACTATAGGAACTACCCACAAAATGTCCCAAAACAATCCTAAAGATTCATTCTTTAAGATTAGAAGAGAATTAGGTATATTAGATGAACATGATATTTAAGTAGATTGTCATCTAAAAATGTGTTTCTATGTTATTTGCATGACTTTTGTGTGAACTTATATGATTACATGCTTAGTTTATAAGTTAAAATCATAATTGCATGTATCTAAGTTGCTTATATGCTTAAATGGTCCTCCTAGTTATGTTACATAGGAATTCTTAGCTTAGAATTTAGAAAATGTCTTAAGTAATCGATTACCATATATCTTGTAATCAATTAACCAAAGTTCTCTAGTCCTCGTGCTGTTCATAACTACCAGTAATCGATTACCATAACTGATGTAATCGATTACCTAATCGAAAACTGCTAGAATTTCAAAATTCCCTCCATCTTTTTGAAATTCAAATTCAAGGAAACCGCTCTGTAATCGATTACCCAATCCTTGTAATCGATTACATACTCATGCTATATAATCAAAGCATGATATTTCAATAGGAAATATTCTCAAAATGTTCCAAGACAACCTAGGAGACATTATGATATGCTTAGATATAATGAAGGTTATAGACAATATGCTTGTAGTTATTGCAATAGAATAGGACATATCTCTAGTAGATGTTATTATAGGAATATAGGAATATCAAGTGGGCAATATATGTGGGTTGAGAAGACAACCAATAACCTAGGACCCAAAGAAAATTGGGTACCTAACATTCCCTTATGAAAATTTGTTTTGTAAGTGTGTATGAAAGTAGCAAAGGATTTATGGTACCTTGATAATGGCTGCTCATCACACATGATTGGAGACAAAAAAAAATTTTTTATATCTCATGCCTAGAGAAAAGGGATATGTCACATATGGGAATAATGAAAAAGGGAAATTTCTTGGCATAGGAAAAATAGGTACGCCTTCTCAAACCATATTAAATAGAGCCATCTAAAGTACATGATGCCTTAGAAGATAAGTACTGGATTCAAGCCATGCAAGAAGAGTTGAACTAGTTTGAGAGAAACCAAGTATGAATATTAGCTCCCAGACCTAATGAAAACCATATCATTGGAACCAAATGGGTTTTTAGGAACAAACTAGATGAACATGGGATCATAGTTAGAAATTAGGCTAGATTAGTAGTACAAGGTTATAATCAGAAAGAAGGTATAAATTTTGATTAGACATATGCACCAATTGCTTGATTAGAAGCAATTAGACTTCTATTAGAGTATGCTTACTCGCTTAACTTCCAACTATATCAAATGGATGTTAAGAGCGCTTTCTTGAACGGATACATTCAAGAAGAAGTCTATGTGAAGCGACCTCCTGACTTTGAAGATACAAAGTTTGCTTCACATGTCTTCATCTTAAAGAAAGCTTTATATGATCTAAAGCAAGCACTACGGGCATGGATTGCAAATCAAGAAATCTGTAAATGGGATATTCATCAATCAATCCAAGTTCTACAAAGAACATCTGAAGAAATATGACTTGGTTGATTGCAAAGTAATACCCACATCAATGAGGATCAAGCACTTATCTAGATCAAGATGAATCATTCACTCCAGTAGAGATTACCAATTATAGAACCCTTGTGCATACTCTCTGGAACCTTTCCTCTAAAAACAAAGAAGACAAACTTGGAAGACAATGAAGCAAGTTCATCATTCAATTAAGAAAATGGAGAAGCATGTCTCGCTTTGATGGCAACACATCATTCTAATGATGAAAATGAAGAGGTTAGTAATGCAATTTCATATGTTAAATTATAAAGTATCTTTGTTAGATTGCATGATAGTTTCTTGAACATATATGAAGTTTATGCACATCAAAGTAGGATCATCTCATCTCTACAAAGTAAAATCTAGAGTAGATATTCAAAATGTTTTTTACATTTTTATATCCATGCATAACCCATGAGGCCAAGATTGATGAATAAACTCAAGAGGTAAACAAAAGTACAGATGATGTGGATAAGTTGTCATGCCTTTCATAAAAGTGATTTAGGTTTATCTGATTATAGTCATCCTAGTGATGTTAAGAAAATCGCTTTTAGACCAAGAAGTTCATATAACTTTGGTCACTCAAGAAGAGTACATGATGGTGTTCAACTTTGAAAGGCATGTATCAAATCCTTCTATCATCTTATGGAGAAAGTGCCTAACATGAAATTTAAGTGTTCCTGTTACTCTCCTAGTTATCAGAGAAATAATGAAGTCCCCAATGAAAGATTCATATGGGATGTGAAAGGAACTAATCCAAAAGGACCCAAAGACTATTGGGTACCTCTAAAATACCATTAAGCCTATTGTGCAAATGTTCTTGAAGACCTTGTGATCTGAAATGTCATACACAAAAGATGGTCTTTCAAGACACAAATTTAGAATATGGTATTGGTAAGAGAAATTCTAAAAACTTTATATCTTTCAAATGATATTAAGTACAAGAGTAATGCATTCTTAGGCATCTGCATTTACATCATAGTTCTCTATTAGATATATCTTTCATGCAGTGCTTATCAAGTCTGAAGTTTCAAGTTTTCAGACATGATAGTCGATTACATAGAATGAGTAATCGGTTACAAGGATATTTTGGCCCAGGATTATTTCAGAAAGCTTCATATATTTTGGGTTGTAATAGTTTAGACATAACTTTAAGATGGTTTGAATTCTGCTTGTACGTTTAATTATGTATTCTAAACTTCTATGGTTATGCTTTAATTGTGTGTGATGCATAAGTTTCAAAATACTGTCTTGCTTAACCCCACTCCCTACGATTCAATGTCTATACTACTTGTTAGCATGTATGGAATATGCTTGGACTCATCTTCTTTTTGATGAAGTCAAAAGGGGGAGAAAGGGTCATGTGCTTTGTAAAGATTATTTATAAGAAAAGCTACAAGTGGAACAAAAAGGGGGAGAAAAGTGTTGATACACATTATCGTGATATTGTGCTTCATTTGCAACACAAAGGGGGAGATAAAATTGCAAAACAAAGGGGGAGATATACAAGACAAGAGAGAAAGTCAAATGATCAATCAATGTTCAAGCATGATGTTTGTCATCATCAAAAAGGGGGAGATTGTGAAGAAGGTCTCGTCCTTGGACTCAGCTGAGGTTTTGATGAAGACAAACACATCACAAAAAGAAGAAAGACTTCAGAAAAGAAAAGGAAGACTTCAAGAAGACTTCAAGAAAGAAAGGAACAAAAAGAAGAAAGACTTCAAGAAGACTTCAGAAAAGAAAGACTTCAAAGAACCAGGCTCAGAACGTCAAAGATCAAACATGAAGGTTCTAGTTTTAAGTAAGTCTTGTCAACTTAGTGTGCTATGCTTTATTAAGGTTTAATTGCATTTGAAGGCTCATAAAAGATCAACTAATTGAGTACGATATGTTCTCACAAGTAAAACTTGGTAGGGATACTCAATTAGGATTTGAGATGGTTAAAACTGAGTTTCAGACTATCTGTAATCGATTACAGGTTGAATGTAATCGATTACAGGAAGGCAGTAATCGATTACCATCTTAGTGTAATCGATTACACAGTTTGAATTTTGAATTCAAACTGCAACGGCTAGTGTAATCGATTACACTAACTGCTGTAATCGATTACCAGGTCGACAGATGTGTCTTTTCATGAACCATTGTGTCTCAAAACGGTTGGGAAAGGTTGTGTTGGTTCATGGACGACCTCTAGTGCCTATATAAAGTCCATAGACACTCAGAAACAGTAATGACTTGGTCCATAACTTTCATATTCATTAAAGTCATCATTCTGAGTTTCCGTTCTCTCATTTTCATAAGAACACACATGTTGTTCAACTTTTGAGAAACTCAGAATAGAAGAGCCTTCATTGTAATTGCCTGGAGCATACAAACTAAGATCAATCCATCTTGTCTAAAGGATTGAATCAGCCATTATAAAGGCATCTTCTTCTTCATCTCTTGAATCAGATTGTTTAATTCACCGTGGTTTTTGGTGGTTGTAAAAAGGTCCTTTGAATCGGGTTTGATTCAAAGTCCGCCTTAGGTTTAGGCGTCATCAGTTGGTGGTTTGCCATCTGAGGTTTGATAGGTCCTCTTAGGGTCCTTGGCACAAGTATTGCTAAGAAGACTTGATCAATCAGAAGTGGGTTGCTTCGGTAAGATTGATAAGAGATCTAAGAGTCCTTGGTGCAAGTATCCGTAAGAGTACTTGATCAAGTGTAAATCTTCACTGTGGGATTCAGTGGAGTGGTTCTTCGGAAAGTGGTAATCTTTCTGAGGGGTTCTAAATTTACTGTGGTATTCAGTAAAGGGTTTGACTCAGACAGTGTGATCTGTTCTGAGGGTTGTAATCAGTTCACTGTGTGATTCAGTGAGCGGTGATTTTCAGAAAGTGGTTTGCTTTCTGGTATAGTGGAAAATCTCTGTGTGATCAGAGGACTGGACGTAGCCTTCTGGGATTGAAGGTGAACCAGGATAAAATCCATGTGTGTTCTTCTTATCCTTCATCTTTTACTTTCTAGCAATTACAATATTCCGCTGTAATAACGTTCTTACGTTTCAACTCTAATTGTGCTGAAAGTCATTTGGTACTATTACGCGAAAATCGGGGCAACTCTGATTCACCCCCCCTCTCAGGTTGCTATCTAGATCAACAAAAACCTATAATAAGGCGAACACCCTAAAATCAGTCTCAAAGCCTAAAGTCTACACGAAATCCAAAAAATTGAGTTGGAGCCCTTAAATAGTCCAAATACCCTATACTATAGTCAGTAGAAAAACCTTGATATCGGCCGGAAACCTTGAAATCGGCCAAAAGCCGTAAAGTTGATCAGAAAACCCTTAAGCCGGCCTATAACCCTACAAGATAAGATGCCGAAAACCCTAAAATCAGTCTAAAAGCACCAAAAGCCGGCCTAAAACCCTATAATAAGCTGAAAACCCTAAAATATGTCTTAAAGCCTATAATAAGCTAAAAACCCTAAAATCAGTCTTAAAGCCTAGAGTCTACATGAAATCCAAAAAATTGACCCGGAGCACTTAAATAGTCCAAATACCCTATACTATAGTCAGCGGAAAAATACTAATATCGGCCGGAAACCCTGAAATCGTCTAAAAGCCCTAAAGTTGATCAGAAAACCCTTAAGCCGGCCTAAAACCCAATAATAAGCCGAAAACCCTAAACTCAGTCTAATAGCCTAGATTCTAGAGAAAAACCATAAAAATTACCCGAAGCCCATAAATCGTCCAAATACCCTACGTTATAGTCAGCGGAAAAACCCTGAAATCGGCCGAAAACCCTGAAATCGGCCAAAAGCCCTAAATTCGATGAGAAAACCCTAAAGTCGGCCTAAAACCCTACAATAAGCCGAAAAACCCTCAAATCAGTCTAAAATCCCCAAAAGCCGGCCCAAAACCCTATAAGCCGAAAACCCTAAAATCAGTCTAAAAAACTAGTGTCTACAGAAAAACCATAAAATTGAACCGGGGCCCTTAAATCATCCAAATACCCTATGTTATAGTCAGCCGAAAAATCCTGAAATCGGTCAAAAACCCTGAAATCGGAAAAAGCTCTAAAGTTGATGAGAAAATCCTAAAGTCGGCCTAAAACCCTACAATAAGCCGAAAACACTAAAATTAGTCTAAAAGCTCTTAAGCCGGCCTAAAACCCTAAAATAAGCCAAAAACCCTAAAATCAATCTTAAAGCCTAGAGTCTACAGAAAAATCATAAAATTGACCCGGAGCCCTTAAATTGTCCAAAAACCCTAATCAGCGGAAAAACCCTGAAATCGGGCGAAAACCCTAAAATCGTCCAAAATCCCTTAAGTTGATCAGAAATTTCTAAAGCCAACCTAAAACACTACAATATGCCGAAAACCCTAAAATCCATACAATGAAACACAATAAAATTGACCCGGAGCCCTTACATCGTCCAAATACCCTATACCCTAGCGGAAAAACTCTGAAATATGCCGATAACCCTGAAATCGGACAAAAGCCCTAAATTTGATCAGAAATCCCTAAAGCTGGCCTAAAACCCTATAATAAGCCGAAAACCCTAAAATCAGCCTAAAAGCCTAGAATCTACAGAAAAACCATAAAAATGACCCGAAGCCCTTAAATCGTCCAAATACCCTATGTTATAGTCGGCGGAAAAACCCTGAAATCGTCCGAAAACCCTGAAATTGTCAAATAGACCTAAAGTTGATCCAAAAACCCTAAAGCCGGCCTTAAATCCTATAATAAGCTGAAAACCCTAAAATCGCTCTAAAAGCCCTAAAGTCGGCCTAGAACCCTAAAAAAGCCGAAAACACTAAAATCAGTCTAAAAGCCTAGGGTCTACAGAAAGACCATAAAATTGACCCGGAGCCCTTAAATCGTCCTAATACCCTATACTATAGTCAGCGGAAAAATCCTGAAATCGGCTAAAAGCCCTAAAGTTGACCAGAAAGCCCTAAATCCGGCCTAAAACCCTATAATAAATTGAAAACCCTAAAATCAGTCTAAAAGCCATAAAATTAATCTAAAATTAATCTATAATAGTCTACAGAAAAACCCTAAAATCAATCTAAAATCCTAGAGTCTAGAGAAAAACCATAAAATTAACTCGGAGCCCTTAAATCGTCCAAATACCCTACGCTTTAATCAGCGGAAATAACTTGAAATCGGGCGAAAACGTTGAAATCGGAAAAAAGCACTAAAGTTGACCAAAAAACCCTAAAGCCGGCCTAAAACCCTACAATAAGCCGAAAACCCTAAAATCAGTCTAATAGCCTAGAGGCTACAAAAAAAACCATAAAAATGATTCGGAGCCCTAAATCGTCCAAATACCTGATGATTGGATTTTATATGATAATTTTAGGGTCTTTTTATTTTATTATTTTTGAGTCTCATATAGGATTTTTTTTATTTTTATGTAGATTTTATATTTATTTGCATTTTGCATATAGATTAGCTTTTATTTGTTTTTCTAACTTTATTTTATATTTTTAGGAATTTTTATAGTTATTTTTATATTTTCAGGAAAGCTGGTATAGTTATCATTTTTGTCCAGGGACCGAATTGTAAAGTTTCAGGAAATGAAGGATTAAAAGGCAAAAGTTCAAGAGCGGAGGATGGAAAGTGAAGTTTGAGAGAGTCAAAGGACCAGAATTGAAGTGCTAACAAAGGGAGGACTTAAAGTGGAAATCAAGAATATGAAGCAACACCCTTTGATTTAAGCACATGGAAAATAAGGTTGAAAGATTAATGGTGGTAAAGGAGAGGTTTCAGAACTTAATAGGGGCTGAATGGAGCCTAATTAAGCCAATCAATTCCACCATTGAAGAAGAAAAAGCATCCAAGAAGACGAGCCAGCGCTCAAGCGTTGGAAGGCCCAATGCTCAAGCGCTGGAACTCTAACTAAGAGCTGAGTCAGAAGTTGCACCCAGCGCTCCAGCGTTGGAAGCCAGCGCTCAAGCGCTGGGCCTATATCTGAACGTGGGATTTTATTGCACCCCAACGCCCAAGCGTTGGGGATCCCAGCGCTCAAGCGCTGGAGGGTGAATTTTTGCTATAAATAGGGAGCTTTTCTTCACTTGTAAGACACACCTATTAAGAATACAACAAGTATTCTTCTTTCCTCCTTAAGGGCATTGTTCCTAGGAATTGTGGGAAGCCATACTTGAGCTCCTATCCAGGGTAATTCGATCCTTCTTTTAGCCATGCTTGCCTAACTTCTTCTTTAAGTTACTTGGGTTGTTTTAGTTTATATCTTATGTCTTAGTTTTCTTCTACTTTATTTCTGAATAATATTGCTATAAGTTCATGTTTTACTTCCTTGTTCTTCATTTCATCTTGATGTACACAAGAGTTTTTGCTTATTGCTTATAACAATGGAAATTGGTAAGTAGTAAGGGACTTAGGAAGTAAAAGAAGTTGTATGACATATCACTAAGGTATTAGGATAGACTTAGCTTTATGTTGGCCTGAAAATTCTTTCTACATCTTCTTCTTGGTTTTTTCTAAATTGCAAGGAAATGAATTTAGTAATTAGGAAGAAAGTTCTACAATGTGTAAGGAATTAACTTGTAGAAACATTAGGCTATAGCATCATGAACTTGGTATTAAAATTCAGAAATTAAGTAAGAGTTGCTAGCATATTTTATAAGCTATATAATTCAACCCAAGTGCTTAAGTCTTATCATCATCTCTTCTTTATTTGTTTATGTTATTTCTTGTTCTTGTCCTAATCAAACCAACATAAAAAATATATCTTTTTATTTTCTTGCACAAAGGCTCTAAGTAAATTAATAATAAGACACCTATCCCTTGGGTTCGATCTTTTTATATTACGCGATAATCAACCGTGCACTTGCGGTTTGGCTATCAATACCCTATGCTATAGTTAGAGGAAAAACCCTGAAATCGGCCAAAAACCCTGAAATCGGCCAAAAGCCCTAAAGCTGATTAGAAAACCCTAAAGCCAAAAACCCTATAATAAGCCGAAAACCCTAAAATCAGTCTAAAAGCCCTAAATTCGGCCTAAAACCCTAAAATAGGGCGAAAAACCTAAAATCAGTTTAAAAGCCTAGAGTCTACGGAAAAACCATAAAATTTACACAGAGCCCTTAAATCGTCCAAAAAGATTATATTATAGTCCGCGGAAAAACCCTGCAATCGGCCGAAAACCCAAAAGTTGATTAGAAAATCCTAAAGCCGGCCAAAAACCCTATAATAAGCCGAAAATCCTAAAATTAGTCTAAGAGCCTAGAGTCTACAGAAAAACAGTGAAATTTACCCGGAACCCTTAAATCGTCCAAACACCCTATACTATAGGGAGCGAAAAAACCCTGAAATCAGCCAAAAGCCCTAAAGTTGATCAGAAAGCCCTATAATAAGCTGAAAACCCTAATATTAGTATAAAAACCTAGAGTCTACAGAAAAACCATAAAAATGACCTGGAGCCCTTAAATCGTCCAAATACCCTATGCTATAGTCTGCAGAAAAACCCTGAAATCGGCATAAAACCCTACAATAAGCTGAAAACCCTAAAATCAGTCTAAAAGCATAAAAAATCGGACTAAACCACTATAATAAGCTAAAAACACTAAAATCAGCCTAAAAGCCTAGAATATATAGAAAAACCATAAAATGACCCGGAGGCTTTATATCATCCAAATACCCTATATTAGTCAGCGGAAAAACCCAGAAATCGTACGAAAACCCTGAAATTGTCAAATAGCCCTAAAGTTGATCCAAAAACCCTAAAGCCCGTCTAAAACCCTATAATAAGCCAAAAACCCAAAAATCAGTCTAAAAGCCCTAAAGCCGGCCTAGAACCCTAAAAAAGCTGAAAACACTAAAATCAGTCTAAAACCATAGAGTCTACAGAAAAACCATAAAATTGACCCGGAGCTATTAAATCGTTCTAATACCCTATGCAATAGTTAGCGGAAAAACCCTTAAATCAGCCAAAAGCCCTAAAGTTGACCAGAAAGCCCTAAAGTCGGCCAAAAACCTTTCAATAAGTCGAAAACCCTAAAATCATTATAAAGCCTGTCTACAGAAAAACAATAAATTGACCCGGAGCTATTAAATTGTTCTAATACCCTATACAATAGTTAGCGGAAAAACCCTTAAATCAGCCAAAAGCCCTAAAGTTGATCAGAAAGCCCTAATGTCGGCCTAAAACCTTTCAATAAGTCGAAAACCCTAAAATCATTCTAAAGCCTAGAGTCTACAGAAAAACCATAAAATTAACCCGGAGCCCTTAAATCGTCTAAATACCCTATACTGTAGTCAGCGGAAAAACCCAGAAATTGGCCTGAAACCCTGAAATCGGCCAAAGGCCCTAAAGTTGATCAGAAAGCCCTAAAGCCGCCATAAAACCTTATGATAAGCCGAAAAGACTAAAATCAGTCTAAAAGCCTAGAGTCTACCGAAAAACCATAAACATGACTCGGAGCCCTTAAATCGTCTAAATACCCTATGCTATAGTAGCGCAAAAACCCTGGAATTGGCCTAAAACCCTGAAATCGGCCTGAAACCCTGAAATCAGCCAAAAGCCCTAAAGTTGATTACAAAACCCTACAGTCGGCCTAAAACCTTACAATAAGCCGAAAACCCTAAAATCAGTCTAAAAGCCCAAAAGCCAGCCTAAAACCTTATAAGAAACCCAAAACCCTAAAATAAGTCTAAAAGCCTTGAGTCTACAGAAAAACCATAAAATTGACCCGGAGCCATTAAATCATCCAAATACCCTATACTATAGTCAGCAGAAAAACCCAGAAATCAACCCAAAACCCTAAAATTGGCCAAAAGCCCGAAAGTTGAACAGAAAGGCCTAAAGCCGGCCTAAATTTCTAAAATAAGCCGAAAACACTAAAATCAGCCTAAAAGTCCTTAAGTCGGCCTGAAACCCTTAAATAAGCCGAAATCCCTAAAATCAGTCTAAAAGCCTAGAGTCTACAGAAAAATCATAAAATTCACCTAGAGCCCTTAAATCGTCCAAAAATCTTATACTATAGTCAGCGGAAAAACCCTGAAATCGGTCGAAAACCCTGAAATTGTCCAAAATCCCTAAAGTTGATCAGAAAACCCTAAAGCCGTCCTAAAACACTACAATAAGCCCAAAACTCTAAAATCCATAAATGAAAAACCATAAAATTGACCCGGAGCCCTTACATCGACAAATACCCTAGACTATAGCTAGCGGAAAAAACCTGAAATATGCAGAAAACCCTGAAATCGGACAAAAGCCCTAAATTTGATCAGAAATCCCTAAAGCTGGCCTAAAACCCTATAATAAGCAGAAAACCCTAAAATCAGCCTAAAAGCCTAGAATCTACAGAAAAACCATAAAAATGACCCGGAGCCCTTAAATCGTCCAAATACCCTTTGCTATAGTCAGCGGAAAAACCTTGAAATCGTCCAAAAACCCAGATATTGTCAAATAGCCCTAAAGTTGATCCAAAAACCCTAAAGCCGCCCTTAAACCCTATAATAAGCTGAAAACCCTAAAATCGGTCTAGAAGCCCTAAAGCCGGCCTAGGACCCTAAACAACCCGAAAACACTAAAATCAGTCTAAAAGCCTAGAGTCTATAGAAAGACCATAAAATCTACACGGAGCCCTTAAATGGTCATAATACCATATACTATATTCAGCGCAAAAACCCTGGAATCGGCCTAAAACCCTGAAATCGACCAAAAGCCCTAAAGTTGATTACAAAACCCTAAAGTCGGCCTAAAACCTTACAATAAGCCGAAAACCCTAAAATCAGTCTAAAAGCCCAAAAGCCGGCCTAAAACCTTATAAGAAACCGAAAACCCTAAAATAAGTCTTAAGGCCTTGAGTCTACAGAAAAACCGTAAAATTGACCCGGAGCCATTTAATCATCCAAATACCCTATACTATAGTCAGCAGATAATCCCAGAAATCAACCGAAAACCCTAAAATCGGCCAAAAGCCCGAAAGTTGATCAGAAAGGCCTAAAGCCGGCCTAAATTTCTATAATAAGCCGAAAACACTAAAATCAGTCTAAAAGCCCTTAAGTCGGCCTGAAACCCTTGAATAAGCCGAAATCCCTAAAATCAGTCTAAAAGCCTAGAGTCTATAGAAAAATCATAAAATTCACCCGGAGCCCTTAAATCGTCCAAAATCTTATACTATTATAGTCAGCGGAAAATCCCTGAAATTGTCCAAAATCCCTAAAGTTGATCAGAAAACCCTAAAGCCGGCCGAAAACCCTACAATAAGCTGAAAACCCTAAAATCAGTCTAAAAGCCCTAAAGTCGGCCTAAAACCCTATAAGAAGAAGAAAACCCTAAAATCAGTCTAAAAGCCTAGAGTCTACAGAAAAACCATAAAATTGACCCGAAGCCCTTAAATTGTCAAAATATCCTATACTATTGTTAGCGGAAAAACCCTAAAATATGCCGAAGAATCTGAAATCTGCCGAAAACCTTGAAATCGAATCAAAACCCTAAATTTGATCAGAAAGCCGTAAAGCTGGCATAAAACCCTATAATAAGACGAAAACCCTAAAATATGCCTAAAAGCCTAGAATATACAGAAAAACCATAAAAATGATTCGGAGCCCTTACATCGTCCAAATACCCTATGCTATAGTGAGTGGAAAAACCTTGAAATCGGCCGAAAACCCTAAAATCGGCCAAAAGCCCAAAGTTGATCAGAAAACCCTAAAGCTGGCCTAAAACCCTACGATAATCTGACAACCTTAAAATCAGTATAAAAGAACCAAAAATTGGCCAAAAACCCTATAATAGGCCGAAAACCCTAAAATCGGTCTTAAAAACTAGTGTCCACACAAACCAAAAAATTGACCCGGAGCCCTTAAATAGTCCAAATACCTATACTATAGTCTGCCGAAAAACTCTGAAATCGGCCGGAAACCCTGAAATCGGCCAAAAGCCCTGAAGTTGATCAGATAACCCTAAAGCTGGCCTAAAAGCCTATAATAAGCCGAAAATCCTAAAATCAGTCTAATAGCCTAGAATCTACAGAAAAACCATAAAATTGACCCGGAGCATTAAACCGTCCTAATACCCTATACAATAGTCAGCGGAAAAACCTAGAAATTAGACGAAAACCCTAAAATCAGCCAAAACCCGTAAAGTTTATTAGAAAGCCCTAAAGTCGGCCTAAAACCCTTCAATAATCCGAAAACCCTAAAATCAGTCTAAAAGCACCAAAAGCTGTCCTAAAACCCTATAATAAGCCGAATACCCTAAAATCAGTCTTAAAGCCTAGAGTCTACACGAAATCAAAAAAATTGAGCCAAAGCCCTTAAATAGTCCAAATACCCTATACTATAGTCAGCGGAAAAACCTTGATATTGGCCGGAAACCCTGAAATCGTTCAAAAGCCCTAAAGTTGATCAGAAAACCCTTAAGCCGGCCTATAACCCTACAAGACTCCGAAAACCCTAAAATCGGTCTAAAATCACCAAAAATTGGCCTAAAACCCTATAATAAGCCGAATACCGTAAAATCAATCAAAAAGCCTAAAGTCTACACAAAAACCAAAAATTTGACCCGGAGCACTTAAATTGTCCAAATACCCTATACTATAGTCAGCGGAAAACCCCTTAAATCGGCCGGAAACCCTGAAATCGTCCAAAAGCCCTCAAGTTGGTCAGAAAACCCTTAAGCCGGCCTTAAACCCTATAATAAGCCGAAAATCCTAAACTCAGTCTAATAGCCTGGAGTCTACAGAAAAACCATAAAAATTACCCTAAGCCCTTAAATCGTCCAAATACCCTATATTATTGTCAACGGAAAAACCTTGAAATCGGCCGAAAACCCTGAAATCGGCCCAAAGCCCTTAAGTTGATGAGGAAACCCTAAAGTCGGCCTAAAACCCTACAATAAGCCGAAAACCCTAAAATCAGTCTAAAATCCCCAAAAGCCGGCCCAAAACCCTGAAATTGTCCAAAATCCCTAAAGTTGATCAGAAAACCCTAAAGCCGGCCGAAAACCCTACAATAAGCTGAAAACCCTAAAATCAGTCTAAAGGCCCTAAAGTCGGCCTAAAACCCTATAAGAAGAAGAAAACCCTAAAATCAGTCTAAAAGCCTAGAGTCTACAGAAAAACCATAAAATTGACCCGAAGCCCTTAAATTGTCCAAATATCCTATACTATTGTTAGCGGAAAAACCCTAAAATATGCCGAAGAATTTGAAATCGGCCGAAAACCTTGAAATCGAATTAAATCCCTAAATTTGATCTGAAAACCGTAAAGCTAGCATAAAACCCTATAATAAGCCGAAAACCCTAAAATATGCCTAAAAGCCTAGAATATACACAAAAACCATAAAAATGATTCGGAGCCCTTAAATCGTCCAAATACCCTATGCTATAGTCAGCGGAAAAACCCTGAATCAGATGAAAACCCAGAAATCGGCCAAAAGCCCTTCAGTTGATTAGAAAACCCTAAAAATGACCCGGAGCCCTTAAATCGTCCAAATACCCTATGCTTTAGTGAGTGGAAAAGCCCTGAAACCGGCCGAAAACCCTAAAATCGGCCAAAAGCCCAAAAATTGATCAGAAAACCCTAAAGCTGGCCTAAAACCCTACGATAATCCGACAACCCTAAAATCAGTATAAAAGAACCAAAAATTGGCCTAAAACCCTATAATAGGCTGAAAACCCTAAAATCGGTCTAAAAAATTAGTGTCTACACAAACCAAAAAATTGACCCGGAGCCCTTAAATAGTCCAAATACCTATACTATAGTCTGCCGAAAAACTCTGAAATCGGCCGGAAACCCTGAAATCGGGCAAAAGCCCTGAAGTTGATCAGAAAACCCTAAAGCTGGCCTAAAAGCCTATAATAAGCCGAAAACCCTAAAATCAGTCTAATAGCCTAGAATCTACAGAAAAACGATAAAATTGACCCGGAGCATTAAACCGTCCTAATACCCTGTACAATAGTCAGCGGAAAAACCCTGAAATTAGACGAAAACCCTAAAATCAGCCAAAACCCGTAAAGTTTATCAGAAAGCCCTAAAGTCGGCCTAAAACCCTTCAATAATCCAAAAACCCTAAAATCAGTCTAAAAGCACCAAAAGCTGTCCTAAAACCCTATAATAAGCCGAATACCCTAAAATCAGTCTTAAAGCCTAGAGTCTACACGAAATCAAAAAAATTGAGTCAGAGCCCTTAAATAGTCCAAATACCCTATACTATATAGTCAGCGGAAAAACCTTGATATCGGCCGGAAACCCTGAAATCGTTCAAAAGCCCTAAAGTTGATCAAAAAACACTTAAGCCGACCTAAAACCCTATAATAAGCCGAAAATCCTAAATTCAGTCTAATAGCCTAGAGTCTACAGAAAAACCATAAAAATTGCCCTAAGCCCTTAAATCGTCCAAATACCCTTGAAATCGGCCCAAAGCCCTTAAGTTGATGAGGAAACCCTAAAGTCGGCCTAAAACCCTACAATAAGCCGAAAACCCTAAAATCAGTCTAAAATTCCCAAAAGCCGGCCCAAAACCCTACAATAAGCCGAAAACCCTAAAATCAGTCTAAAAAACTAGTGTCTAGATTAAAACCATAAAATTGAACCGGAGCCCTTAAATCATCCAAATACCCTATACTATAGTCAGTGGAAAAACCCTGAAATGGTTCGAAAACCCTGAAATCGGAAAAAAGCCCTAAAGTTTATCAGAAAACTCTAAAGTCGGCCTTGATGACTGGATTTTGTATGATAATTTTAGGGTCTTTTTAGTCTTTTTATTTTATTATTTTTGAGTCTCATATAGGTTTTTATTTCTTTTTATTTAGATTTTCTATTTATTTTGCATTTTGCATATAGATTAGCTTTTATTCGGTTTTTAAACTTTATTTTATATTTTTAGGAATTTTTAGAGTTATTTTTATATTTTAGGAAAGCTGGTAGAATTAGTCACTTTAGTCCAGGGACCAAACTATGATTTCAGGAAAGGAAGGGCCAGAAATGAGAAGTTCAGAAGGGCTGAAAGTGAAGTCTTAGCAAATAAAGGGCTCGAAGCAAAGAAGTGGAAGATGAAGCACCATTGCTAATTTAGCACATGGGAAATGAGGCATGAATAGAGAAATCAAGTCACTTTGCTGTTTCAGAATTAAAAGGGGACAAAATGGAGGCTAATTAAGCCATTCAATTCCACCATTGAAGAAGAAAAGCATCCAAGAAAAGCTGCCAGTTTTTGACCCAACGCTCAAGTGTTGGGGCCCTGTTTTGCAACGCCTGGATTAAATGACCCAACGCTCAAGCGTTGGGGATCCCAGCGCTCAGGCACTGGGACGTGTCAGAGGCTATAAATAGGACTTTGTTTTCATTTGTAAACACACCTATTCAGAACACAACAAGTGTTCTTCTTTCTTCCTTAAAGATCATTGTTCCTAGGAATTGTGGGAAGCCATACTTGAGCTCCTATCCAGGGTAATTCGATGACTCTTTTAGCCATGCTTGGCTAATTCTTTTTAAGCTTCTTGGGTTGTTTTAGTTTATAATTTATGTTTTAGTATTGTTTCTACCTTTCTGAATAATATATCCAGTTCTTGTTTTATTTCCTTGTTCATAATTCTATCTTGATGATCACAAGTGTTTTTGCTTATTGCTTATACGAATGAGAATTGGTAAGTAGTAAGGGACCTAGGATTAAAAAAGGCTATAAGTATATTTCGCTAAGAGATTAGGAAAGACGTAGCTTTGTGTTGGCCTGAACTCTATCTTCATCTTCTTCTTTAGTTAACTAGATTGCAAGAAATTGGGTTTAGTAATTAAAAATAAAGTTCTACAATGTGTAAGAGATTAACTTGTAGATATAATAGGCTATAGCACCTTGAACTTGGCTTTATAATTCAGAAATTAAGTAGATACTTGCTAGCATATTTTATATTCTATGTCAATCAACCCAAGGACTTAATTCTCATCATATCTTATCTCTTTATTATTTTATGCAATTGTTCTTGCTTGTTCAAAAAACCAACATCAAATATTTCATCTCTTAAAATTTCTGCACAAGTACTAAATATTATAATAATAAGAAACCTATCCCTTGGGTTCGATCTTTTTATTACGCGATATTGAATCGTACACTTGCGATTTGGGTATCAGGCCTAAAACCCTATAATAAGCCTAAAACCCCTAAATAAGACGAAAACACTAAAATCAGTCGAAAAGCCCTTAAGCCGGCCTAAAACCCTAAAATAAGCCTAAAACCCTAAAATCAATCTAAAAGCCTAGAGTCTACAGAAAAATTATAAAATTGACCCAGAGCCCTTAAATCGTCCAAAAACCCTACTCAACGGAAAAAACCCTGAAATCGGGCAAAAACCCTGAAATCGTCCAAAATCCCTTTAGTTGATTAAAAAACCCTAAAGCCGTCCTAAAACACCACAATAAGCCCAAAACCCTAAAATCCATAAATGAAAAACCATAAAATTGACCCGGAGCTCTTACATCGACAAATACCCTATACTATATAGCTAGCGGAAAAAACCTGAAATATGCAGAAAACCCTGAAATCGGACAAAAGCCCTAAATTTGATTAGAAATCCCTAAAGCTGGCCTAAAACCCTATAATAAGCAGAAAACCCTAAAATCAGCCTAAAAGCCTAGAATCTACAGAAAAACCATAAAAATGACCCGGAGCCCTTAAATCGTCCAAATACCCTTTGCTATAGTCAGCGGAAAAACCTTGAAATCGTCCAAAAACCCAGATAATGTCAAATAGCCCTAAAGTTGATCCAAAAACCCTAAAGCCGCCCTTAAACCCTATAATAAGCTGAAAACCCTAAAATCGGTCTAGAAGCCCTAAAGCCGGCCTAGAACCCTAAAAAATCCGAAAACACTAAAATCAGTCTATAAGCCTAGAGTCTATAGAAAGACCATAAAATTTGACTCGGAGCCCTTAAATGGTCATAATACCCTATACTATAGTCAGCGCAAAAACCCTGGAATCGGCCTAAAACCCTGAACTCGGCCTAAAACCCTGAAATCGGCCAAAAGCCCTAAAGTTGATTACAAAACCCTAAAGTCGGCCTAAAACCTTACAATAAGCCGAAAACCCTAAAATCAGTCTAAAAGCCCAAAACCCGGCCCAAAACCTTATAAGAAACCGAAAACCCTAAAATAAGTCTAAAAGCCTTGAGTCTACAGAAAAACCGTAAAATTGACCCGGAGCCATTAAATAATCCAAATACCCTATACTATAGTCAGCAGAAAAACCCAGAAATCAACCGAAAATCGTAAAATCGGCCAAAAGCCCGAAAGTTGATCAGAAAGGCCTAAATTTCTATAATAAGCCGAAAACACTAAAATCAGTCTAAAAGCCTTTAAGTCGGCCTGAAACCCTTAAATAAGCCGAAATCCCTAAAATCAGTCTAAAAGCCTAGAGTCTACAGAAAAATCATAAAATTCACCCGGAGCCCTTAAATCGTCCAAAAATCTTATACTATAGTCAGCGGAAAAACCCTGAAATCGGCCGAAAACCCTGAAATTGTCCAAAATCCCTAAAGTTGATCAGAAGCCCTTAAATTGTCAAAATATCCAATAAGAAGAAGAAAACCCTATAAGAAGAAGAAGAAGAAAACCCTAAAATCAGTCTAAAAGCCTAGAGTCTACAGAAAAACCATAAAATTGACCCGAAGCCCTTAAATTGTCAAAATATCCTATACTATTGTTAGCGGAAAAACCCTAAAATATGCCGCAAACCTTGAAATCGAATTAAATCCCTAAATTTGATCAGAAAGCCGTAAAGCTGGCATAAAACCCTATAATAAGCCGAAAACCCTAAAATAAGCCTAAAAGCCTAGAATATACAGAAAAACCATAAAAGTGATTCGGAGCCCTTAAAACGTCCAAATACCCTATGCTATAGTCAGCGGAAAAACCCTGAATCAGACGAAAACCCAGAAATCGGCCAAAAGCCCTTCAGTTGATTAGAAAACCCTAAAAATGACCCGGAGCCCTTAAATCGTCCAAATACCCTATGCTATAGTGAGTGGAAAAACCCTGAAATCGGCCGAAAACCCTAAAATCGCCCAAAAGCCCAAAAGTTGATCAGAAAACCCTAAAGCTGGCCTAAAACCCTATGATAATCCGACAACCCTAAAATCAGTATAAAAGAACCAAAAATTGGCCTAAAACCCTATAATAGGCCGAAAACCCTAAAATCGGTCTAAAAAACTAGTGTCTACACAAACCAAAAAATTGACCCGGAGCCCTTAAATAGTCCAAATACCTATACTATAGTCTGCCGAAAAACTCTGAAATCGGCCGGAAACCCTGAAATCGGCCAAAAGCCCTGAAGTTGATCAGAAAACCCTAAAGCAAGCCTAAAAGCCTATAATAAGCCCGAAAACCCTAAAATCAGTCTAATAGCCTAGAATCTACAGAAAAACCATAAAATTGACCTGGAGCATTAAACCGTCCTAATACCCTATACAATAGTTTGCGGAAAAACCCTGAAATTAGACGAAAACCCTAAAATCAGCCAAAACCCGTAAAGTTTATCAGAAAGCCCTAAAGTCGGCCTAAAACCCTTCAATAATCCGAAAACCCTAAAATCTGTCTAAAAGCACCAAAAGCTGTCCTAAAACCCTGTAATAAGCCGAATACCCTAAAATCAGTCTTAAAGCCTAGAGTCTACACGAAATCAAAAAAATTGAGTCAGAGCCCTTAAATAGTCCAAATACCCTATACTATAGTCAGCGGAAAAACCTTGATATCGGCCGGAAACCCTGAAATCGTTCAAAAGCCCTAAAGTTGATCAGAAAACCCTTAAGCCGGCCTATAACCCTAAAATCGGTCTAAAATCACCAAAAATTGGCCTAAAACCCTATAATAAGCCGAATACCCTAAAATCAATAAAAAAGCCTACAGTCTACACAAAAACCAAAAATTTGACCCGGAGCACTTAAATTGTCCAAATACCCTATACTATAGTCAGCGGAAAAACTCTGAAATCGGCCGGAAACCCTGAAATTGTCCAAAAGCCCTCAAGTTGATCAGAAAACCCTTAAGCCGACGTGAAAATCTATAATAAGCCGAAAATCCTAAACTCAGTCTAATAGCCTAGAGTCTACAGAAAAACCATAAAAATTACCCTAAGCCCTTAAATCGTCCAAATACCCTATATTATTGTCATCGGAAAAACCTAGAAATCGGCCCAAAGCCCTTAACTTGATGAGGAAACCCTAAAGTCGGCCTAAAACTCTACAATAAGCCGAAAACCCTAAAATCAATCTAAAATCCCCAAAAGCCGGCCCAAAACCCTATAATATGCCGAAAACCCTAAAATCAGTCTAAAAAACTAGTGTCTACATTAAAACCATAAAATTGAACCAGAGCCCTTAAATCATCCAAATACCCTATACTAAGCCGAAAACACTAAAATCAGTCGAAAAGCCCTTAAGCCGGCCTAAAACCCTAAAATAAGCCTGAAACCCTAAAATCAATCTAAAAGCCAAGAGTCTACAGAAAAATCATAAAGTTGACCCGGAGCCCTTAAATCGTCCAAAAACCCTAGTCAACGGAAAAAACACTGAAATCGGGCGAAAACCCTGAAATCGTCCAAAATCTCTTAAGTTGATCAGAAAACCCTAAAGCCGTCCTAAAACACTACAATAAGCCCAAAACCCTAAAATCCATAAATGAAAAACCATAAAATTGACCCAGAGCCCTTACATCAACAAATACCCTATACTATAGCTAGCCGAAAAACCCTGAAATATGCAGAAAACCCTGAAATCGGACAAAAGCCCTAAATTTGATCAGAAATCCCTAAAGCTGGCCTAAAACCCTATAATAAGCAGAAAACCCTAAAATCAGCCTAAAGGCCTAGAATCTACAGCAAAACCATAAAAATGACCCGGAGCCCTTAAATCGTGCAAATACCCTTTGCTATATAGTCAGCGGAAAAACCTTGAAATCGTCCAAAAAACCAGATATTGTCAAATAGCCCTAAAGTTGATCCCAAAACCCTAAAGCCGCCCTTAAACCCTATAATAAGCTGAAAACCCTAAAATCGGTCTAGAAGCCCTAAAGCCGGCCTAGAACCCTAAAAAACCCAAAAACACTAAAATCAGTCTAAAAGCCTAGAGTCTATAGAAAAACCATAAAATTGACTCGGAGCCCTTAAATGGTCCTAATACCCTATACTATAGTCAGCGGAAAAACCCTGAAATCGGCCGAAAACCTCTGAAATCGGCTAAAAGCCCTAAAGTTGATTAGAAAGCCCTAAATCCGGCCTAAAACCCTATAATAAATCGAAAACCCTAAAATCAGTCTAAAAGCCTAGAGTCTACAGAAAAACACTAAAATTAGTCTAAAAGCCTAGAGTCTAGAGAAAAACCATAAAATTAACTCAGAGCCCTTAAATCGTCCAAATACCCTATACTATAATCAGCGGAAATACCTTGAAATCAGCCGAAAACGTTGAAATCGGCCAAAAGCCCTAAAGTTGATCAGAAAACCCTAAAGCCGGCCTAAAACCCTACAATAAGCTGAAAACCCTAAAATCAGTCTAATAGCCTAGAGCCTACAAAAAAACCATAAAAATGATTCGGAGCCCTTAAATCGTCCAAATACCCTATGCTATAGTTAGAGGAAAAACCTTGAAAACGGCCGAAAACCCTGAAATCGGCCAAAAGCCTTGAAGATCATTAGAAAACCCTATAGCTGGCATAAAACCCTACAATATGCCGGAAACCCTAAAATCAGTCTAAAAGCACCAAAATCGTCCGAAAACCCTAAAATTGTCAAATTGCCCTAAAGTTGATCCCAAAACCCTAAAGCCGGCCTTAAACCCTATAATAAGCCGAAAACCGTAAAATCAGTCTAAAAGCCCTAAAGCCGGCCTTAAACCCTATAATAAGCCGAAAACCATAAAATCAGTCTAAAAGTCAAGAGTCTACAGAATAACCATAAAATTGACCCAGAGCCATTAAATCGTTCTAATACCCTATATAATAGTCAGCGGAAAAACCCTTAAATCAGCCAAAAGCCCTAGAGTTGATCAGAAAGCCTTAAAGTCGGCTAAAACCCTTTAATAAGCCGAAAACTCTAAAATCAGTCTAAAAGCTAGAGTCTACAGAAAAGCCATAAAATTAACCCAGAGCCCTTAAATCGTCTAAATACCCTATACTATATAGTTAGCGGAAAACCCCGAAATCGGTCGAAAACCCTAAAATCAGCCAAAAGCCCTAAAGTTGATTAGGAATCCCTAAAGTAAGCCTAAAACCCTTTCATATGCCGTAAACCGTAAAATCAGTCTAAAATCCTAGAGTCTATAGAAAAACCATAAACTTGACCCGGAACCCTTAAAACTTCCAAATACCCTATACAATAACTAGCGGAAAAACCCTGAAATCGGCCAAAAGCCCTAAAGTTGATCAGAAAGCCCTAAAGCCGGCCCAATACCTTATAATAAGTCGAAAACCCTAAAATCAGTCTAAAGCCTAGAGTCTATAGAAAAACCATAAAATGACCCAAAGCCCTTAAATCGTCCAAATACCCTATGCAATAGTCAGCGGAAAAACCCAAAGTATATCGAAAACCCTGAAATCAGCCAAAAGCCCTAAAGTTGATCAGAAAACCCTGAAGCCGGCCTTAAACCCTTCAATAAGCCGAAAACACTAAAATCAGTCTAAAAGCACCAAAAGCCGTCCTAAAACCCTATAATAAGCCGAATACCCTAAAATCAGTCTAAAGGCCTCGAGTCTACATAAAATCCAAAAAATTGACCCGGAGCCCTCAAATAGTCCAAATACCCTATACTATAGTCCACGGAAAAACATAGATATCGCCCGGAAACCCTGAACTCGGCCAAAAGTCCTAAAGTTGATCAAAAAACCATTAAGCCGACTTTAACCCTACAATATGCTGAATACCCTAAAATCAGTCTAAAAGCACCAAAAGCCGGCCTAAAACCCTATAATAAGCCGAATACCCTAAAATCAGTCTAAAAGCCTACAATCTACACAAAATCCATAAAATTGACCCGGAGCCCCCAAATCGACCCGGAGCCCTATATTATATAGTCTGCGGAAAAACTCTGAAATTGGCCGGAAACCCTGAAATCGGCCAAAAGCCCTAAAGTTGATCAGAAAACCATAAAGCTGGCCTAAAACCCTGTTATAAGCCAAAAACCCTAAAATCAGTCAAAAAGCCCTTAAGCCGGCCACAAACCCTAAATTAAGCCGAAAACCCTTAAATATTTCTAAAAGCCTAGAGTCTACACCAAAACCAAAAAATTGACCCAGAGCACTTTAATAGTCCAAATACCCAATACTATAGTCAGCGAAAAAACCGTGAAAAAACCGTGAAAAGGCCTAAAGTTGATGAGAAAACTTTATAGCCGGCCTTAAACGCTATAATAAGCTGAAAACCCTAAAATCAGTCTACAAGCCTTTAATCCGGCCAAAAACCCTAAAATAGGGCAAAAACCCTTAAATCAGTCTAAAAGCCTCGAGTTAATAGAAAAACTATAAAATTGACTCGGAGCCCTTAAATCATCCAAAAAGACTATACTATAGTCTGTGGAAAAACGCTGAAATCAGCCGAAAACCTAAAATATTCTTAGCAAACCCTAAAGCCGACCTTAAACCCTATAATAAACCGAATACCCTAAAATCAGTCTAAAAGCCTACAGTCTACATAAAAACCAACAATTTGACCCGGAGCACTTAAATAGACCAAATACCCTGTACTATAGTCAGCGGAAAAACCCTGAAATCGGCCGGAAACCCTGAAATCGTCCAAAAGCCCTCAAGTTGATAAGCCGAAAAAACCCATAAATATGCCGAAAAACCTAAAATCGGACAAAAACCCTAAATTTGATCAGAAAGCCCTAAAGCTGGCCTAAAACCCTATAATAAGCAGAAAACCCTAAAATCAGCCTAACAACCAAGAATCTAAAGAAAAACCATAAAAATGACCCGGAGCCCTTAAATAGTCTAAATACCCTAAGCTATAGGCAGCGGAAAAACCTTGAAATCGTCCGAAAACCCAGAAATTGTCAAATAGCCCTAAATTTGATCCTAAAACCCTAAAGCCGACCTTAAATCCGATAATAAGCCGAAAACCCTAAAATATGTCTAAAAGTCCTAAAGCCGGCCTAAAACCCTAAAAAACTCAAAAACACTAAAATCAGTCTAAAACCTTAGAGTCTATAGAAATACCATAAAATTGACCCGGAGCCCTTAAATGGTCCTAATACCCTATACTATAGTCAGCGGAAAAACCCTGAAATCAACGGAAAACCTCTGAAATCGGCTAAAAGCCCTAAAGTTGATCAGAAAACCCTAAAGCCGGCCTAAGACCATACAATAAGCTGAAAACCCTAAAATCAGTCTAATAGCCTAGAGTCTACAAAAAAACCATAAAAATGATTCGGAGCCCATAAATCGTTCGAATACCCTATGCTATAGCCAGAGGAAAAACCCTGAAAACGGCCGAAAACCCTGAAATCAGCCAAAAGCCCTGAAGATGATCAGAAAACCCTAAAGCTGGTATAAAACCCTACAACAAGCCGAAAACCCTAAAATCAGTCTAAAAGCACCAAAAATCAGACTAAAACCCTATAATAAGTTGAAAACCCTAAAATCAGCCTAAAAGCCTAAAATCTACAATAAAACCAAAAATGACCCGGAGCCCTTAAATCATCCAAATACCCTATGCTATAGTCAAAGGAAAAACCCAGAAATCGTCCGAAAACCCTGAAATTGTCAAATTGCCCTAAAGTTGATCCAAAAAACCTAAAGCTGGCCTTAAACCCTCTAATAAGCCGAAAAACGTAATATCATTCTAAAAGCCCTAAAGCCGGCCTAGAACCCTAAAAAAGCCGAAAACACTATAATCAGACTAAAAGCCTAGAGTCTACAGAAAAACCATAAAATTGACCTGGAGCCATTAAATCGTTCTAATACCCTATACAATATTCAGCGGAAAAACCCTTAAATCAGCCAAAAGCCCTAAAGTTGATCAGAAAGCCCTAAAGTCGGCTAAAACCCTTTAATAAGCCGAAAACCCTAAAATCAGTCTAAAAGCCTAGAGTCTACAGAAAAACCATAAAATTAACCCGGAGCCCTTAAATCGTCTAAATACCCTATACTATATAGTCAGCGGAAAAACCCCGAAATCGGCCGAAAACCATAAAATCAGCCAAAAGCCCTAAAGTTGATCAAAAAGCCCTTAAGTAAGCCAAAAACCCTTTCGTAAGCCGTAAACCGAAAAATCAGTCTATAACCTTGAGTCTATAGAAAAACCATAAACTTGACTCGAAGTCCTTAAATCTTCCAAATACCCTATACTATAACTAGCGGAAAAACCCCGAAATCGGCCGAAAACCCCGAAATCGGTCGAAAACCCTAAAATCAGTCTAAAAGCCTAGAGTCTATAAAAAAACCATAAAATGACCCAAAGCCCTTAAATCGTCCAAATACCCTATGCTATAGTCAGCGGAAAAACCTGAAATATGCCGAAAACCCTGAAATCAGCCAAAAGCCCTAAAGTTGATCAGAAAACTCTAAAGCCGGCCTTAAACCCTTCAATGAGCCGAAAACCCTAAAATCAGTCTAAAAGCACTAAAACCGTGCAAAAACCTTATAATAAGCCGAATACCCTAAAATCAGTCTAAAAGCCTAGAGTCTACACAAAATCCAAAAAATTGACCCGGAGCCCTTAAATAGTCCAAATACCCTATACTATAGTCAGCGGAAAAACATTGATATCGGCCGAAAACCCTAAAATCGGCCAAAAGCCCTAAAGTTGATCAAAAAACCTTAAGCCGGCTTTAACCCTACAATAAGTTGAAAACCCGAAAATCAGTCTAAAAGCACCAAAAGCCGGCCATAAACCCTATAATAAGCCGAATACCCTAAAATCAGTCTAAAAGCCTACAATCTACACAAAAACTAAAAAATTGACCTGGACCACTTAAATAGTCCAAATACCCTATACTATAGTCAGCGGAAAAACCCTGAAATCGGCCAAAAGCCCTAAAGTTGATCAGAAAACCATAAAGCCGGTCTAAAACCGTATAATAAGCCGAAAACCCTTAAATCAGTCTAAAAGCCTAGAGTCTACAGAAAAGCTAAAAATGTGACCCTGAGCCCTTAAATCGCCCATAAAGGCTATAATATAGTCTGCGGAAAAACCCTGAAATCGGCAGAAAACCCAAAAGTCCATTAGCAAACCCTAAAGCGGCCTAAAACCCTATAATAAGCCGAAAACCCTGAAATTAGTCTAAGAGCCTAGAGTCTACAGAAAAACCATAAAATTGACCCGGAGCCCCCAAATCGTCCAAACACCCTTCAGCGCAAAAACCCTTAAATCGGCAGAAAACCTTGAAATCGCCCAAAAGCCCTAAAGTTGATCATTAAGCCCTAAATCCGGCCTAAAACCCTATAATAAGCCGCAAACCCTAAAATCAGTCTAAAAGCCTAGAGTTTAAAGAAAAACCATAAAAATGACCCGGACCCCTTAAATCGTCCAAATACCCTATGCTTTAGTGAGCGGAAAAACCCTGAAATCGGCCGAAAACTCTGAAATCGGCCAAAAGCCCAAAAGTTGATCAGAAAACCTTATAGCTGGCCTGAAACCCTACAATAATCCGAAAACCCTAAAATCAGTATAAAAGCACCAAAAATCGGCGTAAAACCCTATAATAGGCCGAAAACACTAAATTCGGTCTAAAAAACTAGTGTCTACACAAAAGCCAAAAAATTGACCCGGAGCCCATAAATTGTCCAAATACCCTATGCTACAGTCAGCGGAAAAACCCTGAAATGAGACGATAACCCTGAAATCGGCCAAAAGCCCTTCAGTTGATTAGAAAAACCTTAAGTTGGCTTAAAACCCTATAATAAGCGGAAACCCCTAAAATCATTCTATAAGCCTAGTGTCTACAGAAACACCATAAAATTGTCCCGGAGCCCTTAAATCGTCCAAATACCCTATACTATAGTCAGCGGAAAAACCTTGAAATCGGTCGAAAACCCTGAAATTGGAAAAAAACCCTAAAGTTGATCAGAAAACCCTAAAGTCAGCCTAAAACCCTATAATAAGACGAAAACACTGAAATCAGTCTAAAAGCCCTTAAGCCGTCCACAAACCCTAAAATAAGCCGAAAAACCCTAAAATCAGTCAAAAAGCCTAGGGTCTACACAAAAAACAAAAAATTGACCCGGAGCACTTTAATAGTCCAAATACCCTATACTATAGTTAGCGGAAAAACCCTGAAAAGGGCCGGAAACCCTGAAATCGGACAAAAGCCCTAAAGTTGATCAGAAAACCTTAAAGCCGGCCTTAAACCCTATAATAAGCCAAAAACCCTAAAATCAGTCTAAAAGCCTAGAGTCTACCAAAAAACCATAAAAATGACCCGGAGCCCTTAAATCGTCCAAACATCCTATACTATAGACAGCGGAAACACCCTGAAATTGGCCAAAAGCCCTAAATTTCATCACAAAGCCCTAAAGCTGGCCTAAAACCCTATAATAAGCCGAAAACCCTAAAATCATTCCAATAGCATAGGTTCTACATAAAAACCATAAAATGATTCGGAGCCATTAAATCGTCCAAATACCCTATGCTATAGTCAGCGGAAAAACCCTGAAATCAGTCGAAAACCCTGAAATTTGAAAAAATCCCTAAAGTCAGCCTAAAACCCTATAATAAGCCGAAAACACTAAAATCAGTCTAAAAGCCCTTAAGCCGGCCTCAAACCCTAAAATAAGCCGAAAACACTAAAATCAGTCTAAAAGGCTAGAGTTTACCGAAAAATTAGAAAATTGACCCGAAGCCCTTAAATAATGCAAAAACCCTATACTATAGTCAGCAGGAAAAACCCTGAAATCGGCCAAAAACCCTGAAAACGTCCAAAATCCCTAGAGTAGATCAGAAAGCCCTAGATCCGGCCTAAAACCCTACAATAAGCCGAAAACCCTAAAATCAGTGGAAAAGCCCAAAAGCCTGCCTAAAACCCTATTAGAAGCCGAAAACCCTTAAATCAGTCTAAAAGCCTAGAGTCTACAGAATAACCATAAAATTGACCCGGAGCCCTTAAATCGTCCAATTACCCTATACTATAGTTAGTGGAAAATCCCTGAAATATGCCAAAAACCCTAAAATAAGCCGAAAACCTTGAAAGTGGAGTAAAGCCCTAAATTTGATCAGAAAGCCCTAAAGCTGGTCTAAAACCCTATAATAATCTGAAAACCCTAAAAGCAGCCTAAAAGCCTAGAATCTACAGAAAAACCATAAAATTCACTCAAAGCCCTTAAATCGTCTAAATACCCTATACTATAGTCCCCGGAAAAACCCTGAAATCAGCCGAAAACCCTGAAATCGGTCAAAAACCCTTAAACCGTTCTAGAGACACCCTTGCTGTTGGGTTTCTCACTGTTGAAGACAGAATGCTTCACTACTTGCTTAGTTATGTGATCTTACCTCAAAGTTGTAATCATGCTCAGATAAGCGATCTAGAGTTACAAATTCTATATGGCATGGTTAATCAAAAGTCTATTAATTGGGCTTATTTGGTAATGATACACATGATGCTGCATAAGGAAAGAACTAGCCCTCTTCCATTTGCTTCTGCAATTTCTATCATTCTGAAGAAGAAGGGTGTTCCTACTCATGGTGAATATTCTGTTAAAATGGATGGTAAGGCTCAGCGCATTGATCTGAACATCCTGAACAAGATGGGATTCATTCAGGATGATGATGGGTTGAATAAGATCTGAACATCATATGGAAGGACGGATCGAATCCATGTACACCACTCTTCGTGCGGATATGGATCGTCTTAGTCTTCGTGTTGATCGCATGGCTCCCTCTACCCATGACTCTTTTGATCTCTCTGATGATTCTGAAGATTTCTAGACTATTTCTATCTTTACTTAGACTATCTCTATTTTTATTCAGACTATTTATTTTGGGATTGTAATAGTTTAGTCTTATCTTCTGGATGTTTTTGGTTCTTGCTTGCACGTTTAATTATGTATTTTGAACTTAACTAGTTATGCTTTAAATTAAGTGTGATGCATAAGTTTCTCTATACTATCTTGCTTACCCCACTCCCCATGCCTTAAATATCTATACTACTTGTTAGCATGTGTGGATTAACTTGGACTCATCTTCCTTTTGATGAAGTCAAAAGGGGGAGAAAGGGTCCTGTGCTTTGTAACGATTGTTTGCAAGAAAGGCTACAAGTGGAACAAAAAGGGCAAAAAGGGGGAGAAAAGTTCAGGGGAAGAAAAGCTCTGATGTATATTATGCATGCCTCTCTTTATCTCTATTATCCTGGAATATTTTGTATGGCTTTATCTTCTTTTTGATGATGTCAAAAGGGGGAGAAAAGTCTTGTGTATGCTTGATCATTTTCAGGATACTGTGCTTCATTTGCAAAACAAAGGGGGAGATATAATTGCAAAACCAAGGGGGAGATACAAGATAAGAAAGAAAGTCTAATGATCCATCAATGTTCAAGCATGATGTTTGTCATCATCAAAAAGGGGGAGATTGTAAATCAAGTCTCGTCCTTGGACTCGACTGAGGTTTTGATGAAGACAAACACATCACAAGAAGAAGAAAGACTTCAGAAGAGACAAGGAAGACTTCAAGAAGACTTCAAGAAAGAAAGGAACAAAAAGAAGAAAGACTTCAAGAAGACTTAAGAGAAGACAGACTTCAAGAACCAGGCTCAGAACGTCAAGATCAAAACATGAAGGTTCTAGTTTTAAGTAAGTCTTGTCAACTTAGTGTGCTATGCTTTATTAAGGTTTAATTGCATTAGAAGGCTCATGAAAGATCAACTAATTGAGTACAATATGTTCTCACAAGTTAAACTTGGTAGGAACACTCAATTAGGGTTTAAAATGGATAAAACTGAGTTCTGGACTGTCTGTAATCGATTACAGATGTGTGTAATCGATTACAGGATGTGTGTAATCGATTACCACAAGTGTGTAATCGATTACCAAGTTTGAAATTCAAATTCAAACTTCAACGGCATGGTGTAATCGATTACACTAACTGTGGTAATCGATTACCAGGTCGACAGATGTGTTATATCATGAACCATTGTGTCTCAAACCCGTTGGGAAAGGTTGTGTTGGTTCATGGACGACCTCTAGTGCCTATATAAAGTCCTTAGACACTCAGAAACATTAATGACTTGGTCCATAACTTTCATATTCATTAAAGTCATCATTCTGAGTTTCGGTTCTCTCATTTTCATAAGAACACTCATGATGTTCAACATTTGAGAAACTCAGAATGGAAGAGCCTTCTTTGTAATTGCCTGGAGCATACAAACTAAGATCAATCCTTCTTGTCAAAAGGATTGAATCATGCATAGAAAAGGCATCTTCTTCTTCTTCTATTTGAATCATGTTGATTCTTTCACCGTAGTTTTCGGTGGTTGTAAGAAGGCCCTTTGAATCAAGTTTGATTCAAAGTCCACCGTGGTAATGCGGTGTCATCAGAAAGTGGTTTGCTTTCTGAGGCTTGATGGGTTCTCTTAGGGTCCTTGGCACAAGTATTGCTAAGAAGACTTGATCAATCAGAAGTGGGTTGCTTCAGGAAGATTGATAAGATATCTTAGGATCCTTGGTGCAAGCATTCGTTAAGAGTACTCGATCATGGGAAATCTTCACTGTGGAATTCAGTGGAGTGGTTCTTCAGAAAGTGGTAATCTTTCTGAGGGGTTCTAACTTCACCGTGGTATTCGGTGAAGGGTTGTTGATTGAAGGTGGTTTAGCCTTCAAGGTCTGAGGGTGGTTTTGCCTTCAGGAACTGAAAGTGGTTTACTTTCAGGGGCTGTTGAAAGTGGTTTACTTTCACAGGATATTGGTAGGAATTCTTGGGGTCCTTGGGTTAGGAACTTGTAAGTAATTTTTATCAATAGTGGAAAAATCCTCAAGAGGTTTCTTTGAGGGACTGGACGTAGCCTTCGGTGGATTGAAGGTGAACCAGGATAAAACTCTCTGTGTCATTTCCTTCATCCTTCATCTTTTACTTTCAAGCAATTACAACATTCCGCTGCAACAACGTTCTTACGTTACAATTCTAATTGCGCTCAAAGTCGTTTGGTACTATTACGCGAAAATTGGGGCAACTCTGATTCACCCCCCCTCTCAGGTTGCTATCTGTACTAACAATTGGTATCAGAGCGGAAGTTTAGGTAAGTTATTCCTAAGATCCGGGAGAAGATAGCATCCTCATCTACAATAAGTACCAATGAAGGATTCAACATCAACAGGCCATTATTCTACAATGGAGAACTCTATGATTTCTGGAATATCAAGATAATGATCTTCATAAAGCCATTAGACGCGGGAATCTGAAAAGTCATTGAAGAAGATCTCCTTGGGCCTGTAGTAGAAGTTGAAGGAAGTTCACAATCAGAACCAGAAAACACATGGAGTGACAAAGAAAAGAAGAAAAGTTCATCATGACTTAAAAAGGAACTCTCTTATTATGCCATAAACATGAAAATGTTAAGATCCCTTACAAGAACATGGCAACCAAAAGAATATTGCTCTCTCAAAGAAGAAAAGTCTCTCCAACATGACTCTGGCTACTCCTTTGGAAAACTTCAAGAACATGATTTGAAGATAAACAGACTTGAGCAATATGAGAACAACAAAAAAAAGAGACATCGGTCTATTGCTCTATAAGTCAAAGAAAGCATCAATGATGAATATGATGCAGAGTCACAAGATGATAAGAACATGGTCTTAATAGTCAAGAATTTTTCAAAGGTTCTTACAAAGAAAAGAAGAAGCATGGACTAAAGGAGAAGTTTGAAAAGAAGGCTTCAAACTCCAGAAAAGCATACATTTCTTGGGATAACAATGACGTTGGCTCAGTCTCAGAATTCTGACAAGAAAATATCCAGGTTAGTACCAACACTTCTATTTTCCTAAAAAGATAGAATATGCTATGGAAAGTTCTTTAAGATGTGTCATAGTACTTCTAAATTTAGTGATAAAATACTATTAGTTCATCTTTAGAAGAAAAATATCAAATACTTCAAATGGAATTAGATGATGTTAAATTTCTTAGGAATAAACACATGCATGTTAGTTCTTCTAGAAATATGAACTATAGGAACTACCCACAAAATGTCCTAGTAATCAATTACCATAGACCTGTAATCGATTAACCCTGTTCTCAGTCCTCGTGCCTGTTAAAATCGTCTAAGTAATCGATTACCATAGCTGCTGTAATCGATTACATACTCATGCTATATAATCAAAACATAAAAATTTCAATAGGAATTATTCTCAAATTGTTCCAAGACAACCTAGGAGACATTATGATATGCTTAGATATAATATGAAGGTTATAGACTATATGCTTATAGTTATTGAAATAGAATAGGATATACTTCTAGTAGGTGTTATTATAGGAATATCAAGTGGGAAATGTATGTGGGTGGATAAGACAAACAATAACCTAGAATCCAAAACAATTTAGGCTTTTAACATTCCCTCATAAGAATTTGTTTTGTAAGTGTGTATGAAAAACAGCAAAGGATTTATAATATCTTGATAATGGCTGCATATCACACTTGATTGGAGACAAAACAAAATCTTTATATCTTATATGAGAATAATGAAAAAGGGGTAATTTCTTAGCATAAGAAAAATAGGTACGCCTTCTCAAACCACACTAAAATAGAGCCATCTAAAGTACATAATCCTTTAGGAGATAAGTACTGGATTCAAGCCACAAGAGTTGAACTAGTTTGAGAAAAACTTAGTATGTATATCGGTTCCCTAAATGATAAGTATATCATTGAAGCCAAATAGATGCTTAGGAACAAATTAGAAGAACAAGAAATCATAGATAGAAAATTGGGCTAGATTAGTAGCACAAGGTTATAAGCTTGAAAAAGGTATATGCGAAAAAGAATTCCAAAACAAAGAAGACAAACTTGGATGACAATGGCGCAAGTTCATCATTCAACATGAAGAAGCTTGTCACACTTTAATGGCAACACATCATTCTGATAAAAAGGTTAGTAATGCAATTTCATATGTTAAAATTATAAAGTATCTTTGTTAGATTGCATGATAGTTTCTTGAACATATATGAAGTTTATGCACATTAAAGTAGGATCATCTCATCTTTACAAAATGAAACTGAAAACATGCAAGATAAGATAGACCTAGAATAAGATGTTCAAAGTACTTTTACATATTTAGGTCCATACATAAGCCTTAAGTCAAGAATTGATGTATTAACCCAAGTAATAAAACAAAGTCATTAAAGAAACCAGGGAATCCCCAATAAAAGAATCATATGGGATACTAACCCAAAAGGACCCAAAGGAAATTGGGCATCGAGAAAAATACCATTAAGTCTATTTGAGCAAAATGTGCATGAAGACCTTGTGTTTAGGATTGTCATATACAAAGGATGGTCTTCAAAGTCACAATATTAGAATATGGTATTAGCAATAAATTTCTAAAAACAACCTTATGTCTTTCAAAAAGGGTATTAAGTAGAATAATAATGCACTCTTAGACATTTGCATTTACATCATAGTTCTTTGATAGATATATCTTTCATTTAGAACTTATCATGCTTGGATTTTCGAGTTTTTAGTCATAGTAATCGATTACATAGGATTAGTAATCGATTACAGGGATTATTCTGGCCCTGTTTCTTTTCCAGAAAGGAGGGTAATCGATTACCCATGCAGTGTAATCGATTACCTCCTCGAATTTGAATCTTTATTCAAATTTGCTTACATGTAATCGATTACATAAAAGGACGTAATCGATTACATGCCCGATACTATATAATTTCCTGGGTTTTATGCTCATAATCGATTACATCCCTTCTGGTTCCTTCTCTCTTTCGTGCGACACCAGCACTATTCTTTTCCCCATATCTTCCACAATTCTTGTTCGTTTTCAAGAATTCTTTGTGGGTTTTGCTCCTAATATCCATCTCCATCTATTCATACTACCAATTGTTGTTGAATTGGTCTGTATCAAAAAGCCCCAATTCGGTCCTGCTAAACCCTAGAACTCGAAAATTCTCAAATTCAGCTTCCATGGCCTCTTCCTCACGTAAACCTCTTCGTTCTAAGAACCCATCCATGGATGCTTTGGACCTCTCAAGGCTGTTGGCAACTGAAGAACAGAAGCAACGATTTCTTGCTCATTTTCTTGATCGACCAGTTCTTACACCAAAGTATGGTGCTCTGGATTCTTTCTTGACAGCAGGGATGACATTTCCAACACTGCTTAATCATCAGGGACTTGACTCGTTCATTGAGATTAAAGGTAAATTATTTCCCGAACTTGTCAGAGTCTTTTACTGTAATCTGATTAAGTGTGGTGGCAAAATATGCACATCTGTCAAGGGTATTGACATATCTCTGACAATTGATGAGTTGGGAGAATGTCTGTCTATTCCTAGCACTGGAGCAAAATTAGGTTCTGAATTGCCTTGCCAATGGGAAGATTATGATAAGCGATCATTTTATTTATCTTTATGTTGCTTCACTGAAGAGCAAATTCAGTCTAAAAAGCAGAGAGTTGATGCAAACCGTTCTAGAGACACCCTTGTTGTTGGGTTTCTCACTGTTGAAGACAGAATGCTTCACTACTTGCTTAGTTATGTGATCTTACCTCAAAGTTGTAATCATGCTCAGATAAGCGATCTAGAGTTACAAATTCTATATGGCATGGTTAATCAAAAGTCTATTAATTGGGCTTATTTGGTAATGATACACATGATGCTGCATAAGGAAAGAACTAGCCCTCTTCCATTTGCTTCTGCAATTTCTATCATTCTGAAGAAGAAGGGTGTTCCTACTCATGGTGAATATTCTGTTAAAATGGATGGTAAGGCTCAGCGCATTGATCTGAACATCCTGAACAAGATGGGATTCATTCAGGATGATGATGGGTTCTTCAGGAACAAATCTTATCTACCATCTGAGGATCCTCCTGCTCCTACTCCTGCAGCATTCTTTCCTCCTTCTGAGAGTGTTCCTTCATCATCTGCTGGTACGGATGCCTCTACACAACTCATCCTTTCTCATCTGGCTGACATGCGGGCACACTTTGATCAGAGGTTTGATCATATGGAAGGACGGATCGAATCCATGTACACCACTCTTCGTGCGGATATGGATCGTCTTAGTCTTCGTGTTGATCGCATGGCTCCCTCTACCCATGACTCTTTTGATCTCTCTGATGATTCTGAAGATTTCTAGACTATTTCTATCTTTACTTAGACTATCTCTATTTTTATTCAGACTATTTATTTTGGGATTGTAATAGTTTAGTCTTATCTTCTGGATGTTTTTGGTTCTTGCTTGCACGTTTAATTATGTATTTTGAACTTAACTAGTTATGCTTTAAATTAAGTGTGATGCATAAGTTTCTCTATACTATCTTGCTTACCCCACTCCCCATGCCTTAAATATCTATACTACTTGTTAGCATGTGTGGATTAACTTGGACTCATCTTCCTTTTGATGAAGTCAAAAGGGGGAGAAAGGGTCCTGTGCTTTGTAACGATTGTTTACAAGAAAGGCTACAAGTGGAACAAAAAGGGCAAAAAGGGGGAGAAAAGTTCAGGGGAAGAAAAGCTCTAATGTATATTATGCATGCCTCTCTTTATCTCTATTATCCTGGAATATTTTGTATGGCTTTATCTTCTTTTTGATGATGTCAAAAGGGGGAGAAAAGTCTTGTGTATGCTTGATCATTTTCAGGATACTGTGCTTCATTTGCAAAACAAAGGAGGAGATATAATTGCAAAACCAAGGGGGAGATACAAGATAAGAAAGAAAGTCTAATGATCCATCAATGTTCAAGCATGATGTTTGTCATCATCAAAAAGGGGGAGATTGTAAATCAAGTCTCGTCCTTGGACTCAACTGAGGTTTTGATGAAGACAAACACATCACAAAAAGAAGAAAGGCTTCAGAAGAGACAAGGAAGACTTCAAGAAGACTTCAAGAAAGAAAGGAACAAAAAGAAGAAAGACTTCAAGAAGACTTTAAGAAGACTTAAGAGAAGACAGACTTCAAGAACCAGGCTCAGAACGTCAAGATCAAAACATGAAGGTTCTAGTTTTAAGTAAGTCTTGTCAACTTAGTGTGCTATGCTTTATTAAGGTTTAATTGCATTAGAAGGCTCATGAAAGATCAACTAATTGAGTACAATATGTTCTCACAAGTTAAACTTGGTAGGAACACTCAATTAGGGTTTAAAATGGATAAAACTGAGTTCTGGACTGTCTGTAATCGATTACAGATGTGTGTAATCGATTACAGGATGTGTGTAATCGATTACAGGATGTGTGTAATCGATTACCACAAGTGTGTAATCGATTACCAAGTTTGAAATTCAAATTCAAACTTCAACGGCATGGTGTAATCGATTACACTAACTGTGGTAATCGATTACCAGGTCGACAGATGTGTTATATCATGAACCATTGTGTCTCAAACCCGTTGGGAAAGGTTGTGTTGGTTCATGGACGACCTCTAGTGCCTATATAAAGTCCTTAGACACTCAGAAACATTAATGACACTGTCCATAACTTTCATATTCATTAAAGTCATCATTCTGAGTTTCGGTTCTCTCATTTTCATAAGAACACTCATGATGTTCAACATTTGAGAAACTCATAATGAAAGAGCCTTCTTTGTAATTGTCTGGAGCATACAAACTAAGATCCATCCTTCTTGTCAAAAGGATTGAATCATGCATAGAAAAGGCATCTTCTTCTTCTTCTATTTGAATCATGTTGATTCTTTCACCGTAGTTTTCGGTGGTTGTAAGAAGGCCCTTTGAATCAAGTTTGATTCAAAGTCCACCGTGGTAATGCGGTGTCATCAGAAAGTGGTTTGCTTTCTGAGGCTTGATGGGTTCTCTTAGGGTCCTTGGCACAAGTATTGCTAAGAAGACTTGATCAATCAGAAGTGGGTTGCTTCAGGAAGATTGATAAGATATCTTAGGATCCTTGGTGCAAGCATTCGTTAAGAGTACTCGATCATGGGAAATCTTCACTGTGGAATTCAGTGGAGTGGTTCTTCAGAAAGTGGTAATCTTTTTGAGGGGTTCTAACTTCACCGTGGTATTCGGTGAAGGGTTGTTGATTGAAGGTGGTTTAGCCTTCAAGGTCTGAGGGTGGTTTTGCCTTCAGGAACTGAAAGTGGTTTACTTTCAGGGGCTGTTGAAAGTGGTTTACTTTCACAGGATATTGGTAGGAATTCTTGGGGTCGTTGGGTTAGGAACTTGTAAGTAAATTTTATCAATAGTGGAAAAATCCTCAAGAGGTTTCTTTGAGGGACTGGACGTAGCCTTCGGTGGATTGAAGGTGAACCAGGATAAAACTCTCTGTGTCATTTCCTTCATCCTTCATCTTTTACTTTCAAGCAATTACAACATTCCACTGCAACAACGTTCTTACGTTACAATTCTAATTGCGCTGAAAGTCGTTTGGTACTATTACGCGAAAATTGGGGCAACTCTGATTCACCCCCCCTCTCAGGTTGCTATCTGTACTAACAAAAACCATAAAAATGACCCGGAGCCCTTAAATCGTCCAAATACCCTAAAGCCGGCCTTGAACCTATATAATAAGCCGAAAACCCTAAAATCAGTATATAAGACTTACAGGCGACCTGAAACCCTAAAAAAGCCGAAAACACTAAAATCAGTCTAAAAGCCTAGAGTCTACAGAAAAACCATAAAATTGACCCGGAGCCCTTAAATCGTCCTAATACCCTATACAATAGTCTGCGGAAAAACCCTAAAATTAGCCGAAAACCCTAAAATCAGCTAAAACCCGTAAAGTTGATCAGAATGCCCTAAAGTCGACCTAAAACCCTTTAATAATACGAAAACACTAAAATCAGTCTAAAAGCCTAGAGTATACAGAAAAACCATAAAATCATCTCGGAGCCCTTAAATCGTCTAAATACCCTATACAATAGTCAGCAGAAAAACCTTGAAATCGGCCGATAAACCCTGAATTCGACCGAAAGCCGTAAAGTTGATCAGAAAGCCCTAAAGCCGGCCTAAACCCTTTAATAAATCGAAAACCCTAAATTTTTTCTAAAAGCCTATTACCCAAAGCCCTAAAATCGTCCAAATACCCTATGCTATAGTCACCAGAAAAACCTGAAATATGCCTAAAATCCTGAAATCAGCCAAAAGCCCTAAAGTTGATCAGAAAACCCTAAAGCCGGCCTTAAACCCTGCAATAAGCCGAAAACCCTAAAATCAGTCTAAAAGCACCAAAAGCTGTACTAAAACATTATAATAAGCCGAATACCCTAAAATCAGTCTAAAAGACTAGAGTCTCACAAAATCCAAAAAATTGACCCAGAGCCCTTAAATAGTCCAAATACCGTATACTATAGTCATCGGAAAAACCTTGATATCGGCCAGAAACCCTGAAATTGTCTAAAAGCCCTAAAGTTGATAAAAAAACCCTTAAGCCGGCTTAAATGCCTACAATAAGCCGAAAACCCTAAAATAAGTCTAAAAGCACCAAAAGCAGGCCTAAAACCCTATAATAAGCCGAATACCCTAAAATCAGTCTAAAAGCCTACAATCTACACAAAAACCAAAAAATTGACCCAGAGCACTTAAATAGTCCAAATACCCTATACTATATAGTAAGCGGAAAAACCCTGAAATCGGCCGGAAACCCTGAAATCAGCCAAAAGCCCTAAAGTTGATCAGAAAACCCTAAAGCCGGCCAAAAACCCTATAATAAGCTGAAAACCTTAAAATCAGCCTAAAAGCCTACAATCAACACAAAAACCAAAAAATTGACCCGGAGCCCTTAAATCGTCTAAATACCCTATTCTATAGTTAGCGGAAAAATCCTGAAATCGGCCGAAAACCATGAAATCAGCCAAAAGCCCTAAAGTTGATCAAAAATCCCTATAGTCGGCCTAAAACCCTAAAATTAGTCTAAAAGCCTAGAGTCTACAGAAAAACCCTAAAATTGCCCGGATACCTTAAATCGTCCAAATAGCCTATACTATTGTCAGCGGAAAAACCCTGAAATTGGTCAAAAACCCTGAAATTGGAAAAAAGCCCTAAAGTTGATCAAAAAAATCTAAAGTCAGCCTCAAACCCTATAATAAGCCGAAAACACTAAAATTAGTCTAAAAGCCCTTAAGCCGGCCTCAAACCCTAAAATAAGCCGAAAACCCTAAAATCAGTCTAAAAGCCTAGAGTTTACCAAAAAATCATAAAATTGACCCGGAGCCCTTAAATCATCCAAAAACCCTATACTATAGTTAGCGAAAAAACCCTGAAATTGTCCAAAATCCCTCAAGTAGATTAGAAAACCCTAGATCCGGCCTAAATCCTACAATAAGCCGAAAATCCTAAAATCAGTCTAAAAGCCCTGAAGCCTACCTAAAACCCTATAAGAAGCCGAAAACCCTAAAATCAGTCTAAAAGCCTAGAGTCTACATAATAACCATAAAATTGACCTGGTTCCCTTAAATCGTCCAAATAACCTATACTATAGTTAGCGGAAAAAACCCTAAAATATGCCGAAAACCGTAAAATAAGCCGAAAACCTTGAAATTGGACTGAAGCCCTAAATTTGATCAGAAAGCCCTAAAGCTGCTCTAAAACCCTATAATAAGCCGAAAACCTTAAAATCAGCATAAAAGCCTAGAATCTACAGAAAAACCATAAAATTAACTCGGAGCCCTTAAATCGTCCGAACACCTTATACTATAGTCAGCAGAAACTCCCTGAAATCGGCCAAAAGCCCTAAAGTTGATTAGAAAGCTCTAAAGCCGGCCTAAAACCCTATAATTAGACGAAAATTCTAAAATCAGTCTAAAAGCCTAGAGTCTACAAAAAAGAACCATAAAAACGACCCGGAACCCTTAAATAATCCAAACACCCTATACTATAGTCAGCGGAAACACCCTAAAATCGGCCAAAATCCCTAAATTTGGTTAGAAAGCCATAAAGCTGGCCTAAAATGCTATAATAAGCTGAAAACCCTATAATCAGCCTAAAAGCCTAGAATATACAGAAAAACCATAAAAATGACCCGGAGCCCTTAAATCGTCCAAATACCCTAAAGCCGGCCTTGAACCGTATATAATAAGCCGAAAACCCTAAAATAAGCCGAAAACACTAAAATCAGTAAAAGCCTAGAGTCTACCGAAAAACCATAAAATTGACCAGAAGCCCATAAATCGTTGTAATACCCTATACATAGTCTGCGGCAAAACCCTGAAATTGGCCAAAAACCCAAAAATCAGCCAAAACCCGTAAAGTTGATCAGAAAGCCCTAAAGTCGGCCTAAAACCCTTTAATAATACGAAACCCTAATATCAGTCTAAAAGCCTAGAGTATACAGAAAAACCATAAAATTATCTCGGAGCCCTTAAACGGTCTAAATACACTATATTATAGTCAACGGAAAAACCCTGAAATAGGCCGAAAACCTTGAAATCGGACAAAAGCCCTGAAGTTGATCAGAAAGCCCTAAAGTTGATCAGAAACCCTAAAGCCGGCCTAAAACCGTATAATAAACCGAAAACCCTAAAATTTGTCTAAAAGCCTATAGTCTACAGAAAAACCCTAAAATTAACTCGGAGCCCTTAAATCGTCCAAATACCCTATACTATAATCAGCGAAAATACCCTGAAATCGGCCGAAAACCTTGAAATCGGACAAAAGCCCTGAAGTTGTTCAGAAAGCCCTAAACCCGGCCTAAAACCCTATAATAAGCCAAAAACCCTAAAATCAGTCTAAAAGCCGTAAATCCGGCCTAAAACCCTAAAATCAGTTTGAGAGCCTAGAGTCTACAGAAAAACCATATAATAAACCCGGAGCCCATAAATCGTCCAAACACCCTAAAGTTGATCAGAAAGCCATAAAGCCGGCCTAAAACCCTATAATAAGCCAAATACCCTAAAATCAGTCCAAAAGCACAAAAAATCAGCCTAAAACCCTATAATAAGCCGAAAACCCTAAAATCAATCTAAAAGCTTAGAGTCTACACAAAAACCAAAAAATTAAACCGTAGCCCTTAAATAGTCCAAATACCCTATACTATATAGTATGGGGAAAAATCCTGAAATCGACCGGAAACCCTGAAATCGGCTAAAAGCCCTAAAGTTGATCAGAAAGCCCTAAAGCCACCCTAAAACCCTTTAATAAGCCGAAAACCCTAAAATCAGTCAAAAGCCTAAAGTCTACAGAAAAACCATAAAAATGACCCGGAGTCCTTAAATAGCCCAAATACCCTATGCTATAGTGAGTGGAAAAACCCTGAAATCGGCTGAAAACCCTGAAATAGGCTAGAAGCCCTAAAGTTGATCAGAAAACCATAAAGCATGCCTGAAACCCAATAATAAGCCGAAATATGCCGAAAACCCTGAAATCGACCGAAAACCCTGAAATCGACCGAAAACCCTGAAATCAGTCGAAAACCTTAAAATCGGACTAAAGCCTAGAATCTACAGAAAAACCATAAAAATGACTCGGAGCCCTTAAATCATTAAAATACCCTAAAGCCGGCCTTGAACCCCATAATAAGCCGAAAACCCTAAAATCAGTCTAAAAGTCCTACAGCCGGCCTAGAACCCCAAAAAAGATGAAAACACTAAAATTAGTCTAAAAGCCTAGAGTCTACAGAAAAACAATAAAATTGACCCGGAGCCCTTAAATCGTTCTAATACCCTATACAATAGTCAGCGGAAAAACCCCGAAATTAGCCGAAAACCCTACAATCAGCCAAAACCCGTAAAGTTGATCAGATTGCCCTAATGTCGGCCTAAAACCCTTCAATAAGATGAAAACCCTAAAATCAGTCTAAAAGATCCAAAAGCCGTCCTCTAACCCTAAAATAAGCCGAATACCCTAAAATTAGTCTAAAAGTCTAGAGTCTACACAAAATCCAAAAAATTTACCCGGAGCCCTTAAATAGTTCAAATACCCTAAACTATAGTCAGCGGAAAAACCTTGATATCGGCCTGAAATCGGCCAAAAGCCTTAAAGTTGATCAGAAAACCCTTAAGCCGGCCTAAAACCCTACAATAAGCCGAAAACCCTAAAATCAGTCTAAAAGCACCAAAAGCCAGCCTAAAACCTTATAATAAGTCGAATACCCTAAAATCAGTCTAAAAGCCTACAGTCTACACAAAAACCAAAAAATTGACCCGGAACACTTAATTAGTCCAAATACCCTGAAATTGGTCTAAAGCCCTAAAGTTGATCAAAAAACCCTTAATCCGGCCTAAAACCCTATAATAAGCCGAAAACCCTAAAATCAGTCTAATATCCTAGGGTCTACTAAAAAACCATAAAAATGACCCGGAACCCTTAAATCGTCAAATACCCTATGCTATAGTCTGCGGAAAAACCCTGAAATCGGTCGAAAACTCTGAAATCAGCCAAAAGCCCTAAAGTTGATTAGAAAACCCTAAAGTCGTGCAAAAACCCTACAATAAGCCGAAAACACTAAAATCAGTCAAAACGTCCTACAGCCGACCTAGAACCCTAAGAAGCTCATAACACTAAAATCAGTCTAAAAGCCTAGAGTCTACAGAAAAACCATAAAATTGGCCCGGAGCCCTTAAATCGTCCAAAAGCTCTAAAGTTGATTAGAAAACCCTAAAGTCGTGCTAAAACCCTACAATAAGCCGAAAAACCTAAAATCAGTCTACAAGCCCCAAAAGACGGCCTAAAACCCTATAATAAGCCGAAAACCCTAAAATTATTCTAAAAGCCTAGTGTCTTAAAAAAAAACCATAAAATTGTCTCGGAGCCCTTAAATCGTCAAAATACTGTATACTATAGTTAGCGGAAAAACCCTGAAATCGGTCGAAAACCCTGAAATCGGTAAAAAGCCCTAAAGTTGATCAGAAAACACTAAAGTCGGCCTAAAACCCTATTATAAGTCGAAAACACTAAAATCGGTCTAAAAGCACTTAAGCCGGCCTCAAACCCTAATATAAGCCGAAAAACCTAAAATCATTCTAAAAGCCTAGAGTTTACCGAAAAACCATAAAAATGACCCGGAGCCCTTAAATCATCCAAATACCCTAAAGCCGGCCTTGAACCCTATTATGAGCCGAAAACCCTAAAATCAGTCTAAAAGCACTAGTGCCGACCTAGAACCCTAAAAAAGCCGAAATCACTAAAATCAGTCTAAAAGCCTAGAGTCCACAGAAAAAGCATAAAATTGACCCGGAGCCCTTAAATCGTCCTAATACCCTATACTATAATCAACGGAAAAACCTTGATATCGGCCGGAAACCCTAAAATCGGCTAAAACCCCTAAGTTGATATAAAAACCTTTAAGCCGACTTAAAGCCGAAAACCCTACAATAAGCCGAAAACCCTAAAATCAGTCTAAAATCACCAAAAGCCGGCCTAAAACCCTATAATAAGCCGAATACCCTAAAATCAGTCTAAAAGCCTACAGTCTAAACCAAAAACCAAAAAATTTACCAGGAGCACTTAATTAGTCCAAATACCCAATACTATAGTCAGCGGAAAAACCCTGAAATCGGCCAAAAGCCCTAAATTTTTCAGAAAACCCTAAAGTCGGCCTAAAATCCTATAATAAGCCGAAAACCTTAATATCAGTCTAAAAGCCCTTAATCTGGCCTAAAACCCAAAAGTTGATTAGCAAACCCTAAAGCCAACCTAAAACCCTATAATAAGCCGAACACCCTAAAATTAGTCTAAGAGCCTAGAGTCTATAGAAAAAGCATAAAATGGACCCGAAGCCCCCAAATCGTCCAAACACCCTATACTATAGTCATCGCAAAAACCCTGAAATTGGCAAAAAAACCTTAAAAATTGGCCAAAAGCCCTAAAGTTGATCAAAAAGCTCCAAATCCAACCTAAAACCCTATAATAAGACGAAAACCCTTAAATCAGTCTAAAAGCCAAGAGTCTGCAGAAAAACCATAAAAATGACTCGAAGCCCTTAAATCGCCCAAATACCCTATGCTATAGTGAGCGGAAAAACTCTGAAATCGGCAGAAAACCCTGAAATCGGCCAAAAGCCCAAAAGTTGATCAGAAAACCCTAAAGGTGGCCTATAACCCTACAATAAGCCGAAATCCCTAAAATCAGTCTAAAAGCACAATAAATCGGCCTAAAACCCAATAATAAGCCGAAAACCCTAAAATCGGTCTAAAAAACTAGTGTCTAACATACCCTATACTGTAGTATAGTTTGTGGAAAAACCCTGAAATCGGCCAAAAGCCCTAAAGTTGATCAGAAAGCCCGCAAGCCGGCCTAAAATCCTAAAATAAGTCTAAAATCCTAGAGTCTATAGAAAAACCATAAAAATGACCCGGAGCCCTTAAATCTTCCAAATACCCTATGCTATAGTCTGCAGAAAAACCTTGAAATCGGCCGAAAACCCTAAAATCAGTCTAAAAGCCCTAAAGCAGGCCTAAAACCCTATAATAAGCCCAAAAACCCTAAAATTAGTCTAAAAGCCAAGAGTCTACCGAAAAGCCATAAAATTTACCCAGAGCCCTTAAATCGTCCAAAAAGACTATATTAAAGTCTGCGGAAAAATCCTGCAATTAGCCGAAAACCCAAAAGTTAATTAGAAAACCCTAAAGCTGGCGAAAAAAGCTATAATAAGCCAAAAATCCTAAAATTAGTCTAAGAGCCTAGAGTCTACAGAAAAACCATAAAATTGACCCGGAGCCCTTAAATCGTCCAAACACCCTATACTATAGGCAGCGCAAAAACCCTGAAATCAGCCAATAGCCATAAAGTTGATCTGAAAGCCCTAAAGCCGGCCTAAAACCCTATAATAAGCCGAAAACCCTAAAATAAGTCTAAAAGCCTAGAGACTACAGAAAAACCATAAAAATGACCCAGAGCCCTTAAATCGTCCAAATACCCTATGCTATAGTTTGCGGAAAAACCCTGAAATCGGCCTAAAAGCCTAGAATCTACAGAAAAACCATTAAATGACTCGAAGCCCTTTAATCAACCAAATACCCTATGCTATAGTCAGCGGAAAAACCCAGAAATCGTCCGAAAACCCAGAAATTGTCAAATAGCCCTACAGTTGATCCAAAAACCCTAAAGCCGGCCTTAGACCCTATAATAAGCCGAAAACCCTAAAATCAGTCAAAAAGCCCTTAAGCCGGCCTAGAACCCTATAAAACCCGAAAACACTAAAATAAGTCTAAAAGCCTAGAGTCTACAGAAAAACCATAAAATTGACCCGGAGACATTAAATCGTTATAATACCCTATACAATAGTCAGCGGAAAACCCTTAAATCATCCAAAAGCCCTAAAGTTGATCAGAAAGCCCTAAACTCGGCCTAAAACCCTTGAATAAGCCGAAAACCCTAAAATCAGTCTAAAAGGCTAAAGTCTACAAAAAAACCAAAAATTAACCCGGAGCCCTTAAATTGTCAAAATACCCTATACTATAGTCAGCCGAAAACCCCCGAAATCGGCGGAAAACCCTAAAATTAGCCAAAAGCCCTAAAGTTGATCAGAAATCCCTAAATTAAGCCTAAATCCCTACATAGGCCATAAACCGTAAAATCAGTCTAAAAGCCTAGAGTCTATAAAAAACCATAAACTTGACCTGGAGCCCTTAAATCTTCCAAATACCCTTTATTATAACTAGCGGAAAAACCCTGAAGTCGGCCGAAACCCTGAAACCGGCCAAACGACCTAAAGTTGATCAGAAAACCCTAAAGCCGGCCTAAAATCCTATATTAAGTCGAAAACCCTAAAATCAGTCTAGTTGCCTATAGTCAACAGCAAAACCATAAAATGACCCAAAGCCCTTAAATCGTCCAAATACCCTATGCTATAGTCAGTGGAAAAACTTGAAATATGCCAAAAACCCTAAAATCAGTCTAAAAGCACCAAAAGCCGTCCTAAAACTCTATAACAAGCCGAATACCCTAAAATCAGTCTAAAAGCACCCGGAGCCCTTAAATAGTCCAAATACCCTATAATATATAGTCAGCGGAAAACCCTCGAAATCGGCCGAAAACCCTAAAATTAGCCAAAAGCCCTAAAGTTGATCAGAAATCCCTAAATTAAGCCTAAATTCCTACATAAGCCATAAACCGTAAAATCAGTCTAAAAGCCTAGAGTCTATAGAAAAACCATAAACTTGACCCGGAGCCCTTAAATCTTCCAAATACCCTTTACTATAACTAGCGGAAAAACCCTGAAGTCGACCGAAACCCTGAAATCGGCCAAACGCCCTAAAGTTGATCAGAAAACCCTAAAGCCGGCCTAAAATCCTATATTAAGTCGAAAACCCTAAAATCAGTCTAGTTGCCTATAGTCTATAGAAAAACCATAAAATGACCCAAAGCCCTTAAATCGTCCAAATACCCTATGCTATATACATGGGAAAAACCTGAAATATGCCAAAAACCCTAAAATCAGTATAAAAGCACCAAAAGCCGTCCTAAAACTCTATAACAAGCCGAATACCCTAAAATCAGTCTAAAAGCCTAGAGTCTACACAAAATCCAAAAAATTGACTCGGAGCCCTTCAATAGTCCAAATACCCTATACTATAGTCAGCGGAGAATACCCTAAAATCAGTCTAAAAGCCTAGAGTCTACACAAAATCCAAAAAATTGACCCGGAGCCCTTCAATAGTCCAAATACCCTATACTATAGTCAGCGGAAAAACCTTGATACCGGCCGGAATTCTGAAATCGGTCAAAAGCCTTAAACTTGATTATAAAACCCTTAAGCCGGCTTAAAACCCTACGATAAGCCGAGTACCCTAAAATCATTCTAAAAGCACCGAAAGGCGGCCTAAAACTCTTTAATAAGCCGAATACCCTAAAATCAGTCTAAAAGCCTACAGTCTACACAAAAACCAAAAAATTGACCCGGAGCACTTAAATAGTCCAAATACCCTATACTATAGTCAGCGGAAAAACCCTGAAATCGGCCAGAAACCCTGAAATCGGCGAAAAGCCCTATAATAAGCCGAAAACCTTAAAATCAGTCTAAAAGCCTTTAATCTGGCCTAAAACCCTAAAATAGGGCGAAAACGTTTAAATCAGTCTAAAAGCCTAAAGTCTACAGAAAAACTATAAAATTGACCTGGAGCCCTTAAATCCTCAAAAAAGACTATACTATAGTCTGCGGAAAAACCCTGCAATCGGTCGAAAACACAAAAGTTGATTAGCAAACCCTTAAGTAGGCCTAAAACCCTATAATAAGCCCAAAACCCTAAAATTAGTCTAAGAGCGTAGAGTCTACTGAAAAACCATAAAATTGACCTAGAGCCCCCAAATCGTCCAAACACCCTATACTTTAGTCAGCGCAAAATAAAGTAAGACTAAAACCCTTAAAATCGGCCAAAAGCCTTAAAGTTGATCAAAAAGCCCTAAATTCAGCCTAAAACCCTATAATAAGCCGAGAACCATAAAATAAGACTAAAAGCCTAGAGTCTACATAAAAACTATAAAAATGTCTCGGAGCCCTTAAATCGTCCAAATACCCTATGCTATAGTGAGTGGAAAAACCCTGAAATCGGCCGGAAACCCTGAAATCGGCCGGAAACCCTGAAATCGGCAAAAAGCCCAAAAGTTGATTAGTAAGCCCTAAAGCCGGCCTAAAACCCTACAATAAGCCGAAAACCCTAAAATCAGTCTAATAGCCTAGAGTCTACAAAAAAACCATAAAAATGATTCGGAGGCCTTAAATTGTCCAAATACCCTATGCTATAGTCAGCAAAAAAACCTTGAAATCGGTCAAAAACCCTGTAATTGGAAAAAAGCCCTAAAGTTGATCAGAAAACCCTAAAGTCAGCCTAAAACCTTATAATAAGCCGAAAACACTAAAATCAGTCTAAAAGCCCTTCAACCGGCCTCAAACCCTAAAATAATCCGAAAACCCTAAAATTAGTCTAAAAGCCTAGAGTTTACCGAAAAATCATAAAATTGACTCGGAGCCCTTAAATAGTCCAAATACCCTAAACTATATTCAGCAGAAGAACCCTGAAATCGGCCGGAAACACTGAAATCGGTCAAAAGCCCTAAAGTTGATCAAAAAACCCTTAATCCGGTCTAAAACCCTATAATAAGCCAAAAACCCTAAAATCAGTCTAATAGCCTAGAGTGTATGAAAAACCAAAAAAATGACCCGGAACCCTTAAATCTTCAAATACCCTATGCTATAGTCTGCGGAAAAACCCTGAAATCGGTCGAAAACTCTGAAATCGGCCAAAAGCCCTAAAGTTGATTAGAAAACCCTAAAGTCGTGCTAAAACCCTACAATAAGTCAAAAACCCTAAAATCAGTCTAAACGCCCTACAGCCGACCTAGAACCCTAAAAAAGCCTATAACACTAAAATCAGTCTAAAAGCCTAGAGTCTACAGAAAAACCATAAAATTGACCCGGAGCCCTTAAATCGTCCAAAAGCCTGAAAGTTGATTAGAAAACCCTAAAGTCGTGCTAAAACCCTACAATAAGCCGAAAACCCTAAAATCAGTCTACAAGCCCCAAAAGACGGCCTAAAACCCTATAATAAGCCGAAAACCCTAAAATTAATCTAAAAGCCTAGTGTCTTCAGAAAAACCATAAAATTGTCCCGGAGCCCTTAAATCGTGAAAATACTGTATACTATATAGTCAGCGAAAAAACCCTGAAATCGGTTGAAAACCCTGAAATCGGCAAAAAGCCCTAAAGTTGATCAGAAAACACTAAAGTCGGCCTAAAACCCTATAATAAGCCGAAAACAGTAAAATCAGTCTATAAGCCCTTAAGCCGGCCTCAAACCCTAAAATAAGCCGAAAAAACTAAAATCAGTCTAAAAGCCTAGAGTTTACCGAAAAACCATAAAAATGACCCGGAACCCTTAAATCGTCCAAATACCCTAAAGCCGGCCTTGAACCCTATTATGAGCCGAAAACCCTAAAATCAGTCTAATAGCACTAGCGCCGACCTAGAACCCTAAAAAAGCCGAAATCACTAAAATCAGTCTAAAAGCCTAGAGTCTACAGAAAAACCATAAAATTGACCCGGAGCCCTTAAATCGTCCAAATACCCTATGCTATAGTGAGCAGAAAAACCCTAAAATCGGTAGAAAACCCTGAAATTGGCCAAAAGCCCGAAAGTTGATGAGAAAACCCTAAAGCTGGCATGAAACCCTACAATAAGCCGAAAACCCTAAAATCAGTCTAAAAGCTCAAAAAATCGGCCTAAAACCCTATAATAAGCCGAAAACCCTAAAATCGGTCTAAAAAACTAGTGTCCACAAAAAAACAAAAAAATTGACCAGGAGCCCTTAAATAGTCCAAATACCCTATACTATAGTTTGCGGAAAAACCCTGAAATCGGCTAAAAGCCCTAAAGTTGATTAGAAAGCCCTAAACCTGGCCTAAAACCCTATTATAAGCCGAAAACCCTAAAATCAGTCTAAAATCCTAGAGTCTACAAGAATAACCATAAAAATCACCCAGTGCCCTTAAATCATCCAAATACCCTATGCTGTAATCAGCGGAAAAACCTTGAAATTGGTCGAAAACCTTGAAATTGGCCAAAAGCCCTATAGTTGGTCAGAAAACCCTAAAGCTGGCATAAAACCCTACAATAAGCCGAAAACCCTAAAATCAGTCTAAAAGCACCAAAAATCGGACAAAAACCTTAAAATCAGTTTAAAAGCCTAGAGTCTACAGAAAAATCATAAACATGACTCGGAGCCCTTAAATCGTCCAAATACCCTAAGCTACAGTCAGCGGGAAAACCCTGAAATCAGCCGAAAACCCTAAAATCAGCCTAAAAGCACCCAAAATCGGCCTAAAACCCTATAATAAGCCGAAAACCCTAAAATCGGTCTAAAAGCCTAGAGTCTACACAAAATCCAAAAAATTGACCCGGAGCCCTTAAATAGTCCAAATATCCTATACTATAGTCAGCCGGCCGGAAACCCTGAAATCGGCTAAAAGCCCTAAGTTGATCAAAAAACCTTTAAGCCGGCATAAAACCCTACAATATGCCGAAAACCCTTAAATCAGTCTAAAATCACCAAAAGCCGGCCTAAGACCCTATAATAAGCCGAATACCCTAAAATCAGTCTAAAAGCCTACAGTCTACACAAAAACCAAAAAATTTACCCGGAGCACTTAAATAGTCCAAATACCCTATACTAGTCAGCGGAAAAACCCTGAAATCGGCCAAAAGCCCTAAAGTTGATTAGAAAACCCTAAAGTTGTCCTAAAACCCTACAATAAGCGGAAAACCCTAAAATCGGTCGAAAACATTGAAATCGGCAAAAAACCTTGAAATCGGCCTAAAACCCTAAAATCAGTCTAAAAGGCTACAGTCTACAGAAAAACCATAAAAATGACCTGGAGCCCTTAAATCGTCCAAATACACTATGCTATAGTCTGCGGAAAAACCTTGAAATTGGCCGAAAACCCTGAAATCCGTCAAAAGCCCTATAGTTGATTAGAAAACCCTAAAGCTGGTATAAAACCCTACAATAAACCGAAAACCCTAAAATCAATCTAAAAGCACAAAAAATCGGCCTAAAACCCTATAATAAGTCAAAACCACTAAAATCAGTCTAAAAGCCTAGAGTCTACACAAAAACCAAAAAATTGACTCGTAGCCCTTAAATAGTCCAAATACCTTACACTATATAGTTAGCGGAAAAACCCTGAAATCGGCCGGAAACCCTGAAATCGGCCAAAAGCCCTAAAGTTGATCAAAAAGCCCTAAAGCCGGCTTAAAACCCTATAATAAGCCCAAAACCCTAAAATCAGTCTAATAGCCTAGAGTCTACCGAAATACCATAAACATGACTCGGAGCCCTTGAATCATCCAAATACCCTATGCTATAGTCAGCGGAAAAACCCTGAAATCAGCCAAAAGCCCTAATGTTGATCAGAAAACCCTAAAGCTGGCCTAAAACCCTACAATAAGCCGAAAACCCTAAAATCAGTCTAAAAGCCTAGAGTCTACACAAAAACCAAAAAATATGGTTTTTCTGCAGACTCTTGGCTTTTAGACTGTTTTAAGGGTTTTCGGCTTATTATAGGGTTTTAGGTTGGATTTAGGGCTTTTTGATCAACTTTAGGGCTTTTGGCCAATTTTTGGGTTTTTTGCCAATTTCAGGGTTTTTGCGCTGACTATAGTATAGGGTGTTTGGACGATTTGGGGGCTTCGGGTCCATTTTATGCTTTTTCTGTAGACTCTAGGCTCTTAGGCTAATTTTAGGGTTTTCGGCTTATTATAGGGTTTTAGGTTGGCTTTAGGTTTTGCTAATCAACTTTAGGGTTTTAGGCCGGATATCAAGGTTTTTCTGCTGATTATAGTATAGGTTATTAGGACGATATAAGAGCCCCGGGTCAATTTTATGCTTTTTTAGGGTTCTAGGTCTGTAAACACCCCAATTTTGCCCTAGTTTTTGTTAATTTAGTAGTTTTTTAGACAAAAATCCAAAAAAAGTAAAAATCATGAAAAAAGCATAAAAATTGTGAAAATCCATAAAAATGGTAAAAATCTAGAAAAAATACCAAAAAAAATACAAAATACAAAAAAAATAATTTATCTCGATGAGTTTAGATTTTTGTTCAAACTTATTTTAGTGTATTTGGTTAATTGTGTTATTTTTTAATCTGGTGTTATTTTGGTCATTCTCTAAAAAAAAAAGAAACTGAGCCAAGGCCCAGCAAAAAGAATAAAAAAAATAGAGTGAGAAATTGGGCTGGTTGGCCCAGCAAAGAGAGGAGAGGCAGAGGGACTCAGTTTGAAAACCCTAATTGGGGCCGCGGGCTAAAATGTGAAAAGAAGAAACATTCAGGGACTAAAGTGAAAATTCTTGAAACCCTAGCTCTATTTAAACACTACCACCTCGGGATCCGGGAGAGGAGATTACTATTCACTCAGCAGCCCCCCACTCAAAACCCTAGCAGACTCTCTCTAACACTCCTTCAATCCAAAAAAACCCTAATCCTCCACTCCATATCCAGCGCCGCCGCCTCCTCTTCGTCCCTCACCCTCGAACCAGCGCCGCCACCTCCTCTTCGTCCCACACCCTCGAACCAGCGCCGCCCCACTCTTGCTTTTCACCACCGATTCGATCCCTCCTTCCTCCTCTCAACCCACCGCCACCCTTTTTCTCCCTTAACCTCGCCACCTCCTCTTCGTCCCTCACCACGACACCACCACCACCTCTGTTCCTCAACCTCACTTCGAACCAGCATCCGGCCACGAAACCCTTCTCTTCGAGTCTCACCAGCCACCACCCATCTCCTTTCCACCACTCGGCCGCTGCGTTTCTGCTTCTCCTTACCACTGTTTAGGGCGCCGCCACCACTGGTCCCTCCGTACCAGATTCCGGCGTTGTCATTGAACCACCGCTCCAGAACCCCCGTCGCGACACTGCAGTGCCGCCGCCGCGCCTCTGACTTCCGCCAACATCTACCACCGCGCCACCAGTCATAGCGCTTTCGCCGCCCACCGTGGCACCAACCACAACGCAGTATCGTCGCCGCTGTTACCGTTGCTGTTCCTGCTGCTACCGTCCGCCCGTTCCTTTTTTGGGTTGGTCATTCCTTTCTCTTTTTATTTCTGTTCATCCCTTGTCCACTGTTATTCCATTATTATGTCCTGCTGCTTTCAGAAACAAAGCTTTGATTTTACCTTCTTTTCTGGGCATGATTAATCTGTGTGGGTGGTTCTGGATTGAGTGTTAGTTTCTGCTATTCAAGGGGTATCTATGTTGTCTTAAAGTTCATTTAAAATTGCATTTATACATGGATGATTCTGTTGGCTAGGAATAGTGTTCCTGATGTTCCTGTTTCCCATGATTATTGTAGTTTGTGCTTTTCTGGAGGTTAAAGGGTTGTTAAAAATGAAAATGTTTTCTTGAAGTTGTTGATCAGTAAAGTTAATGAGCTCTGTTTCTGCTATTATGGTAGTCCCTTGGGTTTTAGAAGTTAATGAGCTCTGTTGCCTATCATTTTGAAAATTCGTATGTGACTAAAAAGCTTGAATTTACATGATAAAAATGTCAGTCTGTGAATTTACTTGATAAAATGTCATCTTGATAGGTTCTGTATGATAAAAATGTGATCTTTGTGATAAAGATGTTATCTTTGTGGTAGAATATGGTGATTTTACTGCTGTCTTCTTTTTTTGTCTTATTTCACTGCCTTGAACTCACTGGTTTGTTTTTGTGCCTGAGCCAACTTGAGCAAAGTTTAGACTTTTGGTCCAAGGAAGCCAGAAGATGCATACTGTTCGGAATTTATCAGACGGAGCAATTCATCCTTTGCAAAGGGTCTTTCTTATGATATATCCTGATTAATGTAATAATTAAGGGATTTTCTTTTATTTTCATGTAACTTTTATTCGTGGTTCGATTTGTAACATTCTTTAGGATACTCTCGCATTACTGCAAGACTATCATAGATTCTGTGCGAATAAGTTAAAAATAAAATGAACATTCGACTAGAGGGATACTCTCACATTACTGTGAGACTGTCTAGCTCTTACACGATTAATTTAAAATCAGCCAATTGATTAGGAACACTCTCAAATTAACTGTGAGACTGTCTAGTAATTTATCAACACGTTGCTTAGTGATACTCTCACATTACTGTGAGACTGTCTAGCTTTCTACACCATTAATTTAAAATCAACTCTTTGCATAGTGACACTCCCTCCTTACTGTGGGATGGTCAATAGGGCTTTCTCGTTTAAAATAAAAATAAACAAAATTGATCAGAGACACTCTCGCATTACTACGAGACTAGTCGCTTTTCCTTAAAAAAATAAAGTGAGTTTTCTACACGGCACTCTCGCATTACTACGAGACTAGTCGCTTTTCTTTAAAATAAAACAGATTTTCAAAACGGCGCTCTCGCATTACTACGAGACCTGTCGCTTTTTCTTTAAAATAAAATAGATTTTCAAAACGGCGTTCTCGTATTACTACGAGACCCGCTCTTCTTTCCTAAAAAACAAACAAACAGGTTTTCAAAAGCCCCTCTCGCATTACTACGAGACAGGTTTTAATCATTTCAAAAAAAAATTAAAAAAATATCGAACAAATCAAATCTTAAAGAACTGCGTAAGCCTTGATCTTCCTAATGAAAGGAAGTACGCAGGCCTAGGGTCACACCTACCAGGCTAACATAATAAAAAATAAATCTTTTTGTTTTTGGTTTTTTCAACATTTTCATAAAACTTAATACATGCATAAACAACTTTTGGTAACCGTCTTAAGATGGGTGCACTAGGGGTGCTGTGGAGGTTCGTCCTCCACCCTTCCCTACGCATAAATAGACCTCCGAACCCAAGTATTGTAAATAAAAGAATTTCAAAAGGGTTTTCCAATGTTTCCCCTTAAATAAAAATACTGGTGGCGACTCTGTTTATCTAGCACTGTAAATTATATTTTTTTCAGGTCGTTACAAGGTCGGCACTAGTGCTTTTGGACTGATTTTAGGGTTTTCGGCTCATAATAGGGTTCAAGGCCGGCTTTAGGGTATTTGGATGATTTAAGGGCTCCGGGTCATTTTTATGGTTTTTCGGTAAACTCTAGGCTTTTAGAATGATTTTAGGTTTTTCGGCTTATTTTAGGATTTGAGGCTGGCTTAAGGGCTTTTAGACTGATTTTAGTGTTTTCGACTTATAATAGGGTTTTAGGCCGACTTCAGTGTTTTCTGATCAACTTTAGGGCTTTTTGCTGATTTCTGGGTTTTCGACCGATTTCAGGGTTTTTCTACTGACTATTAGTATACAATATTTTGACAATTTAAGGGCTCCGGGACAATTTTATGGTTTTTTAAGACACTAGGCTTTTAGAATAATTTTAGGGTTTTCGGCTTATTATAGGGCTTTAGGCCGTCTTTTGGGGCTTATAGACTGATTTTAGGGTTTTCGGCTTATTGTAGGGTTTTAGCACGACTTTAGGGTTTTCTAATCAACTTTAGGGCTTTTGGACGATTTAAGGGCTCCGGGTAAATTTTATGGTTTTTCTGTAGACTCTAGGCTTTTAGACTGATTTTAGTGTTATGGGCTTTTTTAGTGTTTTAGGTCGGCTGTAGGACGTTTAGACTGATTTTAGGGTTTTAGGCTTATTGTAGGGTTTTAGCACGACTTTAGGGTTTTCTAATCAACTTTAGGGCTTTTGGCCGATTTCAGAGTTTTTTTGACCGATTTCAGGGTTTTTCCGCAGACTATAGCATAAGGTATTTGACGATTTAAGGGTTCCGAGTCATTTTTTTGGTTTTTCAGTAGACTCTAGGCTATTAGACTGATTTTAGGGTTTTCGGCTTATTATAGGGTTTTAGGCCGGATTAAGGGTTTTTATATCAACTTTAGGGCTTTTGACCGATTTCAGGGTATTTGGACTAATTAAGTGTTCCGAGTCAATTTTTTGGTTTTTGTGTAGACTGTAGGCTTTTAGACTGATTTTAGGGTATTCGACTTATTATAGGGTTTTAGGCTGGCTTTTGGTGCTTTTAGACTGATTTTAGGGTTTTCGGCTTATTGTAGGGTTTTAGGCCGGCTTAAGGGTTTTCTGATCAACTTTAGGGCTTTTGGCCGATTTCAGGGTTTCCGGCCGATATCAAGGTTTTTCCGCTGACTATAGTTTAGGGTATTTGAACTATTTAAGGGCTCCGGGTAAATTTTTTGGATTTTGTGTAGACTCTAGACTTTTAGACAAATTTTAGGGTATTCGGCTTATTTTAGGGTTAGAGGACGGCTTTTGGATCTTTTAGACTGATTTTAGGGTTTTCAGCTTATTGAAGGGTTTTAGGCCGACATTAGGGCAATCTGATCAACTTTACGGGTTTTGGCTGATTGTAGGGTTTTCGGCTAATTTCAGGGTTTTTCCGCTGACTATTGTTTAGGGTATTAGGACGATTTAAGGGCTCCGGGTCAATTTTATGGTTTTTCTGTAGACTCTAGGCTTTTAGACTAATTTTAGTGTTTTCATCTTTTTTGGGGTTCTAGGCCGACTGTAGGGCTTTTAGACTGATTTTAGGGTTTTCGGCTTATTATAGGGTTCAAGGCCGACTTTAGGGTATTTTGATGATTTAAGGGCTCCGAGTCATTTTTATGGTTTTTCTGTAGATTCTAAGCTTTTAGACTTATTTTATGGTTCTCGGCTTATTATAGGGTTTTAGGATGAATTTAGGGCTTTTTGATCAACTTTAGGGCTTTTAGCCGATTTTAAGGTTTTCTGCCGATTTCATGGTTTTTGCGCTGACTAAAGTATAGGGTGTTTGGAAGATTTGGGGGCTCTAGGTCAATTTTATGGTTTTTCTGTAGACTCTACGCTCTTAGACTAATTTTAGGGTTTTCGTAGGGTTTTAAGCCGGCTTAAGGGTTTTTTAATCAAGTTTAACGCTTTTGACCGATTTCAGAATTCCGGCCGATATCAAGGTTTTTCCGCTGACTATAGTATAGGGTATTTGGACTATTTAAGGGCTCCGGGTCAATTTTTTGGATTTTTTTTTGTAGATTCTAGGCTTTTAGACTGATTTTAGGGTATTCGGCTTGTTATAGAGTTTTAGGACGGCTTTTGGTGCTTCTATACTGATTTTAGGGTTTTTGGCATATTTCAGGTTTTTCCACTGACTATAGCATAGGGTATTTGGACGATTTAAGGGCTTTGGGTCATTTTATGGTTTTTCTGTAGACTATAGGCAACTAGACTGATTTTAGGGTTTTCGACTTAATATAGGATTTGAGGCCGGCTTTAGGGTTTTATGATCAACTTTAGGGCGTTTGGCCGATTTCAGGGTTTCGGCCGACTTCAGGGTTTTTCCGCTAGTTATAGTAAAGGGTATTTGGAAGATTTATTGGCTCCAGGTCAAGTTTATGGTTTTTCTATAGACTCTAGGCTTTTAGACTAATTTTACGGTTTATGGCTTATGTAGGGATTTAGGCTTAATTTAGGGATTTCTGATCAACATTAGGGCTTTTGGCTAATTTTAGGGTTTTCGATCGATTTCGGGGGTTTTCCGCTGACTATAGTATAGGGTATTTGGACTATTTAAGGGCTCCGAGTCAATTTTTTGGATTTTGCATAGACTCTAGGCTTTTAGACTGATTTTAGGGTATTCGGCTTGTTATAGAGTTTTAGGACGGCTTTTGGTGCTTTTAGACTGATTTTAGGGTTTTTGGCATATTTTAGGTTTTTCCACTGACTAAGCATAGGGTATTTGGACGATTTAAGGGCTTTGGGTCATTATATGGTTTTTCTGTAGACTATAGGCAACTAGACTGATTTTAGGGTTTTCGACTTAATATAGGATTTTAGGCCGGCTTTAGGGTTTTCTGATCAACTTTAGGGCGTTTGGCCGATTTCAGGGTTTCGGCCGACTTCAGGGTTTTTCCGCTAGTTATAGTAAAGGGTATTTGGAAGATTTAAGGGCTCCGGGTCAAGTTTATGGTTATTCTATATACTCTAGGCTTTTAGACTGATTTTACGATTTATGGCTTATGTAGGGATTTAGGCTTAATTTAGGGATTTCTGATCAACTTTAGAGTTTTTGGCTAATTTTAGGGTTTTCAGCCCATTTCGGGGGTTTTCCGCTGACTATAGTATAGGGTATTTTGATAATTTAAGGGCTCCGGGTTAATTTTTTGTTTTTTTGTAGACTCTAGGCTTTTAGACTGATTTTAGGGTTTTCGGCTTATTAAAGGGTTTTAGGCCGACTTTAGGGCTTTCTGACAACTTTAGGGCTTTTGGATGATTTAAGGGTTTTCCGCTAACTATTGTATAGGGTATTATAATGATTTAATGTCTCCGGGTCAATTTTATGGTTTTTCTGTAGACTCCAGGCTTTTAGACTTATTTTAGGGTTTTCGGCTTATTATAGGGTTCTAGGCCGGCTTTAGGGTTTTTGGATCAACTGTAGGGCTATTTGACAATTTCTGGGTTTTCGGACGACTGCTGGGTTTTTCCGCTGACTATAGCATAGGGTATTTGGATGATTTAAGGGCTTCGGGTCACTTTATGGTTTTTCTGTAGATTCTAGGTTTTTAGGCCGATTTCAGGGTTTTTCCGTAGACTATAGCATAGGGTATTTGGACGATTTAAGGACTCCGGGTCATTTTTATGGTTTTTCTGTAGTCTCTATAGGCTTTTAGACTTATTTTAGGGTTTTTCGTCTTATTATAGGGTTTTAGGCCGGCTTTAGGGCTTTCAGATCAACTTTATGGCTATTGGCTGATTTTAGGGTTTCTAATTAACTTTTGGGTTTTCGGCTAATTGCAGGATTTTTCCGCAGACTATAATATAGTCTTTTTGGACGATTTAAGGGCTCTGGGTAAATTTTATGGTTTTTCGGTAGACTCTTGGCTTTTAGACTAATTTTAGGGTTTTTTGGCATATTATAGGGTTTTAGGCCGACTTTAGGGCTTTTAGACTGATTTTAGGGTTTTCAGCCGATGTCAGGGTTTTCGGCCGATTTCAGGGTTTTTCCGCAGACTATAGCATAGGGTATTTGGAAGATTTAAGGGCTCCGGGTCATTTTTATGGTTTATCTGTAGACTCTAGGCTTTTAGACTTATTTTAGGGTTTTAGGCCGGCTTTTGGGCTTTCTGATCAACTTTAGGGCTTTTAGCTGATTTCAGGGTTTTTCCACAAACTATAGTATAGGGTATTTGGACTATTTAAGGGCTCTGGGTAAATTTTTTTTGTTTTTGTGTAGACACTAGTTTTTAGACCGATTTTAGGGTTTTCGGCTTATTATTGGGTTTTAGGCCGATTTATTGTGCTTTTAGACTGATTTTAGGGTTTTCGGAATATTGTAGGGTTTAAGGCCAGCTTTAGGATTTTCTAATCAACTTTTGGGCTTTTGGCCGATTTCAGGGTTTTCTGCCGATTTCAGAGATTTTCCACTCACTATAGCATAGGGTATTTGGGTGATTTAAGGGCTCCGAGTCATTTTTATGGTTTTTCTGCAGACTCTTGGCTTTTACCCTAAAGCTGGCCTAAAACCCTACAATAAGCCGAAAAACCTAAAATCAGTCTAAATGCCTAGAGTCTACACAAAAACCAAAAAATTGACCCAGAGCCCTTATATAGTCCAAATACCCTATACTATAGTATGCGGAAAAAACCTGAAATCGGCCGGAAACCCTTAAATCGGCCAAAAGCTCTAAAGTTGATCAAAAAGCCCTAAAGTCATCCTAAAACCGTACAATTAGCAGAAAACCCTAAAACCAATCTAAAAGCCCCAAAAGCCGGCCTAAAACCCAATAATAAGCCAAAAAAACCCTTAAATTGTCCCGGAGCCCTTAAATTGTCAAAATACCCTATACAATAGTCAGCGAAAAAACCCTGAAATCGGCCAAAAAGTCTCAAATCGTCCAAAATCCATAAAATTGATCTGAAAACCCAAAAGCCGGCCTAAAACCCTACAATAAGCCGAAAACCCTAAAATCGGTCTAAAAGCGCTAAAGCCGGCCTAATACCCTATAAGAAGCCGAAAACCGGAAAATCATTCCAAAAGCCTAGAGTCTACCGAAAAACCATAAAATTGACCGGGAGTCCTTAAATCGTCCAAATACCCTATACTATAGTTAGCAGAAAAACCCTGAAATATGCCGAAAACCCTGAAATCGGCCGAAAACCTTGAAATCGGACTAAAGCCCTAAATTTAATCTGAAAGTCCCAAAGTTGGCCGAAAACCCTATAATAAGCCGAAAACCCTAAAATCATCCTAAAAGCCTAGAATCTACAGAGAATCCATAAAAATGACTCGGAGCCCTTAAATCATCAAAATACCCTAAAGCCGGCCTTGAACCCTATAATAAGCCGAAAACCCTAAAATCAGTCTAAAAGCCCTACAGCCGGCCTAGAACCCCAAAAAAGATGAAAACACTAAAATTAGTCTAAAAGCCTAGAGTCTACAGAAAAACCATAAAATTGACCCGGAGCCCTTAAATCGTCCTAATACCCTATACAATAGTCAGCGGAAAAACCCTGAATATAGCCGAAAACCCTACACCTAGAGTCTACAGAAAAACCATAAAAATGTCTCGGAGCCCTTAAATCGTCCAAATACCCTTAAATCGGCCGGAAACCTTGAAATCGGCCAAAAGCCCTAAAGTTGATTAGAAAGCCCTAAAGCCGGCCTAAAACCCTATAATAAGCCGAAAACCCTAAAATCAGTCTAATAGCCTAGAGTCTACAAAAAAAACCTTGAAATCGGTCAAAAACCCTGTAATTCGAAAAAAGTCCTAAAGTTGATTAGAAAACCCTAAACTCATCCTAAAACCTCATAATAAGCCGAAAACACTAAAATCAGTCTAAAAGCCCTTCAACCGGCCTCAAACCCTAAAATAATCTGAAAACCCTAAAATTAGTTTAAAAGCCTAGAGTTTACCGAAAAATCATAAAATTGACTCGGAGCCCTTAAATAGTCCAAATATCCTAAATTATAGTCAGCGGAAAAACCCTGAAATCGGCCGGAAACCCTGAAATCGGTCAAAAGCCCTAAAGTTGATCAAAAAACCCTTAATCCGGCCTAAAACCCTATAATAAGCCAAAAACCCTAAAATCCTTCTAATAGCCTAGATTCTACTGAAAAACCATAAGAATGACCCGGAACCCTTAAATTGTCAAATACCCTATGCTAGTTTGCGGAAAAACCCTGAAATCGGTCGAAAACTCTGAAATCGGCCAAAAGCCCTAAAGTTGATTAGAAAACCCTAAAGTCGTGCTAAAACCCTACAATAAGCCAATAACCCTAAAATCAGTCTAAACGCCCTACTGCCGACCGAGAACCCTAAAAAAGCCCATGACACTAAAATCAGTCTAAAAGCCTAGAGTCTAAAGAAAAACCATAAAATGGACTTGGAGCCCTTAAATCGTCCAAAAGCCCGCAAGTTGATTAGAAAACCCTAAAGTCGTGCTAAAACCCAACAATAAGCCGAAAACCCTAAAATCATTCTACAAGCCCCAAAAGACGGCCTAAAACCCTACAATAAGCCGAAAACCCTAAAATTATTCTAAAAGCCTAGTGTCTTCAGAAAAACCACAAAATTGTCCCGGAGCCCTTAAATCGTCAAAATACTGTATACTGTAGTCAGCGGAAAAACCCTGAAATTGGTCGAAAACCCTGAAATCGGCAAAAATCCCTAAAGTTGATCAGAAAACACTAAAGTCGGCCTAAAACCCAATAATAAGCCGAAAACAGTAAAATCAGTCTAAAAGCCCTTAAGCCGGCCTCAAACCCTAAAATAAGCCGAAAAAACTAAAATCAGTCTAAAAGCCTAGAGTTTACCGAAAAACCATAAAAATGACCCGGAACCCTTAAATCGTCCAAAAACCCTAAAGCTGGCCTTGAACCCTATTATGAGCCGAAAACCCTAAAATCAGTCTATAAGCACTAGCGCGACCTAGAACCCTAAAAAAGCCGAAATCTCTAAAATCAGTCTAAAAGCCTAGAGTCTACAGAAAAACCATAAAATTGACCCGGAGCCCTTAAATCGTCCTAATACCATATACTAATCAGCGGAAATACCCTGAAATCGGCCGAAAACCTAGAAATCAGCCAAACACCCTATACTATAGTCAGTGGAAAAACCTTGAAATCGGCTGAAAATGCTGAAATTGGCAAAAAGCCGAAAAGTTTATCAAAATGTCCCAAAGCTGGCCTAAAACCCTATAATAAGCCAAAAACCCTAAAATCAGTCTAATAGCCTAGAGTCTACCGAAAAATCATAAACATGACTCGGAGCCCTTAAATCGTCCAAATACCTTATGCTATAGTCAACGAAAAAACCTTGAAATCGGCTGAAAATCCTATAATCAGCCTAAAAGCACCAAAAATCGGCTTAAAACCCTATAATAAGCCGAAAACCCTAAAATCGGTCTAAAAGCCTAGAGTCTACACAAAATACAAAAATTGACCCGGAGCCCTTCAATAGTCCAAATACCCTATACAATAGTAAGCGAAAAAACCATGATATCAGCCGGAAACCCTGAAATCGGCTAAATGCCCTAAGTTGATCAAAAAACCTTTAAGCCGGCTTAAAACCCTACAATAAGCCGAAAACCCTTAAATCAGTCTAAAATCACCAAAAGCCAGCCTAAAACCCTATAATAAGCCGAATACCCTAAAATCAGTCTAAAAGCGTACAGTCTACACAAAAACCAAAAAATTTCCCCGGAGCACTTAAATAGTCCAAATACCCTATACTTAGTCAGCGGAAAAACCGTGAAATCGTCCAAAAGCAATAAAGTTGATTAGAAAACCCTAAAGCAGGACTAAAACCCTATAACAAGCCGAAAACCTGAAAATCAGTCTAAAAGCCCTTAATCCGGCCTAAAACCCAAAAGTTGATTAGCAAACCCTAAAGCCAACCCAAAACCCTATAATAAGTCGAAAACCCTAAAATTAGTCTAAGAGCCTAATGTCTACAGAAAAACAATAAAATGGACCCGAAGCCCCCAAATCGTCCAAACGCCCTATACTATAATCAGCGCAAAAACCCTGAAATCGGCAGAAAACCCTGAAATTGGCGAAATGCCCTAAAGTTGATCAAAAAGCCCTAAGTCCAGCCTAAAACCATATAATAAGCCGAAAACCCTAAAATCAGTCTAAAAGCCTAGAGTCTGCAGAAAAACCATAAAAATGACTCAGAGCCCTTAAATCGTCCAAATACCCTATGCTATAGTGAGTAGAAAAACCCTGAAATCGGTAGAAAACCCTGAAATCGGCCAAAAGCCCAAAAGTTGATCAGAAAACCCTAAAGCTGGCATGAAACCCTACAATAAGCCGAAAAACCCTAAAATCAGTCTAAAAGCACAAAAAATCGACCTAAAACTCTATAATAATCCGAAAGCCTTAAAATTGGTCTAAAAAACTAGTGTCTACAAAAAAACAAAAAAATTGACCCAGAGCCCTTAAATTGTCCAAATACCCTATACTGTCTACGGAAAAACCCTGAAATCGGCTAAAAGCCCTAAAGTTGATCAGAAAGCCCTAAAGCTGGGCTAAAACCCTATTATAAGACGAAAACTCTAAAATCAGCCTAAAAGCCTAGAGTCTACAGAAAAACCATAAAAATGACCCGGAGCCCTTAAATCGTCCAAACACCCAATACTATAGGCAGCGGAAAAACCTTGAAATCGGCCAAAAGCCCTAAAGCCGGCCTAAAACCCTATAATAAGCCGAAAACCCTAAAATCAGTCTTAAAGCCTAGAGTCTTCAGAAAAACCATAAAAATGACCAGGAACCCTTAAATTGTCCTAATACCCTATGCTATTGTGAGCGGAAAAACCCTGAAATCGACGGAAAATCCTAAAATAGGCCAAAAGCCCTAAAGTTGATCCGAAAACTCTAAAGCATGCCTGAAACCCTACAATAATCCGAAAAACCCAAAATCAATCTAAAAGTACCGAAAATAGGCCTAAAACCCTATAATAAGCCGAAAACCCTAAAATCGGTCTAAAAGCCTAAAGTCTGCGGAAAAACCCTGAAATCGGTCGGAAACCCTGAAATCGGACGAAAGCCCTAAAGTTGATCAGAAAGCTCTAAAGCTGGCCTAAAACCGTATAATAAATCGAAAACCCTAAAATTAGTCTAAAAGCCTAGAGTATACAAAAAAACCCTAAAATTGACCCGGAGCCCTTAAATGGTCCAAATACACTATGCTATAGTCTGCGGAAAACCCTGAAATCGGCCAAAAGCCAAGAAGTTGATCAGAAAACCCTAAAGCTGGCATAAAACCCTACAATAAGCCGAAAACCCTAAAATCAGTCTAAAAGCACCAAAAATCAGCCTAAAACCCTATAAGAAGCCGAAAACGCTAAAATCAGTCTAAAAGCACAAAAAATCAGCCTAAAACCCTATAATAAGCCGAAAACCCTAAAATTAGCCTAAATGCCTAGAATCTACAGAAAAACACTAAAATGACTCGAAGCCCTTAAATCATCCATATACCCTATGCTATAGTCAGCAGAAAAACCCAGAAATCGTCCGAAAACCCTGAAATTGTGAAATAGCCCTAAAGTTGATGCAAAAACCCTAAAGCCGGCCTTAAACACTATAATAAGCCGAAAACCCTAAAATCAGTCTAATAGCTAAGAGTCTACAAAAAAACCATAAAAATGACTTGGAGCCCTTAAATCGTCCAAATACCCTATGCTACAGTCAGCCGAAAAACCCTGAAAACGGACGAAAAACCCTGAAATCGGCCTAAAGCCCTAAAGTTGATTAGAAAACCCTAAAGTCGGCCTAAAACCTTACAATAAGCCGAAAACCTTAAAATCAGTCTAAAAGCCCGAAAGAAGGCCCAAAACCCTATAATAAGCCAAAAAACCCTAAAATAAGTCTAAAAGCCTAGTGTCTACAGATAAACCATAAAAATGACCCCGAGCCCTTAAATCGTCAAATACCCTATGCTATGTAGTCTGCGTAAAAACCCTAAAATCGGCCAAAAGCCCTAAAGCCGGCCTAAAACCCTATAATAAGCCGAAAACCCTAAAATCAATCTAAAAGCCTAGAGTCTACAGAAAATCCATAAAAATGACCCGTCCCCCTTAAATCGTCCAAATACCCGCTATAGTGAGCGGAAAAACCCTGAAATCGACCGAAAACCCTAAAATAGGCCAAAAACCCTAAAGTTGATCAGAAAACCCTAAAGTATTCCCGAAACCCTACAATAAGCCGAAAACCCTAAATACAGTCTAAAAGCACAAAAAATCGGCCTAAAACCCTATAATAAGCCGAAAACCCTAAAATCAGTACAAAAGCCTAGAGTCTGCACAACAACCAAAAAATTGACCCGGAGCCCTTTAATAGTCCAAATACCCTATACTATAGTCTATGGGAAAACCCTGAAATCGGTCGGAAACCCTGAAATCGGACGAAAGCCCTAAAGTTGATCAGAAAACCCTAAAGCCAGCCTAAAACCGTATAATAAATCGAAAACCCTAAATTTAGTCTAAAAGCCTAGAATATACAGAAAAACCCTAAAATTGACCCGGTGCCCTTAAATCGTCCAAATACAATATGCTATAGTCTGCGGAAAAACCCTGAAATCGGCCGAAAACCCTTAAATCAGCCAAAAGCCCTGAAGTTGATGAGAAAACACTAAAGTTGGCATAAAACCCTACAATAAGCCGAAAACCCTAAAATCAGTCTAAAAGCACCAAAAATCAGCCTAAAACCCTATAATAAGCCGAAAACCCTAAAATCAGCCTAAAAGCCTAGAATCTACCGAAAAACCATAAAATGACCTGAAGCCTTTAAATCATCCAAATACCCTATGCTATAGTCTGCGGAAAACCCAGAAATCGTCCGAAAACCCTAAAATTGACAAATAGCCCTAAAGTTGATCCAAAAACCCTAAAGCCGGCCTTAAACCCTATAATAAGTCGAAAACCCTAAAATTAGTCTAATAGCGTAGAGTTTACAAAAAAACCATAAAACAGACTCGGAGCCCTTAAATCGTCCAAATACGCTTTGCTATAGTAAGCAGAAAAACCCTGAAATTGGACGAAAACCCTGAAATCGGACAAAAGCCCTAAAGTTGATTAGAAAACCCTAAAGTCGGCCTAATACCCTACAATAAGCCGAAAACCCTAAAATCAGTCTAAAATCCCAAAACCGGCCAAAAACCCTAAAATAAACCAAAAAACCCTAAAATCAGTCTAATAGCCTAGAGAATACAGATAAACCATAATAATGACCCTGAGCCCTTAAATCATCAAATACCCTATGCTATAGTCTACGTAAAAACCCTAAAATCGGTCGAAAACCCTAAATTCGGCCAAAAGCACTAAAGTTGATTATAAAACCCTAAAGCCAGCCTAAAACCCTATAAAAAGCCGAAAACCCTAAAATCAGTCTAAAAGCCCTAAATCCGGCCTAAAACCCTAAAATAGGGCGAAAAACCTAAAATCAGTTTAAAAGCCTAAAATCTACACAAAAACCATAACATTTACCCGGAGCCCATAAATCGTTTAAAAAGACTATATTAAAGTCTGCGGAAAAACCCTGCAATTGGCCGAAAACCCAAAAGTTGATTAGAAAACCCTAAAGCCAGCCAAAAATCCTATAATAAGCCGAAAATCCTAAAATTAATCTAAGAGCCTCGAGTCTACAAAAAAACTATAAAGTTGACCCGGAGCCCTTAAATTGTCTATACACCCTACTATAGGCAGCAGAAAAACCATGAAATTTGCCAAAAGACCTAAAGTTGATCAGAAAGCCCTAAAGCCGGCTAAAAACCCTATAATAAGCCGAAAACACTAAAATCAGTCTAAAAGCCTAGAGTCTACAGAAAAACCAAAAAATGACTAGGAGCCCTTAAATCGTCCAAATACCCTATGCTATAGTGAGCGGAAATACCTTGAAATCGGCAGAAAACCCTAAAATCAGTCTAAAACCACCAAAAATCGGCCTAAAATCCTATAATAAGCCGAAAACCCTAAAATCGGTTTATAAGCCTAGAGTCTACACAAAATCCAAAAATTTGACCAGGAGCCCTTAAATAATCCAAATACCCTATGCTATAGTCTGCGGAAAAACCCAGAAATCGGTCCGAAACCCTGAAATCGGACGAAAGCCCTAAAGTTCATCAGAAAGCCTTAAAGCCGGCCTAAAACCCTATAATAAATTGAAAACCCTAAAATTAGTCTAAAATCCTAGAGACTACAGAAAACCCCTAAAATTCACCCGGAGCCCTTAAATCGTCCAAATACCCTATGCTATAGTCTGCGGAAAAACCATGAAATCGGCCGAAAACCCTGAAATCGGCCAAAAGCCCCGAAGTTGATTAGAAAACCCTAAAGCTCGCATAAAACCATACCATAAGCCAAAAACCCTAAAATCAGTCTAAAAGCACCAAAAACCGGCCTAAAACCATATAATAAGCTGAAAACTCTAAAATCAGCCTAAAAGCCTAGAATTTACCGAAAAACCATAGAATAACCCGAAGCCTTTAAATCATCCAAATACCCTATGCTATAGTCAGCAGAAAACCCTGAAATTGACAAATAGCCCTAAACTTGATCCAAAAACCCTAAAGCCGGCCTTAAACCCTATAATAAGCCGAAAACCCTAAAATTAGTCTAATAGCGTAGAGTCTACAAAAAAACCATAAAAATGACTCGGAGCCCTTAAATCGTCAAAATACGCTTTGCTATAGTCAGATGAAAAACCCTGAAATTGGACGAAAACCCTGAAATCGGCCAAAAGCCCTAAAGTTGATTAGAAAACCCTAAAGTCGGCCTAATACCTTACACTAAGCCGAAAACCCTAAAATCAGTCTAAAAGCCCAAAACTGGCCTAAAACCCTATAATAAGCCAAAAAACACTAAAATCAGTCTAAAAGACTAGAGACTACAGATAAACCATAAAAATGACCCTGAGCCCTTAAATCGTCAAATACCCTATGCTATAGTCTACGTAAAAACCCTAAAATCGGTCGAAAACCCTAAAATCGGCCAAAAGCACTGAAGTTGATTAGCAAATCCTAAAGCCAGCCTGAAACCCTATAATAAGCCGAAAACCCTTAAATCAGTCTAAAAGCCCTAAATCTGGCCTAAAACCCTAAAATAGGGCGAAAAACCTAAAATCAGTTTAAAAGCCTAGAGTCTACAGAAAAACCATAACATTTACCCGGAGCCCTTAAATCGTTTAAAAAGACTATCTTAAAGTCTGCGGAAAAACCCTACAATTGGACGAAAACCCAAAAGTAGATTAGAAAACCCTAAAGCCGGCCGAAAATCCTGTAATATGCCGAAAATCCTAAAATTAGTCTAAGAGCCTAGAGTCTACAGAAAAACCATAAAGTTGACCCGGAGCCCTTAAATCGTCTAAACACCCTATACTATAGGCAGCGGAAAAACCATGAAATTGGCCAAAAGCCCTAAAGTTGATCAAAAAGCCCTAAAGCCGGCCTAAAACCCTATAATAAGCCGAAAACACTAAAATCAGTCTAAAAGCCTAGAGTCTACAGAAAAACCATAAAAATGACCCGGAGCCCATAAATTGTCCAAATACCCTATGCTATAGTGAGCGGAAAAACCTTGAAATCGGCCGAAAACCCTAAAATCAGTCTAAAAGCACCAAAAATCGGCCTAAAACCCTATAATAAGCCGAAAACCCTAAAATCGGTTTATAAGACTAGAGTCTACACAAAAACAAAAAATTTGACCTGGAGCCCTTAAATAATCCAAATACCCTATGCCATAGTCTGCGGAAAAACCCGTAAATCGGTCCGAAACCCTGAAATCGGACGAAAGCCCAAAAGTTCATCAGAAAGCCTTAAAGCCGGCCTAAAACCCTATAATAAATTGAAAACCCTAAAATTAGTCTAAAAGCCTAGAGACTACAGAAAACCCCTAAAATTGACCCGGAGCCCTTAAATCGTCCAAATACCCTATGCTATAGTCTGCGGAAAAACCCTGAAATCGGCCGAAAACCTTGAAATCGGCCATAAGCCTTGAAGTTGATCAGAAAACCCTAAAGCTGGCATAAAACCGTACCATAAGCCGAAAACCCTAAAATCAGTCTAAAAGCACCAAAAATCGGCCTAAAACCCTATAATAAGCCGAAAACTCTAAAATCAGCCTAAAAGCCTAGAATTTACCGAAAAACCATAAAATGACCCGAAGCCTTTAAATCATCCAAATACCCTATGCTATAGTCAGCGGAAAACCCAGAAATCGTCCGAACACCCTGAAATTGACAAATAGCCCTAAAGTTGATCCAAAAACCCTAAAGCCGGCCTTAAACCCTATAATAAGCCGAAAACCCTAAAAATAGTCAAATAGCGTAGAGTCTACAAAAAAACCATATAAATGACTCGGAGTCCTTAAATCGTCAAAATACGCTTTGCTATAGTCAGCAAAAAAACCCTGAAATTGGGCGAAAAACCCTGAAATCGGCAAAAAGCCCTAAAGTTGATTAGAAAACCCTAAAGTCGGCCTAATACCCTACAATAAGCCGAAAACCCTAAAATCAGTCTAAAAGCCCAAAACTGGCCTAAAACCCTATAATAAGCCAAAAAACCCTAAAATCAGTCTAAAAGACTAGAGACTACAGATAAACCATAAAAATAACCCTGAGCCCTTAAATCGTCAAATACCCTATGCAGTCTACGTAAAAACCCTAAAATCGGCCGAAAACCCTAAAATCGGCCGAAAACCCTAAAATCGGCCGAAAGCACTAAAGTTGATTAGCAAACCCTAAAGCCAGCCTAAAACCCTATAATAAGCCGAAAACCCTAAAATCAGTCTAAAAGCCCTAAATCTGGCCTAAAACCCTAAAATAGGGCGAAAAACCTAAAATCAGTTTAAAAGCCTAGAGTCTACAGAAAAACCATAACATTTACCCAGAGCCCTTAAATCGTTTAAAAAGACTATCTTAAAGTCTGCGGAAAAACCCTACAATTGGCCGAAAACCCAAAAGTAGATTAGAAAACCCTAAAGCCGGCCGAAAATCCTGTAATATGCCGAAAATCCTAAAATTAGTCTAAGAGCCTAGAGTCTACAGAAAAACCATAAAGTTGACCCGGAGCCCTTAAATCGTCTAAACACCCTATACTATAGGCAGCGGAAAAACCATGAAATTGGCCAAAAGCCCTAAAGTTGATCAGAAAGCCCTAAAGCCGGCCTAAAACCCTATAATAAGCCGAAAACACTAAAATCAGTCTAAAAGCCTAGAGTCCACAGAAAAACCATAAAAATGACCCTGAGCCCTTAAATCGTCAAATACCCTATGCAGTCTACGTAAAAACCCTAAAATCGGCCGAAAATCCTAAAATCGGCCGAAAGCACTAAAGTTGATTAGCAAACCCTAAAGCCAGCCTAAAACCCTATAATAAGCCGAAAACCCTAAAATCAGTCTAAAAGCCCTAAATCTGGCCTAAAACCCTAAAATAGGGCGAAAAACCTAAAATCAGTTTAAAAGCCTAGAGTCTACAGAAAAACCATAACATTTACCCGGAGCCCTTAAATCGTTTAAAAAGACTATCTTAAAGTCTGCGGAAAAACCCTACAATTGGCCGAAAACCCAAAAGTAGATTAGAAAACCCTAAAGCCGGCCGAAAATCCTATAATAAGCCGAAAATCCTAAAATTAGTCTAAGAGCCTAGAGTCTACAGAAAAACCATAAAGTTGACCCGGAGCCCTTAAATCGTCTAAACACCCTATACTATAGGCAGCGGAAAAACCATGAAATTGGCCAAAAGCCCTAAAGTTGATCAGAAAGCCCTAAAGACGGCCTAAAACCCTATAATAAGCCGAAAACACTAAAATCAGTCTAAAAGCCTAGAGTCCACAGAAAAACCATAAAAATGACCCGGAGCCCTTAAATCGTCCAAATACCCTATGCTATAGTGAGCGGAAAAACCTTGAAATCGGCCGAAAACCCTAAAATCAGTCTAAAAGCACCAAAAATCGGCCTAAAACCCTATAATAAGCCGAAAACCCTAAAATCGGTTTATAAGCGTAGAGTCTACATAAAAACCAAAAATTTGACCTGGAGCCCTGAAATAATCCAAATACCCTATGCTATAGTCTGCGGAAAAAACCATAAATCGGTCCGAAACCCTGAAATCGGACGAAAGCCCTAAAGTTCATCAGAAAGCCTTAAAGCCGGCCTAAAACCCTATAATAAATTGAAAACCCTAAAATTAGTCTAAAAGCCTAGAGACTACAAAAAACCTCTAAAATTGACCCGGAGCCCTTAAATCGTCCAAATACCCTATGCTATAGTCTGCGGAAAAACCCTGAAATCGGCCGAAAACCTTGAAATCGGCCATAAGCCTTGAAGTTGGTCAGAAAACCCTAAAGCTGGCATAAAACCCTACCATAAGCCGAAAACCCTAAAATCAGTCTAAAAGCACCAAAAATCGGCCTAAAACCCTATAATAAGCCGAAAACTCTAAAATCAGCCTAAAAGCCTAAAATTTACCGAAAAACCATAAAATGACCCGAAGCCTTTAAATCATCCAAATACCCTATGCTATAGTCAGCGGAAAACCCAGAAATCGTCCGAACACCCTGAAATTGACAAATAGCCCTAAAGTTGATCCAAAAACCCTAAAGCCGGCCTTAAACCCTATAATAAGCCGAAAACCCTAAAAATAGTCAAATAGCGTAGAGTCTACAAAAAAACCATATAAATGACTCAGAGCCCTTAAATCGTCAAAATACGCTTTGCTATAGTCAGCAGAAAAACAGTGAAATTGGACGAAACACCCTGAAATCGGCCAAAAGCCCTAAAGTTGATTAGAAAACCCTAAAGTCGGCCTAATACCCTACAATAAGCCGAAAACCATAAAATCAGTCTAAAAGACCAAAACTGGCCTAAAACCCTATAATAAGCCAAAAAACCCTAAAATCAGTCTAAAAGACTAGAGACTACAGATAAACCATAAAAATGACCCTTAGCCTTTAAATCGTCAAATACCCTATGCAGTCTACGTAAAAACCCTAAAATCGGTCGAAAACCCTAAAATCGGCCGAAAGCACTAAAGTTGATTAGCAAACCCTAAAGCCAGCCTAAAACCCTATAATAAGCCGAAAACCCTAAAATCAGTCTAAAAGCCCTAAATCTGGCCTAAAACCCTAAAATAGGGCGAAAAACCTAAAATCAGTTTAAAAGCCTAGAGTCTACAGAAAAACCATAACATTTACCCGGAGCCCTTAAATCGTTTAAAAAGACTATCTTAAAGTCTGCGGAAAAACCCTACAATTGGCCGAAAACCCAAAAGTAGATTAGAAAACCCTAAAGCCGGCCGAAAATCCTATAATAAGCCGAAAATCCTAAAATTAGTCTAAGAGCCTAGAGTCTACAGAAAAACCATAAAGTTGACCCGGAGCCCTTAAATCGTCTAAACACCCTATACTGTAGGCAGCGGAAAAACCATGAAATTGACCAAAAGCCCTAAAGTTGATCAGAAAGCCCTAAAGCCGGCCTAAAACCCTATAATAAGCCGAAAACACTAAAATCAGTCCAAAAGCCTAGAGTATACAGAAAAACCATAAAAATGACCCGAGCCCTTAAATCGTCCAAATACCTTATGCTATAGTGAGCGGAAAAACCTTGAAATCGGCCGAAAACCCTAAAATCAGTCTAAAAGCACAAAAAATCGGCCTAAAACCCTATAATAAGCCGAAAACCCTAAAATCGGTTTATAAGCCTAGAGTCTACACAAAAACCAAAAATTTGACCTGGAGCCCTTAAATAATCCAAATACCCTATGCTATAGTCTGCGGAAAAACCCATAAATCGGCCCGAAACCCTAAAATCGGACGAAAGTCCTAAAGTTCATCAGAAAGCCTTAAAGCCGGCCTAAAACCCTATAATAAATTAAAAACCCTAAAATTAGTCTAAAAGCCTAGAGACTACAGAAAACCCCTAAAATTGACCCGGAGCCCTTAAATCGTCCAAATACCCTATGCTATAGTCTGCGGAAAAACCCTGAAATCGGCCGAAAACCCTGAAATCGGCCATAAGCCCTGAAGTTGATCAGAAAACCCCAAAGCTGGCATAAAACCCTACCATAAGCCGAAAACCCTAAAATCAGTCTAAAAGCACCAAAAATCGGCCTAAAACCCTATAATAAGCCGTAAACTCTAAAATCAGCCTAAAAGCCTAGAATTTACCGAAAAACCATAAAATGACCCGAAGCCTTTAAATCATCCAAATACCCTATGTTATAGTCAGCGGAAAACCCAGAAATCGTCTGAAAACCCTGAAATTGACAAATAGCCCTAAATTTGATCCAAAAACCCTAAAGCCGACCTTAAACCCTATAATAAGCCGAAAACCCTAAAATTAGTCTAATAGCGTAGAGTCTACAAAAAAACCATAAAAACGACTCGGAGCCCTTAAATCGTCAAAATACGCTTTGCTATAGTCAGCAGAAAAACCCTGAAATTGGACGAAAACCCTGAAATCGGCCAAAAGCCCTAAAGTTGATTAGAAATCCCTAAAGTCGGCCTTATACCCTACAATAAGCCGAAAACCCTAAAATCAGTCTAAAAGCCCAAAACTGGCCTAAAACCCTATAATAAGTCAAAAAACCCTAAAATCAGTCTAAAAGCCTAGAGACTACAGATAAACCATAAAAATGACCCTGAGCCCTTAAATCGTCAAATACGCTATGCTATAGTCTACGTAAAAACCCTAAAATCGGTCTAAAACCCTAAAAACGGCCAAAAGCACTAAAGTTGATTAGAAAACCCTAAAGCCAGCCTAAAACCCTATAATAAGCCGAAAACCCTAAAATCAGTCTAAAAGCCCTAAATCTGGCCTAAATTCCTAAAATAAGGCGAAAAACTAAAAATCAGTTTAAAAGCCTAGAGTTACAGAAAAACCATAACATTTACCCGGAGCCCTTAAATCATTTAAAAAGACTATCTTAAAGTCTGCGGAAAAACCCTACAATTGGCCGAAAACCCAAAAGTAGATTAGAAAACCCTAAAGCCGGCCGAAAATCCTATAATATGCCGAAAATCCTAAAATTAGTCTAAGAGCCTAGAGTCTACAGAAAAACCATAAAGTTGACCCGGAGCCCTTAAATCGTCTACACACCCTATACTATAGGCAGCGGAAAAACCATGAAATTGGCCAAAAGCCCTAAAGTTGATCAGAAAGCACTAAAGCCGCCGGCCTAAAACCCTATAATAAGCCGAAAACACTAAAATCAGTCTAAAAGCCTAGAGTCTACAGAAAAACCATAAAAATGACCCGGAGCCCATAAATCGTCCAAATAACCTAGGCTATAGTGAGCGGAAAAACCTTGAAATCGGCCGAAAACCCTAATATCAGTCTAAAAGCACCAAAAATCGGCCTAAAACCCTATAATAAGCCAAAAACCCTAAAATCGGTTTACGAGCCTAGAGTCTACACAAAAACCAAAAAATTGACCCGGAGCCCTTAATAGTCCAAATACCCTATACTATAGTCTGCGGAAAAACCCAGAAATCGGTCTGAAACCCTGAAATCGGACGAAAGCCCTAAAGTTCATTAGAATGCCCTAAAGCCGGCCTAAAACCCTATAATAAATCGAAAACCCTAAAATTAGTCTAAAAGCCTAGAGTCTACAGAAAACCCCTAAAATTGACCCGAAGCCCTTAAATCAGCCAAATACCCTATACTATAGTCAGCGAAAAAACCCAGAAATCTTCCGAAAACCATAAAATTGTCAAAAGCCCTAAAGTTGATTAGAAAACCCTAAAGCAAGCCTAAAACCCTACAACAAGCCGAAAACCCTAAAATCAGTCTAAAAGCCCAAAAGCCCGCCTAAAACACTATAATAAGCCAAAAAACCCTAAAATCAGTCTTAAAGCCTAGAGTCTACAGAAAAACCATAAAATTGACCCGGAGCCCATAAATCGTCCAAACACCCTATACTATTGTCAGCGGAAAAAACCTGAATTCGGTAGAAAACCATGAAATCGGCCAAAAGCCCTAAAGTTGATCGGAAAGCCATAAAGCCGGCCTAAAACCCTATAATAAGCCGAAAACCCTAAAATCAGTCTAATAGCCTAGAGTCTACAAAAAAACCATAAAAATGATTCGGTGCCATCAAATCGTCCAAATACCCTATGCTATAGTCAACGGAAAAACCTTGAAATCGGCCAAAAGCCCTAAAGTTGATTAGAAAACCCTAAAGCCGGCCTAAAACCCTACAACAAGCCGAAAACCCTAAAATCAGTCTAAAACCCCAAAAGCTGGCCTAAAACACTATAATAAGCCAAAAAAACCCTAAAATCAGTCTAAAAGCCCTAAATCCGGCCTAAAACCCAATATTAAACCGAAAACCCTAAAATCAGTCTAAAAGCCCTAAATCTGGCCTAAAACCCTAAAAAAGGGCGAAAACCCTAAAATCAGTTTAAAAGCCTAGAGTCTACAAAAAGACTATAAAATTTACCCGGAGCCCTTAAATCATCCAAAAAGACTATATTATAGTCTGCGGAAAAACCCTGCAATTGGCCGAAAACCCAAAAGTTGATCAGGAAGCCCTAAAGCTGGCCTAAAACCCTATAATAAGCCGAAAACCCTAAAATTAGTCTAAAAGCCTAGAGTCAACAGTAAAACCATTAAAATGACCCGGAGCCATTAAATCGTCCAAATATCCTATTCTATAGTCTACGGAAAAACCTTGAAATTGGCCAAAAACCCTGAAATCGGATAAAAGCCTCGAAGTTGATCAGAAAACACTAAAGCTGGCATAAAACCCTACAATAAGCCAAAAAACCTAAAATCAGTCTAAATGCGCCTAAAATCGACCTAAAACCCTATAATAAGCCGAAAACCCTAAAATCAGCTTAAAAGCCTAAAATCTACATAAAAACCATAAAATGACCTCAAGCCCTTAAATCAGAAAACCCTAAAATCAGTCTAATAGCCTAGAGTCTACATATAAACCATAAAAATGACCCGGAGCCCTTAAATCGTCAAATACCCTATGCCATAGTCTGCGGAAAAACCCTAAAATCGTTCAAAAACCCTAAAATCGACAAAAAGCCCTAAAGTTGATTAGAAAACCCTAAAGCCAGCCTAAAACCCTATAATAAGCCGAAAAACCTAAAATCAGTCTAAAAGCCCTAAATCCAGCCTAAAACCCTAAAATAGGGAGAAAACCCTAAAATCAGTTTAAAAGCCTAGAGTCTAAAAAAAACCATAAAGTTACCCGGAGCCCATAAATCGTCCAAAAAGACTATATTAACGCCTGTGGAAAAACCTTGCAATTGGCCGAAAACCCAAAAGTTGATTTGAAAACCATAAAGTCGGCCTAATACCCTACAATAAGCCGAAAACCCTAAAATCAGCTTAAAAGCCTAAAATCTACATAAAAACCATAAAATGACCTCAAGCCCTTAAATCAGAAAACCCTAAAATCAGTCTAATAGCCTAGAGTCTACATATAAACCATAAAAATGACCCGGAGCCCTTAAATCGTCAAATACCCTATGCCATAGTCTGCGGAAAAACCCTAAAATCGTTCAAAAACCCTAAAATCGACAAAAAGCCCTAAAGTTGATTAGAAAACCCTAAAGCCAGCCTAAAACCCTATAATAAGCCGAAAAACCTAAAATCAGTCTAAAAGCCCTAAATCCAGCCTAAAACCCTAAAATAGGGAGAAAACCCTAAAATCAGTTTAAAAGCCTAGAGTCTAAAAAAAACCATAAAGTTACCCGGAGCCCATAAATCGTCCAAAAAGACTATATTAACGCCTGTGGAAAAACCTTGCAATTGGCCGAAAACCCAAAAGTTGATTTGAAAACCATAAAGTCGGCCTAATACCCTACAATAAGCCGAAAACCCTAAAATCAGTCTAAAAGCCCAAAACCGGCCTAAAACCCTATAATAAGCCAAAAAACCCTAAAATCAGTCTAAAAGCCTAGAGACTACAGATAAACCATAAAAATGACCCTGAGCCCTTAAATCGTCAAATACCCTATGCTATAGTCTGTGTAAAAACCCTAAAATCGGTCGAAAATCTTAAAATCGGTCGAAAGCACTAAAGATGATTAGAAAACCCTAAAGCCAACCTAAAACCCTATAATAAGCCGAAAACCCTAAAATCAGTCTAAAACCCCAAAATCCGGCCTAAAACCCTAAAATAGGGCGAAAAACCTAAAATAGTTTAAAAGCCTAAAGTCTACACAAAAACCGTAACATTTACCCGGATCCCTTAAATCGTTTAAGAAGACTATCTTAAAGTCTGCGGAAAAACCCTTCAATTGGCCGAAAACTCAAAAGTTGATTAGAAAACCCTAAAGCCGGCCAAAAATCCTATAATAACCCGAAAATCCTAAAATTAGTCTAAGAGCCTAGAGTCTACAGAAAAACCATAAAGTTGACCCGGAGCCCTTAAATCGTCTAAACACCCTATACTATAAGCAGCGGAAAAACCATGAAATTGGCCAAAAGCCCTAAAGTTGATCAGAAAGCCCTAAAGCCGGCCTAAAACCCTATAATAAGCCGAAAACACTAAAATTAGTCTAAAAGCCTAGAGTCTACAGAAAAACCATAAAAATGACCTGGAGCCCTTAAATCGTCCAAATACCCTATGCTATAGTGAGCAGAAAAACCTTGAAATCGGCCGAAAACCCTAAAATCAGTCTAAAAGCCTATAGTCAACAGTACAACCATAAAATGACCTCAAGCCCTTAAATCAGAAAACCCTAAAATCAGTCTAATAGCCTAGAGTCTACATATAAACCATAAAAATGACCCGGAGCCCTTAAAAAATCAAATACCTATGCTATAGTCTGCGTACAAACCCTAAAATCGTTCGAAAACCCTAAAATCGATAAAAACCCCTAAAGTTGATGAGAAAACCCTAAAGCCAGCCTAAAACCCTATAATAAGCTGAAAAACCTAAAATCAATCTAAAAGCCCTAAATCCGGCCTAAAACCCTAAAATAGGGTGAAAACCCTGAAATTAGTTTAAATGCCTAGAGTCTACAAAAAAAACCATAAATATACCCGGAGCCCTTATATCGTCCAAAAAGACTATATTAACGTCTGCGAAAAAACCCTACAATTGGCCGAAAACCCAAAAGTTGATTAGAAAACCCTAAGGTCTAAAACACTTAAATCGTCCAAATACCCTATGCTATAGTGAGCGGAAAAACCTTGAAATCAGCCGAAAACCCTAAAATCCGTCTAAAAGCACCAAAAATCGACATAAAACCCTATAATAAGCCGAAAACCCTAAAATCATTCTAAAAGCCTAGAGTCAACAGTAAAACCATAAAAATGACCCGGAGCCATTAAATCGCCCAAATACCCTATGCTATAGTCTGCGGAAAAAACCTGAAATCGGCCGAAAACCCTGAAATCGGCTAAAAGCCCTGAAGTTGATCAGAAAACCCTAAAGCAGGCAAAAAAAACTACAATAAGCCGAAAAGCCTAAAATCAGTCTAAAAGCACCTAAAATCGGCCTAAAACCCTATAATAAGCCGAAAACCCAAAAATCAGCTTAAAAGCCTACAATCTACAAAAAAACCATAAAATGACCTCAAGCCCTTAAATCAAAAAACCCTAAAATTAGTCTAATAGCCTAGAGTCTACATATACACCATAAAAATGACCCGGAGCCCTTAAATCGTCAAATACCCTATGCTATAGTCTGCATAAAAACCCTAAAATCGTTCGAAAACCCTAAAATTGACAAAAAGCCCTAAAGTTGATGAGAAAACCCTAAAGCCAGTCTAAAACCCTATAATAAGCCGAAAAACCTAAAATCAGTCTAAAAGCCCTACCTAAAACCCTAAAATAGGGTGAAAACCCTAAAATCAGTTAAAAACCCTAGAGTCTACAAAAAAACCATAAATTTACCCGGAGCCCTTAAATCGCCCAAAAAGACTATATTAACAGATGCGGAAAAACCGTGCAATTGGCCGAAAACCCAAAAGTTGATGAGAAAACCCTAAAGTCGACCAAAAATCCTATAATAAACCGAAAATCCTAAAATTAGTCTAAGGGCCTAGAGTCTACAGAAAAACCATAAAATTGACCCGGAGCCCTTAAATCGTCCAAACACCCAATAGTATAGGCAGCGGAAAACCCTGAAATCGGCCAAAAGCCCTAAAGTTGATCAGAGAGCCCTAAAGCCAGCTTAAAACCCTATAATAAGCCAAAAACACTAAAATCATTCTAAAAGCCTAGAGTTTACAGAAAAACCATAAAATAGACCCGGAGCCCTTAAATCGTCCAAAAACCCTATGCTATAGTGAGCGGAAAAACCCTGAAATCGACCGAAAACCCTAAAATCAGTCTAAAAGCACCAAAAACCGGCCTAAAACCCTATAATAAGCCGGAAACCCTAAAATCAGTCTAAAAGCCTACAGTCTACACTAAAACCAAAAAATTGACCCGGAGCCCTTAAATAGTCCAAATACCCTACATTATAGTCTGCGGAAAAACCCAAAAATCGATCGGAAACACTGAAATCGGACGAAATCCCTAAAGTTGATCAGAAAGCCCTGAAGCCAGCCTAAAACCCTATAATAAATCGAAAATCCTAAAATTAGTCTAAAAGCCTAGAGTCTACAGAAAAACCCTAAAATTGACCCGGAGCCCTTAAATCGTCCAAATACCTTATGCCATAGTCTGCGGGAAAACCCTGAAATCGGCCAAAAGCCCTGAAGTTGATCAGAAAAACCCTAAGGCTGGCACAAAACCCTACAATAATCCGAAAACCCTAAAACCAGTCTAAAAGCACCAAAAATCGGCCTAAGACCCTATAATAAGCCAAAAACTTTAAACAATAGTCAGCGGAAAAACCCTTAAATCATCCAAAAGCCCTAAAGTTGATCAGAAAGCCATAAAGTCGGCCTTAAACCCTTTAAGAAGCCAAAAACCCTATAATCTGACTAAAAGACTAGAGTCTACAGAAAAACCATAAAATTAACCCGGAGCCCTTAAATCATCTAAATACCCTATAATATAATCAGCGGAAAAACCTTGAAATCGGCCGAAAACCCTAAAATTAGCCAAAAGCCCTAATGTTTATCAGAAAGCCTTAAAGTAAGCCTAAAACCCTACATAAGCCATAATACGTAAAATGAGTCTAAAAGCCTATAGTTTTTAGAAAAACCATAAACTTGATCCGGAGCCCTTAAATATTCCAAATACCCTATACTATAACTAGCGGAAAAACCCTGAAATTGGCCGAAAACCTGCAATTGGCCAAAAGCCCTAAAGTTGTTCAGAAAACCCTAAAGCCGGCCTAAAACCCTATATTAAGTCGAAAACCCTAAAATCAGTCTAATTGCCTATAGTCTACAGAAAAACCATAAAATGACCCAAAGCCCTTAAATCGTCCAAATACCCTATACTATAGTCAGCGGAAAAACCTGAAATATGCCGAAAACCCTAAAATCAGTCTAAAAGCACCAAAAGCCGTCCTAAAACCCTATAATAAGCCGATACCCTAAAATCAGTCTAAAAGCCTTGAGTCTACACAAAATCCAAAAAATTGACTCGGAGCCCTTAAATAGTACAAATACCCTATACTATAATGAGCGGAAAAACCTTGATATCGGCCGGAAACCCTGAAATCGGTCAAAAGCCTTAAATTTGATCAAAAAACCCTTAAGCCGGCTAAAAACCCTACAATAATCCGAAAACCCTAAAATCAGTCTAAAAGCACCAAAAGGCGGCCTAAAACCCTATAATAAGCCGCATAACCTAAAATCAGTCTAAAAGCCTACAGTCTACACAAAAACCAAAAAATTGACCAGGAGCACTTAAGTAGTCCAAATATCCTATACTATAGTTAGCGGAAAAACCCTGAAATCGGCCGGAAACACTAAAATCGGCCAAAAGCCCTAAAGTTGATCAGAAAACCCTAATGCCGCCCTAAAACCCTATAATAAGCCGAAAACCTTAAAATCAGTCTAAAAACCCTTAATCAGGCCTAAAACACTAAAATATGGCGAACACGTTTAAATCAGTGTAAAAGCCTAGTGTATACAGAAAAACTATATAATTGACCCGGAACCCTTAAATCGTCTAAAAAGACTATACTATATTCTGCGGAAAAACCCTGAAATCGGCCGAAAACCCAAAAGTTGATTAGCAAACCCTAAAGCCGCCCTAAAACCCTATAATAAGCCGATAACCCTAAAATAAGCCTAAGAGCCTAGAGTCTACAGAAAAACCATAAAATTGACCCGGAGCCCCCAAATCGTCCAAACACCCTATACTATTGTCAGCGCAAAAACCATGAAATCGGCAGAAAATCCTAAAATCGGCCAAAAGCCCTAAAGTTGATCAAAAAGCCCTAAATTCAGCCTAAAACCCTATAATAAGCCGAAAACCCTAAAATTAGTTTAAAAGCCTAGAGTCTACAGTAAAACTGTTAGTCCAGATGGCAATCTGAGAGGGGGGGTGAATCAGGTTTTACCCGATTTTCGTCTTGATTCCTTCTTACTTTCAAGATAAAGATAAAAGCAAACAATTGCTGTGGAATTATGCGTTTCTTGAAAGTAAAGATGAAGGATAGAAGAATTCACACACAGGATTTTATCCTGGTTCACCTTCAATCCACCGAAGGCTACGTCCAGTCCCTCAAGAAAACCACTTGAGGATTTTTCCACTATTGATAAAAATCTCTTACAAGTTCTTACACCAAGTACCCTAAGAGTTTCTATCAATTTCCCTTGAAAGTAAACCACTTTCAATGACCCCTGAAAGTATACCACTTTCAGTCCCTGAAGGCAAAACCACCTTCAGTTCTTGAAGGCTAAACCACCTTCAATCCACACCCTGAAAGTAGCACCACTTTCAGTTACAACAACCCTTCACCGAGATCCACGGTGAATACTCAATCAACCAGAAAGAGATGAAGAAGAGTTTACAATGGCTGTATCAATCCTTTTAACATACAAGTGGATTGATCATGAGAATTTATGCTTTAAGGCTCTTAAGCATAATAGGATTCTGAGTTCCTCAAGATGTGAACAACAAGTATTCTTTTTAAACAATGAGGATCATGAACTCAGAACTTAGGCCCTTTGAAAGTTTATGTGTCTTAAAGACTTTTTATGAACAATTTTGACAAAGCTTTGGCCTAATGATGTATTCTCATGTGTTGTTGTGTTTCTGGACTCAAATGGACTTTATATAGGCAAGGGGAACGTCCTTGAACCAATGCAACCCTTCCCAAAAGGTTTGAGACACAATGGTTCATGAAAAGATGCAACTTTTCGTGTGTGTAATCGATTACATCACTTAGGTAATCGTTACACTAAGAACCGTTACAATTTGAATTTCAAATTCAAACTTGTAACCGATTACAAGCAAGGAGTAATCGATTACTTGCCTAGGTGTAATTGATTACCAGAAAGCTGAAATCGATTACACTTAAGTCCAACATCCAGAAACTTGATCTTTTAAGATCGACTTAAGTTTTTCTACTTCTTTTAAGTTATGAAAACATTAAGCTTGATTAGTTTAGGTGTTTTAAAGAGCCTTTATGCTTTAAGAGACCTTTAGAAGCATAACTCACCTAAACTAAGACTTCTAGGTAGATGTTGACACTTATAGCACTATTTCCTCTAAGTCTTCTTTTCTTCTTTTTGCCGACGAGATTGTCGTCATCAAAACCTCAGCCAGGGTCAGGAGCAAGACCTTCTTCACAAAAACCATAAAAATGACTCGGAGCCCTTAAATCTGTTAGTCTAGATAGCAACCTGAGAGGGGGGGGGGTGAATCAGAGTTGCCCCGATTTTCGCGTAATAGTACCAAACGACTTTCAGCGCAATTAGAGATGTAACATAAGAACGTTATTGCAGCGGAATAATGTAATTGGTTGAAAGTAAAAGATGAAGGATGAGAAGAACACACAGGGATTTTATCCTGGTTCACCTTCAAACCCAGAAGGCTACGTCCAGTCCTCTGATCACACAGAGATTTTCCACTATACCAGAAAGCAAACCACTTTCTGAAAATCACCGCTCACTGAATCACACAGTGAACTGATTACAACCCTCAGAACAGATCACACTGTCTGAGTCAAACCCTTTACTGAATACCACAGTAAAGTTAGAACCCTTCAGAAAGATTACCACTTTCCGAAAAATCACTCCACTGAATCCACAATGAAGATTTACATTGATCAAGTACTCTTACGGATACTTGCACCAAGGACCCTAAGATATCTTATCAATCTTCCCGAAGCAACCACTTCTGATTGATCAAGTCTTCTTAGAAATACTTGTGCCAAGGACCCTAAGAGGACCTATCAATCCTCAGATGGCAAACCACCAACTGATGACACCGAAACCTACGGCAGACTTTGAATCAAACCCGATTCAAAGGGCCTTTTTACAACCACCGAAAACCACGGTGAATGAATCAAACTGATTCAAGGAAGAAGAAGAAGATGCCTCTGCAATGGCTGATTCAATCCTTTAGACATGATGGATTGATCTTAGTTTGTATGCTCCAGGCAATTACAATGAAGGCTCTTCCATTCGGAGTTTCTCAAATGTTGAACATCATGTGTGTTCTTATGAAAATGAGAGAACAGAAACTCAGAATGATGACTTTAATGAATATGAAAGTTATGGACCAAGTTATTGATGTTTCTGAGTGTCTAAGGACTTTATATAGGCACTAGAGGTCGTCCATGAACCAACACAACCTTTCCCAAACGGTTTGAGACACAATGGTTCATGAAAAGACCCATCTGTCGACCTGGTAATCGATTACAGCAGTTAGTGTAATCGATTACACTAGCCGTTGCAGTTTGAATTCAAAATTCAAACTGTGTAATCGATTACACTAAGATGGTAATCGATTACTGCCTTCCTTAATCGATTACACACAATCAGTTTTAACCATCACAAATCCTAATTGAGTATCCCTACCAAGTTTAACTTGTGAGAACATATCATACTCAATTAGTTGATCTTTTATGAGCCTTCTAATGTAATTAAGCCTTAATAAAGCATAGCACACTAAGTTGACAAGACTTACTTAAAACTAGAACCTTCATGTTTGATCTTGACGTTCTGAGCCCGGTTCTTGAAGTCTTTCCTTTCTTGAAGTCTTCTTGAAATCTTCCTGAAGTCTTTCTTCCTTTTCTGAAGTCTTCTTGAAGGCTTTTTTTCCTTTTTGTTTCTTTCTTTCTTGAAGTCTTCTTGAAGTCTTCCTTTTCTTTTCTGAAGTCTTTCTACTTTTTGGGACGTGTTTGTCTTCATCAAAACCTCAGCCGAGTCCAAGGACGAGACCTTTTTCACAAAATCGTCCAAATACCCTATGCTATAGTGAGCGGAAAAACCCTGAAATCGGTCGGAAACCCTGAAATCGGCCAAAAGCCCTAAAGTTGATCAAAAAGCCTAAAGCCGGCCTAAAACCCTATAATAAGCCGAAAACCCTAAAATCAGTCTAATAGCCTAGAGTCTACAAAAAAACCATAAAAATGATTCGGAGGCCTTAAATGGTCCAAACACCCTATGCTATAGTCAACGGAAAAACCTTGAAATCAGTCGAAAACCCTGAAATTGCTAAAAAGCCCTAAAGTTGATCAGAAAACCCTAAACTCAACCTAAAACCCTATAATAAGCCGAAAACACTAAAATCAGTCTAAAAGCCCTTAAGCCGGCCTCAAACCCTAAAATAATCCGAAAACCCTAAAATTAGACTAAAAGCTTAGAGTTTACCAAAAAATCATAAAATTGACCCGGGGCCCTCAAATCGTCTAAATACCCTATACTATAGTCAGCGGAAAAACCCAGAAATCGGCCGAAAACCCTAAAATCGGCCAAAAGCCCTAAAGCCGGCCTAAAACCCAATAATAATATGAAAACCCTAAAATTAGTCAAAAAGCCTAGAGTCTACAGAAAAACCCTAAAATTGACCCGGAGCCCTTAAATCGTCCAAATACCCTATACTATAGTCAGCGGAAACACTCTGAAATTGGCCAAAAGCCCTAAAGTTGATCAGAAAGCCCTAAAGCCGGCCTAAAACCCTATAATAATCTAAAAACCCTAAAATCAGTCTAATAGCCTAGAGTCTACAAAAGACCATAAAAATGACTCGGAGCCCTTAAATCATCCAAATACCCTATGCTACAGTTAGCGGAAAAACCCTGAAATCGGCCAAAAGCCCTAAAGTTGATCAAAAAACCCTAAAGTCAGCCTACAACCCTATTTTAAGCCGAAAACCCTAAAATCATTCTAAAAGCCTAGTGTCGACAGAAAAAACCATAAAATTGCCCCGAAGACTTTAAATCATCCAAATACCCTATACTATAGTCAGCGAAAAAACCCTAAAATCGGTCGAAAACCCCGAAATTGGAAAAAAAGCCCTAGAGTCTAAAATTAGTCTAAATGCCCTTAAGCCGGCCTCAAACCCTAAAATTAGTCGAAAACCCTAAAATTAGTCTAAAAGCCTAGAGTCTACACAAAACCAAAAAATTGACCCGGAGCACTTAAATAGTCCAAATACCCTATACTATAGTTAGCGGAAAGACCATGAAATCGGCCGGAAACCTTGAAATTGTACAAAAGCCCTAAAGTTAATCAGAAAACCTTAAAGCCAGCCTAAAACCCTATAATAAGCCGAAAACCCTAAAATCGGACTAAAAGCCTAAAATAGGGCAAAAACCCTTAAATCAGTCTAAAAGCCTTGAGTCTACAGAAAAACTATAAATTGACTCGGAGCCCTTAAATCGTCCAAAACGACTATACTATGGTCTGCGGAAAAACGCTGAAATCGGCCGAAAACCCAAAAAATGATTAGCAAACCCTAAAGTCGGCCTAAAACCCTATACTAAGCCGAAAACCCTAAAATTAGTCTAAGAGCCTCGAGTCTACAGAAAAACCATAAAATCTACCCGGAGCCTCCAAATCGTCCAAACACCCTATACTATAGTCAGCGCAAAAACCCTGATATCAGAAGAAAACCCTGAAATCAGCCAAAAGCCCTAAAGTTGATCAAAAAGCCCTAAATCCGGCCTAAAACGCTATAATAAGCCGAAAAACCCTAAAATCAGTCTAAAAGCCTAGAGTCTACAGTAAAACCATAAAAATGACCCGGAGCCCTTAAATCGTCCAAATACCCTATGCTATATAGTGAGCGGAAAAACCCTGAAATCGGTCGAAAACCATGAAATAGGCCAAAAGCCCAAATGTTGATCAGAAAACCCTAAAGCATGCCTGAAACCCTATAATAAGCCGAAAACCCTAAAATCGGTCTAAACAAAAACCAAAAAATTGACCCAGAGCCCTTAAATAGTCCAAATACCCTATACTATAGTCTGCGGAAAAACCCAGAAATCGGTCGGAAACCCTGAAAATTAGTCTAAAAGCCTAGAGTTTACCGAAAAATCATAAAATTGACCCGGAGCCCTGAAATCATCCAAAAACCCTGAAATATGCCGAAAACCCTAAGATAGCCCGAAAACCTTGAAATCAGCTAAAAACCCTGAAGTTGATCAGAAAACCCAAAATCAGGCCTAAAACCCTATATGAAGCATAAAACCATATAATCAGTCTAAAAGCCATAAATCCGGCCAAAAACCCTATAATCAGTCTAAAAATCTAGAGTCTACATAAAAACCATAAAATTGACCCAGAGCCCATAAATCGTACAAACACACTATACTATAATCAGCGGAAAAACCCTGAAATCGGTAGAAAACCATGAAATCGGCCAAAAGCCCTAAAGTTGATCGGAAAGCCATAAAGCCGACCTAAAACCCTATAATAAGTCGAAAACCCTAAAATCAGTCTAATAGCCTAAAGTGTACAAAAAAACCATAAAAATGATTCGGAGCCCTTAAATCGTACAAATACCCTATGCTATAGTCGGTGGAAAAACCCTGAAATCAGCCAAAACCCCTAAAGTTGATTAGAAAACCCTAAAGCTGGCCTAAAACCCTACAACAAGCCGAAAACCCTAAAATCAGTCTAAAAGCCCAAAAGCCGGCCTAAAACACTATAATAAGCCAAAAAACCAGAAAATCAGTCTAAAAGCCAAGAGTCTACAAAAAAACCATAAAATTGACCCGGAGCCCATAAATCGTCGAAACACCCTATACTATTGTCAGCGCAAAACCCCTGAAATCGGAAGAAAACCCTGAAATCGGCCAAAAGCCCTAAAGTTGATCAAAAAGCCCTAAATCCGGCCTAAAACGCTATATTAAGATGAAAACCCTAAAATCAGTCTAAAAGCCTAGAGTCTACAGTAAAACCATAAAAATGACCAGGAGCCCTTAAATCGTCCAAGTACCTTATGTTATATAGTGAGCGGAAAAACCCTAAAATCGGCCGAAAACCCTTAAATAGGCCAAAAGCCTTAATGTTGATCAGAAAACCTAAAGCATGCCTGAAACCCTACAATTAGCCAAAAACCTTAGAATCAGTTTAAAAACAGCAAAAATCGGCCTAAAACCCTATAATAAGCCGAAAACGGTCTAAAAGCCTATAGTCTACACAAAAACCAAAAAATTGACCCGGAGCCCTTAAATAGTCCAAATACCCTGTACTATAGTCAGCGGAAAAAACCCTTAAATCGGCCAAAAGCCCCAAAGTTGATCAGAAACCCCTAAAGCCAGCCTAAAACCCTACAACAAGCCGAAAACCTTAAAATCAGTCTAAAAGCCCAAAAAGCCCGCCTAAAACACTATAATAAGCCAAAAAACACTAAAATCAGTCTAAAAGCCTAGAATCTACAGAAAAACCAGAAAAAATACCCGAAGCCCGTAAATCGTCAAATACCCTATGCTATAGTCTACGGACAAACCCTGAAATCGGCCAAAAGCCCTAAATCCAGCCTAAACCTTAAAATTGGGCGAAAACCCTTAAATCAGTCAAAAAGCCTAGAGTCTACAAAAAAACTATAAAATTGACCATGAGCCCTTAAATCGTCCAGAAAGACTATACTATATAGTCTGCGTAAAAACCTTGAAATCGGCCGAAAACCCAAAAGTTGAGTAGCAAACCCTAAAGCCGACCTAAAACCCTATAATAAGCCGAAAACCCTACAATTAGTCTAAGAGCCTAGAGTCTACAGAAAAACCATAAAATTGTCCGGGAGCCCCCAAGTCGTCCAAACACCCTATACTATAGTCAGCGCAAAACCCCTGAAATCGGAAGAAAACCCTGAAATCGGCCAAAAGCCCTAAAGTTGATCAAAAAGCCCTAAATCCGGCCTAAAACGCTATAATAAGATGAAAACCCTAAAATCAGTCTAAAAGCCTAGAGTCTACGGTAAAACCATAAAAATGACCAGGAGCCCTTAAATCGTCCAAATACCCTATGCTATATAGTGAGCGGAAAAACCCTGAAATCGGCCGAAAACCCTTAAATAGGCCAAAAGCCCTAATGTTGATCAGAAAACCTAAAGCATGCCTGAAACCCTACAATAAGCCAAAAACCTTAGAATCAGTCTAAAGACAGCAAAAATCGGCCTAAAACCCTATAATAAGCCGAAAACGGTCTAAAAGCCTATAGTCTACACAAAAACCAAAAAATTGACCCGGAGCCCTTAAATAGTCCAAATACCCTGTACTATAGTCTGCGGAAAAAACCCTTAAATCGGCCAAAAGCCCCAAAGTTGATCAGAAACCCCTAAAGCCGGCCTGAAACCCTTTAATAAGCCGAAAACCCTAAAATCAGTCTAAAAGCCTAGTGTCTACAGAAAAACCATAAAATTGTCTCGGAGCCCCTATGTTGTCCAAATACCCTATACTATAGTCAACGGAAAAACCCTGAAATCGGTTGAAAACCTTGAAATCGAAAAAAAGCCCTAAAGTTGATTAGAAAACCCTAAAATCAGTCTAAAAGCCCTTAAGCTGGACTCAAACCCTAAAATAAGATGAAAACCCTAAAATTAGTCTAAAAGCCAAGAGTTTACCGAAAAATCATAAAATTGACCTAGAGCCCTTAAAACGCCCAAAAACCGTATACTATAGTCAGCTAAAAAACCCTGAAATCGGTCTAAAAGCACCAAAAATCGGCCTAAAACCCTATAATAAGCCGAAAACCCTAAAATCATCCTAAAAGTCTAGAATCTACAGAAGAACCATAAAATGACCCGAAGCCCTTAAATCATCCAAATACCCTATGCTATAGTCAGCGGAAAAAACCAGAAATCGTCCGAAAACCCTGAAATTGTCAAATAGCCCTAAAGTTGATCCAAAAACCCTAAAACCGGACTTAAACCCTATAATAAGCCGAAAACCCTAAAATCAGTCTAAAAGCCCTAAAGCCGGCCTAGAACCTAAAAAAGCCGAAAACACTAAAATCGGTCTAAAAGCAAAGAGTCTACAGAAGAACAATAAAATTGCCCCGGAGACATTAAATAGTTCTAATACCCTATACAATAGTCAGCGGAGAAACCCTTAAATCATCCAAAAGCCCTAAAGTCGGCCTAAAACCCTTTAAAAAGCCGAAAAACATAAAATCAGACAAAAAGCCTAGAGTCTACAGTAAAACCATAAAATTAACTCGGAGCCCTTAAATCATCTAAATACCCTATACTATAGTCAGCGGAAAAACCCCAAAATCGGCCGAAAACCCTAAAATCAGCCAGAAGACCTGAAGTTGATCAGAAAGCCCTAAAGTAAGCCTAAAACCCTACATAAGCCGTAAACCGTAAAATCAGTCTAAAAGCCTAGAGTTTATAGAAAAACCATAAACTTGACCCGGAGCCCATAAATCTTCCAAATACCCTATACTATAACTAGCGGAAAAACCATGAAATCGGCCAAAAGCCCTAAAGTTGTTCAAAAAACCCTAAAGCCGGCCTAAAACCCTATATTAAGTCGAAAACCCTAAAATAAGTCTAATTACCTATAATCTATAGAAAAACCATAAAATGACCCAAAGCCCTGAAATCGTCCAAATAACCTATGATATAGTCAGTGGAAAAACCTGAAATCTCCTGAAAACCCTAAAATCAGTCTAAAAGCACCAAAAGCCGTCCTAAAACCCTATAATAAGCCGAATACCCTAAAATAAGTCTAAAATCCTAGAGACTATACAAAATCCAAAAAATTGACCCGGAGCCCTTACATAGTACAAATACCCTATACTATACTCAGCGGAAAAACCTTCATATCGGCCAGAAACCCTGAAATCGGCCAAAAGCCCTAAAGTTGATGAGAAAACCCTTAAGCCGGCCTAAAACCCTACAATAAGCCAAAAACCCTAAAATCAGTCTAAAAGCACCAAAAGGCGGCCTAAAACCCTATAAGAAGCCGAATACCCTAAAATCAGTCTAAACGCCTACAATCTATACAAAAACCAAAAAATTGACCTGGAGCACTTAAATAGTCCAAATACCCTATACTATATAGTCAGCGGAAAAACCCTGAAATCGGCCAAAAGCCCTAAAGTTGATCAGAAAACACTAAAGCTGCCCTAAAACCTTATAATAAGCCGAGAAAACCTTAAAATCAGTCTAAAAGCCCTTAATCTGGCCTAAAACCCTAAAATATGGCGAAAACGTTTAAATCGGTCTAAAAGCCTCGAGTCTACAGAAAAACTATAAAATTGACTCGGAGCCCTTAAATCGTCCAAAAAGACAATACTATATTCTGCGGAAAAACCCTGAAATCAGCCGAAAACCCAAAAGTTGATTAGTAAACCCTAAAGCCGCCCTAAAACCCTATAATAAGCCTAAAACCCTAAAATTAGTCTAAGAGCCTAGAGTCTACAGCAAAACCATAAAATTGACACGAAGCCCCCATATCGTCCAAACACCCTATACTATAGTCTGCGCAAAAACCATGAAATCGGCAGAAAATCCTGAAATCGGCCAAAAGCCCTAAAGTTGATAAAAAAAAACCCTAAATTCAGCCTAAAACCCTATAATAAGCCGAAAACCCTAAAATCAGTCTAAAAGCCTAGAGTCTACGGAAAAACCATAAAAATGACTCGGGACCCTTAAATCGTCCAAATACCCTATGCTATAGTGAGCGGAAAAACCCTGAAATCGGCCGGAAACCCAGAAATCGTCCAAAAGCCCTAAAGTTGATTAGAAAGCCCTAAAGCCGGCCTAAAACCCTATAATAATCCGAAAACCCTAAAATCAGTCTAATAGCCTAGAGTCTACAAAAAAACCATAAAAATGTTTTGGGGGCCTTAAATCGTCCAAACACCCTATGCTATAGTCAACGGAAAAACCTTGAAATCGGTCGAAAACCCTGAAATTGCAAACAAGCCCTAAAGTTGATCAGAAAACCCTAGCTCCAGCCTAAAACCCTACAATAAGCAGAAAACCCTTAAATCAATCTAAAACCTCTAAAGTCGGCCTAAAACCCTATAAGAAGCCGAAAACCCTAAAATCTTACTAAAATCCTAGAGTCTACAGAATAACAATAAAATTGACCCGGAGCCCTTAAATCATCCTATTACCCTATACTATATAGTTAGCGGAAAAACCCTGAAATATGCTAAAAACACAAAAATAAGCCAAAACACTCTGAAATCGGCCAAAAGCCCTAAACTTGATCAGAAAGCCCTAAAGAGGACCTAAAACCCTATTAATAATCCAAAAACCCTAAAATCAGCCTAAAAGCCTAGAATCTACAGAAAAACCATAAAAATGACCCTGAGCCCCCAAATCGTCCAAACACCCTATACTATGTCAGCGCAAAAACCCTGAAATCGGTAGAAAACCATGAAATCGGCCAAAAGCCCTAAAGTTGATAGGAAAGCCATAAAGCCGGCCTAAAACCCTATAATAAGCCGAAAACCCTAAAATCAGTCTAATAGCCTAGAGTCTACAAAAAAACCATAAAAATGATTCGGTGCCCTCAAATCGTCAAAATACCCTATGCTATAGTCAGCGGAAAAACCTTGAAATCGGCCAAAAGCCCTAAAGTTGATTAGAAAACCCTAAAGCCGACCTAAAACCCTACAACAAGCCGAAAACCCTAAAATCAATCTAAAACCCTAAAAGCCGGCCTAAAACACTATAATAAACCAAAAAACCCTAAAATCAGTCTAAAAGCCCTAAATCCGGCCTAAAACCCTATAATAAACCGAAAACCTTAAAATCAATCTAAAAGCCCTAAATCCGGCCTAAAACCCTAAAAAAGGGCGAAAACCCTAAAATAAGTTTAAAAGCCAAGAGTCTACAAAAAAACTATAAAATTTACCCGGAGCCCTTAAATCATCCAAAAAGACTATATTATAGTCTGCGGAAAAACCCTGCAATTGGCCGGAAAACCCAACAGTTGATCAGGAAGCCCTAAAGCTGGCCTAAAACCCTATAATAAGCCGAAAACCCTAAAATTAGTCTAAAAGCCTAGAGTCAACAGTAAAACCATAAAAATGACCCGGAGCCATTAAATCGTCCAAATACCCTATGCTATAGTCTGCGGAAAAACCTTGAAATCGGCCGAAAACCATGAAATCGGATAAAAGCCTCGAAGTTGATCAGAAAACACTAAAGCTGGCATAAAACCCTACAATAAGCCGAAAAACCTAAAATCAATCTAAAAGTATCTAAAACCCTATAATAAGCCGAATACCCTAAAATCAGTTTAAAAACCTAAAATCTACAGAAAAACCATAAAATGACCTCAAGCCCTTAAATCAGAAAACCCTAAAATCAGTCTAATAGCCTAGAGTCTACATATAAACCATAAAAATGACCCGGAGCCCTTAAATCGTCTGCGAAAACCCTAAAATCGACAAAAAGCCGTAAAGTTGATGAGAAAACCCTAAAGCCAGCCTAAAACCCTATAATAAGCCGAAAAACCTAAAATCAGTATAAAAGCCCTAAATCCAGCCTAAAACCCTAAAATAGGGTGAAAAAGCCTAAAATCAGTTTAAAAGCCAAAAGTCTACAAAAAAACCATAAAGTTACCCATAGCCCTTAAATCGTCAAAAAAGACTATATTAACGCCTGCGGAAAAACCCTGCAATTGGCCGAAGACCCAAAAGTTGATTAGAAAACCATAAAGTCGGCCGAATACCCTACAATAAGCCGAAAACCCTAAAACCGGCCTAAAAGCACAAAACCGGCCTAAAACCCTATAATAAGCCAAAAAAACCCTAAAATCAGTCTAAAAGCCTAGAGACTACAGATAAACCATAAAAATAACCCTGAGCCCTTAAATCGTCAAATACCCTATGCTATAGTGTGCGTAAAAACCCTAAAATCGTTCGAAAACCCTAAAATCGACAAAAACCCCTAAAGTTGATGAGAAAACCCTAAAGCCAGCCTAAAACCCTATAATAAGCCGAAAACCTAAAATCAATCTAAAAGCCCTAAATCCGGCCTAATACTCTAAAATAGGGTGAAAACCCTGAAATCAGTTTAAATGCCTAGAGTCTACAAAAAAAAAACCATAAATTTACCCGGAGCCCTTATATCGTCCAAAAAGACTATATTAACGTCTGCGGAAAAACCCTACAATTGGCCGAAAACCCAAAAGTTGATTAGAAAACCCTAAGGTCTAAAACCCTTAAATCGTCCAAATACCCTATGCTATAGTGAGCGGAAAAACCTTGAAATCGGCCGAAAACCCTAAAATCCGTCTAAAAGCACAAAAAATCGACATAAAACCCTATAATCAGCCGAAAACCCTAAAATCAGTCTAAAAGCCTAGAGTCAATAGTAAAACCATAAAAATGACCCGGAGCCATTAAATCGTCCAAATACCCTATGCTATAGTCTGCGGAAAAACCCTGAAATCGGCCGAAAACCCTGAAATCGGCTAAAAGCCCTGAAGTTCATCAGAAAACCCTAAAGCTGGCATAAAACCCTACAATAAGCCGAAAAACCTAAAATCAGTCTAAAAGCACCCAAAATCGGCCTAAAATCCTATAATAAGCCGAAAACCCAAAAATCAACTTAAAAGCCTAGAATCTATAGAAAAACCATAAAATGACCTCAAGCCCTTAAATCGTCCAGAAAGACTATACTATATAGTCTGCGTAAAAACCTTGAAATCGGCCGAAAACCCAGAAGTTGAGTAGCAAACCCTAAAGCCGACCTAAAACCCTATAATAAGCCGAAAACCCTACAATTAGTCTAAAGAGCCTAGAGTCTACAGAAAAACCATAAAATTGTCCGGGAGCCCCCAAGTCGTCCAAACACCCTATACTATAGTCAGCGCAAAACCCCTGAAATCAGAAGAAAACCCTGAAATCGGCCAAAAGCCCTAAAGTTGATCAAAAAGCCCTAAATCCGGCCTAAAACGCTATATTAAGATGAAAACCCTAAAATCAGTCTAAAAGCCTAGAGTCTACAGTAAAACCATAAAAATGACCAGGAGCCCTTAAATCGTCCAAGTACCTTATGCTATATAGTGAGCGGAAAAACCCTGAAATCGGCCGAAAACCCTTAAATAGGCCAAAAGCCTTAATGTTGATCAGAAAACCTAAAGCATGCCTGAAACCCTACAATAAGCCAAAAACCTTAGAATCAGTCTAAAAACAGCAAAAATCGGCCTAAAACCCTATAATAAGCCGAAAACGATCTAAAAGCCTAGAGTCTACACAAAAACCAAAAAATTGACCCGGAGCCCTTAAATAGTCCAACTACCCTGTACTATAGTCTGCGGAAAAAACCCTTAAATCGGCCAAAAGCCCCAAAGTTGATCAGAAACCCCTAAAGCCGGCCTGAAACCCTTTAATAAGCCGAAAACCCTAAAATCAGTCTAAAAGCCTAAAGTCTAACGAAAAACCATACAAAATAACCCGGAGCCCTTAAATCATCCAAATACCCTATAATAAGCCAAAACCCAAAAATCATTCTAAAAGCCTAGTGTCTACAGAAAAACCATAAAATTGTCTCGGAGCCCCTAAATTGTCCAAATACCCTATACCATAGTCAACGGAAAAACCCTGAAATCGGTTGAAAACCTTGAAATCGAAAAAAAGCCCTAAAGTTGATTAGAAAACCCTAAAATCAGTCTAAAAGCCCTTAAGCTGGCCTCAAACCCTAAAATAAGATGAAAACCCTAAAATTAGTCTAAAAGCCTAGAGTTTACCGAAAAATCATAAAATTGACCTAGAGCCCTTAAAACGTCCAAAAACCGTATACTATAGTCAGCTAAAAAACCCTGAAATCGGTCTAAAAGCACAAAAAATCGGCCTAAAACCCTATAATAAGCCGGAAAACCTAAAATCATCCTAAAAGCCTAGAATCTACAGAAAAACCATAAAATGACCCGAAGCCCTTAAATCATCCAAATACCCTATGCTATAGTCAGCGGAAAAACCCAGAAATCGTCCGAAAACCCTGAAATTGTCAAATAGCCCTAAAGTTGATCCAAAAACCCTAAAGCCGGACTTAAACACTATAATAAGCCAAAAACCCTAAAATCAGGCTAAAAGCCCTAAAGCCGGCCTACAACCCTAAAAAAGACGAAAACACTAAAATCAGTCTAAAAGCCAAGAGTCTACAGAAAAACCATAAAATTGCCCCGGAGACATTAAATAGTTCTAATACCCTATACAATAGTCAGCGGAGAAACCCTTAAATCATCCAAAAGCCCTAAAGTCGGCCTAAAACCTTTTAAAAAGCAGAAAAACATAAAATCAGACTAAAAGCCTAGAGTCTTTAGTAAAACCATAAAATTAACTCGGAGCCCTTAAATCATCTAAATACCCTATACTATAGTCAGCGGAAAAACCCCAAAATCGGCCGAAAACCCTAAAATTAGCCAGAAGACCTAAAGTTGATCAGAAAGCCCTAAAGTAAGCCTAAATCCCAACATAAGCCGTAAACCGTAAAATCAGTCTAAAAGCCTAGAGTTTATAGAAAAACCATAAACTTGACCTGGAGCCCATAAATCTTCCAAATACCCTATACTATAACTAGCGGAAAAACCATGAAATCGGCCAAAAGCCCTAAAGTTGTTCAGAAAACCCTAAAGCCGGCCTAAAACCCTATATTAAGTCGAAAACCCTAAAATAAGTCTAATTACCTATAGTCTATAGAAAAACCATAAAATGACCCAAAGCCCTTAATTCGTCCAAATAACCTATGATATAGTCAGTGGAAAAACCTGAAATATCCTGAAAACCCTAAAATCAGTCTAAAAGCACCAAAAGCCGCCCTAAAACCCTATAATAAGCCGAAAACCCTAAAATCAGTCTAAAAGCCTAGAGTCTACGGAAAAACCATAAAAATGACTCGGGACCCTTAAATCGTTCAAATACCCAATGCTATAGTAAGCGGAAAAACCCTGAAATCGGCCGGAAACCCAGAAATCGTCCAAAAGCCCTAAAGTTGATTAGAAAGCCCTAAAGCCGGCCTAAAACCCTATAATAGTCCGAAAACCCAAAAATCAGTCTAATAGCCTAGAGTCTACAAAAAAAACCATAAAAATGTTTTGGAGGCCTTAAATCGTCCAAACACCCTATGCTATAGTCAACGGAAAAACCTTGAAATCGGTCGAAAACCCTGAAATTGCAAACAAGCCCTAAAGTTGATCAGAAAACCCTAGATCCGGCCTAAAACCCTACAATAAGCAGAAAACCCTAAAATCAATCTAAAAGCTCTAAAGTCGTCCTAAAACCCTATAAGAAGCCGAAAACCCTAAAATCTGTCTAAAATCCTAGAGTCTACAGAATAACCATAAAATTGACCCGGAGCCCTTAAATCATCCTATTACCCTATACTATAGTTAGCGGAAAAACCATAAAATATGCTAAAAACACAAAAATAAGCCGAAACACTCTGAAATCGGCCAAAAGCCCTAAACTTGATCAGAAAGCCCTAAAGAGGACCTAAAACCCTATAATAATCCAAAAACCCTAAAATCAGCCTAAAAGCCTAGAATCTACAGAAAAACCATAAAAATGACCCTGAGCCCGCAAATCGTCCAAACACCCTATACTATAGTCAGCGCAAAAACCCTGAAATTAGAAGAAAACCCTGAAATCGGCCAAAAGCCCTAAAGTTGATCAAAAAGCCCTAAATCCGGCCTAAAACGCTATAATAAGCCGAAAACCCTAAAATCAGTCTAAAAGCCTAGAGTCGACAATAAAACCATAAAAATGACCCGGAGCCCTTAAATCGTCCAAATACCCTATGTTATAGTGAGCGGAAAAACCCAGAAATCGGCCAAAAACCCTGAAATAGGCTAAAATCCCTAAAGTTGATCAGAAAACCCTAAAGCATGCATGAAACCCTACAATAAGCCGAAAACCTTAAAATCAGTGTAATAACACCAAAAATCGGCCTAAAACCCTATAATAAGCCGAAAACCCTAAAATCAGCCTAAAAGCCTAGAGTCTACACAAAAACGAAAAAATTGACCCGGAGCCCTTAAATAGTCCAAATACCCTATACTATAGTCTGCGGAAAAACCCAAAAATCCGTCGGAAACCCTGAAATCAGACAAAATCCCTAAATTTGATCAGAAAGCCCTTAAGTTGGCCTAAAACCCTATAATAAGCCGAAAACGCTAAAATCAGTCTAATAGCCTAGAGTCTACAAAAAAAACCATAAAAATGTTTCGGAGGCCTTTAATCGTCCAAACACCCTATGTTATAGTCAACGGGAAAACCTTGAAATCGGTCGAAAACCCTTGAATTGCAAAAAAGCCCTAAAGTTGATCAGAAAGCCCTAAAGCCGACCTAAAACCCTATAATAGTCAAAAAACCCTAAAATCCGCCTAAAAGCCAAGAATCTACATAAAAACCATAAAAATGACCCGGAGCACCCTAATCGTCCAAACACTCTATACTATAGTCAGCGCAATGACCCTGTAATCAAAAGAAAACCCTGAAATCGGCAAAAAGCCCTAAAGTTGATCAAAAAGCCCTAAATCTGGCCTAAAGCGCTATAATAAGCCGAAAACCCTAAAATCAGTCTAAAAGCCTAGAGTCTACAATAAAACCATAAAAATGACCGAGGCCTTTAAATCGTCCAAATACCCCTATAATTAGCCGAAAACCCTAAAATCGGTCTAAAAGCCTAGAGTCTACACAAAAACTAAAAAATTGACCCGGGGCCCTTAAATAGTCCGAATACCCTATACTATAGTCTGCGGAAAAACCCAAAAATCGGTCAGAAACCCTGAAATCGGACGAAATCCCTAAATTTGATCAAAAAGCCCTAAAGTTGGCCTAAACCCCTTTAATAAGCCGAAAACCCTAAAATCAGTCTAATAGCCTAGAGTCTACAAAAAAAAACCATAAAAATGTTCCGGAGGCCATTAGTCGTCCAAACACCCTATGCTATAGTCAACGGAAAAACCTTGAAATCGGTCGAAAAATCTGGAATTGCAAAAAAGCCCTAAAGTTGATCAGAAAGCCCTAAAGCCGACCTAAAACCCTATAATAATCCAAAAACCCTAAAATCAGCCTAAAAGCCTAAAACAAGAAATCGGCCGAAAATCCTAAAATCGGCCAAAAGCCCTGAAGTTGATCAGAAAGCCCTAAAGCCGGCCTAAAACCCTATAATAAATTGAACACCCTAAAATTTGTCTAAAAGCCTAGAGTCTACAGAAAAACCCTAAAATGGAACTGGAGCCCTTAAATCGTCCACACACCCTATACTTTAGTCAGCGGAAACACCCTGAAATCGGCCAAAAGCCCTAAAGTTGATAAGAAATCCCTAAAGCCGTACTAAAACCCTATAACAAACCGAAAACCCTAAAATCAGCCTAAAAGCCTAGAATATATAGAAAAACCATAAAAATGACTCGGAGCCCTTAAATCGTCCAAATACCCTAAAGCCGGCCTTGAACCCTATATTATAAGCCGAAAACCCTAAAATAAGTCTAAAAGCCTTACAGCCGACCTAGATCCCTAAAAAAGCCGAAAACACTAAAATTAGTCTAAAAGCCTACAGTCTACAGAAGCCGAAAACTATAAAATTGACCCCGAACCCTTAAATCATCATAAAACTCTATACAATAGTCTGCGGAAAAACCCTTAAATTCGCCGAAAACCCTAAAATCAGCCGAAACCCATAAAGTTGATCAGAAAGCCCTAAAGTCTCCCTACAACCCTAAAATTAGTTTAAAAGCCTAGAGTATACAGAAAAACTATAAAATTATCTCGGAGCCCTTAAATCGTCTAAATAACCTATACTATAGTCAGCGGAAAAACCCTGAAATCGACCGAAAAACCGGAATTTGGCCAAAAGCCCTAAAGTTGATCAGAAAGCCCTAAAGCCGGCCTAAAACCCTATAATAAATCGAAAAGCCTAAAATTTGTCTAAAAGCCTATAGTCTACAGAAAAACCCTAAAATTGACCCGGAGCTGTTAAATCGTTCAAATACCCTATACTATAATCAACGAAAATACTCTGAAATCTGCAAAAAACCATGAAATCGGCCAAAACCCCTAAAGTTGATCAGAAAGCCATAAAACCGTATAATAAGCCGAAAACCCTAAAATCAGTCTAAAAGCAACAAAAAACAGCCTAAAACCCTATAATAAGCCGAAAACCCTAAAATAAGTCTAAAAGCCTAGAGTCTACACAAAAACCAAAAAATTGACTCGTAGCCCTTAAATAGTCCAAATACCCTATACTATATAGTCAGCGGAAAAACCCTGAAATCGGCCGAAAACCCTGAAATCGGCCAAAAGCCCTAAAGTTGATCAAAAAGCACTAAAGTCGGCCCAAAACCCTATAATAAGCCGAAAACCCCAAAATCAGTCTAATAGCCTAGAGTCTACCGAAAAACCATAAACATGACTCGGGGCCCTAAAATCTTCCAAATATCCTATGCTATAGTCAGCGGAAAAACCCTGAAATCAGCCGAAAACCATGAAATCGGCCAAAAGCCCTAAAGTTGATTAGAGAACCCTAAAGTCGGTCTAAAACCCTCCAATAAGCCAAAAACCCTAAAACCAGTCTAACAGCACAAAAACTGGCCTAAAACACTATAATAAGCCAAAAAAACCCTAAAATCAGTCTAAAAGCCTAAAGTCTACAAAAAAACCATAAAAATGACCTGGAGCCCTTAAATCGTCCAAATACCCTATGCCATAGTCTGTGGAAAAACCAGAAATCGGTCGAAAACCCTGAAATTGGACAAAAGCCCTAAAGTTGATTAGAAAACCCTAAAGTCGTCCTAAAACCATAAAATAAGCCGAAAACCCTAAATTCGTCCAAATTCCCCGAAAGCCGGCCTAAAACCCTATAATAACCATAAAACCCTAAAATCATTCTAAAAGACTAGTGTCTACAGAAAAACCATAAAATTGAGTCAGAGCCCTTAAATCGTCCAAAACGACTATACTATAGTATGCAGAAAAACGCTGAAATCGGTCGAAAACCCAAAAAATGATTAGCAAACCCTAAAGCCAGCCTAAAAACCTATAATAACCCGAAAACCCTAAAATCATTCTAAAAGCCAAGTGTCTACAGAAAAACCAGAAAATTGTCGCGGAGCCCTTAAATCGTCCAAATACCCTATACTATAATCAGTGGAAAAACCTTGAAATCGGACGAAAACCTTGAAATCGGCAAAAAGCCCTAAAGTTGATCAGAAACCCCTAAAGCCGGCCTAAAACCCTATAATAAGCCGAAAACCCTAAAATCAGTCTAAAAGCCTACAGTATACAGAAAAACCATAAAAATGACCCGGAGCCCTTAAATCGTCCAAATACACTATGCTATAGTCTGCGGAAAAACCTTGAAATTGGCCGAAAACCCTGAAATCAGCCAAAAGCCCTATAGTTGATTAGAAAACGCTAAAGCTAGCACAAAACCATAAAATAAGCCGAAAAACCTAAAATCGGTCTAAAAGCACCAAAAATCGACCTAAAACCCTATAATAAGCCAAAAACCCTAAAATCAGTCTAAAATCCTAGAGTCTACACAAAAACCAAAAAATTGACCCCTAGCCCTTAAATCAGTAGAAAACCTTGAAATCGTTCAGAAGCCCTAAAGTTGATCAGAAAGCCATAACGCCGGCCTAAAACCCTATAATAAGCTGAAAACCCTAAAATCAGTTTAAAAGCCCGAAATCCGGCTAAAACCCTAAAATAGGGCAAAAACCCTAAAATCAGTCTAAAAGCCTAAAGTCTACAGAAAAACCATAAAAATGACTCGGAGCCCTTAAATCGTCCAAATACCCTATGCTATAGTCAGCGGAAAAACTTTGAAATTGGCCGAAAACCCTGAAATTGGCCCAAAACCCTATAGTTGATTAAAAAACCCTAAAGCTGGCATAAGACCCTACAATATGCCGAAAAACCCTAAAATCAGTCTAAAAGCACCAAAAATCGGCCTAAAACCCTATAATAAGCCAAAACCCTAAAATCAGCCTAAAAGCCTAGAGTCTACACAAAAACCAAAAAATTGAATCGTAGCCGTTAAATAGTCCAAATACCTTACACTATATAGTCAGCGGAAAAACCCTGAAATCGGCCGGAAACCTTGAAATCGGCCAAAAGCCCTAAAGTTGATCAATAAAACCGTACAATAAGCCGAAAACCCTAAAACCAGTCAAAAAGCCCCAAAAGCCGGCCTAAATCCCTATAATAAGCCGAAAACCCAAAAATCATTCTAAAAGCCTAGAGTCTATAGAAAAACCATAAAATTGTCCCGGAGCCCTTAAGTTTTCAAAATACCCTATACTATAGTCAGAGGAAAAACCCTGAAATCGGTCGAAAACCCTGAAATCGGAAAAAAGACCAAAAGTTGATCAGAATACCCTAAAATAACTCTAAAAGCCCTTAAGCCGGCCTCAAACCCTAAAATAAGACGAAAACCCTAAAATCAGTCTAATAGCCTAGAGTCTACCGAAAAACCATAAATATGAATCGGAGCCCTTAAATCGTCCAAATACCCTATGCTATAGTCAGCGGAAAAACCCTTAAATCGGACGAAAACCCTAAAGTTGATCAGAAAACCCTAAAGCTGGCCTAAAACCCTAGAATAAGCCGAAAACCCTAAAATCAATCTAAAAGCACCAAAAGTCGGCCTAAAATCCTACAATAAGCCGAAAACCGTAAAATCGGTCTAAAAGCCTTGAGTCTACACAAAAACCAAAAAATTGACCTAGAGCCCTTAAATCGTCCAAACACCCTATACTATAGTTAGCGGAAAAACCCTGAAATCGGACAAAATCCCTAAATTTGATCAGAAAGCCTTAAAGCTGGCCTATAACCCTATAATAAGCCGAAAATCCCAAATTTAGATTAAAAGCCTACAATCTACAGAAAAGCCATAAAAATGACCCGGAGACCATAAATCGTCCGAATACCCTGTACTATAGTCAACAGAAAAACCCTGAAATCAGTCGAAAACCATGAAATTGGAAAAAAACCCTAAAGTTGATCAGAAAAACCTAAAGTCAGCCTCAAACCCTATAATAAGCTGAAAACACTAAAATCAGTCTAAATGCCCTTAAGCCGGCCTCAAACCCTAAAATAAGCCGAAAACCCTAAAATTAGTCTAAAAGCCTAGAGTCTACACAAAAACCAAAAAATTGACCCGGAGCACTTTAATAGTCCAAATACCCTATACTCCGGAAACCTTGAAATCGGACAAGAGCCCTAAAGTTGATCAGAAAACCTTAAAGCCAGCCTAAACACCTATAATAAGCCGAAAACCCTAAAATCGGTCTCAAAGCCTTTAATTCGGCCAAAAACCGTAAAATAGGCCAAAAACCCTTAAATCAGTCTATAAGCCTCGAGTCTACAGAAAAACTATAAAATTGAGTTGGAGCCCTTAAATCATCCAAAACGACTATACTATTGTCTGCGAAAAAACGCTTAAATCGGCCGAAAACCTAAAAAATGATTAGCAAACCCTAAAGCCTGCCTAAAACCCTATAATAAGCCGAAAACCCTAAAATTAGTCTAAGAGTCTCGAGTCTACAGAAAAACCATAAAATTGACCCGGAGCCCCCAAATCGTCCAAACACCCGATACACAGTCAGCGCAAAAACCCTTAAATCAGAAGAAAACCCTTAAATAGGCCAAAAGCCCTAAGTTGATCAAAAAGCCCTAAATTCGGCCTAAAACCCTATAATAAGCCGAAAACCCTAAAATCAATCTAAAAGCCTAGAGTCTACAGTAAAACAAAAAAAATGACCCGAAGCCCTTAAAACGACCAAATACCCTATTCTATAGTGAGCGGAAAAACCCTGAAATCGGCCGAAAACCCTGAAATAGGCTAAAAGACCTAAGGTTGATCAGAAAACCCTAAAGCATGCCTGCAACTCTACAATAAGCCGAAAACCCTAAACTCAGTTTAAAAGCACAAAAAATAGGCCTAAAACCCAATAATAAGCCGAAAACCCTAAAGTCGGTCTAATAGCCTAGAGGTTATACAAAAACCAAAAAATTTACCCGGAGCCCTTAAATAGTCCAAATACCCTATACTATAGTCTGCGGAAAAACCCAGAAATCGGTCGGAAACCCTAAAATCGGCTGAAAGCCCTACGGCGGCCGAAAACCCTACAATAAAACAAAAACCCTAAAATTAGTCTAAAATCCTAGAGTCTACAGAAAAACCCTAAAACTGACCCGGAGCCCTTAAATCATCCAAAAACCCTATACTATAGTCAGCGGAAACACACAGAAATCGGCCAAAAGCCCTAAAGTTGATCAGAAAGCCCTAAAGCTGGCCTAAAACCCTATAGTAAGCCGAGAACCCTAATATCAGCCTAATAGCCTAGAGTCTACAAACAAACCTTAAAAATGATTCGGAGCCCTTATATCGTCCAAATACCCTATGCTATAGTCAGCGAAAAACCCTGAAATCAGTCGAAAAACCTAAAATTGGAAAAAATCCCTAAAGTTGATCCGAAAACCCTAAAGTCAGCCTAAAACCCTATAATAAGCCGAAAACACTAAAATCAGTTTAAAAACCCTTAAGCCGGCCTCAAACCCTAAAATCAGTCTAAAAACCTATACTGTAGTCAGCGAAAAAACCCTGAATTCGGCAAAAAACGCAGAAATCGTCCAAAATCCCTAAAGTAGATCAGAAAACCCTTGATCCGGCCTAAAACCCTACAATAAGCCGAAAACCCTAAAATCAGTCTAAAAGCCCTAAAGCCTGCCTAAAACCCTATAAGAAGCCGAAAAACCTAAAATCAGTCTAAAAGCCTAGAGTCTACAGAAAAACCCTAAAATTGACCCGGAGCCCTTAAATCATCCAAACACCCTATACTATAGTCAGCGGAAACACACAGAAATAGGCCAAAAGCCCTAAAGTTGATCTGAAAGCCCTAAAGCTGGCCTAAAATCCTATAGTAAGCCGAAAACCCTAAAATCAGCCTAATAGCCTAGAGTCTACAAAAAAACCATAAAAATGATTCGGAGCCCTTATATCGTCCAAATACCCTATGCTATAGTCAGCGAAAAACCCTGAAATCGGTCGAAAACCCTAAAATTGGAAAAAATCCCTAAAGTTGATCAGAAAACCCTAAAGTCAGCCTAAACCCTATAATAAGCCGAAAACACTAAAATAAGTTTAAAAACCCTTAAGCCGGCCTCAAACCCTAAAATAAGCCGAAAACCCTAAAATCAGTCTAAAAACCCTATACTATAGTCAGCGATAAAACCCTGAATTCGGCCAAAAACGCAGAAATCGTCCAAAATCCCTAAAGTAGATCAGAAAACCCTTGATCCGGCCTAAAACCCTACAATAATTCGAAAACCCTAAAATCAGTCTAAAAGCCCTAAAGCCTGCCTAAAACCCTTTAAGAAGCCGAAAAACCTAAAATCAGTCTAAAAGCCTAGAGTCTACAGAATAACCATAAAATTGACCCAGAGCTCTTAAATCGTCAAAATACCCTATACTATAGTTAGAGGAAAATCACTGAAATATGCCGAAAACCCTAAAATAAGCCGAAAACCTTGAAATTTGACTAAAGCCTTAAATTTGATCAGAAAGCCCTAAAGCTGGTCTAAAACCCAATAATAAGCCGAAAACCCTAAAATAAGCCTAAAAGCCTAGAATCTACAGAAAAACCATAAAATTACTCATAGCCCTTAAATCGTCTAAATACGCCATACTATAGTCATCGCAAAAACCCAGAAATCAGCCGAAAACCCTGAAATCGACCAAAAGCCCTAAAGTTGATTTGAAAGCCCTAATGCCGGCCTAAAACCCTATAATAAATCGAAAACCCTAAAATTGTCCCCGAGCGCAAAAATCGTCCAAACACCCTATACTATAGTCAGCGGAAACACCCTGAAATCGGCCAAAAGCGCTAAATTTGATCAGAAAGCCCTAAAGCCGGCCTAAAACCCTATAATAAGCCGAAAACCCTAAAATCAGTCTAAAAGCCTAGAGTCTACAGAAAAACCCTAAAATTGACCCGGAACCCTTAAATCGTCCAAACAACCTATACTATAGTCAGCGGAAACACCTTGAAATCGGCCAAAAGCCCTAAATTTGATTGGAAAGCTCTAAAGCTGGCCGAAAACCCTATAATAAGTCGAAAACCCTAAAATCAGCCTAAAAGCCTAGAATATACAGAAAAACCATAAAAAATGACCTGGAGCCCTTAAATCGTCCAAATACCCTAAAGTCGGCCTTGAAACCTATAGAATATGCCGAAAATCCTAAAATCAGTCAAAAAGCCTTACAGCGGACCTAGAACTCTAAAAAAGCCGAAAACACTAAAATTAGTACAAAAGCCTATATCTACTGAAAAACCATAAAATTGACCCGAAGCCCTTAAATCGTCCTAATACCCTATACTCTGCGGAAAAACCCTGAAATTAGCCGAAAACCCTAAAATCAGCCAAAACACGTAAAGTTGATCAGAAAGCCATAAAGTCGGCCTAAAACCCTTTAATAATACGAAAAACCTAAAATCAGCCTAAAAGCCTCGAGTATACAAAAAAACCATAAAATTATCTTGGAGCCCTTAAATCGTATAAATACCCTATACTATAGTCAGCGGAAAACCCTGAAATCGGCCGAAAGCCCTAAAGTTGATCAGAAAGCCCTTAAGCCGGCCTAAAACCCTATAATAAATCGAAAACCCTAAAATTTATCTAAAAGCCTATAGTCTATAGAAAAACCCTAAAATTGACCTGGAGCCCTTAAATCGTCCAAATACCTTATACAATAATCAGCGAAAATACCCTGAAATCGGCCGAAAACCTTGAAATCGGCCAAAAGCCCTGAAGTTGATCAGAAAACCCTAAAGCTGGCCTAAAACCCCTATAATAAGCCGAAAATCCTAAAATAAGTCTAAAAGCCATAAATCTGGCCTAAAACCCTAAAATCAGTCTAAAAGCCTAGAGTGTATAGAAAAACCATAAAAATGACCTGGAGCCCTAAAATCGTCCAAATACCCTATGCTTTATTCTGCGGAAAAACTCTGAAATCGGTCGAAAACCCTGAAATCGGACAAAAGCCCCAAAGATAGGGTAAGTGGTACCCTTTTAGAACTCAGAAAAAGACTTTTGCCAAAACCAAACAATCAAGATATCAAAATCAATTCTAACAGCATGCAATCCTAACTGCTTCAAAACATAGAACCTTTTCAAAAAGCAGTTCAATCAGATAAAGCATTCAGCGCAATAGCAGCATTCAGAATGGATAATATACTTAAGACTCATGCAAAAACAAAACAGAAAAACTAAACTAAAAATAAAGCTAAAAACTATAACAAGAAAAACTAAATAGCTGGTACAATTTACAATTTTTCCACAAAAGTCCAAGGGAACCTCAATGTAAAATTTGAACACTTAAGTTCAAGAGGGTCCTTTCCTCCTTTTGGTGCCTATCCTGCACAATTGAACAACACAAAAGTCTCACAAGTAGAAACTTGCTTGACTTGTTAGTTCCAAAAACAACACACTTAAGATCATGGGTTGAAAAATTGTGTCCACCTTTAAAACAAGAATTCTTGAGTTCCCAAAAATCAAAACCATTATAGAAATAAGGGAAAACTCATAGAATGTAAAATTTTCAGAAAATGGTGAACACAAAATTTATGAAAACTAAAAACAGCAAATAAAAACAAAACAACAAGACTGCCCGAGCTCCAGCGCTTGAGCGTTGGGGAATCCACCGCTTGGGCGCTGGATTAAAACAAACACTGGGCAATCAGAGGTCCCAACGCTTGGGCGTTGGAAATTAGAAAAATAAAAACTGGGATTCCAGGGGCTTAGCGCATGAGCGCTCGCCCTCCAGCGCTGGAGCGCTGGAATTAACTGGAACCAGGGGAATTTTACAGGGGCCCAACGCTTGAGCGTTGGCCTCCAGCGCTTGAGCGCTGGCCCCTCCTGCAGCAAAAAAAACATAGAATTCTTTTCTTTTATTTATTTAGAAGAGTAGTGCAGAAAATTAAAAAGACAGAAAAATAAACGATCCTAAGTTGGGTTGTCTCCCAACCAGCTCATTGTTAAGGTCCGAGATAGACCCTTCCCTTATCACTTTTCAACCGGGGTCTATTACAAAATTCATTAGACCCCGCAAATCATGCATATTTTGGCACAAGTACAACATAGTGCCCAATGAATTTTCAGCTTTTAAGGCAACATCAATCAAATTACAAATGGAAGGGATAAGAAAAACTTCCCCTTCTTGTTTCTTGCCTTGATCTTTTGAACCTATAACATAGGTCCTTTGAGGTTCTTCTTCCTCCATCTCCAATTTATCTTCAAAGACAAATTCTACAATGGAGGTTTCTTTTACCTCCTCTCTTTGAACCACGGGTTCATTTTCATGAACAAGTGGTTGTTGTTCATCCCTGGGCTGCCTCCTTAGAATGCTTTGTATTTTCACTTGTAACTCTTCCATGGCCTTACATTCTTGCTCAGGAATTGGCAAAAATCCCGCATTTCGCTTGCACTCTAAATCAGAATAGAATTCGTCAACTAGAGTGAAAGCTTCCTGCTTCTTTTTTTCATATTCTATTTCAAGTCTAGCCCGAATTTTTTCCTCCCTTTGCTCAAATGTTTCAGCCATTTCTATACCTGACAATACTTAGCAAACAAATTAGTAGCACCAGTTCATCACACAAATTTTTTTAATATATTTTTTTTATTAAAAAAAAAGAACAGCACTAAACAAAATAATAACAAGAACTTAAAAAGAACCTATCCCCGGCAACGGCGCCAAAAACTTGATAGACAAATCGCAAGTGTACGATTAACTATCGCGTAGTAAAAAGATCAAACCCAAGGGATAGGTGTTCTTATTAATATAAAATTTAGTACTTGTGCAGAAAATTAAAAGATGAAGATATGTTGTTGGTTTTAGAACAAGAAATAACAATAGCATAAAATGAAAAGAAATAAGATAATAAGAATTTAAGCTCTTGGGTTGGTTTACATAGTCTATAAAACATGCTAGAAATCTCCTACTTAATTTCTGAATCTTAAGTCCAAATTCATGGTGCTATAGCCTAGAATTTCTACATCCTAATAGCCTTAAGAAATGTAGAACTTTCTTCCTAATTACTAAATCCTTAGCCTAGGTATTTAGTTAACCAGAAAAGAAGATGAAGAAGGAATTCGGGCCAACACAAAGTTACATCCATCCTAATTGCCTTAAGAAATGTATACTTATAACCTTTTTTATTTCCTATTTCCCTTACTACTTACCAAATGGCCTTATGACATATCGCAAGAAATCTTTTGTACACAAGATTAATGAAGAACAAAGAAATAAAACATTAAAGGAAATATTATTCAGAAATGTAGAAAAAGACTAGAACATGAATTATAAACTAAAACAACCCAAAAACTTAAAGAAGAAGTTAGCCAAGCATGGCTAAAAGAATCATTGAATTACCCTGGATAGGAGCTCAAGTTTGGCTTCCCACAAGTCCTAGGAACAATGATCTTTGAGGGAGAAAGAGAGAATACTTTTTGTATTCTAAGAAGGTGTGTTTTACAAGTGAAGAAAAGGGTCCTATTTATAGTAGCGCTTGAGCGCTGGCATTTCCAACGCTTGGGCGTTGGAATGCATTAAAATTCCACTATCAGTCCGAGGCCCAACGCTTGAGCGCTGGCTTTCCAACGCTTGAGCGCTGGGTGGAAATCTGACTCATCTCCTAGTCAGAGTCCCAACGCCTGAGCGTTGGCACGACTGCTGGTTCATCTTCAAGCTTTCCTCTTCTTCATGGTGGTGGGTTTTCAATGCCTTCAATGGCCACCACTCAGCCATTATTTCTGAAACCTCTCCCCCACTACCATCAATTTCTTCAAAAGCTCATTTTCCATCTGCTAAATTAGAGAGTGATTCTTCATATTCTTCTTTTTCACTTTTGGTCCTCTCTTTGTTAGCACTTCAACTTTAGCCCTTTTACTTCTTGAATCTTCACTTTTAATCCTCCCCTCTTGAACCTTTACACATTGATCCTTTATTTTCCTGAACTTTACAAATTGGTCCCTGGACAAAAATGATAACTATATCAGCTTTTCCTAAAAATATAAAATAGCTATCAAAATTCCTAAAAATATAAAATAAAGTTAGAAAAACAAATAAAATCTAATCTACATGCAAAATGCAAAATAAATGTAAAATCTACATAAAAATAATAAAAATCCTATATGTGACTAAAAAATAATAAAATAAAAAGACTAAAAACACCCTAAAAATGTCATATAATATCCTGTCATCACTTACCCAACCGGAACTGCAACCAATAAGCCACCATTCTTTGATGGGTCCAACTATCCTTATTGGAAGAAGCACATGCAACTCTTTATCGAGTCAACCGACTGGATGCTGTGGGGCGTAATATCAAAAGGAGATTATGTCCCCAAACACAGTGAAAGCAAGGCTATCCCTGCCCATAAATGGACTGACGAACAGAAGACAGATAATCAAAGAAACGCCAAGGCTAGGCTGTTTCTCATATGTGCTCTTAGCAAAAACGAGCATGACAAAGTTGACAGCTTAAGCACTGCAAAAGAAGTCTGGGATACCTTGGCCATTGCTCATGAAGGAACCTCTGCCGTACAAGATACTAAGATGAGCATGCTGGCCTCTCAGTATGAATCCTTCATGATGGATGACAATGAGTCTATTGACTCCATGTTCGCACGACTTCGGACCATTCACAATGGGATGAGGAACCTGGGAAAAAGTTTCACCAACAAGGAACAAGTGATCAAGATTCTCAGAAGTCTTCCCACTAACTGGAGAAATTTTGTTACCTCTCAGCGAGCTGGAAGAAATCTTGATACCTACTCAGTAGAAGATCTTCTAGGAGAGATGAAGATTCATGAGCAGGATCTTGCTAACGATGCTGCCATTATACGGAGAAAAGCGTCTGCCGCAAAAGCCTGGACACGTCAAAGCTGACTGTCCTCGTTTGGGAAACAAGCCTCCTCAAAAGAATGTCTATAAGAAAAAGGCCTTTTCTAGTCAAAATGATGAGTCAAAAGATGAATCTGATCAAGAAGAAGAGATCAAACTAACTAATGATGAAGCTTTATACTATGCGTTTATGGGATCCATCGACACATATGGTATTGAAGCAGACAAAGAAGCAGAAGCACTAATGATCTCCGTTGACCTATCCAACTGCGAGGAAGAAAACAAAGATGAGATGTGCTTAGCAGCTCAAAGCCAAAAAGAACTATGGTACCTGGACAGTGGATGCTCACGGCACATGACGGGAAAAAGTTCTTTATTCCCAAAAATCCATGAGAAGAAAACCGGAGGAACAGTCACCTTCGGAGGCAATCAGAAGGGGTTCATTGTCGGAGAAGGTAATGTTGGTAAGAGTCCCCTTCCGGTAATAAAGAAGGTGTTGTTAGTTGAAGGTCTGAAACACAATCTACTTAGCATAAGCCAATTATGTGATAGTGGACTCACTGTTTCCTTCAACAAAGTGAAGTGTAGTGTCACAAATGAGGATGACAAGATTATCTTTGAAGCACAGAGACAAGGAGATCTATATAAGACCTCCTTGGAAAACCTAGCAAGTCAAAAGGTAACATGTCTAGTATCAGCAGAGGATGATAAATGGATATGGCACAGGAAGCTAGGGCATGCATCCTTAAAGACCATTGCTAAAATAATCAAATATGATTTAGTAAGTGGTCTGCCAAATCTGTTTTTCAAATCTGATGATACATGCTCTGCATGTCTCCAAGGAAAGCAATTAAAAAGTTCTTTTCGTCAAAGAATGTTGTCAGTACAAAGAGACCTCTGGAAATGTTACACATGGACTTGTTCGGACCTACTAGAACGACTAGTTGTTCTGGAAAGAGATTTTGTCTTGTCATCGTTGATGACTACACTAGATTTACATGGGTACAATTCCTTGGAATTAAGGATGAAACCTTCAAATCCTTCCTGATCATTGCAAGAAGAATTCAAAATGAAAAGGGATACTGCATCACTAATATTCGTAGTGATAGAGGAGGAGAATTCATCAATGAAGAATTCAAGCACTACTGCGAGGAGAATGGAATATTTAACCAAGTTTCTGCTCTGAGAACTCCTCAGCAAAATGGAGTAGTTGAAAGAAAGAACAGGTCACTTCAAGAAATGGCCAGAACTATGCTCAATGAGACATCCTTACCCAAATATTTCTAGGCTGAAGCAGTTCACACCACCTGCCATATTCAAAATCGAATATTCATGCGTCCTATCCTGAAGAAAACTGCCTATGAATTGTGGAAGGGAAGGAAGCCAAGCATTACATACGTTCATCCATTTGGATGCCCATGCTTTCTGCTCAACACAAAGGATGATCTGGGAAAATTCGATGCAGAGTCAGATAAAGTAATATTCTTAGGATATTCACCCAAATCCAAAGCATTCCGAGTATACAACTCTAGAACAAATGGCAGTAGAAGAATCCATAAATGTCAAGTTTGAAGACAAACAGATTAGCACAAATCAAATGACACAGGAAGATGAATATGATGAGCTGGAAATCAGTGAAGGGTCCTCATCAAATCCAGTCCAACCATCATCGTCTGACAAGGAGACAAATCCAAGTATTTCATCATCAACTCAACCAGACGATGTTTGTGAAATTCCGTCTGACGGTAACTCCACTACCACTAGTCATGTCGTGACTTCCAGCGGCATCTCTCTACCTAAAGAGTGGAGATTCAAACCAGACCATCCTCCCACACAGATAATCGGAAACATACATGAAAAGGTAAGAACTAGATCCACTTTTAATGATCATGCTAACTGTGCGTTTTTTTCTGAAATAGAGTCGAAGAACATAAGTGAAGCCCTACAAGATGAAGGTTGGATATTAGCCATGCAAGAAGAGCTAAATCAATTTGAGAGAAGCCAAGTCTGGGATCTAGTGCCGAAACCAGAAGAAAAATCCATCATTGGCACAAGATGGGTGTTTAGAAACAAAATGGATGAAAACAGGAAAGTTACCAGAAATAAAGCTCGACTGGTTGCACAGGGATATAATAAACAAGAAGGAATTGACTACACAGAAACGTTTGCTCCTGTTGCACGAATGGAAGCTATTCGCATTCAGTTGGCATTTGCATGTCAGCACTCCATAAAGTTATATCAAATGGATGTGAAAAGTGCTTTTCTGAATGGATATATTGAGGAAGAAGTATATGTAAAGCAGCCTCCAGGATTTGAAGATCTAGTTCTGCCAGACCATGTTTTCAAGTTAAGAAAGGCACTGTATGGACTGAAGCAAGCTCCCCGTGCATGGTACGATCGTTTAAGTTCATTCCTAATGAATAATGGATTCTCTAGGGGAAGCATCGACAACACTCTGTTCAAAAGGAAGACATCCAAGGACTTTATCCTGGTGCAACTATATGTTGATGATATCATTTTCGGTGCCACCAATGAAGTTCTATGTCAAGAATTTTCACAACTGATGCAAAGTGAATTCGAGATGAGTATGATGGGGGAATTGAAGTTCTTCCTAGGATTGCAGATCAGACAGGAGGGCACCAGAACCTACATTCATCAAACAAAGTATATCAATGACCTCTTAAAGAAGTATTGCATGGAGAAAGACAAAGCAATGGGCACTCCCATGCATCCTGAAACTATACTAGATAAAGGTGACGAGTCAACTCCGGCCGACTCAACAAAATACAGAGGAATGATAGGGTCACTACTATACCTTACCTCAAGCAGACCAGATATTATGTACAGCGTATGTGTTTGTGCCAGATTCCAAGTAAGTCCTCAAGAATCTCACCTAAGTGCAGTAAAACGTATTTTTCGATATCTCATTGGAACAACTAATCTTTGTCTAGTTTATGAGAAAGGTGAAGATTTCAGGTTAAAAGGATTTTGTGATGCTGATTATGCTGGAGACAAAGTTGAAAGAAAAAGCACAAGTGGAGGTTGTCACTTCCTAGGAGAATGTCTAATATCCTGGGCAAGTAAAAGACAAAGCATAATCTCCCTTTCAACCGCTGAAGCAGAATATGTGGCGGCAGGTTCTTGCTGCACCCAACTTCTTTGGGTGAAGCATCAATTAGAAGATTATAATATTTTTGAGCATAATATTCCTCTGCTATGTGATAATACCGGTGTCATCAATATTACAAAGAATCCTGTTATGCATTCACATGCTAAACACATTGAAATAAAGCATCATTTTATTCGTGATCATGTAGCCAAAGGGAACATTGATATCTCATACATACACACCGATGATCAATTAGCAGATATATTTACAAAACCCCTTATTGAAAACAAATTTTTGTGTCTTAGAGAAAGAATTGGAATGTTTCCTGCATTATAGGTAAGCTTCCACTAAGTTCCCCTAAGTTCGTCTGCCCAACTAGCTTGAATTATAACATTGACACCTACTCTAGCTATGCATTCAATGCTGAACAGTTATGTGGTTTCAAACAGCTTACTTACTGAACACGCATACATTAATGTTGGCACTCGTTATCATCTCTCATCATTTAATGCTTTCAATTCAGCTTTATTTCTCATCATAACCTTGATGATATCGAGAAAATGTTTTAAAGTAAAAACGAATGGTCTCCTCTTTCCATTTCTGAAAAATATTTACTCTTACTTTCGTTTCAACGTTCTGTCTTCTTTGCACTTGTTCTTGCATCTATACTCATCTCTTCTACAGAAAACATGGCACCCAAGAGACAGAAACATGCAAAGTCACAGGAGCCCCTTAGCAAAGACGAACTCCGGATTGTCCAAATCCAAAATGAATCTATCATCCAGAATCGCAAAGATCAAGTTTCTGAAATTGGTCCTGTACGAATCAAAAATTTGGGTGACAGAGAGATTGTCACTCCTAGATATCTCGACCTCATAATGTTTCAACATGCAAAGGTTGCAAGTCTCGATCTATTGCTATTTCAGGACTGGGGAAATCTGTTCAAAATCTCTACAACTTCAGCACTCTCTCCTCTTGTGAAGGAAGTTTATGATTGTGCCATCAAGGTTAACCCTAACCACATCCGAACACGATGCTTACGGTAGGTGATAGACATTCGTACTCAAGATGTATCTGATCTACTCACCTTTCCTCTCGATGGTGTTTGCTACTCATCTTCCTGGGAAGCTTCTGAAAGCGACCCTTTCACTATCTGGAAGGAGGTTCCAAAATGCTCTACCTCTCGACGAGTGAAGAATCTTGTTGAGGAATGTATCCTTCCTCATGCTGTTCTCAGCAAGATTGTACGGCCAAAGGAGGGTTCTCGTGACTTAGTCAACAAATTCTCTCAGTGGACTCTATTCCAAATGCAACATCGAAGAAAAGTGAACCTACCTGCTCTTCTCTTCCAGTACATGCTTCATACTCTGGAACAGTCCAACACAAACCTTCCATATGGTTCACTCATAACGGCTCTTATGCATCACAAGCAGCTACTTACCCCCTCCATCGAATCAGTATAGTTCATCTCACGTGACTACATTTCTGCTACTCCAATCAAGTTTGGAGATGTTCATCGAATGAACCTATCCATTGACATATATGGAGTACCTGAAGATCTCCTGAGTGACTGGACTAAGCGGAACAAGCAAAAGAAAACTCATACACCAATACCGTCCGGTAATTGCCACAAACGAAGTCGTCTGGAAACCGCTTCTCCGCAACAATCAGATCATTCTCACCAGACTGCCTCTCAGGAACTTTTGCCAGCAGTGGACTCTTTGCTTCCATCCACTTCCTCCAAACCTCCCCCTGAAACTGTGCACACCACTGCTGAACTCATTTCAAATGCCCATGCACATTATCTGAAGTTCTTGCCTCCACTCTTTCACAAATATATCTCTGATGTCTTCGATGTCCAAGATGATGGCAACTGTGGATTCAGATGTCTTGCTCAATGGCTGGGCCATCCTCAAGATTATTGGCCAGACATTCGCAAACTTCTAATCCAGGAACTTCTATCTCACAGAGCTCGGTACTCTCAAACGTTTTGCTCTGATGCAGATGTTGATACTCTATGCATGGCCCTAACCTTAAGCACAAATGAACCTGCCTATGAGTCCAAATGGTTCTCAGTACCAGACATTGGATTGCTAGCTGCAACTACGTTCCGGGTAATTCTAGTCACTTTATTTCCCAACCAGTGCTGTGTTAGTACAGATAGCAACCTGAGAGGGGGGGTGAATCAGAGTTGCCCCGATTTTCGCGTAATTGTACCAAAAGACTTTCAGCGCAATTAGAGTTGTAACGTAAGAACGTTGTTGCAGCGGAATATTGTAATTGCTTGAAAGTAAAAGATGAAGGATGAAGGAAATGACACAGAGAGTTTTATCCTGGTTCACCTTCAATCCACCGAAGGCTACGTCCAGTCCCTCAAAGAAACCCCTTGAGGATTTTTCCACTATTGATAAAAATTACTTACAAGTTCCTAACCCAAGGACCCCAAGAATTCCTACCAATATCCTGTGAAAGCAAACCACTTTCAACAGCCCCTGAAAGCAAACCGCTTTCAGTTCCTGAAGGCAAACCACCCTCAGACCTTGAAGGCTAAACCACCTTCAATCAACAACCCTTCACCGAATACCACGGTGAAGTTAGAATCCCTCAGAAAGATTACCACTTTCTGAAGAACCACTCCACTGAATTCCACAGTGAAGATTTCCATGATCGAGTACTCTTAACGAATGCTTGCACCAAGGACCCTAAGATATCTTATCAATCTTCCTGAAGCAACCCACTTCTGATTGATCAAGTCTTCTTAGCAATACTTGTGCCAAGGACCCTAAGAGAACCCATCATGCCTCAGAAAGCAAACCACTTTCTGATGACACCGCATTACCACGGTGGACTTTGAATCAAACTTGATTCAAAGGGCCTTTTTACAACCACCGAAAACTACGGTGAAAGAATCAACATGATTCAAATGGAAGAAGAAGAAGATGCCTTTCCTATGGCTGAATTCAATCCTTTAGACAAGAAGGATTGATCTTAGTTTGTATGCTCCAGGCAATTACAATGAAGGCTCTTCCATTCTGAGTTTCTCAAATGTTGAACATCATGAGTGTTCTTATGAAAATGAGAGAACCGAAACTCAGAATGATGACTTTAATGGATATGAAAGTTATGGACCAAGTCATTAATGTTTCTGAGTGTCTAAGGGATTTATATAGGCACTAGAGGTAGTCCATGAACCAACACAACCTTTCCCAACCGGTTTGAGACACAATGGTTCATGAAAAAACACATCTGTCGACCTGGTAATCGATTACAGCATTCTAGTAATCGATTACGCTATAACCGTTATGTTCTAACGGCTATTTCCTGACAGGTAATCGATTACTGAAAACTGGTAATCGATTACGCTATGCCTGGTAATCGATTACTGGAAACTGGTAATCGATTACGCTATGCCTGACTGACAGGTAATAGATTACAGACTGCCTGGTAATCTATTACTGCAAGTCTGAAACTCAGTTTTTAACCATCTCAAGCCCTAATTGAGTGTTCCTACCAAGTTTAACTTGTGAGAACATATCGTACTCAATTAGTTGATCTTTCATGAGCCTTCAAATGCAATATGAACCTTAATAAAGCATAGCACACTAAGTTGACAAGACTTACTTAAAACTAGAACCTTCATGTTTTGATCTTGACGTTCTGAGCCTGGTTCTTGAAGTCTTTCTTCTCTTAAGTCTTCTTGAAGTCTTTCTTCTTTTTGTTTCTTTCTTTCTCTTAAGTCTTCTTGGAGTCTTCATTTTCTCTTCTGAAGTCTTTCTTCTTTTTGTGATGTGTTTGTCTTCATCAAAACCTCAGTCGAGTCCAAGGACGAGACTTGATTTACAATCTCCCCCTTTTTGATGATGACAAACATCATGCTTGAACATTGATGGATCATTAAACTTTCTTTCTTGTCTTGTATCTCCCCCTTGGTTTTGAAATTATATCTCCCCCTTTGTTTTGCAAATGAAGCACAGTATCCTGAAAATGATCATGCATACACAAGACTTTTCTCCCCCTTTTGACATCATCAAAAAGAAGAAAAAGCCATACAAAGTATTCCAGGATAATGGAAATAAAGGGAAGCATAATGACAAATATTTTGATGTCAAAATGATAATGTGTATCAACACTTTTCTCCCCCTTTTTGTTCCACTTGTAGCTTTTCTTATAAGGAAGTCTTTACAAAGCACATGTGACCCTTTCTCCCCCTTTTGACTTCATCAAAAAGAAGATGAGCTCCAAGCATACATGGCTAACAAGTAGTATAGACATTTGAATCGTAGGGAGTGGGGGTGTGCAAGACAGTATTTTGAAACTTATGCATCACACGTAATTAAAGCATAACCATAGAAGTTTAGAATACATAATTAAACATACAAGCATAATTCAAACCATCTAAAGGTTATGTCTAAACTATTACAGCCCAAAATATATGAAGACATAAGCCAAACTCTGAAAGGTAACTATTTTCCATTTTTAGCCCTGATAGAATTGATTATATACCTCCAGTAAACGATTACTGAAGCTTTCTGAAATAATCCTGGGCCAAAATAACCCTGTAACCGATTACTGACTTTATGTAATCGATTATTATGTTTGAAAACTTGAAATTCCAGACTTGATAGGTACTGCATGAAAAATATATCTAACATGATGTAAATGCAGATGCCTAAGAATGCATTACTCTTGTACTTAATATTATTTGAAAGATATGAAGTTTTTAGAGTTTCTCTTACCAATACCACATTTTAACTTTGTGTTTTGAAAGACCATCCTTTGTATATGACATTTCAGATCACAAGGTCTTCAAACACATTTGCACAATAGGCTTAATGGTATTTTAGAGGTACCCAATAGTCTTTGGATCCTTTGGGATTAGTTCCTTTCACATCCCATATGAATCTTTCATTTGGGAATTCCGTCGTTTCTTTGATAATTAGGAGAATAATAGGAACACTTAAATTTCATGTTAGACACTTTTTCCTTAAAATGATAGAAAGATTTGATACATGCCTTTCTAAGTAGAACACCATCATGTATTCTTTTTGAGTGACCAAAGTTATATGAACTTCTTGGTCTAAAAGTGATTTTCCTAACATCATTAGGATGACTATGATTAGATAAATCTAAATCACTTTTATGAAAGGCGTGTCTTTGATTATATAACAACTTATCCATATCATCTTGTTCCTTTGTTTACCACTTGTTTTAATGCATCAATCCTTGACTCAAAAGTTATGCATGTATCTAAAGATGAAACATCACTTTGAATATCTATTCTAGATTTTACTTGATCTAATTCATCTTGCATGCTTTTAGTTTTACTTTGTAGAGATGAGATGATCCTACTATGATATGCATATACTTCATAAACACTCAAGAAACTATCATGCAATCTATAGAAAGTACTTTGTAAATTATCATATGAAATTGCATTACTAACCTCTTTATTACCATCATTAGAATGATGTGTTACCATCAAAGCAAGAAATACTCCTCCATTTTCTGAATTGGATGATGAACTTGATTTATTATCTTCCAAGTTTGTCTTCTTTGTTTTGGAGGACAAGTTTCAGAGAGTGTAGACAAGGGCTCTACATTTGGTAATCTCTACTAGAGTAAATGATTCATCTTGATCGAGATAAGTGCTTGATCCTTATTGATGTGGGTATTACTTTGTAATCATCAAAGTCATATTTCTTCAAAGGTTCTTTATAGAACTTGGATTGATTGATGAATATCCAATTTTCAGATTGCTTGATTTGCAATCCATGTCCATAGTGCTTGCTTTAGATCATATAAAGCTTTCTTTAAGATGAGGACATGTGAAGGAAAACTTTGGATCTCCAAAGCCAGGAGGTTGCTTCACATAGACTTCTTCTTGAATGTATCCATTCATGAAACCGCTCTTAACATCCGTTTGATAAAGTTGGAAGTTAAGCGAGTAACCATACTCAATAGAAGTCTAATTGCTTCTAACCAAGCAATTGGTACATATGTCTAATCAAAATCTATACCTTCTTTCTGATTATAACCTTGTACTACTAATCTATCCTAATTTCTAACTATGATTCCATGTTCATCTGGTTTGTTCCTAAACACCCATTTGGTTTCAATAATATGCTTATCATTAGGTCAGGGGGCCAATATCCATACTTGGTTTCTCTTAAACTGGTTCAACTATTCTTGCATGGTTAGAATCCCGTTCTCATCTTCTAAAGCATTATGTACTTTAGATGGCTCTATTTAATATTGTTTGAGAAGGCGTACCTATTTTTCCTATGCCAAGTATTTTCCCTTTTTCATTATTCCCATATGTTACATATCCCTTTTCTCAAGGTATGAGATGAAATTTTTGTTTTGCCTCCAAACATGTGTGATGAACAGCCATTATCAAGATACCATAAATCCTTTACTGCTTTCATACACAAAAACAAATTTTTCAGAAGGGAATGTTTAGATGCTCAATTTGCTTTGGGTCCTATGTTATTTGTTGTAATCTCAACCCACATATATTTCCCACTTGATAATCCTATTCCTATAATAACATCTACTAGAGGTATGTCCTATTCTATTTCACTAACTACAAGCATATAGTCTATAACCTCCATTATATCTAAGCATATCATAATGTCTCCTAGGTTGTCTTGGAGCATTTTGAGAATAATTCCTATTGAAATTTCATGCTTTGATTATATAGCATGAGTATGTAATCGATTACAGCAGTTGGGTAATCGATTACTGGCAGTTTTAAATTTGAAAATTTGAAAGTTTTGAATATGTAATCGATTATAGCAGTTATGGTAATCGATTACTTAGGAGATTCTAACAGGCACAAGGACTGAGAACAGGGGTAATCGATTACAGGATCTATGGTAATCGATTACAAGGACATTTTTATAGGATCTAAACTATCAAGTCCTATGTAACAAATTTCTAGATGAACATTTAAGCACATAATCAATTTAAATGCAATCATGTAAGTTCACACAAAGATCATGCAATTATCACATTATTTAAAATATCATTTTTATCTAATGCCTAATTTTCTTCTAATCTTAAAGAATGAATCTTTAGGATTGTTTTGGGACATTTTATGGGTAGTTCCTATAGTTCATATTTCTAGAAGAACTAGCATGCATGTGTTTACTACCAAGAGATTTAACTTCATTTGATGTAGATTTTCTACTTTTACTTCTAAAGAACTATATTTAGTACATGCATGTGTAACATCTAATTTAGATTTAACATCATCTAATTCCTTTTGAAGCATTTGACATTTTTCTTCTAAAGATGAAATAATAGCATTTCGTTTAACACTAACTTTAGAAGTACTATGACACATCTTAAAGAAGACTTTCTATAACATATTCTAAATCATTAGAAAAAGAAGTGTTGGTACTAACCTGGATATTTTCCTTGTCAGAATTCTGAGACTGAGCCAACGTCATTGTCATCCCAAGAAATGTATGCTTTTCTGGAGTTTGAATCCTTCTTTTCAAACTTCTCCTTTAGTCCATGCTTCTTCTTTTCTTTGTAAGAACCTTCGAAAATTCTTGACTATTAAGACCATGTTCTTTTCATCTTGTGACTCTTGCATCATATTCATCATTGATGCTTTCTTTGGCTTTTAGAGCAACAGACCGATGTCTTTTTTTTTGTTGTTCTCATATTGCTCAAGTCTGTTTAACTTCAAATCATGTTCTTGAAGTTTTCCAAAGGAGTAGCCAGAGTCATGTTGGAGAGACTTTTCTTCTTTGAGAGAGCAGTGTTCTTTTGGTTGCCATGTTCTTGTAAGGGATCTTAACATTTTCATGTTTATGGCATAATAAGAGAATTCCTTACCAAGAACAACCAAATGATTCAATAGTTGTGTGAACTGCTTTTGCATATCAAGTATGCTTTCTCCAGGCAATATTCTGAACATCTCATATTCTTGTGATAGAATATATTGATCTTTGAATCTTTTGACTTCATCAGTCCCTTCGTGTATAACCATTAAAGTATCCCATATTCCTTTTGAAGATTTGCAAGTAGATACTCTAAGGAATTTCTTCATACCAAGGACTGAAGTCTAGATGTTCATACCTTTTTAAGTCATGATGAACTTTCTTCTTTTCTTTGTCACTCCATGTGTTTTCTGGTTCTGATTGTGAACTTCCTTCAACTTCTACTACAGGCCCAAGGAGATTTTCTTCAATGACTTTCCAGATTCCTGCGTCTAATGGCTTTATGAAGATCATCATCTTGATATTCCAGAAATTGTAGAGTTCTCCATTGTAGAATGGTGGCCTGTTTATGTTGAATCCTTCATTGGTACTTGTTGTAGATGAGGATGCTATCTTCTCCCGGATCTTAGGAATAATTTACCTAAACTTCCGCTCTGATACCAATTGTTAGTACAGATAGCAACCTGAGAGGGGGGTGAATCAGAGTTGCCCCGATTTTCGCGTAATTGTACCAAAAGACTTTCAGCGCAATTAGAGTTGTAACGTAAGAACGTTGTTGCAGCGGAATATTGTAATTGCTTGAAAGTAAAAGATGAAGGATGAAGGAAATGACACAGAGAGTTTTATCCTGGTTCACCTTCAATCCACCGAAGGCTACATCCAGTCCCTCAAAGAAACCCCTTGAGGATTTTTCCACTATTGATAAAAATTACTTACAAGTTCCTAACCCAAGGACCCCAAGAATTCCTACCAATATCCTGTGAAAGCAAACCACTTTCAACAGCCCCTGAAAGCAAACCGCTTTCAGTTCCTGAAGGCAAACCACCCTCAGACCTTGAAGGCTAAACCACCTTCAATCAACAACCCTTCACCGAATACCACGGTGAAGTTAGAATCCCTCAGAAAGATTACCACTTTCTGAAGAATCACTCCACTGAATTCCACAGTGAAGATTTCCATGATCGAGTACTCTTAACGAATGCTTGCACCAAGGACCCTAAGATATCTTATCAATCTTCCTGAAGCAACCCACTTCTGATTGATCAAGTCTTCTTAGCAATACTTGTGCCAAGGACCCTAAGAGAACCCATCATGCCTCAGAAAGCAAACCACTTTCTGATGACACCGCATTACCACGGTGGACTTTGAATCAAACTTGATTCAAAGGGCCTTTTTACAACCACCGAAAACTACGGTGAAAGAATCAACATGATTCAAATGGAAGAAGAAGAAGATGCCTTTCCTATGGCTGAATTCAATCCTTTAGACAAGAAGGATTGATCTTAGTTTGTATGCTCCAGGCAATTACAATGAAGGCTCTTCCATTCTGAGTTTCTCAAATGTTGAACATCATGAGTGTTCTTATGAAAATGAGAGAACCGAAACTCAGAATGATGACTTTAATGGATATGAAAGTTATGGACCAAGTCATTAATGTTTCTGAGTGTCTAAGGGCTTTATATAGGCACTAGAGGTCGTCCATGAACCAACACAACCTTTCCCAACCGGTTTGAGACACAATGGTTCATGAAAAAACACATTTGTCGACCTGGTAATCGATTACAGCATTCTAGTAATCGATTACGCTATAACCGTTATGTTCTAACGGCTATTTCCTGACAGGTAATCGATTACTGAAAACTGGTAATCGATTACGCTATGCCTGGTAATCGATTACTGGAAACTGGTAATCGATTACGCTATGCCTGACTGACAGGTAATAGATTACAGACTGCCTGGTAATCTATTACTGCAAGTCTGAAACTCAGTTTTTAACCATCTCAAGCCCTAATTGAGTGTTCCTACCAAGTTTAACTTGTGAGAACATATCGTACTCAATTAGTTGATCTTTCATGAGCCTTCAAATGCAATATGAACCTTAATAAAGCATAGCACACTAAGTTGACAAGACTTACTTAAAACTAGAACCTTCATGTTTTGATCTTGACGTTCTGAGCCTGGTTCTTGAAGTCTTTCTTCTCTTAAGTCTTCTTGAAGTCTTTCTTCTTTTTGTTTCTTTCTTTCTCTTAAGTCTTCTTGGAGTCTTCCTTTTCTCTTCTGAAGTCTTTCTTCTTTTTGTGATGTGTTTGTCTTCATCAAAACCTCAGTCGAGTCCAAGGACGAGACTTGATTTACATGCTGCACATATCTTCCCCTTTTAGGCCCTGTAGCTGATGCACCCACCATTGCTGTATTGGGAAATATTGCAAATAGACACTGGGTTCGAGTCAAGCTCTCCAACGATTCTCCATTGCCCACTATTACACCTCAATGGAAGCACTTTTGTTCTCCCGATGCTCGCGGATGGGAACTCCCTCTTCAGCCAAATTTTTTTCACTTTCGGAGTCTCCTACAAAGTGAAGCTGAAAATTTTCTGGATTCCTTGTTTGAAGTTCCCAATATGGATAATCCTATTGAACTTGACAACGACTCTGACGAAGACCCTGTTCTCCTCGTTGACATTTCCTCTTTGGACCATGCCTTCACTCGCCTCACATTGCATGATGTTACTCTCGATCTTCGTCTGCTCCTTTGTCAAAGTCAACATATTACTCCTATGTCAAAACCGGTAGATGCTTCCATTAATGCAAATATTAATGCATCTCATCCGTCACCACAGGTCCCCACTACTATAGATCCATATCTGGATCTCGTGCTTGCACCTCCGGCACACTTCATTTATGCTTCATCCTTCTCCACTGCCTGCATGCCTCTCCATCAGATCTCATTCATGCCCTGCTTTCCTCGGCGTTCCAGACACACTTTAGGTAAACGCAAGTGCTCTGCAACTGCACAAAATGCTCATCTGCTTTCAGAAGTGTGTCTACAGACTCTTGGATTCCCCTTTAGCTTCAAGGCAGGTCTGTGGATTCCCCGTGGATGCTATGCCCACCAGTTCACTCCATCTTTGCCATCATGCTGCATGTTCTTCCACTTCGATTGGCAGCTGGTTGTCTTTGGAACTACTCATGTTGTTTACATTCCTCTTCACTTGAATTCCCGTATAGAAGCTTGATTCCCGTATAGAAGCTTTTCATGATCGTTCTGCTCACGAACGGCGAGTTCTCCATCAAGATGTGCATGCTCGGCTTGCAACCATGCAGACTCAACTTACTGACAAAATGGATACTCGTTTTGATCACCTGCAAGACACTATTGCTCAACTTCTTGGCCTCTCCAAGCAAAGCCCTACAGCCGGCCTAGAACCCTAAAAAAGCTGAAAACGCTAAAATCAGTCCAAAAGCCTAGAGTCTACAGAAAAACCATAAAATTGACCAGGAGCCCTTAAATCGTCCTAATATTTAGCGGAAAAACCTTGAAATTAGCCGAAAACCCTAAAATCAGCCAAAACCCGTAAAGTTGATCAGAAAGCCCTAAAATCAGTCTAATAGCCTAGAGTCTACACAAAAACCATAAAAATGATTCGAGCCCTTAAATCGTCCAAAAACCCTAAGCTATAGTCAGCGGAAAAACCATGAAATCGGCTGAAATCCCTGAAATCGGCCAAAAGCCCTAAAGTTGATGAGAAAACCCTAAAGTCGGCCTAAAACCCTACAATAAGCCGAAAACCCTAAAATCAGTCTAAAATCCCCAAAACCCTATAATAAGCCGAAAGCCCTAAAATCAGTCTAATAAACTAGTGTCTACAGAAAAACCATAAAATTGAACCGGAGCCCTTAAATCATCCAAATACCCTATACTATAGTTAGCGGAAAAACCCAGAAATCGGTCGAAAACCCTCAAATCGGCAAAAAGCCCTAAAGTTGATCAAAAAACTCTAAAGTCGGCCCAAAACCCTATAATAAGCCGAAAACTCTAAAATCAGTCTAAAAGCACCAAAAATCGGCCTAAAACCCGATAATAAGCCGAAAACCCTAAAATCAGCCTAAAAGCCTATAATCTATAGAAAAAACATAAAATGACCCAAAGCCCTTAAATCATCTAAATACCCTATGCTATAGTCAGCGAAAAAATACAGAAATCGTCCGAAAACCCTAGAATTGTTAAAGAGCCCTAAAGTTGATCAAAAAACCCTAAAGCCGGCCTTAAACCCTATAATATGCCGAAAACCCTAAAATCTGTCTAATAGCCAAGAGTCTACAAAAAAACCATAAAAATGACACGGAGCCCTTAAATCGTCCATATACCCTATGCTACAGTCAGTGGAAAAACCCTGAAATCGGACGAAAACGCTGAAATCGGCCAAAAGACCTAAAGTTGATTAGAAAACCCTAAAGTCGGCCTAAAACCCTACGAAAACCCGAAAACCCTAAAATTAGTCTAAAAGCCCAAAAGCTGGCCTAAAACCCTATAATAAGCCAAAACACCCTACAATCAGTCTAAAAGCCTAAAGTCTACAAAAAACCATAAAAATGACCTGGAGCCCTTAAATCGTCAAAATACCCTATGCTATAGTTTGCGGAAAAACCCTAAAGTCGTCCTAAAACCCTACAATAAGCCGAAAAGCCTAAAATCAGTCTAAATGCCCCAAAAGCCGGCCTTAAACCCTATAATAACCCGAAAACCCTAAAGTCATTCTAAAAGCCTAATGTCTACACCAAAACCATAAAATTGTCCCGGAGCCCTTAAATCGCCCAAATACCCTATACTATAGTCAGTGGAAAAACCTTGAAATCGGTCGAAAACCTTGAAATCGGCAAAAAGCCCTAAAGTTGATCAGAAACCCCTAAAGCCGGCCTAAAACCCTATAATAAGCCGCAAAACCTTAAAATCAGTCTAAAAGCCTAGAGTCTACAGAAAAACCATAAAAATGACCTGGAGCCCTTACATCGTCCAAATACCCTATACTATAGTCTGCGGAAAAACTCTGAAATCGGCCGGAAACCCTGAAATTGGCCAAAAGCCCTAAAGTTGATCAAAAATCACTAAAGTCGTCCTAAAACCGTACAATAAGCCGAAAACCCTAAAACCAGTCTAAAAGCCCCAAAAGCCGGCCTAAAACCCTATAATAAGCCGAAAACCCTAAAATCATTCTAAAAGCCTAGTGTCTAAAGATAAACCATAAAATTGTCCCGGAGCCCTTAAATTGTCAAAATACCCTATACTATAGTCAGCGGAAAAACCCTGAAATCGGTCGAAAACCCTGAAATCGGAAAAAAGCCCTAAAGTTGATCAGAAAACCCTAAATCAAGTCTAAAAGCCCTTAAGCCGGCCTCAAATCCTAAAATAAGACGAAAACCCTAAAATCAGTCTAAATGCCTAGAGTTTACCAAAAAATCATAAAATTGACCTAGACCCCTTAAATCGTCCAAAAATCCTATACTAGTCAGCGAAAAAACCCTTAAAAATGATTCGGAGCCCTTAAATCGTCCAAATACCATATGCTATAGTTAGCGGAAAAACCCTGAAATCGGCCAAAAGCCCTAAAGTTGATTAGAATACCCTATAGCCAGCCTAAAACCATACAACAAGCTTAAAACCCTAAAATCAGTCGAAAAACCCAAAAGCCGGCCTAAAACCCTATAATAAGCCAAAAAACACTAAAATCAATTTAATTGCCTAGAGACTACAGAAAAACCATAAAAATAACCCGGAGCCCTTAAATTGTCAAATACCCTATGCTATATAGTCTGCGGAAAAACCCTGAAATCGGCCAAAATCCCTAAAGTTGATTAGAAAACCCTAAAGCTGGCCTAAAAACCTATAATAAGCCGAAAACCCTAAAATCAGTTTAAAAGCCCGAAATGCGGCCTAAAACCCTAAAATAGGGGGAAAACAATAAAATCAGTCTAAAATCCTAGACTCTACAGAAAAACTATAAAAATGACCTGGAGCCCTTAAATCGTCCAAATACCCTATGCTTTAGTCTGCGGAAAAACCCTGAAATCGGTCGAAAACCCTGAAATCAGAAAAAAGCCTTAAAGTTGATTAGAAAACCCTAAAGATTTCCAAAAACCCAATAATAAGCCGAAAACCCTAAAATCACTCTAAAAGACCCAAAAGCCGGCCTAAAACCCTATAATAACCCGAAAACCCTAATATCATTCTAAAAGCCTAGTGTCTACAAAAAACCATAAAATTGTCCTGGAGCCATTAAATCCTCCAAATACCCTATACTATATAGTCAGCGGAAAAACCCTGAAATCGGTCGAAAACCTTGAAATTGGTCGAAAACCTTGAAATCGGCAAAAAGCCCTAAAGTTGATTAGAAACCCTTAAAGCCAGCCTAAAACCCTATAATAAGCCGAAAACCCTAAAAACAGTCTAAAAGCCTAATGACTACAGAAAAACCATAAAAATGACCCGGAGACCTTATATCGTCCAAATACCCTATGCTATAGTCTGCGGAAAAACCTTGAAATTGGCCGAAAACCCTGAAATCGGCCAAAAGCCCTATAGTTGATTAGAAAACCCTAAAGCTGGCACAAAACCCTACAACAAGCCGAAAACCCTAAAATCAGTCTAAAAGCACCAAAAATCGGCCTAAAACCCTATAATAAGCCAAAAACTTAAAATCAGTCAAAAACCCTAGAGTCTACACAAAAACCAAAAAATTGACCTGTAGCCCTTAAATAGTCAAAATACTCTATAATATAGTATGCGGAAAAACTCTGAAATCGGTCGGAAACCCTGAAATTGGCCAAAAGCCCTAAAGTTGATTAAAAGTCCCTAAAGTCGTCCTAAAACCGTACATAAGCCGAAAACCCTAAAACCAGTCTAAAATCCCCAAAAGCCGGCCTAAAACCCTATATTAAGCCGAAAAACCTAAAATCATTCTAAAAGCCTAGTGTCTAAAGATAAACCATAAAAATGTCCCGGAGCCCTTAAATTGTCAAAATACCCTATACTATTATAGTCAGCGGAAAAACCCTAAAATCGGTCGAAAACCCTGAAATCAGAAAAAAGCCCTAAAGTTGATCAGAAAACCCTAAAATCAGTCTAAAAGCCCTTAATCCGGCCTCAAACCCTAAAATAAGACGAAAACCCTAAAATCAGTCTAAATGCATAGAGTTTACCGAAAAATCATAAAATTGACCTAGAGCCCTTAAATCGTCCAAAAATCCTACACTATAGTTAGTGAAAAAAACCTAAAATCGGCCAAAAACTCTGAAATCGTCCAAAATCCCTGAAGTAGATCAGAAAACCCTAAAGCCGGCCTAAAACCCTACAATAAGCCAGAAACCCTACAATCAGTCTAAAACCCCTAAACCCGGCCTAAAACCCTATAAGAAGCCGAAAACCCAAAAATCAGTCTAAAACCCTAAAGTATATAGAAAAACCATAAAATTGACTCGGGGCCCAATAATCGTCCAAATACCCTATACTATAGTTAGCGGAAAAACCCTGAAATATGTCGAAAACCCTGAAATCGGCTGAAAACCTTGAAATTGGACTAAAGCCCTAAATTGGACTAAAATAAGACGAAAACCATAAAATCAGTCCAAAAGCCTAGAGCTTTTTTAGACTAATTTTAGTGTTTTCAGCTTTTTTAGGGTTCTATGCCGGCTGTAGGGCTTTTAGACTGATTTTAGGGTTTTCGGCTTATTGTAGGGTTCAATGGCCGGATTTAGGGTATTTGGACCAATCTAAAAGCCCTAAAGCCGGCCTAAAACCCTATAATAAGCCGAAAACCCTAAAAACAGTTTAAAAGCCTAATGTATACAGAAAAACCATAAAAATAACCCGGAGACCTTATATCGTCCAAATACCCTATGTTATAGTCTGCGGAAAAACCTTGAAATTGGCCGAAAACCCTGAAATCGGCCAAAAGACCTAAAGTTGATTAGAAAACCCTAAAGTCGGCCTAAAACCCTACAATAAGCCGAAAACCCTAAAATTAGTCTAAAAGCCCCAAAACCGGCCTCAAACCCTATAATAAGCTAAAAAACCCTAAAATCAGTCTAAAAGCCTAGAGTCTACAAAAAACCATAAAAATGACCTGGAGCCCTTAAATCGTCAAAATACCCTATGCTAGTCTGCGGAAAAACCCTAAAGTCGTCCTAAAACCCTATAATAAGCCGAAAATCCTAAAATCAGTCTAAATGCCCAAGTGCCGGCCTTAAACCCGATAATAACCCGAAAACCCTAAAGTCATTCTAAAATCGTAATGTCTACACCAAAACCATAAAATTGTCCCGGAGCCCTTAAATTGCCCATACACTCTATACTATAGTAAATGGAAAAACCTTGAAATCGGTTGAAAACCTTGAAATCGGGTCAATTTTATGGTTTTTCTGTAGACTCTAGGCTTTTAGACTAATTTTAGTGTTTTCAGCTTTTTTTAGTGTTCTAGGCCGGCTGTAGGGCTTTTAGACTGATTTTAGGGTTTTCGGCTTATTGTAGGGTTCAAGGCCTAAAACCCTATAAGAAGCCGAAAACCCAAAAATCAGTCTAAAAGCCTAGAGTCTACAGAAAAACCATAAAATTGACCCGGGGCCCAATAATCGTTCAAATACCCTATACTATAGTTAGCGGAAAAACCCTGAAATATGCCGAAAACCCTGAAATATGCCGAAAACCTTGAAATTGGACTAAAGCCCTAAATTTGATCAGAAAGCCCTAAAGCTTTCCTAAAACCCTATAATAAGCCGAAAACACTAAAATCATCCTAAAAGCCTAGAATCTACAGAAAAACCATAAAAATGACCCGGAGCCATTAAATGGTCCAAATACCCTAAAGCCGGCCTTGAACCCTACAATAAGCCGAAAACCCTAAAGTCAGTCTAAAAGCCCTACAGCCGGCCTAGAACCCTAAAAAATATGAAAACACAAAAATTAGTCTAAAAGCCTAGAGTCTACAGAAAAACCATAAAATTGACCCGGAGCCCTTAAATCATCCAAATATTCAGTGGAAAAACCCTGAAATTAGCCGAAAACCCTAAAATCAGCCAAAACCCGTAAAGTTGATCCGAAAGCCCTAAAATCAGTCTAATAGCCTAGAGTCTACAATAAAACCATTAAAATGATTCGGAGCCCTTAAATCGTCAGAATACCCTATGCTATAGTCAGCGGAAAAACCCTGAAATCGGCCTAAAGCCCTAAAGTTGATTAGAAAACCCTAGAGCCAGCCTAAAACCCTAAAATCAGTCTAAAAGCCCAAAAGCCGGCCTAAAACCCTATAATAAGCCAAAAAACACTAAAATCAGTCTAAAAGCCTAGAGTCTACAGAAAAACCATAAAAATTACCCGGAGACCTTAAAATGTCAAATACACTAAGCTATAGTTAGCGGAAAAACCCTGACATCGGTCGAAAACCCTCAAATCGGAAAAGCCTAGAATAATCCAAAAACCCTAAAATCAGCCTTAAAGCCTAGAATCTAAAGAAAAACCATAAAAATGACCCGGACCCCCCAAATCGTCCAAACACCCTATACTATAGTCAGCGCTATAACCCTGTAATCAGAAGAAAACCCTGATATCGGTAAAAAGCCCTAAAGTTGATCAAAAAGCCCTAAATCCGGCCTAAAACGCTATAATAAGCCAGAAACCCTAAAATCAGTCTAAAAGCCTAGAGTCTACAATAAAACCATAAAAATGACCCGGGGCCCTTAAATCGTCCAAATACCCTTTGCTATAGTGAGCGGAAAAACCTAGAAATCGGCCGAAAACCCTGAAATAGGCCAAAAGCCCTAAAGTTGATCAGTAAACCCTAAAGCATGCCTGAAACCCTACAATAAGCCCAGAACCTTAAAATCAGTGTAATAACACCAAATATTGGCCTAAAACCCTATAATAAGCCGAAAACCCTAAAATCGGTCTTAAAGCCTAGAGTCTACACAAAAACCAAAAAATTGACCCGGAGCTCTTAAATAGTCCAAATACCCAATACTATAGTCTGCGGAAAAACCCAAAAATCGGTCGGAAACCTTGAAATCGAACGAAAGCCCTGAATTTGATCATAAAGCCCTAAAGTTGGCCTAAGCCCCTATAATAAGTCGAAAACCCTAAAATCAGTCTAATAGCCTAGAGTCTGCAAAAAAATCCATAAAAATGTTTCGGAGGCCTTTAACCGTCCAAACACCCTATGCTATAGTCAACGGAAAAACCTTGAAATCGGTCGAAAACCCTGGAATTGCAAAAAAACCCTAAAGTTGATTAGAAAGCCCTAAAGCCGACCTAAAACCCTATAATAATCCAAAAACCCTAAAATCAGCCCAAAAGCCTAGAATCTAAAGAAAAACCATAAAAATGACCCGGACCCCCCAAATCGTCCAAACACCCTATACTATAGTCAGCGCTATAACCCTGTAATCAGAAGAAAACCCTGATATCGGCAAAAAGCCCTAAAGTTGATCAAAAAGCCCTAAATCCGGCCTAAAACGCTATAATAAGCCAGAAACCCTAAAATCAGTCTAAAAGCCTAGAGTCTACAATAAAACCATAAAAATGTTTCGGAGGCCTTTAACCGTCCAAACACCCTATGCTATAGTCAACGGAAAAACCTTGAAATCGGTCGAAAACCCTGGAATTGCAAAAAAGCCCTAAAGTTGATCAGAAAGCCCTAAAGCCGACCTAAAACCCTATAATAATCCAAAAACCCTAAAATCAGCCTAAAAGCCTAGAATCTACAGAAAAACCATAAAAATGACCCGGACCCCCCAAATCGTCCAAACACCCTATACTATAGTCAGCGCTATAACCCTGTAATCAGAAGAAAACCCTGATATCGGTAAAAAGCCCTAAAGTTGATCAAAAAGCCCTAAATCCGGCCTAAAACGCTATAATAAGCCAGAAACCCTAAAATCAGTCTAAAAGCCTAGAGTCTACAATAAAACCATAAAAATGACCCGGGGCCCTTAAATCGTCCAAATACCCTTTGCTATAGTGAGCGGAAAAACCCAGAAATCGGCCGAAAACCCTGAAATAGGCCAAAAGCCCTAAAGTTGATCAGAAAACCCTAAAGCATGCCTGAAACCCTACAATAAGCCCAAAACCTTAAAATCAGTGTAATAACACCAAATATTGGCCTAAAACCCTATAATAAGCCGAAAACCCTAAAATCGGTCTTAAAGCCTAGAGTCTACACAAAAACCAAAAAATTGACCCGGAGCTCTTAAATAGTCCAAATACCCAATACTATAGTCTGCGGAAAAACCCAAAAATCGGTCGGAAACCTTGAAATCGAACGAAAGCCCTGAATTTGATCAGAAAGCCCTAAAGTTGGCCTAAAACCCTATAATAAGTTAAAAACCCTAAAATCTGTCTAATAGCCTAGAGTCTACAAAAAAACCATAAAAATGATTCGGAGCCATTATATCGTCCAAACACCCTATGCTATAGTCAACCGAAAAACCTTGAAATCGGTCGAAATTCCTGAAATTGGAAAAAAGCCCTAAAGTTGATCAGAAAACCCTAAAGTCAGCCTAAAACCCTATAATAAGCCGAAAACAATAAAATCAGTCTAAAAGCCCTTAAGCCGACCTCAAACCCTAAAATAAGCTGAAAACCCTAAAATCAGTCTAATAGCCTAGAGTTTACCTAAAAATCATAAAATTGACCTGGAGCCCTTATATCTTTCTAATACCCTATACTAAAATCAGCGGAAATACCCAGAAATCGGCCAAAAACCCTACAACAAGCCGAAAACCCTATACTACATTTGCCGAAAAACCCTGAAATATGCCGAAAACCCTAAAATAAGCCGAAAACCTTGAAATTGGACTAAAGCCCTAAATTTGATCAGAAAGCTCTAAAGCGGGTCTAAAACCTTATAATAAGCCGAAAACCCTAAAATCAGCCTAAAAGCCAAGAATCTACAGAAAAACCATAAAATTAACTCGAAGCCCTTAAATCGTCTAAATTCCCTATACTATAGTTGATCAGAAATCGTCACCGAAAAAAACAAGAAATCGGCCGAAAATCCTAAAATCGGCAAAAAGCCCTGAAGTTGATCAGAAAGCCCTAAAGCCGGCCTAAAACCCTATAATAAATCGAACACCCTAAAATTTGTCTAAAAGCCTAGAGTCTACAGAAAAACCCTAAAATTGAACTGGAGCCCTTAAATCGTCCAACACACCCTATACTATAGTCAGTAGAAACACCCTGAAATCGGCAAAAAGCCCTAAAGTTGATAAGAAAGCCCTAAAGCCGGACTAAAACCCTATAACAAGCCGAAAACCCTAAAATCAGCCTAAAAGCCTAGAATATATAGAAAAACCATAAAAATGACTCGGAGCCCTTAAATCGTCCAAATACCCTAAAGCCGGCCTTGAACCCTATATAATAAGCCGAAAACCCTAAAATCAGTCTAAAAGCCTTACAGCCGACCTAGAACCGTAAAAAAGCTGAAAACACGAAAATTAGTCTAAAAGCCTACAGTCTACAGAAGCCGAAAAACTATAAAATTTACCCCGAACCCTTAAATCGTCATAAAACCCTATACAATAGTCTGCGGAAAAAGCCTTAAATTCGCCGAAAACCCTAAAATCAGCCAAAACCCATAAAGTTGATCAGAAAGCCCTAAAGTCTGCCTAAAACCCTAAAATCAGTTTAAAAGCCTAGAGTATACAGAAAAACTATAAAATTATCTCGGAGCCCTTAAATCATCTAAATACCCTATACTATAGTCAGCGGAAAAACCCTGAAATCGACCGAAAAACCTGAAATTGGCCAAAAGCCCTAAAGTTGATCAGAAAGCCCTAAAGCCGGCCTAAAACCCTATAATAAATCGAAAAGCCTAAAATTTGTCTAAAAGCCTATAGTCTACAAAAAAACCCTAAAATTGACCCGGAGCTGTTAAATCGTTCAAGTACCCTATACTATAATCAGCGAAAATACTCTGAAATCTGCAAAAACCATGAAATCGGCCAAAACCCCTAAAGTTGATCAGAAAGCCATAAAGCCGGCCTAAAACCGTATAATAAGCCGAAAACCCTAAAATCAGTCTAAAAGCACCAAAAAACAGCCTAAAACCCTATAATAAGCCGAAAACCCTAAAATAAGTCTAAAAGCCTAGAGTCTACACAAAAACCAAAAAATTGACTCGTAGCCCTTAAATAGTCCAAATACCCTATACTATATAGTCAGCGGAAAAACCCTGAAATCGGCCGAAAACCCTGAAATCGGCCAAAAGCCCTAAAGTTGATCAAAAAGCACTAAAGTCGGCCCAAAACCCTATAATAAGCCTAAAACCCCAAAATCAGTCTAATAGCCTAGAGTCTACCGAAAAACCATAAACATGACTCGGAGCCCTAAAATCTTCCAAATACCCTATGCTATAGTCAACGGAAAAACCCTGAAATCGGCCGAAAACCTTGAAATCGGCCAAAAGCCCTAAAGTTGATTAGAGAACCCTAAAGTCGGTCTAAAACCCTCCAATAAGCCGAAAACCCTAAAACCAGTCTAAAAGCACAAAATCCGGCCTAAAACACTATAATAAGCCAAAAAAAACCCTAAAATCAGTCTAAAAGCACCAAAAAACAGCCTAAAACCCTATAATAAGCCGAAAACCCTAAAATAAGTCTAAAACCCTAGAATCTACAGAAAAGCCATAAAAATGACCCGGAGACCATAAATCGTCCAAATACCCTATACTATAGTCAACAGAAAAACCCTGAAATCGGTCGAAAACCTTGAAATTTGAAAAAAAAACCCTAAAGTTGATCAGAAAAACCTAAAGTCAGCCTCAAACCCTATAATAAGCTGAAAACACTAAAATCAGTCTAAATGCCCTTACGCCGGCCTCAAACCCTAAATAAGCCGAAAACCCTAAAATTAATCTAAAAGCCTAGAGTCTACACAAAAACAAAAAAATTGACCCGGAGCACTTTAATAGTCCAAATACCCTATACTCCGGAAACCTTGAAATCGGACAAAAGCCCTAAAGTTGACCAGAAAACCTTAAAGCCAGCCTAAACACCTATAATAAGCCGAAAACCCTAAAATCGGTCTCAAAGCCTTTAATTCGGCCTAAAACCCTAAAATAGGCCAAAAACCCTTAAATCAGTCTAAAAGCCTCGAGTCTACAGAAAAACTATAAAATTGAGTCAGAGCCCTTAAATCATCCAAAACGACTATACTATTGTCTACGAAAAAACGATGAAATCGGCCGAAAACCTAAAAAATGATTAGCAAACCCTAAAGCCAGCCTAAAACCCTATAATAAGCCGAAAACCCTAAAATTAGTCTAAGAGTCTCCAGTCTAAAGAAAAACCATAAAATTGACCCGGAGCCCCCAAATCGTCCAAACACCCGATACTTAGTCAGCGCAAAAACCCTAAAATCGGAAGAAAACCCTTAAATAGGCCAAAATCCCTAAGTTGATCAAAAAGCCCTAAATTCGGCCTAAAACCCTATAATAAGCTGAAAACCCTTAAATCAGTCTAAAAGCCTAGAGTCTACAGTAAAACAATAAAAATGACCCGAAGCCCTTAAAACGACCAAATACCTATTCTATAGTGAGCGGAAAAACCCTGAAATCGGCCGAAAACCCTGAAATAGGCCAAAAGACCTAAAGTTGATTAGAAAACCCTAAAGCATGCCTGCAACTCTACAATAAGCCGAAAACCCTAAAATTAGTTTAAAAGATCCAAAAATCGGCCTAAAACCCAATAATAAGCCGAAAACCCTAAAGTCGGTCTAAAAGCCTAAAGTCTACACAAAAACCAAAAAATTGACCCGGACCCCTTAAATAGTCCAAATACCCTATACTATAGTCTGCAGAAAAACCTAGAAATCGGTCGGAAACCCTGAAATCGGCTGAAAGCCCTAAAGCCGGCCGAAAACCCTACAATAAATCGAAAACCCTAAAATCAGTCTAAAAGCCTAGAGTCTACAGAAAAACCCTAAAATTGACCCGGAACCCTTAAATCGTCCAAACAACCTATACTATAGTCAGCGGAAACACCCTGAAATCGGTGAAAAGCCCTAAATTTGATTAGAAAGCCCTAAAGCTGGCCGAAAACCCTAAAATCAGCCTAAAAGCCTAGAATATACAGGAAAATCATAAAAATGACCCGGAGCCCTTAAATCGTCCAAACACCCTAAAGCCGGCCTTGAAACCTATAGAATATGCCGAAAATCCTAAAATCAGTCAAAAAGCCTTACAGCCGACCTAGAACCCTAAAAAAGCCGAAAACACTAAAATTAGTCCAAAAGCCTATATCTACAGAAAAACCATAAAATTGACCCGAAGCCCTTAAATCGTCCTAATACCCTATACAATAGTCTGCGGAAAAACCCTGAAATTAGCCGAAAACCCTAAAATCAGCCAAAACACGTAAAGTTGATCAGAAAGCCCTAAAGTCAGCCTAAAACCCTTTAATAATACGAAAAACCTAAAATCAGTCTAAAAACCTCGAGAATACAGAAAAACCATAAAATTGTCTCGGAGCCCTTAAATCATATAAATACCCTATACTATAGTCAGCGGCAAACCCTGAAATCGGCCGAAAGCCCTAAAGTTGATCAGAAAGCCCTTGAGCCGGCCTAAAACCCTATATAAATCGAAAACCCTAAAATTTGTCTAAAAGCCTATAGTCTACAGTAAAACCCTAAAATTGACCTGGAGCCCTTAAATCGTCCAAATACCCTATACAATAATCTGCGAAAATACCCTGAAATCGGCCGAAAACCTTGAAATCGGCCAAAAACCTTGAAGTTGATCAGAAAACCCTAAAGCCGGCCTAAAACCCTATAATAAGCCGAAAATCCTAAAATAAGTCTAAAAGCCATAAATCCGGCCTATAACCCTAAAATCAGACTAAAAGCCTAGAGTCTACAGAAAAACCACAAAATTGACCCGGAGCCCATAAATCGTCCTAACACCTTATACTATAGTCAGCGGAAAAACCCTGAAACCAGCCAAAAGCCCTAAAGTTTATCAGAAAGCCATAAAGCCGACCTAAAACCCTGTAATAAGCCGAAAACCCTAAAATTAGTCTAAAAGCACCAAAAATCAGCCGAAAACCCTAAAATCAGTCTAAAAGCCAAGAGTCTACACAAAAAATAAAATATTGACTCGTAGCCCTTAAATAGTCCAAATACCCTATACTATATAGTCAGCAGAAAAACCTTGAAATCGGCCGGAAACCCTGAAATCGGCCAAAAGCCCTAAAGTTGATCAGAAAGCCCTAAAGTCAGCTTAAAACCCTATAATAAGTCGAAAACCCTAAAATCAGTCTAATAGCCTAGAGTCTATCAAAAAACCATAAACATGACTCGGAGCCCTTAAATCTTCCCAATACCCTATGCTATAGTCAGCGGAAAAACCTTAAAAACGGCCAAAAACCCTAAAGTTGATTAGAAAATCCTAAAGTCGGCCTAAAACCCTACAATAAGCCGAAAACCCTAAAACCAGTCTAAAACCACAAAAACCAAAAAATTGACTCGTAGCACTTAAATAGTCCAAATACCTTACACTATATAGTCAGCAGAAACACTCTGAAATCGGCCAAAAGCCCTAAAGTTGATAAAAAAAGCCCTAAAGCTGGCCTAAAACCCTATAATAAGCCGAAAACCCTAAAATCAGTCTAATAGCCTAGAGTCTACCGAAAAACCATAAATAGGAATCGGAGCCCTTAAATCGTCCAAATACCCTATGCTATAGTTAGCGGAAAAACCCTGAAATCGGACGAAAACCCTAAAGTTGATCAGAAAACCCTAAAGCTGGCCTAAAACCCTAAATAAGCCGAAAACCCTAAAATCAGTCTAAAAGCCCCAAAAATCGGCCTAAAACACTACAATAAGCCGAAAACCGTAAAATCAGTCTAAAAGCCTTGAGTGTACACAAAAACCAAAAAATTGACCTAGAGCCCTTAAATCGTCCAAAAACCCTATACTATAGTTAGCGGAAAAACCCTGAAGTTGGACAAAATCCCTAAATTTGACCAGAAAGCCTTAAAGCTGGCCTATAACCCTATAATAAGCCGAAAATCCCAAAATCAGATTAAAAGCCTAGAATCTACAGAAAAGCCATAAAAATGACCCGGAGACCATAAATTGTCCAAATACCCTATACTATAGTCAACAGAAAAACCCTGAAATTGGTCGAAAACCTTGAAATTGGAAAAAAACCCTAAAGTTGATCAGAAAAAACTAAAGTTAGCCTCAAACCCTATAATAAGCTGAAAACACTAAAATCAGTCTAAATGCCCTTACGCCGGCCTCAAACCCTAAAATAAGCCGAAAACCCTAAAATTAGTCTAAAAGCCTAGAGTCTACACAAAAACCAAAAAATTGACCCGGAGCACTTTAATAGTCCAAATACCCTATACTCTAGAAACCTTGAAATCGGACAAAAGTCCTAAAGTTGATCAGAAAACCTTAAAGCCAGCCTAAACACCTATAATAAGCCGAAAACCCTAAAATCAGTCTCAAAGCCTTTAATTCGGCCTAAAACCCTAAAATAGGCCAAAAACCATTAAATCAGTCTAAAAGCCTCGAGTCTACAGAAAAACTATAAAATTGAGTCGGAGCCCTTAAATCATCCAAAACGATTATACTATGGTCTGCGAAAAAACGCTGAAATCGGCCGAAAACCTAAAAAATGATTAGCAATCCCTAAAGCCAGCCTAAAACCCAATAATAAGCCGAAAACCCTAAAATTAGTCTAAGAGTCTCGAATCTACAGAAAAACCATAAAATTGACCCGGAGCCCCCAAATCGTCCAAACACCCGATACATAGTCAGCGCAAAAACCCTGAAATCGGAAGAAAACCCTTAAATAGGCCAAAAGCCCTAAGTTGATCAAAAAGCCCTAAATTCGGCCTAAAACCCTATAATAAGCCGAAAACCCTAAAATCAGTCTAAAAGCCTAGTGTCAACAGTAAAACAATAAAATGACCCGAAGCCCTTAAAACGACCAAATACCTATTCTATAGTGAGCGGAAAAACCCTGAAATCGGCCGAAAACCCTGAAATAGGCCAAAAGACCTAAAGTTGATCAGAAAACCCTAAAGCATGCCTACAACTCTACAATAAGCCGAAAACCTTAAAATCAGTTTAAAAGCACCAAAAATCGGCCTAAAACCCAATAATAAGCCGAAAACCCTAAAGTCAGTCTAAAAGCCTAGAGTCTACACAAAAACCAAAAAATTGACCGGGAGCCCTTAAATAGTCCAAATACCCTATACTATAGTCTGCGGAAAAACCCAGAAATCGGTCGGAAACCCTGAAATCGGCTGAAAGCCCTAAAGCCGGCCGAAAACCCCACATGCCTGCAACTCTACAATAAGCCGAAAACCTTAAAATCAGTTTAAAAGCACCAAAAATCGGCCTAAAACCCAATAATAAGCCGAAAACCCTAAAGTCGGTCTAAAAGCCTAGAGTCTACACAAAAACCAAAAAATTGACCGGGAGCCCTTAAATAGTCCAAATACCCTATACTATAGTTTGCGGAAAAACCCAGAAATCGGTCGGAAACCCTAAAATCGGCTGAAAGCCCTAAAGCCGGCCGAAAACCCTACAATAAATCGAAAACCCTAAAATTAGTCTAAAATCGTTAAGAGTACTCGATCATGGAAATCTTCACTGTGGAATTCAGTGGAGTGGTTCTTCAGAAAGTGGTAATCTTTCTGAGGGATTCTAACTTCGCCGTGGTATTCGGTGAAGGGTTGTTGATTGAAGGTGGTTTAGCCTTCAAGGTCTGAGGGTGGTCTGCCTTCAGGAACTGAAAGCGGTTTGCTTTCAGGGGCTGTTGAAAGTGGTTTGCTTTCACAGGATATTGGTAGAAATTCTTGGGGTCCTTGGGTTAGGAACTTGTAAGTGATTTTTATCAATAGTGGAAAAATCCTCAAGGGGTTTCTTTGAGGGACTGGACGTAGCCTTCGGTGGATTGAAGGTGAACCAGGATAAAACTCTCTGTGTCATTTCCTTCATCCTTCATCTTTTACTTTCAAGCAATTACAATATTCCGCTGCAACAACATTCTTACGTTACAACTCTAATTGCGCTGAAAGTCGTTTGGTACTACTACGCGAAAATCGGGGCAACTCTAATTCACCCCCCCCTCTCAGGTTGCTATCTGTACTAACAATTGGTATCAGAGCGGAAGTTTAGGTAAGTTATTCCTAAGATCCGGGAGAAGATAGCATCCTCATCTACAACAAGTACCAATGAAGGATTCAACATCAACAAGCCATCATTCTACAATGGAGAAATCTACGATTTCTAGAATATCAAGATAATGATCTTCATAAAGCCATTAGACTCGGGATTCTGGAAAGTCATTGAAGAAGATCTCCTTGGGCCTGTAGTAGAAGTTGAAGGAAGTTCACAATCAAAACCAGAAAACACATGGAATGACAAAGAAAAGAAGAAAGTTCATCATGATTTAAAAAGGTATGAACATCTAGACTTCAGTCCTTGGTATGAAGAAATTCCTTAGAGTATCTACTTGCAAATCTTCGAAAGGAATATGGGATACTTTAATGGTTGTACACGAAGGGACTGATGAAGTCAAAAGATTCAAAAATCAATATATTCTATCACAAGAATATGAGATGATTCAGAATATTGCCTGGAGAAAGCATACTTGATATGCAAAAGCGGTTCACACGTTTATTGAATCACTTGGTTGTTCTTGGTAAGGAATTCTCTTATTATGCCATAAACATGAAAATGTTAAGATCCCTTACAAGAACATGGCAACCAAAAGGACACTGCTCTCTCAAAGAAGAAAAGTCTCTCCAACATGACTCTGGCTACTCCTTTTGGAAAAACTTCAAGAACATGATTTGAAGTTAAACAGACTTGAGCAATATGAGCACAACAAAAAGAGACATCGGTCTGTTGCTCTAAAAGCCAAAGAAAGCATCAATGATGAATATGATGCAAGAGTCACAAGATGATAAGAACATGGTCTTAATAGTCAAGAATTTTCGAAGGTTCTTACAAAGAAAAGGTATGAAGTCTACAAGTTTTCAAAAGGGAAATAAACCCTCCTCCTCTTCACAAAAGATCACATGTTATGAATATGGAAAATCTGGTCATATCAAATATGATTGTCCAAACATTCAAAAGAAGAAGCATGGACTAAAGGAGAAGTTTGAAAAGAAGGATTCAAACTCCAGAAAAGCATACATTTCTTGGGATGACAATGACGTTGGCTTAGTCTCAGAATTCTGACAAGGAAAATATCCAGGTTAGTACTAACACTTCGTTTTCTAATGATTTAAAATATGTTATAGAAAGTCTTCTTTAAGATGTGTCATAGTACTTCTAAAGTTAGTGTTAAACGAAATGCTATTATTTCATCTTTAGAAGAAAAATGTCAAATGCTTCAAAAGGAATTAGATAATGTTAAATCTAAATTAGATGTTACACATGCATGTACTAAATATAGTTCTTTAGAAGTAAAAGTAGAAAATCTACAACAAATGAAGTTAAATCTCATGGTAGTAAACACATGCATGCTAGTTCTTCTAGAAATATGAACTATAGGAACTACCCATAAAATGTCCCAAAACAATCCTAAAGATTCATTCTTTAAGATTAGAAGAAAATTAGGCATTAGATAAAAATGATATTTTAAATAATGTGATAATTGCATGATCTTTGTGTGAACTTACATGATTGCATTTAAATTGATTATGTGCTTAAAAGTTCATCTAGAAATTTGTTGCATAGGACTTGATAGTTTAGATCCTATAAAAATGTTCTTGTATTCGATTACCATAGATCCTGTAATCGATTAACCCTGTTCTCAGTCCTCGTGCCTGTTAGAATCTCCTAAGTAATCGATTACCATAACTGCTGTAATCGATTACATATTCAAAAATTTCAAATTTTCAAATTTAAAACTGTCAGTAATCGATTACCCAACTGCTGTAATCGATTAGATACTCATGCTATATAATCAAAGCATGAAATTTCAATCGGAATTATTCTCAAAATGCTCCAAGACAACCTAGGAGACATTATGATATGCTTAGATATAATGGAGGTTATAGACTATATGCTTGTAGTTAGTGAAATAGAATAGGACATACCTCTAGTAGATGTTATTATAGGAATATAGGATTATCAAGTGGGAAATATATGTGGGTTGAGAAGACAACAAATAACATAGGACCCAAAGCAAATTGAGCATCTAAACATTCCCTTCTGAAAAATTTGTTTTTGTGTATGAAAGCAGTAAAGGATTTATGGTATCTTGATAATGGCTGTTCATCACACATGTTTGGAGACAAAACAAAAATTTCATCTCATACCTTGAGAAAAGGGATATGTAACATATGGGAATAATGAAAAAGGGAAAATACTTGGCATAGGAAAAATAGGTACGCCTTCTCAAACAATATTAAATAGAGCCATCTAAAGTACATAATGCTTTAGAAGATGAGAACGGGATTCTAACCATGCAAGAATAGTTGAACCAGTTTAAGAGAAACCAAGTATGGATATTGGCCCCCTGACCTAATGATAAGCATATTATTGAAACCAAATGGGTGTTTAGGAACAAACCAGATGAACATGGAATCATAGTTAGAAATTAGGATAGATTAGTAGTACAAGGTTATAATCAGAAAGAAGGTATAGATTTTGATTAGACATATGTACCAATTGCTTGGTTAGAAGCAATTAGACTTCTATTGAGTATGGTTACTCGCTTAACTTCCAACTTTATCAAACGGATGTTAAGAGCGGTTTCATGAATGGATACATTCAAGAAGAAGTCTATGTGAAGCAACCTCCTGGCTTTGGAGATCCAAAGTTTTCCTTCACATGTCCTCATCTTAAAGAAAGCTTTATATGATCTAAAGCAAGCACTATGGACATGGATTGCAAATCAAGCAATCTGAAAATTGGATATTCATCAATCAATCCAAGTTCTATAAAGAACCTCTGAAGAAATATGACTTTGATGATTACAAAGTAATACCCACATCAATAAGGATCAAGCACTTATCTCGATCAAGATGAATCATTTACTCCAGTAGAGATTACCAAATGTAGAGCCCTTGTCTACACTCTCCGAAACTTGTCCTCCAAAACAAAGAAGACAAACTTGGAAGGTAATAAATCAAGTTCATCATCCAATTCAGAAAATGGAGGAGTATTTCTTGCTTTGATGGTAACACATCATTCTAATGATGGTAATAAAGAGGTTAGTAATGCAATTTCATATGATAATTTACAAAGTACTTTCTATAGATTGCATGATAGTTTCTTGGGTGTTTATGAAGTATATGCATATCATAGTAGGATCATCTCATCTCTACAAAGTAAAACTAAAAGCATGCAAGATGAATTAGATTAAGTAAAATCTAGAATAGATATTCAAAGTGATGTTTCATCTTTAGATACATGCATAACTTTTGAGTCAAGGATTGATGCATTAAAACAAGTGGTAAACAAAGGAACAAGATGATATGGATAAGTTGTTATATAATCTAAGACACGCCTTTCATAAAAGTGATTTAGATTTATCTAATCATAGTCATCCTAATGATGTTAGGAAAATCACTTTTAGACCAAGAAGTTTATATAACTTTGGTCACTCAAGAAGAATACATGATGGTGTTCTACTTAGAAAGGCATGTATCAAATCTTTCTATCATCTTAAGGAAAAAGTGTCTAACATGAAATTTAAGTGTTCCTATTATTCTCCTAATTATCAAAGAAACGACTGAATTCCCAAATGAAAGATTCATATGGGATGTGAAAGGAACTAATCCAAAAGGATCCAAAGACTATTGGGTATCTCTAAAATACCTTTAAGCCTATTGTGAAAATGTGTTTGAAGACCTTGTGATCTGAAATGTCATATACAAAGGATGGTCTTTCAAAACACAAATTTAGAATGTGGTATTGGTAAGAGAAACTCTAAAAACTTCATATCTTTCAAATAATATTAAGTACAAGAGTAATGCATTCTTAGGCATCTGCATTTACATCATAGTTATCTGTTAGATATATCCTTCATGCAGTACCTATCAAGTCTGGAAATCCAAAGTTTTCAGACATGATAATCGATTACATAAAGTAAGTAATCGGTTACAGGGATATTTTGGCCCAGGATTATTTCAGAAAGCTTCAGTAAACGATTACTGGAAGTCTATACTTAATTCTATCAGGGCTAAAATGGAAAATAGTTAACTTTCAGAGTTTGGCTTATGTTTTCATATATTTTGGGTTGTGATAGTTTAGACATAACTTTTAGATGGTTTGAATTCTGCTTGTATGTTTAAAATCTCTATGGTTATGCTTTAATTGCGTGTGATGCATAAATTTCAAAGTACTGCCTTGCTCACCCCCAGTCCCTACGATTCAAATATCTATACTACTTGTTAGCATGTATGCTTGGACTCATCTTCTTTTTGATGAAGTCAAAAGGGGGAGAAAGGGTCACATGTGCTTTGTAAAGACTTACTTATAAGAAAAGCTACAAGTGGAAAAAAAAAGGGGGAGAAAAGTGTTGATACACATTATCGTTTTGACATCAAAATAATTGTCATTATGCTTCCCTTTATTATCCTGGAATACTTTGTATGGCTTTTTCTTCTTTTTGATGATGTCAAAAGGGGGAGAAAAGTCTTGTGTATGCTTGATCATTTTCAGGATACTGTGCTTCATTTGCAAAACAAAGGGGGAGACATAATTGCAAAACCAAGGGGGAGATACAAGACAAGAAAGAAAGTCTAATGATCCATCAATGTTCAAGCATGATGTTTGTCATCATCAAAAAGGGGGAGATTGTAAATCAAGTCTCGTCCTTGGACTCGACTGAGGTTTTGATGAAGACAAACACATCACAAAAAGAAAGACTTCAGAAGAGAAAAGGAAGACTTCAAGAAAGAAAGGAACAAAAAGAAGAAAGACTTCAAGAAGACTTAGAAAGAAAGGAACAAAAAGAAGAAAGAAATCAAGAAGACTTCAAGAAGACTTAAGATAAGAAAGACTTCAAGAACCAGGCTCAGAACGTCAAGATCAAAACATGAAGGTTCTAGTTTTAAGTAAGTCTTGTCAACTTAGTGTGCTATGAAAATTCTTTCTACATCTTCTTCTTAGTTTTTTCTAAATTGCAAGGAAATGAATTTAGTAATTAGGAAGAAAGTTCTACAATGTGTAAGGAATTAACTTGTAGAAACATTAGGCTATAGCATCATGAACTTGGTATTAAAATTCAGAAATTAAGTAAGAGTTGCTAGCATATTTTATAAACTATATAATTCAACCCAAGTGCTTAAGTCTTATCATCATCTCTTCTTTATTTGTTTATGTTATTTCTTGTTCTTGTCCTAATCAAACCAACATAAAAAATATATCTTTTTATTTCCTTGCACAAAGGCTCTAAGTAAATTAATAATAAGACACCTATCCCTTGGGTTCGATCTTTTTATATTACGCGATAATCAACCGTGCACTTGCGGTTTAGCTATCAATACCCTATGCTATAGTTAGAGGAAAAACCCTGAAATCGGCTGAAAACCCTGAAATCGGCCAAAAGCCCTAAAGTTGATTAGAAAACCCTAAAGCCAAAAACCGTATAATAAGCCGAAAACCCTAAAATCAGTCTAAAAGCCCTAAATCCGGCCTAAAACCCTAAAATAGGGCGAAAAACCTAAAATCAGTTTAAAAGCCTAGAGTCTATGGAAAAACCATAAAATTTACACAGAGCCCTTAAATCGTCCAAAAAGACTATATTATAGTCCGCGGAAAAACCCTGCAATCGGCCGAAAACCCAAAAGTTGATTAGAAAATCCTAAAGCCGGCCAAAAACCCTATAATAAGCCAAAAATCCTAAAATTAGTCTAAGAGCCTAGAGTCTACAGAAAAACAGTGAAATTTACCCGGAGCCCTTAAATCGTCCAAACACCCTATACTATAGGGAGCGGAAAAACCCTGAAATCAACCAAAAGCCCTAAAGTTAATCAAAAAGCCCTATAATAAGCAGAAAACCCTAAAATCAGTATAAAAACTTAGAGTCTACAGAAAAACCGTAAAAATGACCCGGAGCCCTTAAATCGTCCAAATACCCTATGCTATAGTCTGCGGAAAAACCCTGAAATCGGCATAAAACCCTACAATAAGCCGAAAACCCTAAAATCAGTCTAAAAGCACAAAAAATCGGACTAAAACCCTATAATAAGCTAAAAACACTAAAATCAGCCTAAAAGCCTAGAATATATAGAAAAACCATAAAATGACCCGAAGGCTTTAAATCATCCAAATACCCTATATTATAGTCAGCGGAAAAACCCAGAAATCTTACGAAAACCCTGAAATTGTCAAATAGCCCTAAAGTTGATCCAAAAACCCTAAAGCCCGTCTAAAACCCTATAATAAGCCAAAAACCCAAAAATCAGTCTAAAAGCCCTAAAGCCGGCCTAGAACCCTAAAAAAGTCGAAAACACTAAAATCAGTCTAAAAGCAAAGAGTCTACAGAAAAACCATAAAATTGACCCAGAGCTATTAAATCGTTCTAATACCCTATACAATAGTTAGCGGAAAAACCCTTAAATCAGCCAAAAGCCCTAAAGTTGACCAGAAAGCCCTAAAGTCGGCCTAAAACCTTTCAATAAGTCGAAAACCCTAAAATCATTCTAAAGCCTAGAGTTTACAGAAAAACCAATAAATTGACCCGGAGCTATTAAATCGTTCTAATACCCTATACAATAGTTAGCGGAAAAACCCTTAAATCAGCCAAAAGCCCTAAAGTTGATCAGAAAGCCCTAATGTCGGCCAAAAACCTTTCAATAAGTCGAAAACCCTAAAATCATTCTAAAGCCTAGAGTCTACAGAAAAACCATAAAATTAACCCGGAGCCCTTAAATCGTCTAAATACCCTATACTGTAGTCAGCGCAAAAACCCAGAAATTGGCCTGAAACCCTGAAATCGGCCAAAAGCCCTAAAGTTGATCAGAAAGCCCTAAAGCCGCCATAAAACCTTATGATAAGCCAAAAACCCTAAAATCAGTCTAATAGCCTAGAGTCTACCGAAAAACCATAAACATGACTCGGATCCCTTAAATCGTCTAAATACCCTATGCTATAGTCAGCGCAAAAACCCTGGAATCGGCCTAAAACTCTGAAATCGGCCAAAAGCCCTAAAGTTGATTACAAAACCCTAAAGTCGGCCTAAAACCTTATAATAAGCCGAAAACCCTAAAATCAGTCTAAAAGCCCAAAAGCCGGCCTAAAACCTTATAAGAAACCGAAAACCCTAAAATAAGTCTAAAAGCCTTGAGTCTACAGAAAAACCGTAAAATTGACCCGGAGCCATTCAATCATCCAAATACCCTATACTATAGTCAGCAGAAAAACCCAGAAATCAACTGAAAACCCTAAAATCGGCCAAAAGCTCGAAAGTTGATCAGAAAGGCCTAAAGACGGCCTAAATTTCTATAATAAGCCGAAATCACTAAAATCTGTCTCAAAGCCCTTAAGTCGGCCTGAAACCCTTAAATAAGCCGAAATCCCTAAAATCAGTCTAAAATCCTAGAGTCTACAGAAAAATCATAAAATTCACCCGGAGCCCTTAAATCGTCCAAAAATCATATACTATAGTCAGCGGAAAAACCCTGAAATCGGCCGAAAACCCTGAAATTGTCCAAAATCCCTAAAGTTGATCAGAAAACCCTAAAGCCGGCCGAAAACCCTACAATAAGCCGAAAACCCTAAAATCAGTCTAAAAGCCCTAAAGTCGGCCTAAAACCCTATAAGAAGAAGAAAACCCTAAAATCAGTCTAAAAGCCTAGAGTCTACAGAAAAACCATATAATTGACCAGAAGCCCTTAAATTGTCAAATTATCCTATACTATTGTTAGCGGAAAAACCCTAAAATATGCCGAAGAATCTGAAATCGGCCGAAAACCTTGAAATCGAATTAAATCCCTAAATTTGATCAGAAAGCCGTAAAGCTGGCCTAAAACCCTATAATAAGCCGAAAACCCTAAAATAAGCCTAAAAGCCTAGAATATACAGAAAAACCATAATAATGATTCGGAGCCCTTAAATCGTCCAAATACCCTATGCTATAGTCAGCGGAAAAACCCTGAATCAGACGAAAACCCAGAAATCGGCCAAAAGCCCTTCAGTTGATTAGAAAACCCTAAAAATGATACGGAGCCCTTAAATCGTCCGAATACCCTATGCTATAGTGAGTGGAAAAACCCTGAAATCGGCCGAAAACCCTAAAATCAGTCTAAAAGCCTAGAGTCTACAGAAAAACCATAAATTAACCCGGAGCCCTTAAATCGTCTAAATACCCTATACTATATAGTCAGCGGAAAAACCCCGAAATCGGCCGAAAACCCTAAAATCAGCCAAAAGCGCTAAAGTTGATCAAAAAGCCCTAAAGTAAGCCTAAAACCCTTTCGTAAGCCCTAAACCGAAAAATCAGTCTATAACCTTGAGTCTATAGAAAAACCATAAACTTGACCCGGAGCCCTTAAATCTTCCAAATACCCTATACTATAACTAGCGGAAAAACCCTGAAATTGGCCGAAAACCATGAAATCGGAGAAAAGCCCTAAAGTTGATCAGAAAACCCTAAAGTTGGCCCAAAATGCCATAATAAGTCGAAAACCCTAAAATCAGTCTAAAAGCCTAGAGTCTATAGAAAAACCATAAAATGACCCAAAGCCCTTAAATCGTCCAAATACCCTATGCTATAGTCAGCGGAAAAACCTGAAATATGCCGAAAACCCTGAAATCAACCAAAAGCCCTAAAGTTGATCAGAAAACTCTAAAGCCGGCCTTAAATCCTTCAATGAGCCGAAAACCCTAAAATCAGTCTAAAAGCACCAAAAACCGTCCAAAAACCGTATAATAAGCCGAATGCCCTAAAATCAGTCTAAAAGCCTAGAGTCTACACAAAATCCAAAAAATTGACCCGGAGCCCTTAAATAGTCCAAATACCCTATACTATAGTCAGCGGAAAAACCTTGATATCGGCCGAAAACCCTGAAATCGGCCAAAAGCCCTAAAGTTGATCAAAAAACCTTAAGCCAGCTTAAACCCTACAATAAGTTGAAAACCCTAAAATCAGTCTAAAAGCACCAAATGTCGGCCATAAACCCTGTAATAAGCCGAATATCCTAAAATAAGTCTAAAAGCCTACAATCTACACAAAAACCAAAAAATTGTCCTGGAGCACTTAAATAGTCCAAATACCCTATACTATAGTCAACGGAAAAACCCTGAAATCGGCCAAAAGCCCTAAAGTTGATCAGAAAACCCTAAAGTCAGCCTAAAACCCTATAATAAGACGAAAACACTGAAATCAGTCTAAAAGCCCTTAAGCCGTCCACAAACCCTAAAATAAGCCGAAAACCCTAAAATCAGTCTAAAAGTCTACGGTCTACACAAAAAAAAAATTGACCCGGAGCACTTTAATAGTCCAAATACCCTATACTATAGTCAGCGGAAAAACCCTGAAATCGGCCGGAAACCCTGAAATCGGACAAAAGCCCTAAAGTTGATCAGAAAACCTTAAAGCCGGCCTTAAACCCTGTAATAAGCCGAAAACCCTAAAATCAGTCTAAAAGCCTAGAGTCTACCAAAAAACCATCAAAATGACCCGGAGCCCTTAAATCGTCCAAACAACCCATACTATAGACAGCGGAAACACCCTGAAATCGGCCGAAAGCCCTAAAGCTGGCCTAAAACCCTATAATAAGCCGAAAACCCTTAAATCAGTCTAAAAGCCTAGAGTCTACAGAATAACCATAAAATTGACCCGGAGCCCTTAAATCGTCCAAATACCCTATACTATAGTTAGTGGAAAATCCTTGAAATATGCCGAAAACCCTAAAATAAGCCGAAAACCTTGAAAGTGGAGTAAAGCCCTAAATTTGATCAGAAAGCCCTAAAGCTGGTCTAAAACCCCATAATAAGCCGAAAACACTAAAAGCAGCCTAAAAGCCTAGAATCTACAGAAAAACCATAAAATTCACATAAAGCCCTTAAATTGTCTAAATACCCTATACTATAGTCACCAGAAAAACCTAGAAATCAGCCGAAAACCCTGAAATCGGTCAAAAGCCCTAAAGTTGATCTGAAAGCCCTAAAGCCGGCCTAAAACCCAATAATAAATCCAAAACCATAAAATTAGTCTTAAAGCCTAGAGTCTACAGAAAAACCCTAAAATTGACCCGGAGCCCTTAAATCGTCTAAACACCCTATACTATAGTCAGCGGAAACATCCTGAAATCGGCCAAAAGCACTAAATTTGATAAGAAAGCCCTAAAGCTGGCCTAAAACCTTATAATAAGCCGAAAACCCTAAAATCAGCCTAAAAGCCTAGAATATACAGAAAAACCATAAAAATGACTCGGAGCCCTTAAATCGTCCAAATACCCTAAAGCCGGCCTTGAACCTATATAATAAGCCGAAAACCCTAAAATCAGTATATAAGACTTACAGGCGACCTGAAACACTAAAAAAGCCGAAAACACTAAAATCAGTCTAAAAGCCTAGAGTCTACAGAAAAACCATAAAATTGACCCGGAGCCCTTAAATCGTCCTAATACCCTATACAATAGTCTGCGGAAAAACCCTAAAATTAGCCGAAAACCCTAATATCAGCTAAAACCCGTAAAGTTGATCAGAATGCCCTAAAGTCGGCCTAAAACCCTTTAATAATACGAAAACCCTAAAATCAATCTAAAAGCCTAGAGTATACAGAAAAACCATAAAATCATCTCGGAGCCCTTAAATCGTCTAAATACCCTATACAATAGTCAACGGAAAAACCTTGAAATCGGCCGATAAACCCTGAATTCGGCCGAAAGCCCTAAAGTTGATCAAAATACCCTTAAGCCGGTTTAAAAACCTACAATAAGCCGAAAACCCTAAAATAAGTCTAAAAGCACCAAAAGCAGGCCTAAAACCTTATAATAAGCCGAATACCCTAAAATCAGTCTAAAAGCCTACAATCTACACAAAAATCAAAAAATTGATCCGGACCACTTAAATAGTCCAAATACCCTATACTATATAGTAAGCGTAAAAACCCTGAAATCGGCCGGAAACCCTGAAATCAGCCAAAAGCCCTAAAGTTGATCAGAAAACCCTAAAGCCGGCCTAAAACCCTATAATAAGGTGAAAACCTTAAAATCAGTCTAAAAGCCTACAATCTACACAAAAACCAAAAAATTGACCCGGAGCCCTTAAATCGTCTAAATACCCTATTCTATAGTTAGCGGAAAAATCCTGAAATCGGCCGAAAACCCTGAAATCGGCCAAAAGCCCTAAAGTTGATCAAAAAGCCCTATAGTCGGCGTAAAACCCTATAATAATACGAAAACCCTAAAATTAGTCTAAAAGCCTAGAGTCTACAGAAAAACCCTAAAATTGCCCGGATCCCTTAAATCGTCCAAATAGCCTATACTATTGTCAGCGGAAAAACCCTGATATCGGTCAAAAACCCTGAAATTGGAAAAAAGCCCTAAAGTTGATCAAAAAAATCTAAAGTCAGCCTCAAACCCTATAATAAGCCGAAAAAACTATAATCAGTCTAAAAGCCCTTAAGCCGGCCTCAAACCCTAAAATTAGTCTAAAAGCCTAGAGTCTGCACAAAAACCAAAAAATTGAACCGGAGCACTTTAATAGTCCAAATACCCTATACTATAGTTAGCGGAAATACCATGAAATCGGCCGGAAACCCTGAAATCGTACAAAAGCCCTAAAGTTGATCAAAAAGCCCTAAATCCGGCCTAAAACCCTATAATAAGCCGAAAACCCTAAAATCAGTCTAAAAGCCTAGAGTCTACAGTAAAACCATAAAAATGACCCGGAGCCCTTAAATCATCCAAATACCCTATGCTATTGTGAGCGAAAAAACCCAAAAATAGGTCGAAAACCCTGAAATAGGCCAAAAGCCCTAAAGTTGATCAGAAAACCCTAAAGCATGCCTGCAACCCTACAATAAGCCGAAAACCCTAAAATCAGTCTAAAAGCTCCAAAAATCATTCTAAAACCCTATAATCGGCCTAAAACCCTATAATAAGCCGAAAACCCTAAACTCATTCTAATAGCCTAGAGTCTACAAAAAAACCATAAAAATGATTCGGAGCCCTCAACTCGTCCAAATACCCTATTCTATAGTCAGCGGAAAAACTCTGAAATCGGTCGAAAACCCTGAAGTTGGAAAAAACCCCTAAAGTTGAGCAGAAAACCCTAAAGTCAGCCTAAACCTAAAATAAGCCGAAAACCCTAAAATCAGTCTAAAAGCCCTTAAGCCAGCCTCAAACCCTAAAATAAGCCGAAAACCCTAAAATCAGTCTAAAAGCCTAGAGTTTACCAAAAAATCAAAAAATTGACCCGGAGCCCTTAAATCATCCAAAAACCCTATGCTATAGTTAGCGAAAAAACCCTGAAATCGTCCAAAATCCCTCAAGTAGATTACAAAACCCTAGATCCAGCCTAAATCCAACAATAATCCGAAAATCCTAAAATCAGTCTAAAAGCCCTAAAGCCTACCTAAAACCCTATAAGAAGCCGAAAAGCCTAAAATCAGTCTAAAAGCCTAGATTCTACATAATAACCATAAAATTGACTCGGTTCCCTTAAATCGTCCAAATACCCTATACTATAGTTAGCGGAAAAAACCCTAAAATATGCCGAAAACCGTAAAATAAGCCGAAAACCTTGAAATTGGACTAAAAGCCTAGAATCTACAGAAAAACCATAAAATTAACTCGGAGCCCTTAAATCGTCCGAACACCCTATACTATATAGTCAGCGGAAACTCCCTGAAATCGGCCAAAAGCCCTAAAGTTGATTAGAAAGCTCTAAAGCCTGCCTAAAACCCTATAATTAGACGAAAATTCTAAAATCAGTCTAAAAGCCTAGAGTCTACAAAAAAGAACCATAAAAACGACCCAGAACCCTTAAATAATCCAAACACCCTATACTATAGTCAGCGGAAACACCCTAAAATCGGCCAAAAGCCCTAAATTTGGTTAGAAAGCCCTAAAGCTGGCCTAAAATGCTATAATAAGCCGAAAACCCTATAATCAGCCTAAAAGCCTAAAATATACAGAAAAACCATAAAAATGACCCGGAGCCCTTAAATCGTCCAAATACCCTAAAACCGGCCTTGAACCCTATATAATAAGCCGAAAACCCTAAAATAAGCCGAAAACACTAAAATCAGTCTAAAAGCCTAGAGTCTACCGAAAAACCATAAAATTGACCCGAAGCCCATAAATCGTTCTAATACCTTATACATAGTCTGCGGCAAAACCCTGAAATTAGCCAAAAACCAAAAAATCAGCCCAAACCCGTAAAGTTAATCAGAAAGCCCTAAAGTCGGCCTAAAACCCTTTAATAATACGAAAACCCTAAAATCAGTCTAAAAGCCTAGAGTATACAGAAAATCCGTACAATTATCTCGGAGCCCTTAAACGGTCTAAATACCATATATTATAGTCAGCGGAAAAACCCTGAAATAGGCCGAAAACCTTGAAATCGGACAAAAGCCCTGAAGTTGATCAGAAAGCCCTAAAGTTGATCAGAAACCATAAAGCCGGCCTAAAACCGTATAATAAACCGAAAACCCTAAAATTTGTCTAAAAGCCATAAATCCGACCTAAAACCCTAAAATCAGTCTAAAAGCCTAGAGTCTACAGAAAAACCATATAATAAACCTGGAGCCCGTAAATCGTCCAAACACTCTATAGTCAGCGGAAAAACCCGAAAATCGGCAGAAAACAATGAAATCGGCCAAAAGCCCTAAAGTTGATCAGAAAGCCATAAAGCCGGCCTAAAACCCTATAATAAGCCAAATACCCTAAAATCAGTCCAAAAGCACAAAAAATCAGCCTAAAACCCTATAATAAGCCGAAAACCCTAAAATCAATCTAAAAGCTTAGAGTCTACACAAAAACCAAAATATTAAACCGTAGCCCTTAAATAGTCCAAATATCCTATACTATATAGTCTGGGGAAAAATCCTGAAATCGGCTAAAAGCCCTAAAGTTGATCAGAAAGCCCTAAAGCCGCCCTAAAATCCTATAATAAGCCGAAAACCCTAAAATCAGTCAAAAGCCTAAAGTCTACAGAAAAACCATAAAAATGACTCGGAGCCCTTAAATAGCCCGAATACCCTATGCTATAGTGAGCGGAAAAACCCTGATATCGGCTGAAAACCCTGAAATAGGCCAGAAGCCCTAAAGTTGATCAGAAAACCATAAAGCATGCCTGAAACCCAATAATAAGCCGAAAACCCTAAAATCAGTGTAAAAGAACAAAAAATCGGCCTAAAACCCTATAATAACCCGAAAACCCTAAAATCGGTCTAAAAGCCTAGAGTCTACACAAAAACCAAAAAATTGACCCGGAGCCCTTAAATAGTTCAAATACCCTATACTATAGTCTGCAGAAAATCCCTGAAATCGATCGGAAACCCTTAAATCGGCCAAAAGCCCTAAAGTCGGTCTAAAACCCTATAATAAATTGAAAATCCTAAAATTAGACTAAAAGCCTAGAGTCTACAGAAAAGCCCTAAAATTGATCCGGAGCCCTTAAATCGTCCAAATACCCTAGCTATATAGTCTGCGGAAAAACCCTGAAATCGGCCGAAAACATTGAAATTGGCCAAAAGCCTTGAAGTTGATCAGAAAACCCTAAAGCTGGCATAAAACCCTACCATAAGACGAAAACCCTAAAATCAGTCTAAAAGCACCAAAAATCGGCCTAAAACCCTATAATAAGCCGAAAACCCTAAAATCAGCCTAAAAGCCTAGAATCTACAGAAAAACCCTAAAATGACCCGAAGCCCTTAAATAATCCAAAAACCCTATGCTATAGTCAGCAGAAAAACCCAGAAATCGTCCGAAAACCCTGAAATTGTCAAATAGCCCTAAAGTTGATCCAAAAACCCTAAAGCCGGCCTTAAACCTTATAATAATCCGGAAACCCTAAAATAAGTCTAATAGCCTAGAGTCTACAAAAAAACCATACAAATGACTCGGAGCCCTTAAATCGTCCAAATACCCTATGCTGCAGTCAGCAGAAAAACCCTGAAATCGAACGAAAACCCTGAAATCGGCCAAAAGCCCTAAAGTTGATTAGAAAACCCTAAAGTCGACCTAAAACCCTACAGTAAGCCGAAAACCCTAAAATCAGTCTAAAAGCACCAAAAATTGGCTTAAAACCCTATAATAAGCCGAAAACCCTAAAATCAGTCTAAAAGCCTAGAGACTACAGAAAAACCATAAAAATGACCCGGAGCCCTTAAATCGTCCAAATACCCTATAATCTGCGGAAAAACCCTGAAATCGGCCAAAAGCCCTGAAATTGATCAGAAAACCCTAAGTTGGCATAAAACCCTACAATAAGCCGAAAACCCTATAATAAGCCGAAAACCCAAAAATCAGTCTAATAGCGTAGAGTCTACAAAAAAACCAATAAAATGACTCAGAGCCCTTAAATCGTCCAAATACCCTATGCTACAGTCAGCAGAAAACCCCTGAAATCAGATGAAAACCCTGAAATCGGCCAAAAGCCCTAAAGTTTATTAGAAAACCCTAAAGTCAGCCTAAAACCCTACAATAAGCCGAAAACCCTAAAATCAGTCTAAAAGCCCAAAAGCCGGCCTAAAACCCTATAATAAGCCAAAAAACCCTAAAATCAGTCTAAAAGCTTAGAGTCTACAGTTAAACCATTTAAATAACCCGGAGCCCTTACATCGTCAAATACCCTAAGCTATAGTCTGCGTAAAAACCCTAAAATCGGTCGAAAACCCTGAAATCGGCCAAAAGACCTAAAGTTGATTAGAAAACCCTAAAGCCGGCCTAAAACCCTATAATAAGCCGAAAACCCTAAAATGAGTCTAAAAGCCCTAAATCCGGCCTAAAACCCTAAAATAGGACGAAAACCCTAAATTCAGTTTAAAAGCCTAGAGTCCATAGAAAAACCATAAAATTTACCCGGAGCCCTTAAATCATCCAAAAAGACTATATTAACGTCTGTGGGAAAGCCCTGCAATTGGCCGAAAACCCAAAAGTCGATTAGAAAACCCTAAAGCCGGCCAATTGAGGGTTAGCCTCAATGTTCTTCTTTCTTAGTTCAAGTATGGCTTCTTGTTCCTGAGTGAGTTTTGGCTTAACAGCAGTTTGCTTCTTTGGTGCCATTTGAGAAATCTGCAGAGAGAGATTAGAAAATGCAAGCAGAGAATAGCGAGAGTTCTGAGATGCAAGTGAGTGAGATGTGAGTGAGGCGTTTGCTTTCAATTGCTTTTGTTTAGGTTGATTAGAAGGCGGACAGTTTTTACTCGTTTAGTGGGATGGAATGATTGCCTTGCATTTGATGTGAGATATCAAGTGTCGCATGCGCATTAAGTGATAGTAGAAAAACGTGCAGTTATGGCAGTTAAGGATTTAATGCGTGTTACGGACGCTTTTATCAAGTGGAACGATACAGCTGTTTACCTGTGGCCCCAAACGAACTACTTTAGTAGTGTCCTTTCGAGTGGGCTTAGACGTTCTCTCGTTGGATGTGCAGCCATCAGATGATGATTTCCCTTTACGTCAATCATCCTTGATGATGAACTTCATTTCTTAAAGTAACTTTAAGTCCTTCCTAGGTTTAATCTTCTTGATAATTTCTTCTCCATTTACTGGGGGAGACCATCTCTTCATTGTGGGCATGTTTCATCTTATGACATGTGTTTTTGAGTTGTCCAGCAACTTTCTTCATCTCTCTTCGTTTGACCTTCATGCTTAATTAGTTTCTGTTAGCTATCTTTTTAGTGAGTTTCTTCACTATGAGTTCCTGCAACAGAAGTTATTGTATACTCTTGTGGTCCCCAAATTTTAGCTGGGTCCAGTGGGTTAGTTGGTTACTCACAATGAGTGAGCATTGATGTTAGAGAGACATATTTGAAATGGGATAAATATTCAACGCTTGAATGTACATGCATGTATACACATATAAGTGTGGATGTTCGTAAAGCTATTAGATGTCTATGATGATATTTCAAGGAATATGGCTCACGTAGGTTTGAAGATCGATATAATTTTGGTTTCTTTCAAATGGACGTGAGCTTGTCATAATAGAGAAATTGCTTATATTCAGAGAGCAAGAAATTTGATTTCTCTTTTCTTTAACATGTTTAATACGTCATTAATTTAGATTAACTTAAAGCAAAAAAAATGAGTAAGGTTTGATACTTACAAGATCAGGATTACCTCATTTATTTTTCTTGTGACTTCATCAGTCATCAACCTTGCAGAGAATTTGTTAAGTGCTCCTTTGATGCTTGCAAGGGTGAGATTCTTCGTTTGTTTCCTCTTCTTGAATGAGAATGAATTTCTTTCCTTTTTCTCAATTTATCTGCAACTATCTATCTTTGGAGGGTGCACTCCTTTCTTGAATAAGTTTCTTTGATATGTTCTTCCTCCACCATTATGTGGATCATGGTTGTGCTAGTTTGAGAAGAACATATACTTCCATAGATCTTTGAACTCTGCATCTGTGAGGATGTTAGCACTTTTCAGAGTTGTTAGGCTCTGATACCAATTGAAGGTGCAATAAACACACAAGAAAGGGGGGGTTTGAATGGTGTGACCCATTTTAAATTTCTTTCAAAGAGAGTTGCATGTTAGACATCCATTAGTATTCATTTATATCTATCACAAGATATCCTATGCACTAAGTAGGAATGCGTTAAGTTCATTTGATAGATTCTGAAGATTAATTACTTGTTCTCAGGATAATCTGTCTATGAAATCATGAACAAATATGCAGCAAGAAAGCTATAAACCATGAAAATAAAGCACACATGATTTTTATCCTGGTTCACCCCCATAATCGACAGGGCTACGTCCAGTCCTTGGCTTCACCAAGATTTTCACTATTTAAAAAAATAGTACAAGTATTATCAGGGACTTCTCCCAACAAGTATTAGTAGGACTTCTCCTAACAAGTATTCTAAGGACTTCTCCTTACAAGTATTGTCAGGACTTCTCCTTACAAGTATTGTCAGGACTTCTCCTTACAAGTATTATCAGGACTCCTCCTTACAAGTATTATACATGACTTCTCCTGACACCTTTACAGGGTTTTTCTTTTCTACAAATTTCTCTTCTTGATAAGAGTGGGTAGAAGAAATGAAGAGCAGAAAACAGAGAGATCATAACCAAGTTGATCTCTGTTTTCAGTTATGTGTGTGGGATGGGATGAGAGTAATACTCTATAGATTTTCTACACACATAAGCAACTCAACTCAGTTTGTGATGTAACTTGAAGTTTCCTGAGTTGAAACCAAGATTGCCTTGGTTGCTTGGTCGAACTAGACTGAGATATGGAAGTGTAGTTCTAGTCTCCAAGTTGTTGAAGAAGCAGGATTCTCTATTTATATCTTCACTTGAAGATCTTCGTTTTTCCTTCACAGCAGGAGAGAAAACCTGTCCTCAGTGCTTCTTCCTCTCCGAGAAGCACGTAACGGCTAGTTCTGCATCTTTCTGCAGGCGTGAGATGCGATCTGGGATTCTTCTGCAGGTGTAAAACATGATCTGAGAATTATTGATTTGCCTTGGTTGAGGTCGTCTGGCTCCATTTTGGGCAAGCAGTCCTTGAGCTATGTCTTCAGTATTTAATGCGTGGAGTTCCAGCTTTGGTACTTGCTTTGACCAAGATACCCCAATGCAAACCAGCTAAGACTCATCTCATGCTTTGTTTTGAAATTTCTGACCGTTGAGTGTGTACGATTCCCAGAGATTCTTGCCGTTGATTTCGCGATGTCAGCTTGATTTGAGGAAAAGTAGAAAACTAGTGGGACCAGGGAATATTGTATTAATTGTGTCCCTTTCTACTTTCTGCCACAACCCGTACATTAATAAATATGCAGACGAGGTAGATGTCTTTTGATCCAAGAAGCAATTAATTCAAGATGAATAATTTCCTTAATGCTTCTGTTTGCTGAATATCCTCGTAAGAAACGTTCCTTGTTGTTTTTACCTTTGGTTGCATTTTTGATGTTTGTGCGGACGAATTCTGCCTTAGACCTTGCCGGACGTAGTCTCTTCTCAAAGCTCGAGATTCCGTCACAACTGACTTGCATTGGCAAACAAACTTTCTTCATTCAGTTCTTCTTTAAAGATCAGAATCTTCTTGGCTTAGAAGACTGAATCTTTTCTTTTTCCTTTGTTGCTTCTTCATCTGAGAAGATTGATGCACAACTTCTTTGTACGATGCTTGAGAAGCTTCAAGAAGTTCTTTCCTGAGTTGTCATACTCTTGCAGCCTTGAATAAAGCAGTCTATCTTTTGATCTTTGTAGATTTAGGTAGCGGACTGTTTCAGCTTCTTGAAGTAGATTCTGGCTTGAGCATGCAAGGGTTGATAGAATGTGGATAAGATGCTGGCCATATGAGGTTGTTGCTTTATCTTTCTTGAGTCACCGGACTGTCTCATACATGAATGCCTTTCCTTGTATGTCTTTGACAATGCTTCCTTCAGGGTGACCGGACGGACTTTTCCAAGTGGCCTGATTTACTTGATGATGCTTTAAGATTTACTCAGTCTCTTCAGTAGATAATTATTCCTGCGTATGAGAATTTTCATTAGGAATTTTACCTCTGACAATATTAAACCTTTAAAGAAATTGTTAATTATCAAAACATAATAATTCATTTAATTATTTGATTCGAACAAACCCTAAAATCAGTCTAAAAGCCTAGAGTCTACAAAAAAAATACCACAAAAATTACATGGAGCCCTTAAATCGTCCAAATACCCTATACTATAGTCAGCGGAAACACCCTGAAATCGGCCAAAAGCCCTAAATTTGATCAGAAAGCCCTAAAGCTGGCCTAAAACCCTATACTAAGCTGAAAACCCTAAAATCAGTCTAATAGCCTAGAGTTTACAAAAAAAACCATAAAAATGATTCGGAGCCCTTAAATCGTCCAAATACACTACGTTATAGTCAGCGGAAAAACCTTGAAATCGGTCGAAAACCCTAAAATTGGAAAAAAAAAACCTAAAGTCAGCCTAAAACCCTATAATAAGCTGAAAACACTAAAATCAGTCTAAAAGCCCTTTAGCCGGCCACAAACCCTAATATAAGCCGAAAACCCTAAAATTAGTCTAAAAGCAAAGAGTCTACACAAAAACCAAAAAATTGACTCGTAGCCCTTAAATAGTCCAAAAACCTTGAAATTGGCCGGAAACCCTGAAATCGGCCAAAAGCCCTAAAGTTGATCAGAAAGATCTAAAATAGGCCTAAAACCCTATAATAAGCCGAAAACCCTGAAATCAGTCTAATAGCCTAGAGTCTACCGAAAAACTATAAACATGACTCGGAGCCCTTAAATCTTCCAAATACCCTATGGTATAGTCAGCGGAAAAACCCTGAAATCGGCCGAAAACTTTGAAATAGAACAAAAGGCCTGAAGTTGATTCGAAAACCCTAAAGTCGGCCTAAAACCCTCTAATAAGCCGAAAACCCTAAAACTAGTCTAAAAGCCCAAAAACCGGCCTAAAACACTATAATAAGCCAAAAAACCCTAAAATCAGTCTAAAGCCCTGGAGTCTACAGAAAAACCATAAAAATGACCTGGAGCCCTTAAATCGTCCTAAAACCCTATATAAGCCGAAAACCCTAAAATCAATCTAAATGCCCCAAAAGCCGGCCTAAAACCCTATAATAACCCAAAAACCCTAAAATGATTCTAAAATCCTAGTGTCTAAAGAAAAACCATAAAATTGTCCCGGATCCCTTAAATCGTCCAAATACCCTATAATATAGTCAGCAGAAAAACCCTGAAATCGGTCGAAAACCTTGAAATCGGCAAAAAGCCCTAAAGTTGACAAGGAACCCCTAAAGCCGGCCTAAAACCCTATAATAAGCCGAAAACCCTAAAACCAATCTAAAAGCCTAAAGTCTACAAAATAACCATAAAAATGACCCGGAGCCCTTAAATCGTCCAAATACCCTATGCTATAGGCTGCGGAAAAACCTTGAAATTGGCCGAAAACCCTAAAATCAGCCAAAACCCGTAGAGTTTATCAGAAAGCCCAAAAGGCAGCCTAAAACCCTAAAATCAGTCTAATAGCCTAGAATCTAAAGAAAAACCATAAAATTAACCCGGAGCCCTTAAATCGTCTAAATACCCTATACTATAGTCACCGGAAAAACCCAGAAAACAGCTGAAAACCCTAAAGCCGGCCTAAAACCCTAAAATAAATCGAAAACCCTAAAACTATTCAAAAAGCCTAGAGTATACCGAAAAACCCTAAAATTGACCCGGAGCCCTTAAATCATCCAAACACCCTATACTATAATCAGCGAAAATCCCCTGAAATCGGCCAAAAGCCCTAAAGTTTATCAGAAAGCCGTAAAGCCGGCCTAAAACCCTATAATAAGCCGACAACCCTAAAATCAGTCTAAAAGCCTAGAGTCTACAAAAAAAACCATAAAAATGAACCGAAACCCTTAAATCGTCCAAACACCCTATACTATAGTCAGCGGAAAAACCCTGAAATCGACCAAAAGCCGAAATTTGATTAGAGAGCCCTAATGATGGCCTAAAACCCTATAATAAGCCGAAAAACCCTAAAATCAGCCTAAAAGCCTAGAATATACAGAAAACCCATAAAAATGACCCGGAACCCTTAAATCGTCCAAATACCCTAAAGCCGGCCTTGAACCCTATATAATAAGCCAAAAACCCTAAAATAAGTCTAAAAGCCTTACAGCTGACCTAGAACCCTAAAAAACTCGAAAACACTAAAATCAGTCTAAAAGCCTAGAGTCTACAGAAAAACCATAAAATTGACCCGAAGCCCTTAAATCGTCCTAATACCCTATACCCGTAAAGTTGATCAGAAAGCCATAAAGCTGGCCTAAAACTCAATAATAAGCCGAAAACCCTAAAATCAGTCTAAAAGCCTACAGTCTACACAAAAACCAAAAAATTGACTCGTAACCCTTAAATAGTCCAAATACCCTATACTATATAGTCAACGGAAAAACCCTGAAATCGGCCGGAAACCCTGAAATTGGCCAAAAGCCCTAAAGTTGTTCTGAAAGCCTTAAAGTCGGCCAAAAACCCTATAATAAGCCGAAAACCCTAAAATAAGTCTAATAGCCTAGAGTCTACGGAAAAACCATAAACATGACTCGGAGCCCATAAATCTTCCAAATACCCTATACCATAGTCAGCGGAAAAACCCTGAAATCGGACGAAAACCTTTAAATCGGCCAAAAGCCCTAAAGTTGATTAGGAAACCCTAAAGTCGGCCTAAAACCCTACAATAAGCCGAAAACCCTAAACCAGACTAAAAGCCCAAAAACCGGCTTAAAACACTATAATAAGCTAAAAAAAAACCCTAAAATCAGTCTAAAAGCCTAGAGTCCACAGAAAAACCATAAAAATGACCTGGAGCCCTTAAATCGTCCAAATACCCTATGCTTTAGTCTGCGGGAAAACCTTGAAATCGGTCGAAAACCTTGAAATCGGACAAAAGCCCTAAAGTTGATTAGAAAACCTTAAAGTCGTCCCAAAAGCCAGCCTAAAACCCTATAATAACCCGAAAACCATAAAATCATTCTAAAAGCCTAGTGTCTATAGAAAAACCATAAAATTGTCTCGGAGCCCTTAAATTGTCCAAATACCCTATACTATTGTCTGCGGAAAAACCCTGAAATTGGTCGAAAACCTTTAAATCGGCAAAAAACCTTGAAATCGGTCTAAAACCCTAAAATCAGTCTAAAGGCGTACAGTCTACAGAAAAACCATAAAAATGACCCAGAGCCCTTAAATCGTCCAAATACACTATGCTATAGTCTGCGGAAAAACCTTGAAATTGGCCGAAAACCCTGAAATCATTCAAAAGCCCTATAGTTGATTAGAAAACCATAAAGCTGGCTTAAAACCCTACAATAAACCGAAAACCCTAAAATCAGTCTAAAAGCACCAAAAATCGGCCTAGAACCCCATAATAAGCCAAAAACACTAAAATCAGTCTAAAAGCCTAGAGTCTACACAAAAACCAAAAAATTGACTCGTAGCCCTTAAATATTCCAAATACCTTCCACTATATAGTCAGCGGAAAAACCCTGAAATCGGCCGGAAACCCTGAAATCGGCCAAAAGCCCTAAAGTTGATCAAAAAGCCCTAAACCCAGCCTAAAACCCTATAATAAGCCGAAAACCCTAAAATCAGTCTAATAGCCTAGAGCCTACCGAAAAACCATAAACATGACTCGGAGCCCTTGAATCATCCAAATACCTTATGCTATAGTCAGCGGAAAAACCCAGAAATCGGCAGAAAACCCTGAAATCGACCAAAAGCCCTAAAGTTGATCAGAAAACCCTAAAGATGGCCTCAACCCCTGCAATAAGACGAAAACCCTAAAATCAGTCTAAAAGCCTAGAGTCAACACAAAAACAAAAAAATTGACCCAGAGCCCTTAAATAGTCCAAATACCCTATACTATAGTCTGCGGAAAAAACCCGAAATCGGCCGGAAACCCTGAAATCGGTCTAAAACCGTACAATTAGCAGAAAACCGTAAAACCAGTCTAAAAGCCCCAAAAGCCGGCCTAAAACCCTATAATAAGCCGAAAACTCTAAAATCATTCTAAAAGACTAGTGTCTACAGAAAAACCATAAAATTGTCCCGGAGCCCTTAAATTGTCAAAATACCCTATACTACAGTCAGCGACGAAACCCTGAAATCGGGCAAAAAGTCTGAAATCGTCCAAAATCCCTAAAGTAGATCAGAAAACCCTATAGCCGGCCTAAAGTCCATAGAAAAAGCATAAAATTGACCCGGAGCCCTTAAATCGTCCTAATACCCTATACTATAATCAATGAAAAAACCTTGATATCGACCGGAAACCCTAAAATCGGCTAAAAGCCAAGAGTCTGCAGAAAAACCATAAAAATGACTCGAAGCCCTTAAATCGCCCAAACACCCTATGCTATAGTGAGCGGAAAAACTCTGAAATCGGCAGAAAACCCTGAAATCGGCCAAAAGCCCAAAAGTTGATCAGAAAAACCTAAAGGTGGCCTAAAACCCTACAATAAGCCGAAAACCCTAAAATTAGTCTAAAAGCACAATAAATCGGCCTAAAACCCAATAATAAGCCGAAAACCCTAAAACCGGTCTAAAAAACTAGTGTCCTTAAATAGTCCAAATACCCTATACTATATAGTCAGCGGAAAAACCCTAAAATCGGCCAAAAGCCCTAAAGTTCATCAGAAAGCCCGCAAGCCGGCCTAAAACCCTTAAAAAAGTCTAAAAGCCTAGAGTCTACAGAAAAACCATAAAAATGACCCGGAGCCCTTAAATCTTCCAAATACCCTATGCTATAGTCTGCGGAAAAACCCTGATATCGGCCGAAAACCCTAAAATCAGTCTAAAAGCCCTAAAGCCGTCCTAAAACCCTATAATAAGCCCAAAAACCCTAAAATTAGTCTAAAAGCCAAGAGTCGACCGAAAAACCATAAAATTTACCCAAAGCCCTTAAATCGTCCAAAAAGACTATATTATAGTCTGCGGAAAAATCCTGCAATTAGCCGAAAACCCAAAAGTTAATTAGGAAACCCTAAAGCCGGCGAAAAATCCTATAATAAGCAAAAAATCCTAAAATTAATCTAAGAGTCTAGAGTCTACAGAAAAACCATAAAATTGATCTGGAGCCCTTAAATAGTCCAAACACCCTATACTATAGGCAGCGCAAAAACCCTGTCATCAGCCAATAGCCAAAAAGTTGATCTGAAAGCCCTAAAGCTGGCCTAAAACCCTATAATAAGCCGAAAACCCTAAAATAAGTCTAAAAGCCTAGAGACTACAGAAAAACCATAAAAATGACCCGGAGCCCTTAAATCGTCCAAATACCCTATGCTATAGTTTTCGGAAAAACCCTGAAATCGGCCTAGAAGCCTAGAATCTAAAGAAAAACCATAAAATGACCCGAAGCCCTTTAATCATCCAAATACCCTATGCTATAGTCAGCGGAAAAACCCAGAAATCGTCCGAAAACCCAGAAATTGTCAAATAGCCCTACAGTTGATCCAAAAACCCTAAAGCCGGCCTTAAACCCTATAATAAGCTGAAAACCCTAAAATCAGTCAAAAAGCCCTTAAGCCGGCCTAGAACCCTAAAAAACCCGAAAACACTAAAATAAGTCTAAAAGCCTAGAGTCTACAGAAAAACCATAAAATTGACCCGGAGACATTAAATCGTTATAATACCCTATACAATAGTCAGCAGAAAACCCTTAAATCATCCAAAAGCCCTAAAGTTGATCAGAAAACCCTAAACTCGGCCTAAAACCCTTTAATAAGCCGAAAACCCTAAAATCAGTCTAAATGGCTAGAGTCTACAAAAAAACCAAAAATTACCCCGGAGCCCTTAAATTGTCAAAATACCCTATACTATAGTAAGCGGAAAACCCCCGAAATCGACCGAAAACCCTAAAATTAGCTAAAAGCCCTAAAGTTGATCAGAAATCCCTAAATTAAGCCTAAATCCCTACATAAGCCATAAACCGTAAAATCAGTCTAAAAGCCTAGAGTCTATAAAAAACCATAAACTTGACCTGGAGCCCTTAAATCTTCCAAATACCCTTTACTATAACTAGCGGAAAAACCCTGAAGACGGCCGAAACCCTGAAATCGGCCAAACGCCCTAAAGTTGATCAGAAAACCATAAAGCCGGCCTAAAATCCTATATTTAGTCGAAAACCCTAAAATCAGTCTAGTTGCCTATAGTCTACAGCTAAACCATAAAATGACCCAAAGCCCTTAAATCGTCCAAATACCTATAGTCAGTGGAAAAACCTGAAATATGCCAAAAACCCTAAAATCAGTCTAAAAGCACCAAAAGCCGTCCTAAAACTCTATAACAAGCCGAATACCCTAAAATCAGTCTACAAGCCTAGAGTCTACACAAAATCCAAAAAATTGACCCGGAGACCTTAAATAGTCCAAATACCCTATACTATATAGTCAGCGGAAAACCCCCGAAATCGGCCGAAAACCCTAAAATTAGCCAAAAGCCCTAAAGTTGATCTGAAATCCCTAAATTAAGCCTAAATCCCTACATAAGCCATAAACCGTAAAATCAGTCTAAAATCCTAGAGTCTATAAAAAACCATAAACTTGACCTGGAGCCCTTAAATCTTCCAAATACCCTTTACTATAACTAGCGGAAAAACCCTGAAGACGGCCGAAACCCTGAAATCGGCCAAACGCCCTAAAGTTGATCAGAAAACCATAAAGCCGGCCTAAAATCCTATATTTAGTCGAAAACCCTAAAATCAGTCTAGTTGCCTATAGTCTACAGCTAAACCATAAAATGACCCAAAGCCCTTAAATCGTCCAAATACCTATAGTCAGTGGAAAAACCTGAAATATGCCAAAAACCCTAAAATCAGTCTAAAAGCACCAAAAGCCGTCCTAAAACTCTATAACAAGCCGAATACCCTAAAATCAGTCTAAAAGCCTAGAGTCTACACAAAATCCAAAAAATTGACCCGGAGACCTTAAATAGTCCAAATACCCTATACTATATAGTCAGCGGAAAACCCCCGAAATCGGCCGAAAACCCTAAAATTAGCCAAAAGCCCTAAAGTTGATCAGAAATCCCTAAATTAAGCCTAAATCCCTACATAAGCCATAAACCGTAAAATCAGTCTAAAATCCTAGAGTCTATAAAAAACCATAAACTTGACCTGGAGCCCTTAAATCTTCCAAATACCCTTTACTATAACTAGCGGAAAAACCCTGAAGACGGCCGAAACCCTGAAATCGGCCAAACGCCCTAAAGTTGATCAGAAAACCATAAAGCCGGCCTAAAATCCTATATTTAGTCGAAAACCCTAAAATCAGTCTAGTTGCCTATAGTCTACAGCTAAACCATAAAATGACCCAAAGCCCTTAAATCGTCCACATACCTATAGTCAGTGGAAAAACCTGAAATATGCCAAAAACCCTAAAATCAGTCTAAAAGCACCAAAAGCCGTCCTAAAACTCTATAACAAGCCGAATACCCTAAAATCAGTCTAAAAGCCTAGAGTCTACACAAAATCCAAAAAATCGACCCGGAGACCTTAAATAGTCCAAATACCCTATACTATATAGTCAGCGGAAAACCCCCGAAATCGGCCGAAAACCCTAAAATTAGCCAAAAGCCCTAAAGTTGATCAGAAATCCCTAAATTAAGCCTAAATTCCTACATAAGCCATAAACCGTAAAATCAGTCTAAAAGCCTAGAGTCTATAGAAAAACCATAAACTTGACCCGGAGCCCTTAAATCTTCCAAATACTCTTTACTATAACTAGCGGAAAAACCCTGAAGTCGGCCAAAACCCTGAAATCGGCCAAACGCCCTAAAGTTGATCAGAAAACCCTCAAGCCGGCCTAAAATCCTATATTAAGTCGAAAACCCTAAAATCAGTCTAGTTGCCTATAGTCTACAGAAAAACCATAACATGACCCAAAGCCCTTAAATCGTCCAAATACCCTATGCTATAGTCATGGGAAAAACCTGAAATATGCCAAAAACCCTAAAATCAGTATAAAAGTACCAAAAGCCGTCCTAAAACTCTATAACAAGCCGAATACCCTAAAATTAGTCTAAAAGCCTAGAGTCTACACAAAATCCAAAAAATTGACCCGGAGCCCTTCAATAGTCCAAATACCCTATACTATAGTCAGCGGAAAAACCTTGATACCGGCCGGAATTCTGAAATCGGTCAAAAGCCTTAAACTTGATTAAAAAACCCTTAAGCCGGCTTAAAACCCTACGATAAGCCGAATACCCTAAAATCATTCTAAAAGCACCAAAATGCGGCCTAAAACCCTTTAATAAGCCGAATGCCCTAAAATCAGTCTAAAAGCCTACAGTCTACACAAAAACAAAAAAATTGACCCGGAGCACTTAAATAGTCCAAATACCCTATACTATAGTCAGCGGAAAAACCCTGAAATCGGCCAGAAACCCTGAAATCGGCCAAAAGCCCTATAATAAGCCGAAAACCTTAAAATCAGTCTAAAAGCCTTTAATCTGGCCTAAAACCCTAAAATAGGGCGAAAACGTTTAAATCAGTCTAAAAGCCTTAGTCTACAGAAAAACTATAAAATTGACCCGGAGCCCTTAAATCCTCAAAAAAGACTATACTATAGTCTGCGGAAAAACCCTGCAATCGGCCGAAAACACAAAAGTTGATTAGCAAACCCTTAAGTAGGCCAAAAACCCTATAATAAGCCGAAAACCCTAAAATTAGTCTAAGAGCGTAGAGTCTACTGAAAAACCATAAAATTGACCTAGAGCCCCCAAATCGTCCAAACACCCTATACTTTAGTCAGCGCAAAATAAAGTAAGACTAAAACCCTTAAAATCGGCCAAAAGCCTTAAAGTTGATCAAAAAGCCCTAAAATCAGCCTAAAACCCTATAATAAGCCGAGAACCATAAAATAAGACTAAAAGCCTAGAGTCTACAGGAAAACTATAAAAATGTCTCGGAGCCCTTAAATCGTCCAAATACCATATGCTATAGTGAGTGGAAAAACCCTGAAATCGGCTGGAAACCCTGAAATCGGCCAAAAGCCCAAAAGTTGATTAGTAAGCCCTAAAGCCGGCCTAAAACCCTACAATAAGCCGAAAACCCTAAAATCAGTCTAATAGCCTAGAGTCTACAAAAAAACCATAAAATTGACTCGAAGCCCTTAAATAGTCCAAATACCCTAAACTATATTCAGCGGAAAAACCCTGAAATCGGCCGGAAACCTTGAAATCGGTCAAAAGCCCTAAAGTTGATAAAAAAAACCCTTAATCCGGTCTAAAAACCCTATAATAAGCCAAAAACCCTAAAATCAGTCTAATAGCCTAGAGTGTATGAAAAACCATAAAAATGACCCGGAACCCTTAAATTGGCAAATACCCTATGCTATAGTCTGCGGAAAAACCCTGAAATCGGTCGAAAACTCTGAAATCGGCCAAAAGCCCTAAAGTTGATTAGAAAACCCTAAAGTCGTGCTTAAACCCTACAATAAGCCAAAAACCTTAAAATCAGTCTAAACGCCCTACAGCCGACCTAGAACCCTAAAAAAGCCTATAACACTAAAATCAGTCTAAAAGCCTAGAGTCTACAGAAAAACCATAAAATTGACCCGGAGCCCTTAAATCGTCCAAAAGCCCGAAAGTTGATTAAAAAACCCTAAAGTCGTGCTAAAACCCTACAATAAGCCAAAAACCCTAAAATCAGTCTACAAGCCCCAAAAGACGGCCTAAAACCCTATAATTAGCCGAAAACCCTAAAATTATTCTAAAAGCCTAGTGTCTTCAGAAAAACCATAAAATTGTCCCGGAGCCCTTAAATCGTCAAAATACTGTATACTATAGTCAGCGGAAAAACCCTGAAATCGGTCGAAAACCCTGAAATCGGCAAAAAGCCCTAAAGTTGATCAGAAAACACTAAAGTCGGCCTATAACCCTATAATAAGCCTCAAACAGTAAAATCAGTCTAAAAGCCCTTAAGCCGGCCTCAAACCCTAAAATAAGCCGAAAAAACTAAAATCAGTCTAAAAGCCTAGAGTTTACCAAAAAACCATAAAAATGACCCGGAACCCTTAAATCGTCCAAATACCCTAAAGCCGGCCTTGAACCATATTATGAGCCGAAAACCCTAAAATCAGTCTAAAAGCACTAGCGCCGACCTAGAACCCTAAAAAAGCCGAAATCACTAAAATCAATCTAAAAGCCTAGAGTCTACAGAAAAACCATAAAATTGACCCGGAACCCTTAAATCGTCCTAATACCATATACTAATCAGCGGAAATACCCTGAAATAGGCCGAAAACCTGGAAATCAGCCAAACACCCTATACTATAGTCAGCGGAAAAACCTTGAAATCGGCCGAAAATGCTGAAATTGGCAAAAAGCCCAAAAGTTTATCAAAATGTCCCAAAGCCGGCCTAAAACCCTATAATAAGCCAAAAACCCTTAAATCAGTCTAATAGCCTAGAGTCTACCGAAAAATCCTAAACATGACTCGGAGCCCTTAAATCGTCCAAATACCCTATTCTATAGTCAGCGAAAAAACCCTGAAATCGGCCGAAAACCCTAAGATTAGCCTAAAAGCACCAAAAATCAACCTAAAACCCCATAATAAGCCGAAAACCCTAAAATCGGTCTAAAAGCCTAGAGTCTACACAAAATCAAAAAATCGACCCGGAGCCCTTAAATAGTCCAAATACCCTATACTATAGTCAGCGGAAAAACCTTGATATCGGCCGGAAACTCTGAAATCGGCTAAAAGCCCTAAGTTGATCAAAAAACCATTAAGCCGGCTTAAAACCCTACAATAAGCCGAAAACCCTAAAATCAGTCTAAAATCACCAAAAGCCAGCCTAAAACCCTATAATAAGCCGAACACCCTAAAATCAGTCTAAAAGCCTACAATCTACACAAAAACCTAAAAATTTACCCGGAGCATTTAAATAGTCCAAATACCCTATACTATAGTCAGCGGAAAAACCCTGAAATCGGCCAAAAGCAATAAAGTTGATCAGAAAATCCTAAATCCGGGCTAAAACCCTATAATAAGCCGAAAACCTGAAAATCAGTCTAAAAGCCCTTAATCCGGCCTAAATCCCAAAAGTTGATTTGCAAACCCTAAAGCCAACCTAAAACCCAATAATAAGCCGAAAACCCTAAAATTAGTCTAAGACCCTAGAGTCTACAGAAAAACCATAAAATGGACCCGAAGCCCCCAAATCGTCCAAACACCCAACACTATAGTCAACGCAAAAACCCTGAAATTGGCCAAAAGCCCTAAAGTTGATCAAAAAGCCCTAAATCCAGCCTAAAACCATATAATAAGACGAAAACCCTAAAATCAGTCTAAAAGCCTAGAGTCTGCAAAAAAACCATGAAAATGACTCAGAGCCCTTAAATCATCCAAATACCCTATGCTATAGTGAGCAGAAAAACCCTGAAATCGGTAGAAAACCTTGAAATTGGCCAAAAGCCCAAAAGTTGATCAGAAAACCCTAAAGTTGGCATGAAACCCTACAATAAGCCGAAAACCCTAAAATCAGTCTAAAAGCACAAAAAATCGGCCTAAAACCCTATAATAAGCCGAAAACCCGAAAATCGGTCTTAAAAACTAGTGTCCACACAAAAACAAAAAAATTGACCCGGAGCCCTTAAATAGTCCAAATACCCTATACTATAGTTTGACGAAAAACCCCCGAAATCGACCGAAAACCCTAAAATTAGCTAAAAGCCCTAAAGTTGAACAGAAATCCCTAAATTAAGCCTAAATCCCTACATAAGCCATAAACCGTAAAATCAGTCTAAAAGCCTAGAGTCTATAAAAAACCATAAACTTGACCTGGAGCCCTTAAATCTTCCAAATACCCTTTACTATAACTAGCGGAAAAACCCTGAAGACGGCCGAAACCCTGAAATCGGCCAAACGCCCTAAAGTTGATCAGAAAACCATAAAGCCGGCCTAAAATCCTATATTTAGTCGAAAACCCTAAAATCAGTCTAGTTGCCTATAGTCTACAGCTAAACCATAAAATGACCCAAAGCCCTTAAATCGTCCAAATACCTATAGTCAGTGGAAAAACCTGAAATATGCCAAAAACCCTAAAATCAGTCTAAAAGCACCAAAAGCCGTCCTAAAACTCTATAACAAGCCGAATACCCTAAAATCAGTCTAAAAGCCTAGAGTCTACACAAAATCCAAAAAATTGACCCGGAGACCTTAAATAGTCCAAATACCCTATACTATATAGTCAGCGGAAAACCCCCGAAATCGGCCGAAAACCCTAAAATTAGCCAAAAGCCCTAAAGTTGATCAGAAATCCCTAAATTAAGCCTAAATCCCTACATAAGCCATAAACCGTAAAATCAGTCTAAAATCCTAGAGTCTATAAAAAACCATAAACTTGACCTGGAGCCCTTAAATCTTCCAAATACCCTTTACTATAACTAGCGGAAAAACCCTGAAGACGGCCGAAACCCTGAAATCGGCCAAACGCCCTAAAGTTGATCAGAAAACCATAAAGCCAGCCTAAAATCCTATATTTAGTCGAAAACCCTAAAATCAGTCTAGTTGCCTATAGTCTACAGCTAAACCATAAAATGACCCAAAGCCCTTAAATCGTCCAAATACCTATAGTCAGTGGAAAAACCTGAAATATGCCAAAAACCCTAAAATCAGTCTAAAAGCACCAAAAGCCGTCCTAAAACTCTATAACAAGCCGAATACCCTAAAATCAGTCTAAAAGCCTAGAGTCTACACAAAATCCAAAAAATCGACCCGGAGACCTTAAATAGTCCAAATACCCTACACTATATAGTCAGCGGAAAACCCCCGAAATCGGCCGAAAACCCTAAAATTAGCCAAAAGCCCTAAAGTTGATCAGAAATCCCTAAATTAAGCCTAAATTCCTACATAAGCCATAAACCGTAAAATCAGTCTAAATGCCTAGAGTCTATAGAAAAACCATAAACTTGACCCGGAGCCCTTAAATCTTCCAAATACTCTTTACTATAACTAGCGGAAAAACCCTGAAGTCGGCCAAAACCCTGAAATCGGCCAAACGCCCTAAAGTTGATCAGAAAACCCTAAAGCCGGCCTAAAATCCTATATTAAGTCGAAAACCCTAAAATCAGTCTAGTTGCCTATAGTCTACAGAAAAACCATAACATGACCCAAAGCCCTTAAATCGTCCAAATACCCTATGCTATAGTCATGGGAAAAACCTGAAATATGCCAAAAACCCTAAAATCAGTATAAAAGTACCAAAAGCCGTCCTAAAACTCTATAACAAGCCGAATACCCTAAAATTAGTCTAAAAGCCTAGAGTCTACACAAAATCCAAAAAATTGACCCGGAGCCCTTCAATAGTCCAAATACTACTATAGTCAGCGGAAAAACCTTGATACCGGCCGGAATTCTGAAATCGGTCAAAAGCCTTAAACTTGATTAAAAAACCCTTAAGCCGGCTTAAAACCCTACGATAAGCCGAATACCCTAAAATCATTCTAAAAGCACCAAAATGCGGCCTAAAACCCTTTAATAAGCCGAATGCCCTAAAATCAGTCTAAAAGCCTACAGTCTACACAAAAACAAAAAAATTGACCCGGAGCACTTAAATAGTCCAAATACCCTATACTATAGTCAGCGGAAAAACCCTGAAATCGGCCAGAAACCCTGAAATCGGCCAAAAGCCCTATAATAAGCCGAAAACCTTAAAATCAGTCTAAAAGCCTTTAATCTGGCCTAAAACCCTAAAATAGGGCGAAAACGTTTAAATCAGTCTAAAAGCCTAAAGTCTACAGAAAAACTATAAAATTGACTCGGAGCCCTTAAATCCTCAAAAAAGACTATACTATAGTCTGCGGAAAAACCCTGCAATCGGCCGAAAACACAAAAGTTGATTAGCAAACCCTTAAGTAGGCCAAAAACCCTATAATAAGCCGAAAACCCTAAAATTAGTCTAAGAGCGTAGAGTCTACTGAAAAACCATAAAATTGACCTAGAGCCCCCAAATCGTCCAAACACCCTATACTTTAGTCAGCGCAAAATAAAGTAAGACTAAAACCCTTAAAATCGGCCAAAAGCCTTAAAGTTGATCTAAAAGCCCTAAATTCAGCCTAAAACCCTATAATAAGCCGAGAACCATAAAATAAGACTAAAAGCCTAGAGTCTACAGGAAAACTATAAAAATGTCTCGGAGCCCTTAAATCGTCCAAATACCATATGCTATAGTGAGTGGAAAAACCCTGAAATCGGCTGGAAACCCTGAAATCGGCCAAAAGCCCAAAAGTTGATTAGTAAGCCCTAAAGCCGGCCTAAAACCCTACAATAAGCCGAAAACCCTAAAATCAGTCAAATAGCCTAGAGTCTACAAAAAAACCATAAAATTGACTCGAAGCCCTTAAATAGTCCAAATACCCTAAACTATATTCAGCGGAAAAACCCTGAAATCGGCCGGAAACCTTGAAATCGGTCAAAAGCCCTAAAGTTGATAAAAAAAACCCTTAATCCGGTCTAAAAACCCTATAATAAGCCAAAAACCCTAAAATCAGTCTAATAGCCTAGAGTGTATGAAAAACCATAAAAATGACCCGGAACCCTTAAATTGTCAAATACCCTATGCTATAGTCTGCGGAAAAACCCTGAAATCGGTCGAAAACTCTGAAATCGGCCAAAAGCCCTAAAGTTGATTAGAAAACCCTAAAGTCGTGCTTAAACCCTACAATAAGCCAAAAACCTTAAAATCAGTCTAAACGCCCTACAGCCGACCTAGAACCCTAAAAAAGCCTATAACACTAAAATCAGTCTAAAAGCCTAGAGTCTACAAAAAAACCATAAAATTGACCCGGAGCCCTTAAATCGTCCAAAAGCCCGAAAGTTGATTAAAAAACCCTAAAGTCGTGCTAAAACCCTACAATAAGCCAAAAACCCTAAAATCAGTCTACAAGCCCCAAAAGACGGCCTAAAACCCTATAATTAGCCGAAAACCCTAAAATTATTCTAAAAGCCTAGTGTCTTCAGAAAAACCATAAAATTGTCCCGGAGCCCTTAAATCGTCAAAATACTGTATACTATAGTCAGCGGAAAAACCCTGAAATCGGTCGAAAACCCTGAAATCGGCAAAAAGCCCTAAAGTTGATCAGAAAACACTAAAGTCGGCCTATAACCCTATAATAAGCCTCAAACAGTAAAATCAGTCTAAAAGCCCTTAAGCCGGCCTCAAACCCTAAAATAAGCCGAAAAAACTAAAATCAGTCTAAAAGCCTAGAGTTTACCAAAAAACCATAAAAATGACCCGGAACCCTTAAATCGTCCAAATACCCTAAAGCCGGCCTTGAACCATATTATGAGCCGAAAACCCTAAAATCAGTCTAAAAGCACTAGCGCCGACCTAGAACCCTAAAAAAGCCGAAATCACTAAAATCAATCTAAAAGCCTAGAGTCTACAGAAAAACCATAAAATTGACCCGGAACCCTTAAATCGTCCTAATACCATATACTAATCAGCGGAAATACCCTGAAATAGGCCGAAAACCTGGAAATCAGCCAAACACCCTATACTATAGTCAGCGGAAAAACCTTGAAATCGGCCGAAAATGCTGAAATTGGCAAAAAGCCCAAAAGTTTATCAAAATGTCCCAAAGCCGGCCTAAAACCCTATAATAAGCCAAAAACCCTTAAATCAGTCTAATAGCCTAGAGTCTACCGAAAAATCCTAAACATGACTCGGAGCCCTTAAATCGTCCAAATACCCTATTCTATAGTCAGCGAAAAAACCCTGAAATCGGCCGAAAACCCTAAGATTAGCCTAAAAGCACCAAAAATCAACCTAAAACCCCATAATAAGCCGAAAACCCTAAAATCGGTCTAAAAGCCTAGAGTCTACACAAAATCAAAAAATCGACCCGGAGCCCTTAAATAGTCCAAATACCCTATACTATAGTCAGCGGAAAAACCTTGATATCGGCCGGAAACTCTGAAATCGGCTAAAAGCCCTAAGTTGATCAAAAAACCATTAAGCCGGCTTAAAACCCTACAATAAGCCGAAAACCCTAAAATCAGTCTAAAATCACCAAAAGCCAGCCTAAAACCCTATAATAAGCCGAACACCCTAAAATCAGTCTAAAAGCCTACAATCTACACAAAAACCTAAAAATTTACCCGGAGCATTTAAATAGTCCAAATACCCTATACTATAGTCAGCGGAAAAACCCTGAAATCGGCCAAAAGCAATAAAGTTGATCAGAAAATCCTAAATCCGGGCTAAAACCCTATAATAAGCCGAAAACCTGAAAATCAGTCTAAAAGCCCTTAATCCGGCCTAAATCCCAAAAGTTGATTTGCAAACCCTAAAGCCAACCTAAAACCCAATAATAAGCCGAAAACCCTAAAATTAGTCTAAGACCCTAGAGTCTACAGAAAAACCATAAAATGGACCCGAAGCCCCCAAATCGTCCAAACACCCAACACTATAGTCAACGCAAAAACCCTGAAATTGGCCAAAAGCCCTAAAGTTGATCAAAAAGCCCTAAATCCAGCCTAAAACCATATAATAAGACGAAAACCCTAAAATCAGTCTAAAAGCCTAGAGTCTGCAAAAAAACCATGAAAATGACTCAGAGCCCTTAAATCATCCAAATACCCTATGCTATAGTGAGCAGAAAAACCCTGAAATCGGTAGAAAACCTTGAAATTGGCCAAAAGCCCAAAAGTTGATCAGAAAACCCTAAAGTTGGCATGAAACCCTACAATAAGCCGAAAACCCTAAAATCAGTCTAAAAGCACAAAAAATCGGCCTAAAACCCTATAATAAGCCGAAAACCCGAAAATCGGTCTTAAAAACTAGTGTCCACACAAAAACAAAAAAATTGACCCGGAGCCCTTAAATAGTCCAAATACCCTATACTATAGTTTGACGAAAAACCCTGAAATCGGCTAAAAGCCCTAAAGTTGATTAGAAAGCCCTAAACCCGTCCTAAAACCCTATTATAAGCCGAAAACCCTAAAATCAGTCTAAAATCCTAGAGTCTACAAGAAAAACCATAAAAATGACCCAGAGCCCTTAAATCATCCAAATACCCTATGCTGTAATCTGCGGAAAAACCTTGAAATTGGTCGAAAACCCTGAAATCGGCCAAAAGCCCTATAGTTGGTTAGAAAACCCTAAAGCTGCATAAAACCCTACAATAAGCCGAAAACCCTAAAATCAGTCTAAAAGCACCAAAAATCGGCCAAAAACCCTAAAATCAGTCTAAAAGCCTAGAGTCTACCGAAAAATCATAAACACGACTCGGAGCCCTTAAATCGTCCAAATACCCTATGCTATAGTCAGCGGAAAAACCCTGAAGTCGGCCGAAAACCCTAAAATCAGCCTAAAAGCATTAAAAATCGGCCTAAAACCCTATAATAAGCCGAAAACCCTAAAATCGGTCTAAAAGCCTAGAGTCTACACAAAATCCAAAAAATTGACCCGGAGCCCTTAAATAGTCCAAATATCCTATACTATAGTCAGCCGGCTGGAAACCCTGAAATCGGCTAAAAGCCCTAAGTTGATCAAAAAACCTTTAAGCCAGCATAAAACCATACAATATGCCGCAAACCCTAAAATCAGTCTAAAATCACCAAAAGCCGGCCTAAGACCCTATAATAAGCCGAATACCCTAAAATCAGTCGAAAAGCCTACAGTCTACACAAAAACCAAAAAATTTACCCGGAGCACTTAAATAGTCCAAATACCCTATACTATAGTCAGCGGAAAAACCCTGAAATCGGCCAAAAGCCCTACAGTTGATTAGAAAACCCTAAAGTCGTCCTAAAACCCTACAATAAGCGGAAAACCCTAAAATCATTCTAAATGCCCCAAAAGCCGGCCTAAAACCCAATAATAACCCGAAAACCATAAAATCATTCTAAAAGCCTAGTGTCTATAGAAAAACCATAAAAATGACCCGGAGCCCTTAAATCGTCCAAATACACTATGCTATAGTCTGCGGAAAAACCTTGAAATCGGTCGAAAACCCTGAAATCGGTCAAAAGCCCTATAGTTGATTAGAAAACCCTAAAGCTGGTATAAAACCCTACAATAAACTGAAAACCCTAAAATCAATCTAAAAGCACCAAAAATCGGCCTAAAACCCTATAATAAGTCAAAACCACTAAAATCAGTCTAAAAGCCTAGAGTCTACACAAAAACCAAAAAATTGACTCGTAGCCCTTAAATAGTCTAAATACCTTACACTATATAGTCAGCGGAAAAACCCTGAAATCAGCCGGAAACCCTGAAATCGGCCAAAAGCCCTAAAGTTGATCAAAAAGCCCTAAAGCCGGCTTAAAACCCTATAATAAGCCCAAAACCCTAAAATCAGTCTAATAGCCTAGAGTCTACCGAAAAACCATAAACATGACTCGGAGCCCTTGAATCATCCAAATACCCTATGCAATAGTCAGTGGAAAAACCCTGAAATCAGCCAAAAGCCCTAATGTTGATCAAAAAACCCTAAAGCTGGCCTAAAACCCTACAATAAGCCGAAAATCCTAAAATCAGTCTAAAAGCCTAGAGTCTACACAAAAACCAAAAAATATGGTTTTTCTGCAGACTCTTGGCTTTTAGAATGTTTAAAGGGTTTTCAGTTTATTATAGGGTTTTAGGTTGGCTTTAGGGTTTGCTAATCAACTTTAGGGTTTTAGGCCGGATATCAATGTTTTTCCGCTGATTATAGTATAGGGTATTAGGATGATTTAAGGGCTCCGGGTCAATTTTATGTTTTTTCTGTGGACTCTAGGCTTTTAGACTGATTTTAGTGATTTCGGCTTTTTTAGGGTTCTAGGTCGGCACTAGTGCTTTTAGACTGATTTTATGGTTTTCGGCTCATAATAGGGTTCAAGGCCGGCTTTAGGGTATTTGGATGATTTAAGGGCTCCGGGTCATTTTTATGGTTTTTCGGTAAACTCTAGGCTTTTAGAATGATTTTAGGTTTTTCGGCTTATTTTAGGGTTTGAGGCTGGCTTAAGGGCTTTTAGACTGATTTTAGTGTTTTCGACTTATAATAGGGTTTTAGGCCGACTTTAGTGTTTTCTGACCAACTTTAGGGCTTTTTGCTGATTTCAGGGTTTTCGACCGATTTCAGGGTTTTTCTGCTGACTATAGTATACAGTATTTTGACAATTTAAGGGCTCCGGGACAATTTTATGGTTTTTTTTAAGACACTAGGCTTTTAGAATAATTTTAGGGTTTTCGGCTTATTATAGGGTTTTAGGCCGTCTTTTGGGGCTTGTAGATTGATTTTAGGGTTTTCGGCTTATTATAGGGTTTTAGCACGACTTTAGGGTTTTCTAATCAACTTTAGGGCTTTTAGACGATTTAAGGGCTCCGGGTCAATTTTATGGTTTTTCTGTAGACTCTAGGCTTTTTGACTGATTTTAGTGTTATGGGCTTTTTTAGTGTTTTAGGTCGGCTGTAGGACGTTTAGACTGATTTTAGGGTTTTTCGGCTTATTGTAGGGTTTTAGCACGACTTTAGGGTTTTCTAATCAACTTTAGGGCTTTTGGCCGATTTCAGAGTTTTTTGGACCGATTTCAGGGTTTTTCCGCAGACTATAGCATAAGGTATTTGACGATTTAAGGGTTCCGGGTCATTTTTTTGGGTTTTTAGTAGACTATAGGCTATTAGACAGATTTTAGGGTTTTCGGCTTATTATAGGGTTTTAGGCCGGATTAAGGGTTTTTTGATCAACTTTAGGGCTTTTGACCGATTTCAGGGTATTTGGACTAATTAAGTGTTCCGGGTCAAAGTTTTTGGTTTTTGTGTAGACTGTAGGCTTTTAGACTGATTTTAGGGTATTCGACTTATTATAGGGTTTTAGGCAGGCTTTTGGTGCTTTTAGACAGATTTTAGGGTTTTCGGCTTATTGTAGGGTTTTAGGCCGGCTTAAGGGTTTTCTGATCAACTTTAGGGCTTTTGGCCGATTTCAGGGTTTCCGGCCGATATCAAGGTTTTTCCGCTGACTATAGTTTAGGGTATTTGAACTATTTAAGGGCTCCGGGTAATTTTTTTGGATTTTGTGTAGACTCTAGACTTTTAGTCTAATTTTAGGGTATTCGGCTTATTTTAAGGTTAGAGGACGACTTTTGGATCTTTTAGACTGATTTTAGGGTTTTCAGCTTATTGAAGGGTTTTAGGCCGACATTAGGGAAATCTGATCAACTTTACGGGTTTTGGCTGATTGTAGGGTTTTCAGCTAATTTCAAGGTTTTTCCGCTGACTATTGTATAGGGTATTAGGACGATTTAAGGGCTCCGGGTCAATTTTATGGTTTTTCTGTAGACTCTAGGCTTTTAGACTAATTTTAGTGTTTTCATCTTTTCTGGGGTTCTAGGCCGGCTGTAGGGCTTTTAGACTGATTTTAGTGTTTTCGGCTTATTATAGGGTTCAAGGCCGACTTTTGGGTATTTTGATGATTTAAGGTCTCCGAGTCATTTTTATGGTTTTTCTGTAGATTCTAGGCTTTTAGACTTATTTTATGGTTCTCGGCTTATTATAGGGTTTTAGGCTGAATTTAGGGCTTTTTGATCAACTTTAAGGCTTTTGGCCGATTTTAAGGTTTTCTGCCGATTTCATGGTTTTTGCGCTGACTAAAGTATAGGGTGTTTGGAAGATTTGGGGGCTCTAGGTCAATTTTATGGTTTTTCTGTAGACTTTACGCTCTTAGACTAATTTTAGGGTTTTCGTAAGGTTTTAAGCCGGCTTAAGGGTTTTTTAATCAAGTTTAAGGCTTTTGACCGATTTCAGAATTCCGGCCGATATCATGGTTTTTCCGCTGACTATATATAGTATAGGGTATTTGGACTATTTAAGGGCTCCGGGTCAATTTTTTGGATTTTTTTGTAGATTCTAGGCTTTTAGACTGATTTTAGGGTATTCGGCTTGTTATAGAGTTTTAGGACGGCTTTTGGTGCTTTTATACTGAATTTAGGGTTTTTGGCATATTTCAGGTTTTTCCACTGACTATAGCATAGGGTATTTGGACGATTTAAGGGCTTTGGGTTATTTTATGGTTTTTCTGTAGACTATAGGCAACTAGACTGATTTTAGGGTTTTCGACTTAATATAGGATTCGAGGCCGGCTTTAGGGTTTTTTGATCAACTTTAGGGCGTTTGGCCGATTTCAGGGTTTCGGCCGACTTCAGGGTTTTTCCGCTAGTTATAGTAAAGGGTATTTGGAAGATTTAAAGGCTCCGGGTCAAGTTTATGGTTTTTTATGGCTTATGTAGGGATTTAGGCTTAATTTAGGGATTTCTGATCAACGTTAGGGCTTTTGGCTAATTTTAGGGTTTTCGGCCGATTTCAGGGGTTTTCCGCTGACTATAGTATAGGGTATTTGGACTACTTAAGGGCTCCGGGTCAATTTTTTGGATTTTGTGTAGACTCTAGGATTTTAGACTGATTTTAGGGTATTCGGCTTGTTATAGAGTTTTAGGACGGCTTTTGGTGCTTTTAGACTGATTTTAGGGTTTTTGGCATATTTCAGGTTTTTCCACTGACTATAGCATAGGGTATTTGGACGATTTAAGGGCTTTGGGTCATTATATGGTTTTTCTGTAGACTATAGGCAACTAGACTGATTTTAGGGTTTTCGACTTAATATCGGATTTTAGGCCGGCTTTAGGGTTTTCTAATCAACTTTAGGGCGTTTGGCCGATTTCAGGGTTTCGGCCGACTTCAGGGTTTTTCCGCTAGTTATAGTAAAGGGTATTTGGAAGATTTAAGGGCTCCGGGTCAAGTTTATGGTTATTCTATAGACTCTAGGCTTTTAGACTGATTTTACGATTTATGGCTTATGTAGGGATTTAGGCTTAATTTAGGGTTTCTAATCAACTTTAGGGCCTTTGGCTAATTTTAGGGTTTTCGGCCGATTTCGGGGGTTTTCCACTGACTATAGTATAGGGTATTTTGATAATTTAAGGGCTCCGGGTTAATTTTGGGTTTTTTTTGTAGACTCTAGGCTTTTAGACTGATTTTAGGGTTTTCGGCTTATTAAAGGGTTTTAGGCCGACTTTAGGGCTTTTTGACAACTTTAGGGCTTTTGGATGATTTAAGGGTTTTCCGCTGACTATTGTATAGGGTATTATAACGATTTAATGTCTCCGGGTCAATTTTATGGTTTTTTTGTAGACTTTAGGCTTTTAGACTTATTTTAGTGTTTTCGGGTTTTTTCGGGTTCTAGGCCGGCTTAAGGGCTTTTTGACTGATTTTTGGGTTTTCGGCTTATTTAGGGTTTAAGGTCGGCTTTAGGGTTTTCGGATCAACTGTAGGGCTATTTGACAATTTCTGGGTTTTCGGACGACTGCTGGGTTTTTCCGCTGACTATAGCATAGGGTATTTGGATGATTTAAGGGCTTCGGGTCACTTTATGGTTTTTCTGTAGATTCTAGGTTTTTAGGCCGATTTCAGGGTTTTTCCGCAGACTATAGCATAGGGTATTTGGACGATTTAAGGGCTCCGGGTCATTTTTATGGTTTTTCTGTAGTCTCTATAGGCTTTTAGACTTATTTTAGGGTTTTCGTCTTATTATAGGGTTTTAGGCCGGCTTTAGGGCTTTCAGATCAACTTTATGGCTATTGGCTGATTTTAGGGTTTTTGCGCTGCCTATAAGTATAGGGTGTTTGGACGATTTAAGGGCTCCGGGTCAATTTTATGGTTTTTCTGTAGACTCTAGGCTCTTAGACTGATTTTAGGATTTTTGGCCGGCTTTAGGGTTTTCTAATTAACTTTTGGGTTTTCGGCTAATTGCAGGATTTTTCCGCAGACTATAATATAGTCTTTTTGGACGATTTAAGTGCTCTGGGTAAATTTTATGGTTTTTCGGTAGACTCTTGGCTTTTAGACTAATTTTAGGGTTTTTTTGGCATATTATAGGGTTTTAGGCCGGCTTTAGGGCTTTTAGACTGATTTTAGGGCTTTCGGCCGATTTCAGGGTTTTCGGCCGATTTCAGGGTTTTTCCGCAGACTATAGCATAGGGTATTTGGAAGATTTAAGGGCTCCGGGTCATTGTTATGGTTTATCTGTAGACTCTAGGCTTTTAGACTTATTTTAGGGTTTTAGGCCGGCTTTCGGGCTTTCTGATCAACTTTAGGGCTTTTAGCCGATTTCAGGGTTTTTCCACAGACTATAATATAGGGTATTTGGACTATTTAAGGGCTCTGGGTAATTTTTTTTGTTACTAGTTTTTAGTCCGATTTTAGGGTTTTCGGCTTATTATTGGGTTTTAGGCCGATTTATTGTGCTTTTAGACTGATTTTAGGGTTTTCAGCTTATTGTAGGGTTTTAGGCCACCTTTAGGGTTTTCTAATCAAATTTTGGGCTTTTGGCCGATTTCAGGGTTTTCTGCTATAGCATAGGGTATTTGGGCGATTTAAGGGCTCCGAGTCATTTTTATGGTTTTTCTGCAAACTCTTGGCTTTTACCCTAAAGCTGGCCTAAAACCCTACAATAAGCCGAAAACCCTAAAATCTGTCTAAAAGCCTAGAGTCTACACAAAAACCAAAAAATTGACCCAGAGCCCTTATATAGTCCAAATACCCTATACTATAGTATGCGGAAAAAACCTGAAATCGGCCGGAAACCCTTAAATTGGCCAAAAGTCAGAAATCGTCCAAAATCCATAAAGTAGATCTGAAAACCCAAAAGCCGGCCTAAAACCCTACAATAAGCCGAAAACCCTAAAATCAGTCTAAAAGCGCTAAAGCCGGCATAAAACCCTATAAGAAGCCGAAAACCCGAAAATCATTCTAAAAGCCTAGAGTCTACCGAAAAACCTTAAAATTGACCTGGAGCCCTTAAATCGTCAAGTTTTGAGTATTTATAGTTTGGTCCTAAGAGATTTTATAATTATATTTGGTCCTTTAAGTTTGGATATTTGTGTTTTAGTCCTTGGACTAGTCAAGGCTGAATTGGATTTCCGCATTTAAGAGCTTTTAAGGAGGTTTTGGAATTCAAATTTGAATGGGAACATGGTGGTTCGAGTTAGAGGATTAAAAGAATATTAGTGTAGGAGTTTTAACAAGAAGATGTTGTGGCTTAGTGGTTAAGACTTAAGCATTTGATGGGCAAGGCTTGTGTTCAAATCCTAGTGAGGTATGTTTTAATTTTAATCAGATTTTTGGTGGTTGAAGGCTGAAATTCGAATTTGAATTGAGACATGAGATTAATGAGCAATAAATGGGTTTAAATGGAGTTTAATAGGATTTACAATCAGATTTGAATTTGAACAAGGTAGTAATGGAATTTAATGAGAGTAATTAGGGGATATAAATGCAGAATTTGAATATTTGATTAATGGTGAGTTAATGGGCGAATTAATGGTGTTGATGAGGGGGGAAATTCTGATTTTATAGAGCCTTTGGTTCAGAAATTTCGTGCTCTTCCTCCCTCTCTCTCCCTCTAGTTGCTGAAAACTCAAAGCTTAAGAGTGTTGGCCTCCTTTGCTTGTTTTACACAGAAGTTTTTGTCAGGGAAACCTAGAACTCTAGAGCTGAATCCTTTGGAGTGTTGCTGGACTTTGGTGCTGCTTGGAGTCGTCCCTCTTCTCTTCTTGTGGTGTTCTAACTCTCTCTCTAACCCTCTCTCAAGAACCCTTGAGGTTAGCTTTATCGGTAAGTGATCAATCCTTTCTAATTTCTGAGTTTTTGTGAAATTAGGAACCTTTGGATTTTTGGGGAAGAAACTTGTTTATTAGGTCTTGATATGGATTGTAATCATGGAAGAATTTTAGTTTTGAAAGGAATTGGTTAAAAATGGAGTTTCGGGTGAAAAACATGGTTTTTAGGGTTTCTAGCAGGGAGCCAACGCATGAGCGCTGGACTCCTAACGCCTGGGCACTGAGGTTCTGCCCAGTTCGTGTTGCCAGACAAGGACCCAACGCTTGAGCGTTGGAAGCCAACGCTTGGGCGCTAGGCTCCTGACAGCAAGTTGCTGTTTTGCTAGTTTTGAGTTTAATTCTTGTGAAATCGGTTTCTGGTCTTTTCCTTGGATGTTGATGATTGTGGACATGTTTTATCATGTTAGGTTGAAGGACAAGACCAAGCAAAGGATTAAAAGGTAAGGGTAACTCTGGGTCTAGATAGAGTCAGTGGTGCTTACTATGCCTTGATGATTGTAAATTACTCTATGTTTGTGATGATGAGATGAATGGTATTGTGATGCATGCTGGGATTATTATCAGTGAATATAACATGTTGGATTTGAGATTGATGATTATGATGTGATGATTTTGAGATGAATATAAGGGTGATTATTTTTGGTAATAATGGCAATTGTTGATTCATGTTGATGTTGGACATGTTGGCATGGCATATGCATATTCTAGATTGAAATGGTGGGGTGGACGGTGATTGCCACGGGACCATGATGACGGTGGGGTGGACGGATGATTGCCACGTGACCGGAAGGGCGGCAAGGTGGACGGTATTGCCATATGCTTCCCTGTTCCCGTTTGGAACGAAGTCGCTCCCGTTTGGAACGATGTATCTTGGCCAAAGTTGTTGAGCATGTAGTTGTGCATGTAGTTGCATTGTTGGAATCATGAGTATGATTTGAGTTGTTGATTATGATGATCTGAGGATTATTATGGTGATGTTGTACTGAATGTTGCGAATACTATTATTGTATTTATGTTGATTTGTAATTGTTGTTTGTTTTAAAGAGTTAACCCTTTCTGTTTGTGTTTGGGCGCTTAACGCCAGAAAATAGACAGGGTGATGATCGTCGTCTCTTGAAGAAGCTTTATGGAATCAGAGTGCGCAGCGGAATCGTGGAAGAAATTTGAAGAAGACGATTGATGTCTTAGGATTTTCCGCTATTTTATTTTATTTTATTTTTGGGCTCGCTGTTGAGCAATTTTCTTTATTGTAATATTTTTCCTCGTTTTCGCTTCCGCGTAGTAATTATTATTTTATGGGGAAAATTAGTACTTATATTATTTTTAAGTAATTAAGAGAGACGAAAACCTTTTAAGAAAAATGATTTGTTTTCTGAGAGGTTTTAATTTCCGCATTTTTACCTTTAACCCTCAACCCAAAATTGGGGTGTTACAAAAACACTAAAATTAGTCTAAAAGCCTAGAGTCTACAGAAAAACCATAAAATTGACCCGGAGCCCTTAAATCGTCATAATAACCTATACAATAGTCAGCGGAAAAACCCTGAAATTAGCCGAAAACCCTACACCTAGAGTCTACAGAAAAACCATAAAAATGTCTCGGAGCCCTTAAATCGTCCAAATACCCTATGCTATAGTGAGTGGAAAAACCCTAAAATCGGCCGGAAACCCTGAAATCGGCCAAAAGCCCTAAAGTTGTTTAGAAAGCCCTAAAGCCGGCCTAAAACCCTATAATAAGCCGAAAACCCTAAAATCTGTCTAATAGCCTAGAGTCTACAAAAAAAACCATAAAAATGATTCGGAGGCCTTAAATCGTCCAAATACCCTATGTTATAGTCATCGGAAAAACCTTGAAATCGGTCAAAAACCCAGTAATTCGAAAAAAGTCCTAAAGTTGATCAGAAAACCCTAAAGTCAGCCTAAAACCTTATAATAAGCCGAAAACACTAAAATTAGTCTAAAAGCCCTTCAACCGGCCTCAAACCCTAAAATAATCTGAAACCCCTAAATTAGTTTAAAAGCCTAGAGTTTACCGAAAAATCATAAAATTGACTCGGAGCCCTTAAATAGTCCAAATACCCTAAATTATAGTCAGCGGAAAAACCCTGAAATCGGACAGAAACCCTAAAATCGGTCAAAAGCCCTAAAGTTGATCAAAAAACCCTTAATCCGGCCTAAAACCCTATAATAAGCCAAAAACCCTAAAATCAGTCTAATAGCCTAGAGTCTACTGAAAAACCATAAAAATGACCCGGAACCCTTAAATTGTCAAATACCCTATGCTATAGTCTGCGGAAAAACCCTGAAATCGGTCGAAAACTCTGAAATCGGCCAAAAGCCCTAAAGTTGATTAGAAAACCCTAAAGTCGTGCTAAAACCCTACAATAAGCCAAAAACCCTAAAATCAGTCTAAACGCCCTACAGCCAACCGAGAACCCTAAAAAAGCCCATAACACTAAAATCAGTCTAAAACCCTAGAGTCTACAGAAAAGCCATAAAATTGACCCGGAGCCTTTAAATCGTCCAAAACCCGAAAGTTGATTAGAAAACCCTAAAGTCGTGCTAAAACCCAACAATAAGCCGAAAACCCTAAAATCAGTCTAGAAGCCCCAAAAGACGGCCTAAAACCCTATAATAAGCCGAAAACCCTAAAATTATTCTAAAAGCCTAGTGTCTTCAAAAAAACCATAAAATTGTCACGGAGCCCTTAAATCGTCAAAATATTGTATACTGGAGTCAGCGGAAAAACCCTGAAATTGGTCGAAAACCCTGAAATCGGCAAAAAGCCCTAAAGTTGATCAGAAAACACTAAAGTCGGCCTAAAACCCTATAATAAGCCCAAAACAATAAAATCAGTCTAAAAGCCCTTAAGCCGGCCTCAAACCCTAAAATAAGCCGAAAAAACTAAAATCAGTCTAAAAGCCTAGAGTTTACCGAAAAACCATAAAAATGACCCGGAACCCTTAAATCGTCCAAATACCCTAAAGCCGGCCTTGAACCCTATTATGGGCCGAAAACCCAAAAATCAGTCTATAAGCACTAGCGCCGACCTAGAACCCTAAAAAAGCCGAAATCACTAAAATCAATCTAAAAGCCTAGAGTCTACAGAAAAACCATAAAATTGACCCGGAGCCCTTAAAATGTCCTAATACCATATACTAATCAGCGGAAATACCCTGAAATCGGCCGAAAACATGGAAATCAGCCAAACACCCTATACTATAGTCAGTGGAAAAACCTTGAAATCGGCCGAAAATGCTGAAATTGGCAAACAGCCCAAAAGTTTATCAAAATGTCCCAAAGCCGGCCTAAAACCCTATAATAAGCCAAAAAACCTAAAATCAGTCTAATAGCCTAGAGTCTACCGAAAAATCATAAACATGACTCGGAGCCCTTAAATCGTCCAAATACCTTATGCTATAGTCAGCGAAAAAACCCTGAAATTGGCTGAAAACCCTAAAATCAGCCTAAAAGCACCAACAATCGGCTTAAAACCCTATAATAAGCCGAAAACCCTAAAATCGATCTAAAAGCCTAGAGTCTACACAAAATCCTAAAAATTGACCCGGAGCCCTTAAATAGTCCAAATACCCTATACTATAGTAAGCGGAACAACCATGATATCGGCCGGAAACCCTGAAATCGGCTAAAAGCCCTAAGTTGATCAAAAAACCTTTAAGCTGGCTTAAAACCCTACAATAAGCCGAAAACCCTTAAATCAGTCTAAAATCACCAAAAGCCAGCCTAAAACCCTATAATAAGCCGAATACCCTAATATCAGTTTAAAAGCCTACAGTCTACACAAAAACCAAAAAATTTCCCCGGAGCACTTAAATAGTCCATATACCCTATACTATAGTCAGCGGAAAAACCGTGAAATCGTACAAAAGCAATAAAGTTGATCAGAAAACCCTAAAGCCGGCATAAAACCCTATAATAAGCCGAAAACCTGAAAATCAATCTAAAAGCCCTTAATCCGGCCTAAAACCTAAAAGTTGATTTGCAAACCCTAAAGCCAACCTAAAACCCTAAAATTAGTCTAAGAGCCTAGAGTCTACAGAAAAACCATAAAATGGACCCGAAGCCCCCAAACCGTCCAAACGCCCTATACTATTATCAGCGCAAAAACCCTGAAATCAGCGGAAAACCCTGAAATTGGCCAAAAGCCCTAAAGTTGATCAAAATGCCCTAAATCCAGCCTAAAACCATATAATAAGCCGAAAACCCTAAAATCAGTCTAAAAGCCTAGAGTATGCAGAAAAACCATAAAAATGACTCGGAGCCCTTAAATCGTCCAAATACCCTATGCTATAGTGAGTAGAAAAACCCTGAAATCGGTAGAAAACACTGAAATCGGCCAAAAGCCCAAAAGTTGATCAGAAAACCCTAAAGCTGGCATGAAACCCTACAATAAGCCAAAAACCGTAAAATCAGTCTAAAAGCACAATAAATCGGCCTAAAACCCTAAAATCGGTCTTAAAAGCTAATGTCCACACCAAAACAAAAAAATTGACCCGGAGCCCTTAAATAGTCCAAATACCCTATATTATAGTCTGCGGAAAAACCCTGAAATAGGTTAAAAGCCCTAAAGTAGATAAGAAAGCCTTAAAGCTGGCCTAAAACCCTATTATAAGCCGAAAACCCTAAAATCAGTAGAAAAGACTAGAGTCTACAGAAAAACCATAAAATGACCCAGAGCCCTTAAATCATCCAAATACCCTATGCTATAATCTGCGGAAAAACCTTGAAATTGGTCGAAAACCCTGAAATCGGCTAAAAGCCCTATAGTTGGTCAGAAAACCCTAAAGCTGGCATAAAACCCTACAATAAGCCGAAAACCCTAAAATCAGTCTAAAAGCACCAAAAATCGGCCAAAAACCCTATAATAAAGCCAAAAACCCTAAAATCAGTCTAAAAGCCTAGAGTCTACAGAAAAACCAAAAAATTGACTTGTAGCCCTTAAATAGTCCAAATACCTTACACTATATAGTCAGCGGAAATACCCTGAAATCGGCTGGAAACCCTGAAATCGGCCATAAGCCCTAAAGTTGATCAAAAAGCCCTAAAGCCGGCCTAAAACCCTATAATAAGCCGAAAACCCTAAAATCAGTCTAACAGCCTAGAGTCTACCGAAAAATCATAAACATGACTCGGAGCCCTTAAATCGTCCAAATACCCTATGCTATAGTTAGCGGAAAAACACAGAAATCGGCCGAAAACCCTAAAATCAGCCTAAAAGCGCAAAAAATCGGTCTAAAACCCTAGAGTCTACACAAAATCCAAAAATTTGTCCCGAAGCCCTTAAATAGTCCAAATATCCTATACTATATAGTCAGCGGGAAAACCTTGATATCAGCCGGAAACCCTGAAATCGGCCGGAAACCCTGAAATCGGCTAAAAGCCCTAAGTTGATCAAAAAACCTTTAAGCCGGCTTAAAACCCTACAATAAGCCGAAAACCCTAAAATCAGTCTAAAATCACCAAAAGCCGGCCTAAGACCCTATAATAAGCCGAATACCCTAAAATCAGTCTAAAAGCCTACCGTCTACACAAAAACCAAAAAATTTACCTGGAGCACATAAATAGTCCAAATACCCTATACTATAGTCAGCGGAAAAACCGTGAAATCGTCCAAAAGCAATAAAGTTGATCAGAAAACCCTAAAGCCGGCCTAAAACCCTATAATAAGCCGAAAACCTGAAAATCAGTCTAAAAGCCCTTAATCCGGCCTAAAACCCAAAAGTTGATTAGCAAACCCTAAAGCCAACCTAAAACCCTATAATAAGCCGAAAACCCTAAAATTAGTCTAAGAGCCTAGAGTCTACAGAAAAACCATAAAATGGACCCGAAGCCCCCAAATCGTCCAAACGCCCTATACTATAATCAGCGCAAAAACCCTGAAATCGGCAGAAAACCCTGAAATTGGCCAAAAGCCCTAAAGTTGATCAAAAAGCTCAAAATCCAGCCTAAAACCATATAATAAGCCGAAAACCCTAAAATCAGTCTAAAAGCCTAGAGTATGCAGAAAAACCATAAAAATGACTCGGAGCCCTTAAATCGTCCAAATACCCTATGCTATAGTGAGTAGAAAAACCCTGAAATCGGTAGAAAACCCTGAAATCGGCCAAAAGCCCAAAAGTTGATAAGAAAACCATAAAGCTGGCATGAAACCCTACAATAAGCTGAAAAACCCTAAAATCAGTCTAAAAGCACAAAAAATCGACCTAAAACTCTATAATAAGCCGAAAGCCTTAAAATTGGTCTAAAAAACTAGTGTCTACAAAAAATCAAAAAAATTGACTCGGAGACCTTAAATTGTCCAAATACCCTATACTGTCTACGGAAAAACCTTGAAATCGGCTAAAAGCCCTAAAGTTGATCAGAAAGCCCTAAAGCTAGGTTAAAACCCTATTATAAGGCGAAAACTCTAAAATCAGTCTAAAAGCCTAGAGTCTACAGAAAAACCATAAAAATGACCCGGAGCCCTTAAATCGTCCAAACACCCAATACTATAGGCAGCGGAAAAACCCTGAAATCGGCCAAAAGCCCTAAAGCAGGCCTAAAACCCTATAATAAGCCGAAAACCCTAAAATCAGTCTTAAAGCCTAGAGTCTTCAGAAAAACCTTAAAAATGACCAGGAACCCTTAAATCGTCCAAATACCCTATGCTATGGTGATCCCAAAACTCTAAAGCATGCCTGAAACCCTACAATAATCCGAAAAACCCAAAATCAGTCTAAAAGTACCAAAAATCGGCCTAAAACCCTATAATAAGCCGAAAACCCTAAAATCGGTCTAAAAGCCTAAGGTCTGCGGAAAAACCCTGAAATCGGTCGGAAACCCTGAAATCGGACGAATGCCCTAAAGTTGATCAGAAAGCTCTAAAGCTGGCCTAAAACCGTATAATAAATCGAAAACCCTAAAATTAGTCTAAAAGCCTAGAGTCTACAAAAAAACCCCTAAAATTGACCCGGAGCCCTTAAATCGTCCAAATACACTATGCTATAGTCTGTGGAAAACCCTGACATTGGCCAAAAGCCATGAAGTTGATAAGAAAACCCAAAAGCTGGCATAAAACCCTACAATAAGCCGAAAATCTGTCTAAAAGCACCAAAAATCAGCCTAAAACCCTATAATAAGCCGAAAACCCTAAAATCAGCCTAAATGCCTAGAATCTACAGAAAAACACTAAAATGACTCGAAGCCCTTAAATCATCCATATACCCTATGCTATAGTCAGCAGAAAAACCCAGAAATCGTCCGAAAACCCTGAAATTGTCAAATAGCCCTAAAGTTGATCCAAAAACCCTAAAGCCGGCCTTAAACCCTATAATAAGTCGAAAACCCTAAAATCAATCTAATAGCTTAGAGTCTACAAAAAAACCATAAAAATGACTTGGAGCCCTTAAATGGTCCAAATACCCTATGCTACAGTCAGCCGAAAAACCCTGAAAACGGACGAAAACCCTGAAATCAGCCTAAAGCCCTAAATTTGATTAGAAAACCCTAAAGTCGGCCTAAAACCTTACAATAAGCCGAAAACCTTAAAATTAGTCTAAAAGCCCGAAAGCCGACCCAAAACCCTATAATTAGCCAAAAAACCCTAAAATAAGTCTAAAAGCCTAGACTTTACAGATAAACCATAAAAATGACCTGGAGCCCTTAATTCGTCAAATACCCTATGCTATATAGTCTGCGTAAAAACCCTAAAATCTGTCTAAAACCCAAAAATCGGCCAAAAGACCTAAAGTTGATTAGAAAACCCTATAATAAGCCGAAAACCCTAAATCCGGCCTAAAACCCTAAAATAGGGCGAAAACCCTAAAATCAGTTTAAAGCCTAGAGTCTACAGAAAAACCATAAAATTTATCCGGAGCCTAAATGATCCAAAAAGACTATATTAACGTCTGCGGAAAAACCCTGTAATTGGCCGATAACTCAAAAGTTGATTAGAAAACCCTAAAGCATTCCTGAAACCCTACTATAAAGCGAAAACCCTAAATTCAGTCTAAAAGCACCAAAAATCGGCCTAAAACCCTATAATAAGCCGAAAACCCTAAAATCAGTATAACAGGCTAGAGTCTACACAACAACCAAAAAATTGACCCGGAGCCCTTTAATAGTCCAAATACCCTATACTGTAGTCTATAGAAAAACCCTGAAATCGGTCGGAAACCCTGAAATCGGACGAAAGCCCTAAAGTTGATCAGAAAGCCCTAAAGCCGGACTAAAACCGTATAATAAATCGAAATCCCTAAAATTAGTCTAAAAGCCTAGAATATACAGAAAAACCCTAAAATTGACCCGGAGCCCTTAAATCGTCCAAATACAATATGCTATAGTCTGCGGAAAAACCTGATATAGGCCGAAAACGCTGAAATCCGCCAAAAGCCCTGAAGTTGATCAGAAAACACTAAAGCTAGCATAAAACCCTACAATAAGCCGAAAACCCTAAAATCAGTCTAAAAGCACCAAAAATCGGCCTAAAACCCTATTATAAGCCGAAAACCCTAAAATCAGCCTAAAAGCCTAGAACCTGAAAAACCATAAAATGACCCGAAGCCTTTAAATCATCCAAATACACTATGCTATAGTCAGCGGAAAACCCAGAAATCGTCCGAAAACCCTAAAATTGACAAATAGCCCTAAAGTTGATCCAAAAACCCTAAAGCCGGCCTTAAACCCTATAATAAGTTGAAAACCCTAAAATTAGTCTAATAGCGTAGAGTCTACAAAAAAACCATAAAACTGACTAGGAGGGCTAAATCGTCCAAATACGCTTTGCTATAGTCAGCAGAAAAACCCTGAAATTGGACGAAAACCCTGAAATCAGACAAAAGCCCTAAAGTTGATTAGAAAACCCTAAAGTCAGCCTAATACCCTACAATAAGCCGAAAACCCTAAAATCTGTCTAAAAGCCCTAACTCCGGCCTAAAACCCTAAAATAGGGCGAAAAACCTAAAATCAGTTTAAAAGCCTAGAGTCTACACAAAAACCATAACATTTACTCGGAGCCCTTAAATCGTTTAAAAAGACTATATTAAAATCTGCGGAAAAACCCTACAATTGGCCGAAAACCCAAAAGTTGATTAGAAAACCCTAAAGCCAGCCAAAAATCCTATAATAAGCCGAAAATCCTAAAATTAATCTAAGAGGCTAGAGTCTACAGAAAAACCATAAAGTTGACCCGGAGCCCATAAATTGTCTAAACACCCTATACTATAGGCAGCAGAAAAACCATGAAATTGGCCAAAAGCCCTAAAGTTGATCAGAAAGCCCTAAAGCCGAATAAAACCCTATAATAAGCCGAAAACACTAAAATCAGTCTAAAAGCCTAGACTCTACAAAAAACCCAAAAAATGACCCGGAGCCCTTAAATCGTCCAAATACCCTATGCTATAGTGAGCGGAAAAACCTTGAAATCGGCCGAAAACCCTAAAATCAGTCTAAAAGCACCAAAAATCGGCCTAAAACCCTATAATAAGCCGAAAACCCTAAAATCGGTTTATAAGCCAAGAGTCTACACAAAAACCAAAAATTTTACCTGGAGCCCTTAAATAATCCAAATACCCTATATTATAGTTTGCGGAAAAACCCATAAATCGGTCCGAAACCCTGAAATCAGACGAAAGCCCTAAAGTTCATCAGAAAGCCTTAAAGCCGGCCTAAAACCCTATAATAAGTTGAAAACCCTAAAATTAGTCCAAAAGCCTAGAGACTACAGATAACCCCTAAAATTGACCCGGAGCCCTTAAATCGTCCAAATACCCTATGCTATAGTCTGCCAAAAAACCCTGAAATCGGCCGAAAACCTTGAAATCGGCCAAAAGCCCTGAAGTTGATCAGAAAACCCTAAAGCTGGCATAAATCCCTACCATAAGCCGAAAACCCTAAAATCAGTCTACAAGCACCAAAAATCGGCCTAAACCCCTATAATAAGCCGAAAACTCTAAAATCAGCCTAAAAGCCTAGAATTTACCGAAAAAACATAAAATGACCCGAAGCCTTTAAATCATCCAAATACCCTATGCTATAGTCAGCGGAAAACCCAGAAATCGTCCGAAAACCCTGAAATTGACAAATAGCCCTAAAGTTGATCCAAAAACTCTAAAGTCGGCCTTGAACCCTAGAATAAGGCGAAAACCCTAAAATTAGTCTAATAGCGTAGAGTCTACAAAAAAACCATAAAAATGACTTGGAGCCCTTAAATCGTCAAAATACGCTTTGCTATAGTCAGCAGAAAAATCCTGAAATTGGACGAAAACCCTGAAATCGGCCAAAAGCCCTAAAGTTGATTAGAAAACCCTAAAGTCGGCCTAATACCCTACAATAAGCCGAAAACCCTAAAATCAGTCTAAAAGCCCAAAACTGACCTAAAACCCTATAATAAGCCAAAAAACCCTAAAATCAGTCTAAAAGCCTAGAGACTACAGATAAACCATAAAAATGACCCTGAGCCCTTATATCGTCAAATACCCTATGCTATAGTCTACGTAAAAACCCTAAAATCGGTCGAAAACCCTAAAATAGGTCAAAAGCACTAAAGTTGATTAGAAAACCCTAAAGCCAGCCTAAAACCCTATAATAAGCCGAAAACCCTAAAATCAGTCTAAAAGCCCTAAATCTGGCCTAAAACCCTAAAATAGGGCGAAAAACCTAAAATCAGTTTAAAAGCCTAGAGTCTACAGAAAAACCATAACATTTACCCGGAGCCCTTAAATCATTTAAAAAGACTATCTTAAAGTCTGCGGAAAAACCCTACAATTGGCCGAAAACCCAAAAGTAGATTAGAAAACCCTAAAGCCGGCCGAAAATCCTAAAATTAGTCTAAGAGCCTAGAGTCTACAGAAAAACCATAAAGTTGACCTGGAGCCCTTAAATCGTCTACACACCCTATACTATAGGCAGCGGAAAAACCATGAAATTGGCCAAAAGCCCTAAAGTTGATCAGAAAACCCTAAAGCCGGCCTAAAACCCTATAGTAAGCCGAAAACACTAAAATCAGAATAAAAGCCTAGAGTCTACAGAAAAACCATAAAAATGACCCGGAGCCCATAAATCGTCCAAATAACCTATGCTATAGTGAGCGGAAAAACCTTGAAATCGGCCGAAAACCCTAATATCAGTCTAAAAGCACAAAAAATCGCCCTAAAACCCTATAATAAGCCAAAAACCCTAAAATCGGTTTACAAGCCTAGAGTCTACACAAAAACCAAAAAATTGACCCGGAGCCCTTAAATAGTCCAAATACCCTATACTATAGTCTGCGGAAAAACCCAGAAGTCGGTCTGAAACCCTGAAATCCGACGAAAGCCCTAAAGTTCATTAGAAAGCCCTAAAGCCGGCCTAAAACCCTATAATAAATTGAAAACCCTAAAATTAGTCTAAAAGCCTAGACTCTACAGAAAACCCCTAAAATTGACCCGAAGCCCTTAAATCAGCCAAATACCTTATGCTATAGTCAGCGAAAAAACCCAGAAATCGTCCGAAAACCCTGAAATTGTCAAAAGCCCTAAAGTTGATTAGAAAAACCTAAAGCCAGCCTAAAACCCTACAACAAGCCGAAAACCCTAAAATCAGTGTAAAAGCCCAAAAGCCCGCCTAAAACACTATAATAAGCCAAAAAACCCTAAAATCAGTCTTAAAGCCTAGAGTCTACAGAAAAACCATAAAATTGACCCGGAGCCCATAAATCGTCCAAACACCCTATACTATTGTCAGCGGAAAAACCCTGAAATCGGTAGAAAACCATGAAATCGGCCAAAAGCCCTAAAGTTGATCAGAAAGCCATAAAGTCGGCCTAAAACCCTATAATAAGCCGAAAACCCTAAAATCAGTCTAATAGCTTAGAGTCTACAAAAAAACCATAAAAATGACTCGGGGCCCTCAAATCGTCCAAATACCCTATGCTATAGTCAACGGAAAAACCTTGAAATCGGCCAAAAGCCCTAAAGTTGATTAGAAAACCCTAAAGCCGGCCTAAAACCCTACAACAAGCCGAAAACCCTAAAATCAGTCTAAAACCCCAAAAGCCGGCCTAAAACACTATAATAAGCCAAAAAAACCCTAAAATCAGTCTAAAAGCCCTAAATCCGGCCTAAAACCCTATAATAAACCGAAAACCCTAAAATCAGTCTAAAAGCCCTAAATCTGGCCTAAAACCCTAAAAAAGGGAGAAAACCCTAAAATCAGTTTAAAAGCCTAGAGTCTACAAAAAAACTATAAAACTTACCCGGAGCCCTTAAATCATCCAAAAAGACTATATTATAGTCTGCGGAAAAACCCTGCAATTGGCCGAAAACCCAAAAGTTGACAGGAAGCCCTAAAGCTGGCCTAAAACCCTATAATAAGCCGAAAACCCTAAAATTAGTCTAAAAGCCTAGAGTCAACAGTAAAACCATAAAAATGACCCGGAGCCATTAAATCGTCCAAATACCCTATGCTATAGTCTGCGGAAAAACCTTGAAATTGGCCGAAAACCCTGAAACGGCCAAAAGCCATATAGTTGATTAGAAAACCCTGAAGTTGGCACAAAACCCTACAATAAGCCGAAAAACCTAAAATTAGTCTTAAAGCACCAAAAATCGGCCTAAAACCCTATAATAAGCCAAAAACCCTAAAACCAGTCTAAAAGCCTAGAGTATACAGAAAAACCAAAAAAATCACCGGGAGCCCTTAAATTGTCAAATACCCTATGCTATAGTCTGCGGAAAAACCCTAAAATCGGTCGAAAACCCTGAAATTGGCCAAAGCCCGAAAGTTGATTAGAAAACCCTAAAGTCGGCCTAAAAACCTATAATAAGCCCAAAACCCTAAAATCAGTTTAAAAGCCCGAAATCTGGCCTAAAACCCTAAAATAGGGCGAAAACCCTAAAATCAGTCTAAAAGCCTAAAGTCTACAGAAAAACAGTAAAATTGACCCGCAACCCATAAATCGTCCAAAAAGACTATATTATGGTCTGCGGAAAAACCCTGCAATCGGCCGAAAACCCAAAAGTTGATTAGAAAACCCTAAAGCCGGCCTAAAACCCAATAATAAGCCGAAATTCCTAAAATTAGTCTAAGAGCCTTGAGTCTACAGAAAAACCATAAAGTTGACCTGGAGCCCTTAAATCCTCCAGACACCCTATACTATAGTCAGCGGAAAAACCCTGAAATCGGCCAAAAGCCCTAAAGTTGATCAGAAACCCCTAAAGTCAGTCTAAAAACCTATAATAACTGCTGTAATCGATTACACTAACTGCTGTAATCGATTACCAGGTCGACAGATGTGTCTTTTCATGAACCATTGTGTCTCAAAACGGTTGGGAAAGGTTGTGTTGGTTCATGGACGACTTCTAGTGCCTATATAAAGTCCATAGACACTCAGAAACAGTAATGACTTGGTCCATAACTTTCATATTCATTAAAGTCATCATTCTGAGTTTCCGTTCTCTCATTTTCATAAGAACACACATGTTCAACTTTTGAGAAACTCAGAATAAAAGAGCCTTCATTGTAATTTCCTGGAGCATACAAACTAAGATCAATCCATCTTGTCTAAAGGATTGAATCAGCCATTATAAAGGCATCTTCTTCTTCATCTCTTGAATCGGATTGATTCATTCACCGTGGTTTTCGGTGGTTGTAAAAAGGTCCTTTGAATCGGGTTTGATTCAAAGTCCGCCTTAGGTTTAGGCGTCATCAGTTGGTGGTTTGCCATCTGAGGTTTGATAGGTCCTCTTAGGGTCCTTGGCACAAGTATTGCTAAGAAGACTTGATCAATCAGAAGTGGGTTGCTTTGGAGAGATTGATAAGAGATCTTAGAGTCCTTGGTGCAAGTATCCGTAAGAGTACTTGATCAAGTGTAAATCTTCACTGTGGGATTCAGTGGAGTGGTTCTTCGGAAAGTGGTAATCTTTCTAAGGGGTTCTAAATTTACTGTGGTATTCAGTAAAGGGTTTGACTCAGACAGTGTGATCTGTTCTGAGGGTTGTAATCAGTTCACTGTGTGATTCAGTGAGCGGTGATTTTCAGAAAGTGGTTTGCTTTCTGGTATAGTGGAAAATCTCAGTGTGATCAGAGGACTGGACGTAGCCTTCTGGGATTGAAGGTGAACCAGGATAAAATCCATGTGTCTTCTTCTCATCCTTCATCTTTTACTTTCAAGCAATTACAATATTCCGCTGTAATAACGTTCTTACGTTTCAACTCTAATTGCGCTGAAAGTCATTTGGTACTATTACGCGAAAATCGGGGCAACTCTTATTCACCCCCCCTCTCAGGTTGCTATCTAGATCAACAAAACCATTTAATAAGGCGAACACCCTAAAATCAGTCTTAAAGCCTAGAGTCTACACGAAATCCAAAAAATTGAGTTGGAGCCCTTAAATAGTCCAAATACCCTATACTATAGTCAGCGGAAAAATACTGATATCGGCCGGAAACCCTGAAATCGTCCAAAAGCCCTAAAGTTGATCAGAAAACCCTTAAGCCGGCTCAAAACCCAATAATAAGCCGAAAACCCTAAACTCAGTCTAATAGCCTAGAGTCTAGAGAAAAACCATAAAAATTACCCGAAGCCCATAAATCGTCCAAATACCCTACGTTATAGTCAGCGGAAAAACCCTGAAATCGGCCGAAAACCCTGAAATCGGCCAAAAGCCCTAAATTCGATTAGAAAACCCTAAAGTCGGCCTAAAACCCTACAATAAGCCGAAAACCCCTAAAATCAGTCTAAATCCCCAAAACCCGATATGCCGAAAACCCTAAAATCAGTCTAAAAAACTAGTGTCTACAGAAAAACCATAAAATTGAACCGGAGCCCTTAAATCATCCAAATACCCTATGTTATAGTCAGTGGAAAAATCCTGAAATCGGTCAAAAACCCTGAAATCAGAAAAAAGCTCTAAAGTTGATGAGAAAATCCTAAAGTCGGCCTAAAACCCTACAATAAGCCGAAAACACTAAAATTAGTCTAAAAGCTCTTAAGCCGGCCTAAAACCCTAAAATAAGCCAAAAACCCTAAAATCAATCTAAAAGCCTAGAGTCTACAGAAAAATCATAAAATTGACCCAGAGCCCTTAAATCGTCCAAAAGCCCTAATCAGCGGAAAAACCCTGAAATCGGGCGAAAACCCTGAAATCGTCCAAAATCCCTTAAGTTGATTAGAAATTGCTAAAGCCAGCCTAAAACACTACAATATGCCGAAAACCCTAAAATCCATACAATGAAACACAATAAAATTGACCCGGAGCCCTTACATCGTCCAAATACCCTATACTATACCTAGCGGAAAAACTCTGAAATATGCCGCAAAACCCTGAAATCGGACAAAAGCCCTAAATTTGATCAGAAAGCCCTAAAGCTGGCCTAAAACCCTATAATAAGCCGAAAACCCTAAAATCAGCCTAAAAGCCTAGAATCTACAGAAAAACCATAAAAATGACCCGAGGCCCTTAAATCGTCCAAATACCCTATGTTATAGTCGGCGGAAAAACCCTGAAATCGTCCGAAAACCCTGAAATTGTCAAATAGGCCTAAAGTTGATCCAAAAACCCTAAAGCCGGCCTTAAATCCTATAATAAGCTGAAAACCCTAAAATCGGTCTAAAAGCCCTAAGCCGGCCTAGAACCCTAAAAAAGCCGAAAACACTAAAATCAGTCTAAAAGCCTAGGGTCTACAGAAAGACCATAAAATTGACCCGGAGCCCTTAAAATGTCCTAATACCCTATACTATAGTCAGCGGAAAAATCCTGAAATCGGCTAAAAGCCCTAAAGTTGATCAGAAAGCCCTAAATCCGGCCTAAAACCCTGTAATAAATTGAAAACCCTAAAATCAGTCTAAAAGCCTATAATAGTCTACAGAAAAACCCTAAAATCAATCTAAAATCCTAGAGTCTAGAGAAAAACCATAAAATTAACTCGGAGCCCTTAAATCGTCCAAATACCCTACGCTTTAATCAGCGGAAATAACTTGAAATCGGGCGAAAACGTTGAAATCGGAAAAAAGCCCTAAAGTTGACCAGAAAACCCTAAAGCCGGCCTAAAACCCTACAATAAGCCGAAAACCCTAAAATCAGTCTAATAGCCTAGAGGCTACAAAAAAAACCATAAAAATGATTCAGAGCCCTTAAATCGTCCAAATACCTGATGATTGGATTTTATATGATAATTTTAGGGTCTTTTTATTTTATTATTGTTGAGTCTCATATAGGATTTTTTTTATTTTTATGTAGATTTTATATTTATTTTGCATTTTGCATATAGATTAGCTTTTATTTGTTTTTCTAACTTTATTTTATATTTTTAGGAATTTTTATAGTTATTTTTATATTTTCAAGAAAGCTGGTATAGTTATCATTTTTGTCCAGGGACCGAATTGTAAAGTTTCAGGAAATGAAGGATTAAAAGGCAAAAGTTCAAGAGCGGAGGATGGAAAGTGAAGTTTGAGAGAGTCAAAGGACCAGAATTGAAGTGCTAACAAAGGGAGGACTTAAAGTGGAAATCAAGTATATGAAGCAACACCCTTTGATTTAAGCACATAGAAAATAAGGTTGAAAGATTAATGGTGGTAAAGGAGAGGTTTCAGAACTTAATAGGGGCTGAATGGAGCCTAATTAAGCCAATCAATTCCACCATTGAAGAAGAAAAAGCATCCAAGAAGACAAGCCAGCGCTCAAGCGTTGGAAGGCCCAATGCTTAACCGCTGGAACTCTAACTAAGAGCTGAGTCAGAAGTTGCACCCAGCGCTCCAGCGTTGGAAGCCAGCGCTCAAGCGCTGGGCCTATATCTGAACGTGGGATTTTATTGCACCCCAACGCCCAAGCGTTGGGGATCCCAGCGCTCAATCGCTGGAGGGTGAATTTTTGCTATAAATAGGGAGCTTTTCTTCACTTGTAAGACACAGCTATTCAGAATACAACAAGTATTCTTCTTTCCTCCTTAAGGGCATTGTTCCTAGGAATTGTGGGAAGCCATAATTGAGCTCCTATCCAGGGTAATTCGATCCTTCTTTTAGCCATGCTTGGCTAACTTCTTCTTTAAGTTACTTGGGTTGTTTTAGTTTATATCTTATGTCTTAGTTTTCTTCTACTTTATTTCTGAATAATATTGCTATAAGTTCATGTTTTACTTCCTTGTTCTTCATTTCATCTTGATGTACACAAGAGTTTTTGCTTATTGCTTATAACAATGGAAATTGATAAGTAGTAAGGGACTTAGGAAGTAAAAGAAGCTGTATGACATATCACTAAGGTATTAGGATAGACTTAGCTTTATGTTGGCCTGAAAATTCTTTCTACATCTTCTTCTTGGTTTTTTCTAAATTGCAAGGAAATGAATTTAGTAATTAGGAAGAAAGTTCTACAATGTGTAAGGAATTAACTTGTAGAAACATTAGGCTATAGCATCATGAACTTGGTATTAAAATTCAGAAATTAAGTAAGAGTTGCTAGCATATTTTATAAGCTATATAATTCAACCCAAGTGCTTAAGTCTTATCATCATCTCTTCTTTATTTGTTTATGTTATTTCTTGTTCTTGTCCTAATCAAACCAACATAAAAAATATATCTTTTTATTTTCTTGCACAAAGGCTCTAAGTAAATTAATAACAAGACACCTATCCCTTGGGTTCGATCTTTTTATATTACGCGATAATCAACCGTGCACATGCGGTTTGGCTATTAATACCCTATGCTATAGTTAGAGGAAAAACCCTGAAATCGGCCGAAAACCCTGAAATCGGCCAAAAGCCCTAAAGCTGATTAGAAAACCCTAAAGCCAAAAACCCTATAATAAGCCGCAAAACCCTAAAATCAGTCTAAAAGCCCTAAATCTGGCCTAAAACCATAAAATACGGCGAAAAACCTAAAATCAGTTTAAAAGCCTAGAGTCTACGGAAAAACCATAAAATTTACACAGAGCCCTTAAATCGTCCAAAAAGACTATATTATAGTCCGCGAAAAAACCCTGCAATCGGACGAAAACCCAAAAGTTGATTAGAAAATCCTAAAGCCGGCCAAAAACCCTATAATAAGCCGAAAATCCTAAAATTAGTCTAAGAGCCTAGAGTCTATAGAAAAACAGTGAAATTTACCCGGAGCCCTTAAATCGTCCAAACACCCTATACTATAGGGAGCGGAAAAACCCTAAAATCAGCCAAAAGCCCTAAAGTTGATCAGAAAGCCCTATAATAAGCCGAAAACCCTAAAATCAGTATAAAAACCTAGAGTCTACAGAAAAACCATAAAAATGACACGGAGCCCTTAAATCGTCCAAATACCCTATGCTATAGTCTGCGGAAAAACCGTGAAATCGGCATAAAACCCTACAATAAGTCGAAAACCCTAAAATCAGTCTAAAAGCACAAAAAATCGGACTAAAACCCTATAATAAGCTAAAAGCACTACAATCAGCCTAAAAGCCTGGAATATATAGAAAAACCATAAAATGACTCGGAGGCTTTAAATCATCCAAATACCCTATATTAGTCAGTGGAAAAACCCAGAAATCGTACGAAAACCCTGAAATTGTCAAATAGCCCTAAAGTTGATCCAAAAACCCTAAAGCCCGTCTAAAACCCTATAATAAGCCAAAAACCCAAAAACCAGTCTAAAAGCCCTAAAGCCGGCCTAGAACCCTAAAAAAGCCGAAAACACTAAAATCAGTCTAAAACCATAGAGTCTACAGAAAAACCATAAAATTGACCCGGAGCTATTAAATCGTTCTAATACCCTATACAATAGTTAGCGGAAAAACCCTTAAATCAGCCAAAAGCCCTAAAGTTGACCAGAAAACCCTAAAGTCGGCCTAAAACCTTTCAATAAGTCGAAAACCCTAAAATCATTCTAAAGCCTAGAGTCTAACGAAAAACCAATAAATTGACCCGGAGCTATTAAATTGTTCTAATACCCTATACAATAGTTAGCGGAAAAACCCTTAAATCAGCCAAAAGCCCTAAAGTTGATCAGAAAGCCCTAATGTCGGCCTAAAACCTTTAAATAAGTCGAAAACCCTAAAATCATTCTAAAGCCTAGAGTCTACAGAAAAACCATAAAATTAACCCGGAGCCCTTAAATCGTCTAAATACCCTATACTATAGTCAGCGGAAAAACCCAGAAATTGGCCTAAAACCCTGAAATCGGCCAAAAGCCCTAAAGTTGATCAGAAAGCCCTAAAGCCGCCATAAAACCTTATGATAAGCCGAAAACACTAAAATCAGTCTAAAAGACTAGAGTCTACCGAAAAACCATAAACATGACTCGGAGCCCTTAAATCGTCTAAATACCCTATGCTATAGCAGCGCAAAAACCCTGGAATCGGCCTAAAACCCTGAAATCGGCCTAAAACCCTGAAATCGGCCAAAAGCCCTAAAGTTGATTACAAAACCCTACAGTCGGCCTAAAACCTTACAATAAGCCGAAAACCCTAAAATCAGTCTAAAAGCCCAAAAGCCGGCCTAAAACCTTATAAGAAACCGAAAACCCTAAAATAAGTCTAAAAGCCTTGAGTCTACAGAAAAACCATAAAATTGACCCGGAGCCATTAAATCATCCAAATACCATATACTATAGTCAGCAGAAAAACCCAGAAATCAACCGAAAACCCTAAAATCGGCCAAAAGCCAGAAAGTTGATTAGAAAGGCCTAAAGCCGGCCTAAATTTCTATAATAAGCCGAAAACACTAAAATTTGTCTAAAAGCCCTTAAGTCGGCCTGAAACCCTTGAATAAGCCGAAATCCCTAAAATCAGTCTAAAAGCCTAGAGTCTACAGAAAAATCATAAAATTCACCCGGAGCCCTCAAATCGTCCAAAATCTTATACTATTATAGTCAGCGGAAAAACCCTGAAATCGGTCGAAAACCCTGAAATTGTCCAAAATCCCTAAAGTTGATCAGAAAACCCTAAAGCCGGCCGAAAACCCTACAATAAGCCGAAAACCCTAAAGTCAGTCTAAAAGCCCTAAAGTCGGCCTAAAACCCTATAAGAAGAAGAAAACCCTAAAATCAGTCTAAAAGCCTAGACTCTACAGAAAAACCATAAAATTGACCCGAAGCCCTTAAATTGTCAAAATATCCTATACTATTGTTAGCGGGAAAACCCTAAAGTATGCCGAAGAATCTGAAATCGGCCGAAAACCTTGAAATCGAATTAAAACCCTAAATTTGATCAGAAAGCCGTAAAGCTGGCATAAAACCCTATAATAAGCCGAAAACCCTAAAATAAGCCTAAAATCCTAGAATATATAGAAAAACCATAAAAATGATTCGGAGCCCTTAAATCGTCCAAATACCCTATGCTATAGTCAGCGGAAAAACCCTGAATCAGACGAAAACCCAGAAATCGGCCAAAAGCCCTTCAGTTTATTAGAAAACCCTAAAAATGACCCGGAGCCCTTAAATCGTCCAAATACCCTATGCTATAGTGAGTGGAAAAACCTTGAAATCGGTCGAAAACCCTAAAATCGGCCAAAAGCCCAAAGTTGATCAGAAAACCCTAAAGTTGGCCTACAACCCTACGATAATCCGACAACCCTACAATCAGTATAAAAGAACCAAAAATTGGCCTAAAACCCTATAATAGGCCGAAAACCCTAAAATCGGTCTAAAGAACTAGTGTCTACACAAACCAAAAAATTGACCTGGGGCCCTTAAATCGTCCAAAAACCCTAGTCAACGGAAAAAACCCTGAAATCGGGCGAAAACCCTGAAATCGTCCCAAATCCCTTAAGTTGACTAGAAAACCCTAAAGCCGTCCTAAAACACTACAATAAGCCCAAAACCCTAAAATCCATAAATGAAAAACCATAAAATTGACCCGGAGCCCTTACATCGACAAATACCTATACTATAGCTAGCGGAAAAAACCTGAAATATGCAGAAAACCCTGAAATCGGACAAAAGCCCTAAATTTGATCAGAAATCCCTAAAGCTGGCCTAAAACCCTATAACAAGCAGAAAACCCTAAAATCAGCCTAAAAGCCTAGAATCTACAGAAAAACCATAAAAATGACCCGGAGCCCTTAAATAGTCCAAATACCCTTTGCTATAGTCAGCGGAAAAACCTTGAAATCGTCCAAAAACCCAGATATTGTCAAATAGCACTAAAGTTGATCCAAAAACCCTAAAGCCGCCCTTAAACCCTATAATAAGCTGAAAACCCTAAAATCGGTCTAGAAGCCCTAAAGCCGGCCTAGAACCCTAAAAAACCCGAAAACACTAAAATCAGTCTAAAAGCCTAGAGTCTATAGAAAGACCATAAAATTGACCCGGAGCCCTTAAATGGTCATAATACCCTATACTATAGTCAGCGCAAAAACCCTAGAATCGGCCTAAAACCCTGAAATCGGCCTAAAACCCTGAAATCGGCCAAAAGCCCTAAAGTTGATTACAAAACCCTAAAGTCGGCCTAAAACCTTACAATAAGCCGAAAACCCTAAAATCAGTCTAAAAGCCAAAAAGCTGGCCTAAAACCTTATAAGAAACCGAAAACCCTAAAATAAGTCTAAAAGCCTTGAGTCTACAGAAAAACCGTAAAATTGACCCGGAGCCATTAAATCATCCAAATACCCTATACTATAGTCAGCAGAAAAACCCAGAAATCAACCGAAAACCGAAAAATCAGCCAAAAGCCCGAAAGTTGATCAGAAAGGCCTAAAGCCGGCCTAAATTTCTATAATAAGCCGAAAACACTAAAATCAGTCTAAAAGCCCTTAAGTCGGCCTGAAACCCTTAAATAAGCCGAAATCCCTAAAATCAGTCTAAAAGCCTAGAGTCTACAGAAAAATCATAAAATTCACCCGGAGCCCTTAAATCGTCCAAAAATCTTATACTGTCAGCGGAAAAACCCTGAAATCGGCCGAAAACCCTGAAATTGTCTAAAATCCCTAAAGTTGATCAGAAAACCCTAAAGCCGGCCGAAAACCCTACAATAAGCCGAAAACCCAAAAATCAGTCTAAAAGCCCTAAAGTCGGCCTAAAACCCTATAAGAAGAAGAAAACCCTAAAATCAGTCTAAAAGCCTAGAGTCTACAGAAAAACCATAAAATTGACCCGAAGCCCTTAAATTGTCCAAATATCCTATACTATTGTTAGCGGAAAAACCCTAAAATATGCCGAAGAATCTGAAATCGGCCGCAAACCTTGAAATCGAATTAAATCCGTAAATTTGATCAGAAAGCCGTAAAGCTAGCATAAAACCCTATAATAAGCCGAAAACCCTAAAATAAGCCTAAAAGCCTAGAATTACAGAAAAACCATAAAAATGATTCGGAGCCCTTAAATCGTCCAAATACCCTATGCTTTAGTGAGTGGAAAAACCCTGTAATCGCCCGAAAACCCTAAAATCGGCCAAAAGCCCAAAAGTTGATCAGGAAACCCTAAAGCTGGCCTAAAACCCTACGATAATCCGACAACCCTAAAATCAGTATAAAAGAACCAAAAATTGGCGTAAAACCCTACAATAGGCCGAAAACCCTAAAATCGGTCTAAAAAATTAGTGTCTACACAAACCAAAAAATTGACCCGGAGCCCTTAAATAGTCCAAATACCTATACTATAGTCTGCCGAAAAACTCTGAAATCAGCCGGAAACCCTGAAATCGGCCAAAAGCTCTGAAGTTGATCAGAAAACCCTAAAGCTGGCCTAAAAGCCTATAATAAGCCGAAAACCCTAAAATCAGTCTATAGCCTAGAATCTACAGAAAAACCATAAAATTGACCCGGAGCATTAAACCGTCCTAATACCCTATACAATAGTCAGCGGAAAAACCCTGAAATTAGACGAAAACCCTAAAATCAGCCAAAACCCGTAAAGTTTATCAGAAAGCCCTAAAGTCGGCCTAAAACCCTTCAATAATCCGAAAACCCTAAAATCAGTCTAAAAGCACCTAAAGCTGTCCTAAAACCCTATAATAAGCCGAATACCCTAAAATCAGTCTTAAAGCCTAGAGTCTACACGAAATCAAAAAAATTGAGTCAGAGCCCTTAAATAGTCCAAATACCCTATACTATAGTCAGCGGAAAAACCTTGATATCGGCCGGAAACCCTGAAATCGTTCAAAAGCCCTAAAGTTGATCAGAAAACCCTTAAGCCAGCCTAAAACCCTACAAGAATCCGAAAACCCTAAAATCGGTCTAAGCTCACCAAAAATTGGCCTAAAACCCTATAATAAGCCGAATACCCTAAAATCAATCAAAAAGCCTACAGTCTACACAAAAACCAAAAATTTGACCCGGAGCACTTAAATTGTCCAAATACCCTATACTATAGTCAGCGGAAAAACCCTGAAATCGGCCGGAAACCCTGAAATCGTCCAAAAGCCCTCAAGTTGATCAGAAAACCCTTAAGCCGACCTGAAACCCTATAATAAGCCGAAAATCCTAAACTCAGTCTAATAGCCTAGAGTCTAAAGAAAAACCATAAAAATTACCCTAAGCCCTTAAATCGTCCAAATACCCTATATTATTGTCATCGGAAAAACCTTGAAATCGGCCCAAAGCCCTTAAGTTGATGAGGAAACCCTAAAGTCGGCCTAAAACCCTACAATAAGCCGAAAAACCCTAAAATAAGTCTAAAATCCCCAAAAGCCGGCCCAAAACCCTATAATAAGCCGAAAACCCTAAAATCAGTCTAAAAAACTAGTGTCTACATTAAAACCATAAAATTGAACCGGAGCCCTTAAATCATCCAAATACCTTATACTAAGCCGAAAACACTAAAATCAGTCGAAAAGCCCTTAAGCCGGCCTAAAACCCTAAAATCAATCTAAAAGCCTAGAGTCTACAGAAAAATCATAAAATCGACCCGGAGCCCTTAAATCGTCCAAAAACCCTAGTCAACGGAAAAAACCCTGAAATCGGGCGAAAACCCTGAAATCGTCCAAAATCCCTTAAGTTGATCAGAAAACCCTAAAGCCGTCCTAAAACACTACAATAAGCCCAAAACCCTAAAATCCATAAATGAAAAACAATAAAAATGACCCGGAGCCCTTACATCGACAAATACCCTATACTATAGCTAGCGGAAAAACCCTGAAATATGCAGAAAACCCTAAAATCGGACAAAAGCCCTAAATTTGATTAGAAATCCCTAAAGCTGGCCTAAAACCCTATAATAAGCAGAAAACCCTAAAATCAGCCTAAAAGCCTAGAATCTACAGAAAAACCATAAAAATAACTCGGAGCCCTTAAATCGTCCAAATACCCTTTGTTATATAGTCAGCGGAAAAACCTTGAAATCGTCCAACAACCCAGATATTGTCAAATAGCCCTAAAGTTGATTCAAAAACCCTAAAGCCGCCCTTAAACCCTATAATAAGCTGAAAACCCTAAAATCGGTCTAGAAGCCCTAAAACCGGCCTAGAACCCTAAAAAACCCGAAAACACTAAAATCAGTCTAAAAGCCTAGAGTCTATAGAAAAACCATAAAATTGACCCGGAGCCCTTAAATGGTCCTAATACCCTATACTATAGTCAGCGGAAAAACCCTGAAATCGGCCGAAAACCTCTGAAATCGGCTAAAAGCCCTAAAGTTGATTAGAAAGCCCTAAATCCGGCCTAAAACCCTATAATAAATCGAAAACCCTAAAATCAGTCTAAAAGCCTAGAGTCTACAGAAAAACACTAAAATTAGTCTAAAAGCCTAGAGTCTAGAGAAAAACCATAAAATTAACTCAGAGCCCTTAAATCGTCCAAATACCCTATACTATAATCAGCGGAAATACCCTGAAATCAGCCGAAAACGTTGAAATCGGCCAAAAGCCCTAAAGTTGATCAGAAAACCCTAAAGCCGGCCTAAAACCCTACAATAAGCTGAAAACCCTAAAATGAGTCTAATAGCCTAGAGCCTACAAAAAAAACATAAAAATGATTCGGAGCCCTTAAATCGTCCAAATACCCTATGCTATAGTCAGAGGAAAAACCTTGAAAACGGCCGAAAACCCTGAAATCGGCCAAAAGCCTTGAAGATGATTAGAAAACCCTATAGCTGGCATAAAACCCTACAATATGCCGGAAACCCTAAAATCAGTCTAAAAGCACCAAAATCGTCCGAAAACCCTAAAATTATCAAATTGCCCTAAAGTTGATCCCAAAACCCTAAAGCCGGCCTTAAACCCTATAATAAGCCGAAAACCGTAAAATCAGTCTAAAAGCCCTAAAGCCGGCCTTAAACCCTATAATAAGCCGAAAACCATAAAATCAGTCTAAAAGTCAAGAGTCTACAGAAAAACCATAAAATTGACCCAGAGCCATTAAATCGTTCTAATACCCTATACAATAGTCAGCGGAAAAACCCTTAAATCAGCCAAAAGCCCTAAAGTTGATCAGAAAGCCTTAAAGTCAGCTAAAACCCTTTAATAAGCCGAAAACTCTAAAATCAGTCTAAAAGCCTAGAGTCTACAGAAAAACCATAAAATTAACCCAGAGCCCTTAAATCGTCTAAATACCCTATACTATATAGTCAGCGGAAAAACCCCGAAATCGGTCGAAAACCCTAAAATTAGCCGAAAGCTCTAAAGTTGATTAGGAATCCCTAAAGTAAGCCTAAAACCCTTTCATATGCCGTAAACCGTAAAATCAGTCTAAAATCCTAGAGTCTATAGAAAAACCATAAACTTGACCCGGAACCCTTAAAACTTCCAAATACCCTATACAATAACTAGCGGAAAAACCCTTAAATCAGCCAAAAGCCCTAAAGTTGATCAGAAAGCCTTAAAGTCGGCTAAAACCCTTTAATAAGCCGAAAACTCTAAAATCAGTCTAAAAGCCTAGAGTCTACAGAAAAACCATAAAATTAACCCAGAGCCCTTAAATCGTCTAAATACCCTATACTATATAGTCAGCGGAAAAACCCCGAAATCGGTCGAAAACCCTAAAATTAGCCAAAAGCTCTAAAGTTGATTAGGAATCCCTAAAGTAAGCCTAAAACCCTTTCATATGCCGTAAACCGTAAAATCAGTCTAAAATCCTAGAGTCTATAGAAAAACCATAAACTTGACCCGGAACCCTTAAAACTTCCAAATACCCTATACAATAACTAGCGGAAAAACCCTGAAATCGGCCAAAAGCCCTAAAGTTGATCAGAAAGCCCTAAAGCCGGCCCAATACCTTATAATAAGTCGAAAACCCTAAAATCAGTATAAAGCCTAGAGTCTATAGAAAAACCATAAAATGACCCAAAGCCCTTAAATCGTCCAAATACCCTATGCAATAGTCAGCGGAAAAACCCAAAGTATATCGAAAACCCTGAAATCAGCCAAAAGCCCTAAAGTTGATCAGAAAACCCTGAAGCCGGCCTTAAACCCTTCAATAAGCCGAAAACCATAAAATCAGTGTAAAAGCACTAAAAGCCGTCCTAAAACCCTATAATAAGCCGAATACCCTAAAATCAGTCTAAAGGCCTAGAGTCCACATAAAATCCAAAAAATTGACCCGGAGCCCTCAAATAGTCCAAATACCCTAAACTATAGTCCGCGGAAAAACATAGATATCGGCCGGAAACCCTGAACTCGGCCAAAAGCCCTAAAGTTGATCAAAAAACCATAAAATTGACCCGGAGCCCTTAAATGGTCCTAATACCCTATACTATAGTCAGCGGAAAAACCCTGAAATCGGCCGAAAACCTCTGAAATCGGCTAAAAGCCCTAAAGTTGATTAGAAAGCCCTAAATCCGGCCTAAAACCCTATAATAAATCGAAAACCCTAAAATCAGTCTAAAAGCCTAGAGTCTACAGAAAAACACTAAAATTAGTCTAAAAGCCTAGAGTCTAGAGAAAAACCATAAAATTAACTTAGAGCCCTTAAATCGTCCAAATACCCTATACTATAATCAGCGGAAATACCCTGAAATCAGCCGAAAACGTTGAAATCGGCCAAAAGCCCTAAAGTTGATCAGAAAACCCTAAAGCCGGCCTAAAACCCTACAATAAGCTGAAAACCCTAAAATGAGTCTAATAGCCTAGAGCCTACAAAAAAACCATAAAAATGATTCGGAGCCCTTAAATCGTCCAAATACCCTATGCTATAGTTAGAGGAAAAACCTTGAAAACGGCCGAAAACCCTGAAATCGGCCAAAAGCCTTGAAGATCATTAGAAAACCCTATAGCTGGCATAAAACCCTACAATATGCCGGAAACCCTAAAATTAGTCTAAAAGCACCAAAATCGTCCGAAAACCCTAAAATTGTCAAATTGCCCTAAAGTTGATCCCAAAACCCTAAAGCCGGCCTTAAACCCTATAATAAGCCGAAAACCATAAAATCAGTCTAAAAGTCAAGAGTCTACAGAAAAACCATAAAATTGACCCAGAGCCATTAAATCGTTCTAATACCCTATACAATAGTCAGTGGAAAAACCCTTAAATCAGCCAAAAGCCCTAAAGTTGATCAGAAAGCCTTAAAGTCGGCTAAAACCCTTTAATAAGCCGAAAACTCTAAAATCAGTCTAAAAGCCTAGAGTCTACAGAAAAACCATAAAATTAACCCAGAGCCCTTATTTCGTCTAAATACCCTATACTATATAGTCAGCGGAAAAACCCCGAAATCGATCGAAAACCCTAAAATCAGCCAAAAGCCATAAAGTTGATTAGGAATCCCTAAAGTAAGCCTAAAACCCTTTCATATGCCGTAAACCGTAAAATCAGTCTAAAATCCTAGAGTCTATAGAAAAACCATAAACTTGACCCGGAACCCTTAAAACTTCCAAATACCCTATACAATAACTAGCGGAAAAACCCTGAAATCGGCCAAAAGCCCTAAAGTTGATCAGAAAGCCCTAAAGTCGGCCCAATACCTTATAATAAGTCGAAAGTCCTAAAATCAGTCTAAAGCCTAGAGTTTATAGAAAAACCATAAAATGACCCAAAGCCCTTAAATCGTCCAAATACCCTATGCAATAGTCAGCGGAAAAACCCAAAGTATATCGAAAACCCTGAAATCAGCCAAAAGCCCTAAAGTTGATCAGAAAACCCTGAAGCCGGCCTTAAACCCTTCAATAAGCCGAAAACCCTAAAATCAGTCTAAAAGCACCAAAAGCCGTCCTAAAACTCTATAATAAGCCGAATACCCTAAAATCAGTCTAAAGGCCTCGAGTCTACATAAAATCCAAAAAATTGACCCGGAGCCCTCAAATAGTCCAAATACCCTATACTATAGTCCGCGGAAAAACATAGATATCGGCCGGAAACCCTGAACTCGGCCAAAAGTCCTAAAGTTGATCAAAAAACCATTAAGCCGACTTAAACCCTACAATAAGCTTAAAACCCTAAAATCAGTCTAAAAGCACCAAAAGCCGGCCTAAAACCCTATAATAAGCCGAATACCCTAAAATCAGTCTAAAAGCCTACAATCTACACAAAATCCATAAAATTGACCCGGAGCCCCCAAATCAACCCGGAGCCCTATATTATATAGTCTGCGGAAAAACTCTGAAATTGGCCGGAAACCCTGAAATCGGCCAAAAGCCCTAAAGTTGATCAGAAAACCATAAAGCTGGCCTAAAACCCTATTATAAGCCGAAAACCCTAAAATCAGTCAAAAAGCCCTTAAGCCGGCCACAAAACCTAAATTAAGCCGAAAACCCTTAAATATTTCTAAAAGCCTAGAGTCTACACCAAAACCAAAAAATTGACCCAGAGCACTTTAATAGTCCAAATACGCAATACTATAGTCAGCGAAAAAACCCTGAAATCGGCCGGAAACCCTGAAATCGGACAAAAGGCCTAAAGTTGATCAGAAAACCTTATAGCCGGCCTTAAACGCTATAATAAGCTGAAAACCCTAAAATCAGTCTAAAAGCCTTTAATCCGGCCAAAAACCCTAAAATAGGGCGAAAACCCTTAAATCAGTCTAAAAGCCTCGAGTTAATAGAAAAACTATAAAATTGACTTGGAGCCCTTAAATCATCCAAAAAGACTATACTATAGTCTGTGGAAAAACGCTGAAATCGGCCGAAAACCTAAAAAATGCTTAGCAAACCCTAAAGCCGACCTTAAACCCTATAATAAACCGAATACCCTAAAATCAGTCTAAAAGCCTACAGTCTACATAAAAACCAACAATTTGACCCGGAGCACTTAAATAGACCAAATACCCTGTACTATAGTCAGCGGAAAAACCCTGAAATCGGCCGGAAACCCTGAAATCGTCCAAAAGCCCTCAAGTTGATCCAAAAACCCTAACCTCAGTCTAATAGCCTAGAGTCTACAGAAAAACCATAAAAATTACCCGAAGCCCTTAAATCGTCCAAATACCCTATGTTATAATCCACGGAAAAACCCTGAAATCGGCCAAAAGCCCTAAAGTTGATGAGGAAACCCTAAAGTCGGCCTAAAACCTTACAATAAGACGAAAACCCTGAAATCAATCTAAAAAACAAGTGTCTACAGAAAAACCATAAAATTGAACCGGAGCCCTTAAATCATCCAAATACCCTATGCTATAGTCAGCGAAAAAACCCTGAAATCGGTCGAAAACCCTAAAATCGGAAAAAGGCCCTAAAGTTGATCTGAAAACTCTAAAGTCGGCCAAAAACCCTATAATAAGCCGAAAACACTAAAATCAGTCTAAAAGCCCTTAAAATAAGCCAAAAACCCTAAAATCAATCTAAAAGCCTAGAGTCTACTGAAAAATCATAAAATTGACCCGGAGCCCTTAAATCGTCCAAAAACCCTAGTCAGCAGAAAAACCATGAAATCGTCCAAAATCCCTCAAGTTGATCAAAAAACCCTAAAGCCGGCCTAAAACACTACAATAAGCCGAAAACCATAAAATCCCTACAATGAAAAACCATAAAATTGACCCGGAGCCCTTACATCATCCAAATACCCTATACTATAGCTACTGGAAAAACCCTTAAATATGCCAAAAAACCTAAAATCGGACAAGAACCCTAAATTTGATCAGAAAGCCCTAAAGCTGGCCTAAAACCCTATAATAAGCAGAAAACCCTAAAATCAGCCTAACAGCCAAGAATCTAAAGAAAAACCATAAAAATGACCCGGAGCCCTTAAATAGTCTAAATACCCTAAGCTATAGTCAGCGGAAAAACCTTGAAATCGTCCGAAAACCAAGAAATTGTCAAATAGCCCTAAATTTGATCCAAAAACCCTAAAGCCGACCTTAAATCTGATAATAAGCCGAAAACCCTAAAATATGTCTAAAAGCCCTAAAGCCGGCCTAAAACCCTAAATAACTCAAAAACACTAAAATCAGTCTAAAAGCTTAGAGTCTATAGAAATACCATAAAATTGACCCGGAGCCCTTAAATGGTCCTAATACCCTATACTATAGTCAGCGGAAAAACCCTGAAATCAATGGAAAACCTCTGAAATCGGCTAAAAGCCCTAAAGTTGATCAGAAAACCCTAAAGCCGGCCTAAGACCATACCATAAGCTGAAAACCCTAAAATCAATCTAATAGCCTAGAGTCTACAAAAAAACCATAAAAATGATTCGGAGCCCATAAATCGTCCGAATACCCTATGCTATAGCCAGAGGAAAAACCCTGAAAACGGCCGAAAACCCTGAAATCAGCCAAAAGCCCTGAAGATGATCAGAAAACCCTAAAGCTGGCATAAAACCCTACAACAAGCCGAAAACCATAAAATCAGTCTAAAAGCACCAAAAATCAGACTAAAACCCTATAATAAGTTGAAAACCCTAAAATCAGCCTAAAAGCCTAAAATCTACAGTAAAACCAAAAATGACCCGGAGCCCTTAAATCATCCAAATACCCTATGCTATAGTCAGAGGAAAAACCCAGAAATCGTCCGAAAACCCTGAAATTGTCAAATTGCCCTAAAGTTAATCCAAAAAACCTAAAGCCGGCCTTAAACCCTCTAATAGGCCGAAAACCGTAATATCCTTCTAAAAGCCCTAAAGCCGACCTAGAACCCTAAAAAAGCCGAAAGCACTATAATCAGTCTAAAAGCCTAGAGTCTACAGAAAAACCATAAAATTGACCTGGAGCCATTAAATCGTTCTAATACCCTATACAATATTCAGCGGAAAAACCCTTAAATCAGCCAAAAGCCCTAAAGTTGATCAGAAAGCCCTAAAGTCGGCTAAAACCCTTTAATAAGCCAAAAACCCTAAAATCAGTCTAAAAGCCTAGAGTCTACAGAAAAACCATAAAATTAACCCGGAGCCCTTAAATCGTCTAAATACCCTATACTATATAGTCAGCGGAAAAACCCCGAAATCGGCCGAAAACCATAAAATCAGCCAAAAGCCCTAAAGTTGATCAAAAAGCCCTTAAGTAAGCCTAAAACCCTTTCATAAGCCGTAAACCGAAAAATCAATCAATAACCTTGAGTCTATAGAAAAACCATAAACTTGACCCGGAGTCCTTAAATCTTCCAAATACCCTATACTATAACTAGCGGAAAAACCCCGAAATCGGCCGAAAACCCTAAAATCAGTCTAAAAGCCTAGAGTCTATAGAAAAACCATAAAATGACCCAAAGCCCTTAAATCGTCCAAATACCCTATGCTATAGTCAGCGGAAAAAACTGAAATATTCCGAAAACCCTAAAATCAGGCAAAAGCCCTAAAGTTGATTAGAAAACTCTAAAGCCGGCCTTAAACCGTTCAATGAGCCGAAAACCCTAAAATCAGTCTAAAAGCACCAAAAACCGTGCAAAAACCTTATAATAAGCCGAATACCCTAAAATCAGTCTAAAAGCCTAGAGTCTACACAAAATCCAAAAAGTTGACCCGGAGCCCTTAAATAGTCCAAATACCCTAAACTATAGTCAGCGGAAAAACCTTGATATCGGCCGAAAACCCTGAAATCGGCCTAAAGCCCTAAAGTTGATCAACAAACCTTAAGCCGGTTTAAACCCTACAATAAGTTGAAAACCCTAAAATCAGTCTAAAAGCACCAAAAGCCGGCCATAAACCCTATAATAAGCCGAATACCCTAAAATCAGTCTAAAAGCCTACAATCTTCACAAAAACCAAAAAATTGACCTGGAGCACTTAAATAGTCCAAATACCCTATACTATAGTCAGCGGAAAAACCCTGAAATCGGCCAAAAGCCCTAAAGTTGATCAACAAACCTTAAGCCGGTTTAAACCCTACAATAAGTTGAAAACACTAAAATCAGTCTAAAAGCACCAAAAGCCGGCCATAAACCCTATAATAAGCCGAATACCCTAAAATCAGTCTAAAAGCCTACAATCTTCACAAAAACCAAAAAATTGACCGGGAGCACTTAAATAGTCAAAATACCCTATACTATAGTCAGCGGAAAAACCCTGAAATAGGCCATAAGCCCTAAAGTTGATCAGAAAACCATAAAGCCGGCCTAAAACCGTATAATAAGCCGAAAACCCTTAAATCAGTCTAAAAGCCTAGAGTCTACAAAAAAACTATAAAATTGACCCTGAGCCCTTAAATCGCCCATAAAGGCTATAATATAGTCTGCGGAAAAACCCTGAAATCGGCAGAAAACCCAAAAGTCCATTAGCAAACCCTAAAGCGGCCTAAAACCCTATAATAAGCCGAAAACCCTAAAATTAGTCTAAGAGCCTAGAGTCTACAGAAAAACCATAAAATTGACCCGGAGCCCCCAAATCGTCCAAACACCCTTCAGCGCAAAAACCCTTAAATCGGCAGAAAACCTTGAAATCGCCCAAAAGCCCTAAAGTTGATCATAAAGCCCTAAATCCGGCCTCAAACCCTATAATAAGCCGCAAACCCTAAAATCAGTCTAAAAGCCTAGAGTTTAAAGAAAAACCATAAAAATGACCCGAAGCCCTTAAATCGTCGAAATACCCTATGCTATAGTGAGCGGAAAAACCCTGAAATCGTCCGAAAACTCTGAAATCGGCCAAAAGCCCAAAAGTTGATCAGAAAACCTTATAGCTGGCCTGAAACCCTACTATAATCCGAAAACCCTAAAATCAGTATAAAAGCACCAAAAATCGGCGTAAAACCCTATAATAGGCCGAAAACCCTAAATTCGGTCTAAAAAACTAGTGTCTACACAAAAGCCAAAAAATTGACCCGGAGCCCATAAATCGTCCAAATACCCTATGCTACAGTCAGCGGAAAAACCCTGAAATCAGACGATAACCCTGAAATCGGCCAAAAGCCCTTCAGTTGATTAGAAAAACCTTAAGTCGGCTTAAAACCTTATAATAAGCGGAAACCCCTAAAATCATTCTATAAGCCTAGTGTCTACAGAAACACCATAAAATTGTCCCGGAGCCCTTAAATCGTCCAAATACCCTATACTATAGTCAGCGGAAAAACCTTGAAATCGGTCGAAAACCCTGAAATTGGAAAAAAACCCTAAAGTTGATCAGAAAAACCCTAAAGTCAGCCTAAAACCCTATAATAAGACGAAAACACTGAAATCAGTCTAAAAGCCCTTAAGCCGTCCACAAACCCTAAAATAAGCCGAAAAACCCTAAAATCAGTCTAAAAGCCTAGGGTCTACACAAAAAACAAAAAATTGACCCGGAGCACTTTAATAGTCCAAATACCTTATACTGTAGTCAGCGGAAAAACCCTGAAATCAGTCGAAAACCCTGAAATTTGAAAAAATCTCTAAAGTGGATCAGAAAACCCTAAAGTCAGCCTAAAACCCTATAATAAGCCGAAAACACTAAAATCAGTCTAAAAGCCCTTAAGCCGGCCTCAAACCCTAAAGTAAGCCGAAAACCCTAAAATCAGTCTAAAAGGCTAGAGTTTACCGAAAAATTAGAAAATTGACCCGAAGCCCTTAAATAATGCAAAAACCCTATACTATAGTCAGCAGGAAAAACCCTGAAATCGGCCAAAACCCCTGAAAACGTCCAAAATCCCTAGTGTAGATTAGAAAACTGTTAGCCTAGATAGCAACCTGAGAGGGGGGGTGAATCAGAGTTGCCCCAATTTTCGCGTAATTGTACCAAAAGACTTTCAGCGCAATTAGAGTTGTAACGTAAGAACGTTGTTGCAGCGGAATATTGTAATTGCTTGAAAGTAAAAGATGAAGGATGAAGGAAATGACACAGAGAGTTTTATCCTGGTTCACCTTCAATCCACCGAAGGCTACGTCCAGTCCCTCAAAGAAACCCCTTGAGGATTTTTCCATTATTGATAAAAATCACTTACAAGTTCCTAACCCAAGGACCCCAAGAATTTCTACCAATATCCTGTGAAAGTAAACCACTTTCAACAGCCTCTGAAAGCAAACCGCTTTCAGTTCCTGAAGGCAAACCACCCTCAGACCTTGAAGACTAACCCGCCTTCAATCGAACAACCCTTCACCGAATACCACGGTGAAGTTAGAATCCCTCAGAAAGATTACCACTTTCTGAAGAACCACTCCACTGAATTCCACAGTGAAGATTTCCCATGATCGAGTACTCTTAACGAATGCTTGCACCAAGGACCCTAAGATATCTTATCAATCTTCCTGAAGCAACCCACTTCTGATTGATCAAGTCTTCTTAGCAATACTTGTGCCAAGGACCCTAAGAGGACCCATCACGCCTCAGAAAGCAAACCACTTTCTGATGACACCGCATTACCACGGTGGACTTTGAATCAAACTTGATTCAAAGGGCCTTTTTACAACCACCGAAAACTACGGTGAAAGAATCAACATGATTCAAATAGAAGAAGAAGAAGATGCCTTTTCTATGCATGATTCAATCCTTTTGACAAGAAGGATTGATCTTAGTTTGTATGCTCGAGACAATTACAATGAAGGCTCTTCCATTCTGAGTTTCTCAAATGTTGAACATCATTAGTGTTCTTATAAAAATGAGAGAACCGAAACTCAGAATGATGACTTTAATGAATATGAAAGTTATGGACCAAGTCATTAATGTTTCTGAGTGTCTAAGGACTTTATATAGGCACTAGAGGTCGTCCATGAACCAACACAACCATTCCCAACGGGTTTGAGACACAATGGTTCATGAAATAACACATCTGTCGACCTGGTAATTGATTACAGCATTCTGGTCATCGATTACGCTATAACCGTTATGTTCTAACGGTTATTTCCTGACAGGTAATCGATTACTGAAAACTGGTAATCGATTACGCTATGCCTGGTAATCGATTACTGAAAACTGGTAATCGATTACGCTATGCCTGACTGACAGGTAATAGATTACTGATTGCCAGGTAATCTATTACTGCAAGTCTGAAACTCAGTTTTAACCATCTTAAACCCTAATTGAGTGTTCCTACCAAGTTTAATCTTGTGAGAACATATCGTACTCAATTAGTTGATCTTTCATGAGCCTTCAAATGCAATTAAACCTTAATAAAGCATAGCACACTAAGTTGACAAGACTTACTTAAAACTAGAACCTTCATGTTTTGATCTTGACGTTCTGAGCATGGTTCTTGAAGTCTTTCTTCTCTTAAGTCTTCTTGAAGTCTTTCTTCTTTTTGTTCCTTTCTTTCTCTTAAGTCTTCTTGAAGTCTTTCTTCTTTTTGTTCCTTTATTTCTTGAAGTCTTCCTTTTCTCTTCTGAAGTCTTTCTTCTTTTTGTGATGTGTTTGTCTTCATCAAAACCTCAGTCGAGTCCAAGGACGAGACTTGATTTACAATTTCCCCCTTTTTGATGATGACAAACATCATGCTTGAACATTGATGGATCATTCGACTTTCTTTCTTTTCTTGTATCTCCCCCTTGGTTTTGCAATTATATCTCCCCCTTTGTTTTGCAAATGAAGCAAAGTATCCTGAAAATGATCAAGCATACACAGGCGACCTTAAATCGTCCAAATACCCTAAAGCCGGCCTTGAACCTATATAATAAGCCGAAAACCCTAAAATCAGTATATAAGACTTACAGGCGACCTGAAACCCTAAAAAAGCCGAAAACACTAAAATCAGTCTAAAAGCCTAGAGTCTACAGAAAAACCATAAAATTGACCCGGGGCCCTTAAATCGTCCTAATACCCTATACAATAGTCAGCGGAAAAACCTTGAAATCGGCCGATAAATCCTGAATTCGACCGAAAGCCGTAAAGTTGATCAGAAAGCCCTAAAGCTGGCCTAAACCCTTTAATAAATCGAAAACCCTAAATTTTTTCTAAAAGCCTATTACCCAAAGCCCTTAAATCGTCCAAATACCCTATGCTATAGTCAGCAGAAAAACCTGAAATATGCCAAAAATCCTGAAATCAGCCAAAAGCCCTAAAGTTGATCAGAAAACCCTAAAGCCGGCCTTAAACCCTTCAATAAGCCGAAAACCCTAAAATCAGTCTAAAAGCACCAAAAGTTGTACTAAAACATTATAAGAAGCCGAATACCCTAAAATCAGTCTAAAAGCCTAGAGTCTCACAAAATCCAAAAAATTGACCCGGAGCCCTTAAATAGTCCAAATACCGTATACTATAGTCATCGGAAAAACCTTGATATCGGCCAGAAACCCTGAAATCGTCTAAAAGCCCTAAAGTTGATAAAAAAAAACCCTTAAGCCGGCTTAAAAACCTACAATAAGCCGAAAACCATAAAATAAGTCTAAAAGCACCAAAAGCAGGCCTAAAACCCTATAATAAGCCGAATACCCTAAAATCAGTCTAAAAGCCTACAATCTACACAAAAACCAAAAAATTGACCCGGAGCACTTAAATAGTCCAAATACCCTATACTATATAGTAAGCGGAAAAACCCTGAAATCGGCCGGAAACCCTGAAATCGCTGGAAACCCTGAAATCAGCCAAAAGCCCTAAAGTTGATCAGAATACCCTAAAGCCGGCCTAAAACCCTATAATAAGCTGAAAACCTTAAAATCAGCCTAAAAGCCTACAATCTACACAAAAACCAAAAAATTGACCCGGAGCCCTTATATCGTCTAAATACCCTATTCTTTAGTTAGCGGAAAAATCCTGAAATCGGCCGAAAACCCTGAAATCAGCCAAAAGCCCTAAAGTTGATCAAAAAGCCCTATAGTCGGCCTAAAACCCTATAATAATACGAAAACCCTAAAATTAGTCTAAAAGCCTAGAGTCTACAGAAAAACCTTAAAAATGCCCGGATCCCTTAAATCGTCCAAATAGCCTATACTATTGTCAGCGGAAAAACCCTGAAATCGGTCAAAAACCCTAAAATTGGAAAAAAGCCCTAAAGTTGATCAAAAAAATCTAAAGTCAGCCTCAAACCCTATAATAAGCCGAAAACACTAAAATCAGTCTAAAAGCCCTTAAGCCGGCCTCAAACCCTAAAATTAGTCTAAAAGCCTAGAGTCTGCACAAAAACCAAAAAATTGAACCGGAGCACTTTAATAGTCCAAATACCCTATACTATAGTGAGCGGAAAAACCCTGAAATAGGCCGACAACCCTGAAATAGGCCAAAAAGCCCTAAAGTTGATCAGAAAACCCTAAAGCATGCCTGCAACCCTACAATAAGCCGAAAACCCTAAAATCAGTCTAAAAGCACCAAAAATCATTCTAAAACCCTATAATCGGCCTAAAACCCTATAATAAGCCGAAAACCCTAAACTCACTCTAATAGCCTAGAGTCTACAAAAAAACCATAAAAATGATTCGGAGCCCTCAACTAGTCCAAAAACCCCAGCGGAAAAACCCTGAAATCGGTCGAAATCCCTGAAATTGGAAAACAGCCCTAAAGTTGAGCAGAAAACCCGAAAGTCGGCCTAAAACCCTATAATAAGCCGAAAACACTAAAATCAGTCTAAAAGCCCTTAAGCCGGCCTCAAACCCTAAAATAAGCCTCAAACCCTAAAATCAGTCTAAAAGCCTAGAGTTTACCAAAAAATCATAAAATTGACCCGGAGCCCTTAAATCATCCAAAAACCCTATACTATAGTTAGCGAAAAAACCCTGAAATCGTCCAAAATCCCTCAAGTAGATTAGAAAACCCTAGATCCGCCCTAAATCCTACAATAAGCCGAAAATCCTAAAATCAGTCTAAAAGCCCTAAAGCCTACCAAAAACCCTATAAGAAACCGAAAACCCTAAAATCAGTCTAAAAGCCTAGAGTCTACATAATAACCATAAAATTGACCCGGTTCCCTTAAATCGTCCAAATACCCTATACTATAGTTAGCGGAAAAAACCCTAAAATATGCCGAAAACCGTAAAATAAGCCGAAAACCTTGAAATTGGACTAAAACCCTAAATTTGATCAGAAAGCCCTAAAGCTGCTCTAAAACCCTATAATAAGCCGAAAACCTTGAAATCAGCCTAAAAGCCTAGAATCTACAGAAAAACCATAAAATTAACTCGGAGCCCTTAAATCGTCCGAACACCCTATACTATAGTCAGCAGAAACACCCTAAAATCGGCCAAAACCCCTAAATTTGGTTAGAAAGCCCTAAAGCTGGCCTAAAATGCTATAATAAGCCGAAAACCCTATAATCAGCCTAAAAGCCTAGAATATACCAAAAAACCATAAAAATGACCTGGAGCCCTTAAATCGTCCAAATACCCTAAAGCCGGCCTTGAACCCTATATAATAAGCCGAAAACCCTAAAATAAGCCAAAAACACTAAAATCAGTCTAAAATCCTAGAGTCTACCGAAAAACCATAAAATTGACCTGAAGCCCATAAATCGTTCTAATACCCTATACATAGTCTGCGGCAAAACCCTGAAATTAGCCAAAAACCCAAAAATCAGCCAAAACCCGTAAAGTTGATCAGAAAGCCCTAAAGTCGGCCTAAAACCCTTTAATAATACGAAAACCCTAATATCAGTCTAAAAGCCTAGAGTATACAGAAAAACCATAAAATTATCTCGGAGCCCTTAAACGGTCTAAATACACTATATTATAGTCAGCGGAAAAACCCTGAAATAGGCCGAAAACCTTGAAATCGGACAAAAGCCCTGAAGTTGACCAGAAAGCCTTAAAGTTGATCAGAAACCCTAAAGCCGGCCTAAAACCGTATAATAACCCGAAAACCCTAAAATTTGTCTAAAAGCGTATAGTCTACAGAAAAACCCTAAAATTAACCCTATACTATAATCAGCGAAAATACCCTGAAATCGGCCGGAAACCTTGAAATCGGGCAAAAGCCCTGAAGTTGTTCAGAAAGCCCTAAACCCGGCCTAAAACCCTATAATAAGCCAAAAACCCTAAAATCAGTCTAAAAGCCATAAATCCGGCCTAAAACCCTAAAATCAGTCTAAGAGCCTAGAGTCTACAGAAAAACCATATAATAAACCCAGAGCCCGTAAATCGTCCAAACACCCTAAAGTTGATCAGAAAGCCATAAAGCCGGCCTAAAACTCTATAATAAGCCAAATACCCTAAAATCAGTCCAAAAGCACAAAAAATCAGCCTAAAACCCTATAATAAGCCGAAAACCCTAAAATCAATCTAAAAGCTTAGAGTCTACACAAAAACCAAAAAATTAAACCGTAGCCCTTAAATAGTCCAAATACCCTATACTATATAATTTGGGGAAAAATCCTGAAATCGGCCGGAAACCCTGAAATCGGCTAAAAGCCCTAAAGTTGATCAGAAAGCCCTAAATCCGCCCTAAAACCCTATAATAAGCCGAAAACCCTAAAATCAGTCAAAAGCCTAAAGTCTACAGAAAAAGCATAAAAATGACCCGGAGCCCTTAAATAGCCCAAATACCCTATGCTATAGTGAGCGGAAAAACCCTGAAATCAGCTGAAAACCCTGAAATAGGCCAGAAGCCCTAAAGTTGATCAGAAAACCATAAAGCATGCCTGAAACCCAATAATAAGCTGAAAACCCTAAAATCAGTGTAAAAGAACAAAAAATCGGCCTAAAACCCTATAATAAGACGAAAACCCTAAAATCGGTCTAAAAGCCTAGAGTCTACACAAAAAACCAAAAAATTGACCCGGAGCCCTTAAATAGTTCAAATACCCTATACTATAGTCTGCAGAAAATCCCTGAAATCGGTCGGAAACCCTTAAATCGGCCAAAAGCCCTAAAGTTGATTAGAAAACCATAAAGTCGGCCTGAAACCCTATAATAAATTGAAAATCCTAAATTTAGACTAAAAGCCTAGAGTCTACAGAAAGCCCTAATATTGATTCGGAGCCCTTAAATCGTCCAAATACCCTAGCTATATGGTCTGCGGAAAAACCCTGAAATCGGCCGAAAACCTTGAAATCGGCCAAAAGCCCTGAAGTTGATCAGAAAACCCTAAAGCTGGCCAAAAACCCTACAATAAGACGAAAACCCTAAAATCAGTCTAAAAGCACCAAAAATCAGCCTAAAACCCTATAATAAGCCGAAAACCCTAAAATCAGCCTAAAAGCCTAGAATCTACAGAAAAACCATAAAATGACCCGAAGCCCTTAAATAATCCAAAAACCCTATGCTATAGTCAGCAGAAAAACCCAGAAATCGTCCGAAAACCCTGAAATTGTCAAATTGCCCTAAAGTTGATCCAAAAACCCTAAAGCCGGCCTTAAACCTTATAATAAACCGAAAACCCTAAAATAAGTCTAATAGCCTAGAGTCTACAAAAAAACTATACAAATGACTCGGAGCCCTTAAATTGTCCAAATACCCTATGCTGCAGTCAGTAGAAAAACCCTGAAATCGGCCAAAAGCCCTAAAGTTGATTAGAAAACCCTAAAGTCGACCTAAAACCCTACAGTAAGCCGAAAACCCTAAAATCAGTCTAAAAGCACCAAAAATCGGCTTAAAACCCTATAATAAGCCGAAAACCCTAAAATCAATCTAAAAGCCTAGAGACTAGAGAAAAACCATAAAAATGACCCGGAGCCCTTAAATTGTCCAAATACCCTATGCTATATTCTGCGGAAAAACCCTGAAATCGGGCAAAAGCCCTGAAATTGATCAGAAAACCCTAAGTTCGCATAAAACCCAACAATAAGGCGAAAACCCTAAAATCAGTCTAAAAGCACCAAAAATCGGCCTAAAACCCTATAATAAGCCGAAAACCCTAAAATCAGTCTAATAGCGTAGAGTCTACAAAAAAACCATAAAAATGTCTCAGAGCCCTTAAATCGTCCAAATACCCTATGCTACAGTCAGCAGAAAACCCCTGAAATCAGATGAAAACCCTGAAATCGGCCAAAAGCCCTAAATTTTATTAGAAAACCCTAAAGTCGGCCTAAAACCCTACAATAAGCCGAAAACCCTAAAATAAGTCTAAAAGCCCAAAAGCCGGCCTAAAACCCTATAATAAGCCAAAAAACCCTAAAATCAGTCTAAAAGCTTAGAGTCGACAGATAAACCATTTAAATAACTCGGAGCCCTTACATCGTCAAATACCCTAAGCTATAGTCTGCGTAAAAACCCTAAAATCAGTCGAAAACCCTGAAATCGGCCAAAAGCCCTAAAGTTGATCAGAAAACCATAAAGCCGGCCTAAAACCCTATAATAAGCCGAAAACCCTAAAATCAGTCTAAAAGCCTAGAGTCTACACAAAAACCAAAAAATTGACTTGTAGCCCTTAAATAGTCCAAATACCTTATACTATATAGTCAACGGAAAAACCCTGAAATCGGCCGGAAAACCTGAAATTGGCCAAAAGCCCTAAAGTTGATCAGAAAGCCCTAAAGTCGGCCTAAAACCCTATAATAAGCCGAAAACCCTAAAATCAGTCTAATAGCCTAGAGTCTACCAAAAAACCATAACCATGACTCGGAGCTCTTAAATCTTCCAAATACCCTATACATAGTCAGCGGAAAAACCCTGAAATCGGCCGAAAACCTTGAAATCGGCCAAAAGCCCTAAAGTTGATTAGGAAACCTTAAAGTCGGCCTAAAACCCTACAATTAGCCAAAAACCCTAAAACTAGTCTAAAAGCCAAAAAACCGGCCTAAAACACTACAATAAGCCAAAAAACCCTAAAATCAGTCTAAAATCTTAGAGTCCACAGAAAAATCATAAAAATGACCTGGAGCCCTTAAATCGTCCAAATACCCTATGCTATAGTCTGCGGAAAAACCCTGAAATCGGTCGAAAACCCTGAAATCGAACAAAAGCCCTAAAGTTGATTACAAAACCCTAAAGTCGTGCTAAAACCCTACAATAAGCGGAAAACCATAAAATCATTCTAAAAGCCTAGTGTCTATAGAAAAACCATAAATTGTCCCGGAGCCCTTAAATCGTCAAAATACCCTATACTATATAGTCTGCGGAAAAACCCTGAAATCGGTCGAAAACATTGAAATCGGCCTAAAACCCTAAAATCAGTCTAAAAGCCTACAGTCTACAGAAGAACCATAAAAATGACCTGGAGCCCTTAAATCGTCCAAATACACTATGCTATAGTCTGCGGAAAAACCTTGAAATTGGCCGAAAACCCCGAAATAGGTCAAAAGCCCTATAGATGATTAGAAAACCCTAAAGCTGGCATAAAACCCTACAATAAACTGAAAACCCTAACATCAATCTAAAAGCACCAAAAATCGGCCTAAAACCCTATAATAAGCCAAAACCACTAAAATCAGTCAAAAAGCCTAGAGTCTACACAAAAACCAAAAAATTGACTCGTAGCCCTTAAATAGTCCAAATACCTTACACTATATAGTCAGCGGAAAAACCCTGAAATCGGCCGGAAACCCTGAAGTCGACCAAAAGCCCTAAAGTTGATCAAAAAGCCCTAAAGTCGGCTTAATACCCTATAATAAGCCCAAATCCCTAAAATCAGTCTAATAGCCTAGAGTCTACCGAAAAACCATAAACATGACTTGGAGCCCTTGAATCATCCAAATACCCTATGCTATAATCAGTGGAAAAACCCTGAAATCAGCCAAAAGCCCTAATGTTGATCAGAAAATCCTAAAGCTGGCCTAAAACCCTACAATAAGCCGAAAACCCTAAAATCAGTCTAAAATCCTAGAGTCTACACAAAAACTAAAAAATTGACCCAGAGTCCGTATATAGTCCAAATACCTATACTATAGTATGTGGAAAAAACCTGAAATCGGCCGGAAACCCTTAAATCGGCAAAAAGCCCTAAAGTTGATCCAAAAGCCCTAAAGTCGTCCTAAAACCGTACAATTAGCAGAAAAACCTAAAACCAATCTAAAATCCCCAAAAGCCGGCCTAAAACCCAATAATAAGCCAAACAACCCTAAAATCATTGTAAAAGACTAGTGTCTACAGAAAAACCATAAAATTGTCCCGGAGCCCTTAAATTGTCAAAATACCCTATACAATAGTCAGCGAAAAAACCCTGAAATCGGCCAAAAAGTCTGAAATCGTCCAAAATCCATAAAGTAGATCAGAAAACCCAAAAGCCGGCCTAAAACCCTACAATAAGCCGAAAACCTTAAAATCAGTCTAAAAGCGCTAAGGCCGGCCTAGAACCCTATAAGAAGCCGAAAACCCGAAAATCAGTCTACCGAAAAACCATAAAATTGACCTAGAGCCCTTAAATCGTCCAAATACCCTATACTATAGTTAGCATAAAAACCATGAAATATGCCGAAAACCCTGAAATCGGCCGAAAACCATAAAATCGGACTAAAGCCCCAAATTTAATCTGTAAGTCCCAAAGCTGGCCTAAAACCCTATAATAAGCCGAAAACCCTAAAATCATCCTAAAAGCCTAGAATCTACAAAAAAACCATAAATATGACTCGGAGCCCTTAAATCATCAAAATACCCTAAAGCCGGCCTTGAACCCCATAATAAGCCGAAAACACTAAAATCAGTCTAAAAGCCCTACAGCCGGCCTAGAACCCCAAAAAAGATGAAAACACTAAAATTAGTCTAAAAGCCTAGAGTCTACAGAAAAACAATAAAATTGACCCGGAGCCCTTAAATCGTTCTAATACCCTATACAATAGTCAGCGGAAAAACCCTGAAATTAGCCGAAAACCCTACAATCAGCCAAAACCCGTAAAGTTGATCAGATTGCCCTAATGTCGGCCTAAAACCCTTCAATAAGATGAAAACCCTAAAATCAGTCTAAAAGATCCAAAAGCCGTCCTCTAACCCTAAAATAAGCCGAATACCCTAAAATTAGTCTAAAAGTCTAGAGTCTACATAAAATCCAAAAAATTTACCCGGAGCCCTTAAATAGTTCAAATACCCTAAACTATAGTCAGCGGAAAAACCTTGATATCGGCCGGAAACCCTGAAATCGGCCAAAAGCCTTAAAGTTGATCAGAAAACCCTTAAGCCGGCCTAAAACCCTACGATAAGCCGAAAACCCTAAAATCAGTCTAAAAGCACCAAAAGCCAGCCTAAAACCCTATAATAAGTCGAATACCCTAAAATCAGTCTAAAAGCCTACAGTCTACACAAAAACCAAAAAATTGACCCTGAACACTTAATTAGTCCAAATACCCTGAAATCGGTCTAAAGCCCTAAAGTTGATCAAAAAAACCCTTAATCCGGCCTAAAACCCTATAATAAGGCGAAAACCCTAAAATCAGTCTAATAGCCTAGGGTCTACTGAAAAACCATAAAAATAACCCGGAACACTTAAATCGTCAAATATCCTATGCTATAGTCTGCGGAAAAACCCTGAAATCGGTCGAAAACTCTGAAATCGGCCAAAAGCCCTAAAGTTGATTAGAAAACCCTAAAGTCGTGCTAAAACCCTACAATAAGCCGAAAACCCTAAAATCAGTCAAAACGTCCTACAGCCGACCTAGAACCCTAAGAAGCTCATAACACTAAAATCAGTCTAAAAGCCTAGAGTCTACAGAAAAACCATAAAATTGGCCCGGAGCCCTTAAATCGTCCAAAAGCCCTAAAGTTGATTAGAAAACCCAAAGTCGTGCGAAAACCCTACAATAAGCCTAAAACCCTAAAATCAGTCTACAAGCCCCAAACGACGGCCTAAAACCCTATAATAAGCCGAAAACCCTAAAATTATTCTAAAAGCCTAGTGTCTTAAAAAAAACCATAAAATTGTCCCGGAGCCCTTAAATCGTCAAAATACTGTATACTATAGTTAGCGGTAAAACCCTGAAATCGGTCGAAAACCCTGAAATCGGCAAAAAGCCCTAAAGTTGATCAGAAAACACTAAAGTCGGCCTAAAACCCTATTATAAGTCGAAAAACCTAAAATCGGTCTAAAAGCACTTAAGCCGGCCTCAAACCCTAAAATAAGCCGAAAAACCTAAAATCATTCTAAAAGCCTAGAGTTTACCGAAAAACCATAAATATGACCCGGAGCCCTTAAATCATCGAAATACCCTAAAGCCGGCCTTGAACTCTATTATGAGCCGAAAACCCTAAAATCAGTCTAAAAGCACTAGTGCCGACCTAGAACCCTAAAAAAGCCGAAATCACTAAAATCAGTCTAAAAGCCTAGAGTCTACAGAAAAAGCATAAAATTGACCCGGAGCCCTTAAATCGTCCTAATACCCCATACTATAATCAACGGAAAAACCTTGATATCGGCCGAAAACCCTAAAATCGGCTAAAAGCCCTAAGTTGATATAAAAACCTTTAAGCCAACTTAAAACCCTACAATAAGCCGAAAACCCTAAAATCAGTCTAAAATCACCAAAAGCCGGCCTAAAACCCTATAATAAGCCGAATACCCTAAAATCAGTCTAAAAGCCTACAGTCTAAACCAAAAACCAAAAAATTTACCAGGAGCACTTAATTAGTCCAAATACCCTATACTATAGTCAGCGGGAAAACCCTGAAATCGGCCAAAAGCCCTAAATTTTTCAGAAAACCCTAAAGTCGGCCTAAAATCCTATAATAAGCCGAAAACCTTAATATCAGTCTAAAAGCCCTTAATCCGGCCTAAAACCCAAAAGTTGATTAGCAAACCCTAAAGCCAACCTAAAACCCTATAATATGCCGAAAACCCTAAAAATAGCCTAAGAGCCTAGAGTCTATAGAAAAAGCATAAAATGGACCCGAAGCCCCCAAATCGTCCAAACACCCTATACTATAGTCAGCGCAAAAACCCTGAAATTGGCAAAAAAAACCCCAAAAATTGGCCAAAAGCCCTAAAGTTGATCAAAAAGCTCCAAATCCAACCTAAAACCCTATAATAAGCCGAAAACCCTTAAATGAGTCTAAAAGCCAAGAGTCTGCAGAAAAACCATAAAAATGACTCGAAGCCCTTAAATCGCCCAAATACCCTATGCTATAGTGAGCGGAAAAACTCTGAAATCGGCAGAAAACCCTGAAATCGGCCAAAAGCCCAAAAGTTGATCAGAAAACCCAAAAGGTGGCCTAAAACCCTACAATAAGCCGAAAACCCTAAAATCAGTCTAAAAGCACAATAAATCGGCCTCAAACCCAATAATAAGCCGAAAACCCTAAAATCGGTCTAAAAAACTAGTGTCTAAAATTCCCTATACTACAGTATAGTTTGTGGAAAATCCCTGAAATCGGCTAAAAGCCCTAAAGTTGATCAGAAAGCCCGCAAGCCGGCCTAAAACCCTAAAATAAGTCTACAATCCTAGAGTCTATAGAAAAACCATAAAAATGACCCGGAGCCCTTAAATCTTCCAAAAACCCTGAAATCAGTCTAAAAGCCCTAAAGCCGGCCTAAAACCCTATAATAAGCCCAAAAACCCTAAAATTAGTCTAAAAGCCAAGAGTCTACCGAAAAGCCATAAAATTTACCCAGAGCCCTTAAATCGTCCAAAAAGACTATATTATAGTCTGCGGAAAAATCCTGCAATTAGCCGAAAACCCAAAAGTTAATTAGAAAACCCTAAAGTTGGCGAAAAAGCTATAATAAGCCAAAAATCCTAAAATTAGTCTAAGAGCCTAGAGTCTACAGAAAAACCATAAAATTGACCCGGAGCCCTTAAATCGTCCAAACACCCTATACTATAGGCAGCGCAAAAACCCTGAAATCAGCCAATAGCCATAAAGTTGATCTGAAAGCCCTAAAGCCGGCCTAAAACCCTATAATAAGCCGAAAACCCTAAAATAAGTCTAAAAGCCTAGAGACTACAGAAAAACCATAAAAATGACCCAGAGCCCTTAAATCGTCCAAATACCCTATGCTATAGTTTGCGGAAAAACCCTGAAATCGGCCTAAAAGCCTAGAATCTACAGAAAAACCATTAAATGACCCGAAGCCCTTTAATCATCCAAATACCCTATGCTATAGTCAGCGGAAAAACCCAGAAATCGTCCGAAAACCCAGAAATTGTCAAATAGCCATACAGTTGATCCAAAAACCCTAAAGCCGGCCTTAAACCCTATAATAAGCCGAAAACCCTAAAATCAATCAAAAAGCCCTTAAGCCGGCCTAGAACCCTATAAAACCCGAAAACACTAAAATAAGTCTAAAAGCCTAGAGTCTACAGAAAAACCATAAAATTGACCCGGAGACATTAAATCGTTATAATACCCTATACAATAGTCAACGGAAAACCCTTAAATCATCCAAAAGCCCTAAAGTTGATCAGAAAGCCCTAAACTCGGCCTAAAACCCTTTAATAAGCCGAAAACCTTAAAATCAGTCTAAAAGGCTAGAGTCTACAAAAAAACCAAAAATTAACCCGGAGCTCTTATATTGTCAAAATACCCTATACTATAGTCAGCGGAAAACCCCCGAAATCGGCCGAAAACCCTATAATTTGCCAAAAGCCCGAAAGTTGATCAGAAATCCCTAAATTAAGCCTAAATCCCTACATAAGCCATAAACCGTAAAATCAGTCTAAAAGCCTAGAGTCTATAAAAAACCATAAACTTGACCTGGAGCCCTTAAATCTTCCAAATACCCTTTACTAACTAGCGGAAAAACCCTGAAGTCGGCCGAAACCCTGAAATCGGCCAAACGCCCTAAAGTTGATCAGAAAACCCTAAAGACGGCCTAAAATCCTATATTAAGTCGAAAACCCTAAAATTAGTCTAGTTGCCTATAGTCAACAGCTAAACCATTAAATGACCCAAAGCCCTTAAATCGTCCAAATACCCTATGCTATAGTCAGCGGAAAAACCTGAAATATGCAAAAAACCCTAAAATCAGTCTAAAAGCACCAAAAGCCGTCCTAAAACTCTATAACAAGCCGAATACCCTAAAATCAGTCTAAAAGCACCCGGAGCCCTTAAATAGTCCAAATACCCTATACTATGTAGTCAGCGGAAAACCCCCGAAATCGGCCGAAAACCCTAAAATTAGCCAAAAGCCCTAAAGTAGATCAGAAATCCCTAAATTAAGCCTAAATTCCTACATAAGCCATAAACCGTAAAATCAGTCTAAAAGCCTAGAGTCTATAGAAAAACCATAAACTTGACCCGGAGCCCTTAAATCTTCCAAATACCCTTTACTATAACTAGCGGAAAAACCCTGAAGTCGGCCGAAACCCTGAAATCGGCCAAACACCCTAAAGTTGATCATAAAACCCTGAAGCCGGCCTAAAATCCTATATTAAGTCGAAAACCCTAAAATCAGTCTAGTTGCCTATAGTCTACAGAAAAACCATAAAATGACCCAAAGCCCTTAAATCGTCCAAATACCCTATGCTATAGTCATGGGAAAAACCTGAAATATGCCAAAAACCCTAAAATAAGTATAAAAGCACCAAAAGCCATCCTAAAACTCTATAACAAGCCGAATACCCTAAAATCAGTCTAAAAGCCTAGAGTCTACACAAAATCTAAAAAATTGACCCGGAGCCCTTCAATAGTGCAAATACCCTATACTATAGTCAGCGGAAAAACCTAGATACCGGGCGGAATTCTGAAATCGGTCCAAAGCCTTAAACTTGATTAAAAAACCCTTAAGCCGGCTTAAAACCCTACGATAAGCCGAATACCCTAAAATCATTCTAAAAGCACCAAAAGGCGGCCTAAAATCCTTTAATAAGCCGAATACCCTAAAATCAGTCTAAAAGCCTACAGTCTACACAAAAACCAAAAAATTGACCCGGAGCACTTAAATAGTCCAAATACCCTATACTATAGTCAGCGGAAAAACCCTGAAGTTGATCAAAAAACGCTTAATCCGGTCTAAAACCCTATAATAAGCCAAAAACCCTAAAATCAGTCTAATAGCCTAGAGTGTATGAAAAACCAAAAAAATGACCCGGAACCCTTAAATCGTCAAATACCCTATGCTATAGTCAGTGGAAAAACCCTGAAATCGGTCGAAAACGCTGAAATCGGCAAAAAGCCCTAAAGTTGATCAGAAATCACTAAAGTCGGCCTAAAACCTTATTATAAGTCGAAAACACTAAAATCGGTCTAAAAGCACTTAAGCCGGCCTAAAACCCTAAAATAAGCCGAAAAACCTAAAATCATTCTAAAAGCCTAGAGTTTACCGAAAAACCATAAAAATGACCCGGAGCCCTTAAATCGTCCAAATACCCTAAAGCCGGCCTTGAACCCTATTATGAGCCGAAAACCCTAAAATCAGTCTAAAAGAACTAGCGCCGACCTAGAACCCTAAAAAAGCCGAAATCACTAAAATCAGTCTAAAAGCCTAGAGTCTATAGAAAAACCATAAAATTGACCCGGAGCCCTTAAATCGTCCTAATACCATATACAAATCAGTGGAAATACCCTAAAATCGGCCGAAAACCTGGAAATCAGCCAAACACCCTATACCATAGTCAGCGGAAAAACCTTGAAATCGGCCGAAAATGCTGAAATTGGCAAAAAGCCCAAAAGTTTATCAAAATGTCCCAAAGCCGGCCTAAAACCCTCTAATAAGCCAAAAACCCTAAAATCAGTCTAATAGCCTAGAGTCTACCGAAAAATCATAAACATGACTCGGAGCCCTTAAATCGTCCAAATACCCTATTCTATAGTCAGCGAAAAAACCCTGAAATCGGCCGAAAACCCTAAGATTAGCCTAAAAGCACCAAAAATCAGCCTAAAACCCTATAATAAGCCGAAAACCCTAAAATCAGTCTAAAAGCCTAGAGTCTACACCAAATCAAAAAAATTGACCCGGAGCCCTTAAATAGTCCAAATACCCTATACTATAGTCAGCGGAAAAACCTTGATATCGGCCGGAAACCTTGAAATCGGCTAAAAGCCCTAAGTTGATCAAAAAACCATTAAGCCGGCTTAAAACCCTACAATAAGCCGAAAACCCTAAAATCAGTCTAAAATCACCAAAAGCCAGCCTAAAACCCCATAATAAGCCGAATACCCTATAATCAGTCTAAAAGCCTACAGTCTACACAAAAACCTAAAAATTTACCCGGAGCACTTAAATAGTCCAAATACCCTATATTATAGTCAGCGGAAAAACCCTGAAATCAGCCAAAAGCAATAAAGTTGATCAGAAAACCCTAAAGCCGGCCTAAAACCCTATAATAAGCCGAAAACCTGAAAATCAGTCTAAAAGCCCTTAATCCGACCTAAAACCCAAAAGTTGATTTGCAAACCCTAAAGCCAACCTAAAACCCTATAATAAGCCGAAAACCCTAAAATTAGTCTAAGAGCCTAGAGTCTACAGAAAAACCATAAAATGGACCCGAAGCCCCCAAATCGTCCAAACACCCAATACTATAGTCAGCGCAAAAACCCTGAAATTGGCCAAAAGCCCTAAAGTTGATCAAAAAGCCCTAAATCCAGCCTTAAACCATATAATAAGCCGAAAACCCTAAAATCAGTCTAAAAGCCTAGAGTCTGCAGAAAAACCATAAAAATGACTCAGAGCCCTTAAATCGTCCAAATACCCTTTGGTATAGTGAGTAGAAAAACCCGGAAATAGGTAGAAAACCTTGAAATCGTCCAAAAGCCCAAAAGTTGATCAGAAAACCCTAAAGCTGGCATGAAACCCTAAAATAAGCCGAAAACCCTAAAATCAGTCTAAAGCACAAAAATTCGGCCTAAAACCCTATAATAAGCCGAAAACCCTAAAATCGGTCTAAAAAACTAGTGTCCACAAAAAAACCAAAAAATTGACTCGGAGCCCTTAAATAGTCCAAATACCCTATACTATAGTTTGCGGAAAAACCCTGAAATCGGCTAAAAGCCCTAAAGTTGATTAGAAAGCCCTAAACCCAGCCTAAAACCCTATTATAAGCCGAAAACCCTAAAATCAGTGTAAAATCCTAGAGTCTACAAGAAAAGCCATAAAAATGACCCAGAGCCCTTAAATCATCCAAATACCCTATGCTGTAATCTGCGGAAAAACCTTGAAATTGGTCGAAAACCCTGAAATCGGCCAAAAGCCCTATAGTTGGTCAGAAAACCCTAAAGCTGGCATAAAACCCTACAATAAGCCGAAAACCCTAAAATCAGTCTAAAAGCACCAAAAATCGGCCAAAAACCCTAAAATCAGTCTAAAAGCCTAGAGTCTACCGAAAAATCATAAACATGACTCGGAGCCCTTAAATCTTCCAAATACCCTATGCTATAGTCAGCGGAAAAACCCTGAAATCGGCCGAAAACACTAAAATCAGCCTAAAATCGGTCTAAAAGCCTAGAGTCTACACAAAATCCAAAAAATTGACCCGGAGCCCTTAAATAGTCCAAATATCCTATACTATAGTCAGCCGGCCAGAAACCCTAAAATCGGCTAAAAGCCCTAAGTTGATCAAAAAACCTTTAAGCCGGCATAAAACCCTACAATATGCCGAAAACCCTAAAATCAGTCTAAAATCACCAAAAGCCGGCCTAAGACCCTATAATAAGCCGAATACCCTAAAATCAGTCTAAAAGCCTACAGTCTACTCAAAAACCAAAAAATTTACCCGGAGCACTTAGATAGTCCAAATACCCTATACTATAGTCAGCGGAAAAACCCTGAAATCGGCCAAAAGCCCTAAAGTTGATTAGAAAACCCTAAAGTCGTCCTAAAACCCTACAATAAGCGGAAAACCCTAAAATCATTCTAAATTCCCCAAAAGCCGGCCTAAAACCCAATAATAACCCGAAAACCATAAAATCATTCTAAAAGCCTAGTGTCTATAGAAAAACCATAAAATTGTCCCGGAGCCCTTAAATCGTCAAAATACCCTATATTATAGTCTGCGGAAAAACCCTGAAATCGGTCGAAAACATTGAAATCGGCAAAAATCCTTGAAATCGGCCTAAAACCCTAAAATCAGTCTAAAAGCCTACAATCTACAGAAAAACCATAAAAATGACCCGGAGCCCTTAAATCGTCCAAATACACTATGCTATAGTCTGCGGAAAAACCTTGAAATTGGCCGAAAACCCTAAAATCGGTCAAAAGCCCTATAGTTGATTAGAAAACCCTAAAGCTGGTATAAAACCCTACAATAAACCGAAAACCCTAAAATCAATCTAAAACCACCAAAAATCGGCCTAAAACCCTGTAATAAGTCAAAACCACTAAATCAGTCTAAAAGCCTAGAGTCTACACAAAAACCAAAAAATTAACTCGTAGCCCTTAAATAGTCCAAATACCTTACACTATATAGTCAGCGGAAAAACCCTGAAATCGGCCAAAAGCCCTAAAGTTGATCAAAAAGCCCTAAAGCCGGCTTAAAACCCTATAATAAGCCCAAAACCCTAAAATCAGTCTAATAGCCTAGAGTCTACCGAAAAACCATAAACATGACTTGGAGCCCTTGAATCGTCCAAATACCCTATGCTATAGTCAGCGGAAAAACCCTGAAATCTGCCAAAAGCCCTAATGTTGATCAGAAAACCCTAAAGCTGGCCTAAAACCCTACAATAAGCCGAGAACCCTAAAATCAGTCTAAAAGCCTAGAGTCTACACAAAAACAAAAAAATATGGTTTTTCTACAGACTCTTGGCTTTTAGACTGTTTTAAGGGTTTTCGGCTTATTATAGAGTTTTAGGTTGGATTTAGAGCTTTTTGATCAACTTTAGGGCTTTTGGCCAATTTTTGGGTTTTTTGCCAATTTCAGGGTTTTTGCGCTGACTATAGTATAGGGTGTTTGGACGATTTGGGGGCTTCGGGTCCATTTTATCCTTTTTCTGTAGACTCTAGGCTCTTAGGCTAATTTTAGGGTTTTCGGCTTATTATAGGGTTTTAGGTTGGCTTTAGGTTTTGCTAATCAACTTTAGGGTTTTAGGCCGGATATCAAGGTTTTTCCGCTGATTATAGTATAGGTTATTAGGACGATTTAAGAGCTCCGGGTCAATTTTATGCTTTTTTCTGTGGACTCTAGGCTTTTAGACTGATTTTAGTGATTTCGGCTTTTTTAGGGTTTTAGGTCGGCACTAGTGCTTTTAGACTGATTTTAGGGTTTTCGGCTCATAATAGGGTTCAAGGCCGGCTTTAGGGTATTTGGATGATTTAAGGGCTCCGGGTCATTTTTATGGTTTTTCGGTAAACTCTAGGCTTTTAGAATGATTTTAGGTTTTTCGGCTTATTTTAGGATTTGAGGCTGGCTTAAGGGCTTTTAGACTGATTTTAGTGTTTTCGACTTATAATAGGGTTTTAGGCCGACTTTAGTGTTTTCTGATCAACTTTAGGGCTTTTTGCTGATTTCTGGGTTTTCGACCGATTTCAGGGTTTTTCTGCTGACTATAGTATACAATATTTTGACAATTTAAGGGCTCCAGGACAATTTTATGGTTTTTTTTAAGACACTAGGCTTTTAGAATAATTTTAGGGTTTTCGGCTTATTAGAGGGCTTTAGGCCGGCCAAAAACCCTATAATAAACCAAAAAACCCTAAAATCAGTCTAATAGCCTAGAGACTTCAGATAAACCATAATAATGACCCTGAGCCCTTAAATCGTCAAATACCCTATGCTATAGTCTGCGTAAAAACCCTAAAATCGGTCGAAAACCCTAAAATCGGCCAAAAGCACTGAAGTTGATTAGAAAACCCTAAAATCAGTCTAAAAGCCCTAAATCCGGCCTAAAACCCTAAAATAGGGCGAGAAACCTAAAATCAGTTTAAAAGCCTAGAGTCTACACAAAAACCATAACATTTACCCGGAGCCCTTAAATCGTTTAAAAAGACTATATTAAAGTCTGCGGGAAAACCCTACAATTGGCCGAAAACCCAAAAGTAGATTAGAACACCCTAAAGCCGGCCGAAAATCCTATAATAAGCTGAAAATCCTAAAATTAGTCTAAGAGCCTAGAGTCTACAGAAAAACCATAAAGTTGACCCGGAACCCTTAAATCGTCTAAACACCCTATACTATAGGCAGCGAAAAAACCATGAAATTGGCCAAAAGCCCTAAAGTTGATCAGAAAGCCCTAAAGCCGGCCTAAAACCCTATAATAAGCCGAAAACACTAAAATCAGTATAAAAGCCTAGAGTCTACAGAAAAACCATAAAAATGACCCGGAGCCCTTAAATCGTCCAAATACCCTATGCTATAGTGAGCGGAAAAACCTTGAAATCGGCCGAAAACCCTAAAATCAGTCTAAAAGCACCAAAAATCGGCCTAAAACCCTATAATAAGCCGAAAACCCTAAAATCGGTTTACAAGCCTAGAGTGTACACAAAAACCAAAAATTTGACCCGGAGCCCTTAAATAGTCCAAATACCCTATACTGTAGTCTGCGGAAAAACCCAGAAATCGGTATGAAACCCTGAAATCGACAAAAAGCCCTAAAGTTGATTAGAAAACCCTAAAGGCAGCCTAAAACCCTATAATAAGCCGAAAAACCTAAAATCAGTCTAAAAGCCCTAAATCCAGCCTAAAACCCTAAAATAGAGAGAAAACCCTAAAATCAATTTAAAAGCCTAGAGTCTAAAAAAAACCATAAAGTTACCCGGAGCCCTTAAATCGTCCAAAAAGACTATATTAACGCCTGTGGAAAAACCCTGCAATTGGCCGAAAACCCAAAAGTTGATTTGAAAACCATAAAGTCGGCCTAATACCCTACAATAAGCCGAAAACCCTAAAATCAGTCTAAAAACCCAAAACCGGCCTAAAACCCTATAATAAGCCAAAAAACCCTAAAATCAGTCTAAAAGCCTAGAGACTACAGATAAACCATAAAAATGACCTTGAGCCCTTAAATCTTCAAATACCCTATGCTATAGTCTGCGTAAAAACCCTAAAATCGGTCGAAAACCATAAAATCGGCCAAAAGCACTAAAGTTGATTCGAAAACCCTAAAGCTAACCTAAAACCCTAAAATAAGCCGAAAACCCTAAAATCAGTCTAAAAGCCCTAAATCCGGCCTAAAACCCTAAAATAGGGCAAAAAACCTAAAATCAGTTTAAAAGCCTAAAGTCTACACAAAAACCGTAACATTTACCCGGATCCCTTAAATCGTTTAAAAAGACTATCTTAAAGTCTGCGGAAAAACCCTTCAATTGGCCGAAAACTCAAAAGTTGATTAGAAAACCCTAAAGTCGGCCAAAAATCCTATAATAAGCCGAAAATCCTAAAATTAGTCTAAGAGCCTAGAGTCTACAGAAAAACCATAAAGTTGACCCGGAGCCCTTAAATCGTCTAAACACCCTATGCTATCGGCCGAAGGCTACGTCCAGTCCCTCAAGAAAACCACTTGAGGATTTTTCCACTATTGATAAAAATCTCTTACAAGTTCTTACACCAAGTACCCTAAGAATTTCTATCAATTTCCCTTTAAAGTAAACCACTTTCAATGACCCCTGAAAGTATACCACTTTCAGTCCCTGAAGGAAAAACCACCTTCAGTTCTTGAAGGCTAAACCACCTTCAATCCACACCCTGAAAGTAGCACCACTTTCAGTTACAACAACCCTTCACCGAGATCCACGGTGAATACTCAATCAACCAGAAAGAGATGAAGAAGAGTTTACAATGGCTGTATCAATCCTTTTAACATACAAGTGGATTGATCATGAGAATTTATGCTTTAAGGCTCTTAAGCATAATAGGATTCTGAGTTCCTCATGATGTGAACAACAAGTGTTCTTTTTAAACAATGAGGATCATGAACTCAGAACTTAGGCCCTTTGAAAGTTTATGTGTCTTAAAGACTTTTTATGAACAATTTTGACAAAGCTTTGGCCTAATGATGTATTCTCATGTGTTGTTGTGTTTCTGGACTCAAATGGACTTTATATAGGCAAGGGGAACGTCCTTGAACCAATGCAACCCTTCCCAAAAGGTTTGAGACACAATGGTTCATGAAAAGATGCAACTTTTCGTGTGTGTAATCGATTACATCACTTAGGTAATCGATTACACTAAGAACCGTTACAGTTTGAATTTCAAATTCAAACTTGTAATCGATTACAAGCAAGGAGTAATCGATTACTTGCCTAGGTGTAATCGATTACCAGAAAGCTGAAATCGATTACACTTAAGTCCAACATCCATATACTTGTTCTTTTAAGATCGGCTTAAGTTTTTCTACTTCTTTTAAGTTATGAAAACATTAAGCTTGATTAGTTTAGGTGTTTTAAAGAGCCTTTATGCTTTAAGAGACCTTTTGAAGCATAACTTACCAAAACTAAGACTTCTAGGTAGATGTTGACACTTATAGCACTATTTCCTCTAAGTCTTCTTTTTGCCGACGAGTTTGTCGTCATCAAAATCTCAGCCAGGGTCAGGAGCAAGACCTTCTTCACAAAAACCATAAAAATGACTATGAGCCCTTAAATCATCCAAATACCCTATGCTACAGTTAGCGGAAAACCCCTGAAATCGGACGAAAACCCTGAAATCGGCCAAAAGCCCTAAAGTTGATCAAAAAACCCTAAAGTCAGCCTACAACCCTATTATAAGCCGAAAACCCTAAAATCATTCTAAAAGCCTAGTGTCGACAGAAAAAACCATAAAATTGCCCCGAAGACTTTAAATCGTCCAAATACCCTATACTATAGTCAGCGAAAAAACCCTAAAATCGGTCGAAAACCCTGAAATTGGAAAAAAAGCCATAGAGTCTAAAATTAGTCTAAATGCCCTTAAGCCGACCTCAAACCCTAAAATAAGTCGAAAACCCTAAAATTAGTCTAAAAGCCTAGAGTCTACACAAAACCAAAAAATTGACCCGGAGCACTTTAATAGTCCAAATACCTTATACTATAGTTAGCGGAAAGACCATGAAATCGGCCGGAAACCTTGAAATTGTACAAAAGCCCTAAAGTTAATCAGAAAACCTTAAAGCCAGCCTAAAACCCTATAATAAGCCGAAAACCCTAAAATCGGTCTAAAAGCCTTTAATCCGGCCTAAAAGCCTAAAATAGGGCAAAAACCCTTAAATCAGTCTAAAAGCCTTGAGTCTATAGAAAAACTATAAATTGACTCGGAGCCCTTAAATGGTCCAAAACGACTATACTATAGTCTGCGGAAAAACGCTGAAATCGGCCGAAAACCAAAAAAATGATTAGCAAACCCTAAAGTCGCCTAAAACCCTATAATAAGCAGAAAACCCTAAAATTAGTCTAAGAGCCTCGAGTCTACAGAAAAACCATAAAATCTAACCGGAGCCTCCAAATCGTCCAAACACCCTATACTATAGTCAGCGCAAAAACCCTGAAATCGGAAGAAAACCCTGAAATCAGCCAAAAGCCCTAAGGTTCATCAAAAGCCCTAAATCCGGCCTAAAATGCTATAATAAGCCGAAAACCCTAAAATCAGTCTAAAAGCCTAGAGTCTACAGTAAAACCATAAAAATGACCCGGAGCCCTTAAATCTTCCAAATACCCTATGCTATATAGTGAGCGGAAAAACCCTGAAATCGGCCGAAATCCCTGAAATAGGCCAAAAGCCCAAATGTGGATCAGAAAACCCTAAAGCATGCCTGAAACCCTACAATAAGCCGAAAACCTTAAAATCAGTCTAAAAACACCAAAAATCGGCCTAAAATTCTATAATAAGCCGAAAACCCTAAAATCGGTCTAAAAGCCTAGAGTCTAAACAAAATCCAAAAAATTGACCCACAGCCCTTAAATAGTCCAAATACCCTATACTATAGTCTGCGGAAAAACCCAGAAATCGGTCGGAAACCCTGAAAATTAGTCTAAAAGCCTAGAGTTTACCGAAAAATCATAAAATTGACCCGGAGCCCTTAAATCATCCAAAAACCCTGAAATATGCCGAAAACCCTAAAATAGCCCGAAAACCTTGAAATCGACAAAAAACCTGAAGTTAATCAGAAAACCCTAAATCCGGCCTAAAACCCTATATGAAGCCGAAAACCATAAAATCAGTCTAAAAGCCATAAATCCGGCCAAAAACCCTAAAATCGGTCTAAAAACCTAGAGTCTACATAAAAACCATAAAATTGACGCATAGCCCTAAATCGTACAAACACACTATACTATAATCAGCGGAAAAACCCTGAAATCGGTAGAAAACCATGAAATCGGCCAAAAGCCCTAAAGTTGATCGGAAAGCCATAAAGCCGACCTAAAACCCTATAATAAGTCGAAAACCCTAAAATCAGTCTAATAGCCTAAAGTCTACAAAAAAACCATAAAAATGATTCGGAGCCCTTAAATCGTACAAATACCCTATGCTATAGTCGGTCGAAAAACCCTGAAATCAGCCAAAACCCCTAAAGTTGATTAGAAAACCCTAAAGCTGGCCTAGAACCCTACAACAAGCCGAAAACCCTAAAATCAGTCTAAAAAGCCCAAAAGCCGGCCTAAAACACTATAATAAGCCAAAAAACCCTAAAATCAGTCTAAAACCCAAGAGTCTACAGAAAAACCATAAAATTGACCCGGAGCCCATAAATCGTCGAAACACCCTATACTATTGTCAGCGGAAAAACCCAGAAATCGGTAGAAAACCATGAAATCGGACAAAAGCCCTAAAGTTGATCGGAAAGCCACAAAGCCGGCCTAAAACCCTATAATAAGCTGAAAACCCTAAAATCAGTCTAATAGCCTAGAGTCTACAAAAAAACCATAAAATTGATTCGGTGCCCTCAAATCGTCAAAATACCCTATGCTATAGTCAGCGGAAAAACCTTGAAATCGGCCAAAAGCCCTAAAGTTGATTAGAAAACCCTAAAGCCGGCCTAAAACCCTACAACAAGCCGAAAACCCTAAAATCAGTCTAAAACCCCAAAAGCCGGCCTAAAACACTATAATAAGCCAAAAAACCCTAAACCCTAATCCGGCCTAAAACCCTATAATAAACCGAAAACCCTAAAATCAATCTAAAAGCCCTAAATCCGGCCTAAAACCCTAAAAAAGGGCGAAAACCCTAAAATCAGTTTAAAAGCCTAGAGTCTACAAAAAAAACTATAAAATTTACCCGGAGCCCTTAAATCATCCAAAAAGGCTATATTATAGTCTGCAGAAAAACCCTGCAATTGGCCGAAAACCCAAAAGTTGATCAGGAAGCCCTAAAGCTGGCCTAAAACCCTATAATAAGCCGAAAACCCTAAAATTAGTCTAAAAGCCTAGAGTCAACAGTAAAACCATAAAAATGACCCGGAGCCATTAAATCGTCCAAATACCCTATGCTATAGTCTGCGGAAAAACCTTGAAATCGGCCGAAAACCTTGATATCGGATAAAAGCCTCGAAGTTGATCAGAAAACACTAAAGCTGGCATAAAACCCTACAATAAGCCGAAAAACCTAAAATCAATCTAAAAGTACCTAAAACCCTATAATAAGCCGAAAACCCTAAAATCAGCTTAAAAGCCTAAAATCTACAGAAAAACCATAAAATGACCTAAAGCCCTTAAATCAGAAAACCCTAAAATCAGTCTAATAGCCTAGACTCTACATATAAACCACAAAAATGACCCAGAGCCCTTAAATCGTCAAATACCCTATGCTATAGTCTGCGAAAAAACCCTAAATTCGTTCGAAAACCCTAAAATCGACAAAAAGCCGTAAAGTTGATGAGAAAACCCTAAAGCCAGCCTAAAACCCTATAATAAGCCGAAAAACCTAAAATCAGTCTAAAAGCCCTAAATCCAGCCTAAAACCCTAAAATAGGGTGAAAACCCTAAAATCAGTTTAAAAGCCTAGAGTCTACAAAAAAAACCATAAAGTTACCCAGAGCCCTTAAATCGTCCAAAAAGACTACATTAACGCCTGCGGAAAAACCCTGCAATTGGCCGAAAACCCAAAAGTTGATTAGAAAACCATAAAGTCGGCCTAATACCCTACAATAAGCCGAAAACCCTAAAACCGGCCTAAAACCCTATAATACGCCAAAAAAACCCTAAAATCAGTCTAAAAGCCTAGAGACTACAGATAAACCATAAAAATGACCCTGAGACCTTAAATCGTCAAATACCCTATGCTATAGTCTGCGTAAAAACCCTAAAATCGTTCGAAAACCCTAAAATCGACAAAAACCCCTAAAGTTGATGAGAAAACCCTAAAGCCAGCCTAAAACCCTATAATAAGCCGAAAACCTAAAATCAATCTAAAAGCCCTAAATCCGGCCTAATACTCTAAAATAGGGTGAAAACCCTGAAATCAGTTTAAATGCCTAGAGTCGACAAAAAAAACCATGAATTTACTCGGAGCCCTTATATCGTCCAAAAAGACTATATTAACGTCTGCGGAAAAACCCTACAATTGGCCGAAAACCCAAAAGTTGATTAGAAAACCCTAAGGTCTAAAACCCTTAAATCGTCCAAATACCCTATGCTATAGTGAGTGGAAAAACCTTGAAATCGGCTAAAAGCCCTGAAGTTGATCAGAAAACCCTAAAGCTGGCATAAAACCCTACAATAAGCCGAAAAACCTAAAATCAGTCTAAAAGCACCTAAAATCGGCCTAAAACCCTATAATAAGCCGAAAACACAAAAATCAGCTTAAAAGCCTAGAATCTACAGAAAAACCATAAAATGACCTCAAGCCCTTAAATCAGAAAACCCTAAAATTAGTCTAATAGCCTAGAGTCTACAAAAAAACAATAAAAATGATTCGGAGCCCTTAAATCGTCCAAATACCCTATGCTATAGTCAACGGAAAAACCCCAAAATCGTCCAAAAGCCCTAAAGTTGATTAGAAAACCCTAATGCCAGCCTAAAACCCTACAACAAGCCGAAAACCTTAAAATCAGTCTAAAAGCCCAAAAGCCCGCCTAAAACACTATAATAAGCCAAAAAACACTAAAATTAATCTAAAAGCCTAGAATCTACAGAAAAACCATAAAAATTACCCGGAGCCCTTAAATCGTCAAATACCCTATGCTATAGTCTACGGACCAACCCTGAAATCGGCCAAAAGCCCTAAATCCAGCCTAAACCTTAAAATTGGGCGAAAACCCTTAAATCAGTCAAAAAGCCTAGAGTCTACAAAAAAACTATAAAATTTACCATGAGCCCTTAAATCGTCCAGAAAGACTATACTATATAGTCTGCGTAAAAATCTTGAAATCGGCCGAAAACCCAAAAGTTGAGTAGCAAACCCTAAAGCCGACCTAAAACCCTATAATAAGCCGAAAACCCTACAATTAGTCTAAGAGCCTAGAGTCTACAAAAAAACCATAAAATTGTCCGGGAGCCCCCAAGTCGTCCAAACACCCTATACTATAGTCAGCGCAAAACCCCTGAAATCGGAAGAAAACCCTGAAATCGGCCAAAAGCCCTAAAGTTGATCAAAAAGCCCTAAATCCGGCCTAAAACGCTATAATAAGATGAAAACCCTAAAATCAGTCTAAAAGCCTAGAGTCTACAGTAAAACCATAAAAATGACCAGGAGCCCTTAAATCGTCCAAATACCCTATGCTATATAGTGAGCGGAAAAACCCTGAAATCAGCCGAAAACCCTTAAATAGGCCAAAAGCCCTAATGTTGATCAGAAAAACTAAAGCATGCCTGAAACCCTACAATAAGCCAAAAACCTTAGAATCAGTCAAAAAACAGTAAAAATCGGCCTAAAACCCTATAATAAGCCGAAAACGGTCTAAAAGCCTAGAGTCTACACAAAAACCAAAAAATTGACCCGAACCCCTTAAATAGTCCAAATACCCTGTACTATAGTCTGCGGAAAAAACCCTTAAATCGGCCAAAAGCCCCAAAGATGATCAGAAACCCCTAAAGCCGGCCTGAAACCCTTTAATAAGCCGAAAACCCTAAAATCAATCTAAAAGCCTAAAGTCTAACGAAAAACCATAAAAATGACCCGGAGCCCTTAAATCATCCAAATACCCTATAATAAGCCAAAACCCTAAAATCATTCTAAAAGCCTAGTGTCTACAGAAAAACCATTAAATTGTCTCGGAGCCCCTAAATTGTCCAAATACCCTATACTATAGTCAACGGAAAAACCCTGAAATTGGTCGAAAACCTTGAAATCGAAAAAAAGCCCTAAAGTTGATTAGAAAACCCTAAAATCAGTCTAAAAGCCCTTAAGTTGGCCTCAAACCCTAAAATAAGATGAAAACCCTAAAATTAGTCTAAAAGCCTAGAGTTTACCGAAAAGCACAATAAATCGGCCTAAAACCCAATAATAAGCCGAAAACCCTAAAATCGGTAAAAAAAACTAGTGTCTACACAAAAACAAATTTTTTTACCCAGAGCCCTTAAATAGTCCAAATACCCTATACTATAGTATAGTCTGTTGAAAAACACTGAAATCGGCTAAAAGCCCTAAAGTTGATCAGAAATCCCGCAAGCCAGCCTAAAACCCTAAAATAAGTCTAAAAGCCTAGAGTCTACAGAAAAACCATAAAAATGACCCGGAGCCCTTAAATCTTCCAAATACCCTATGCTATAGTCTGCGGAAAAACCCTGAAATCGGCCGAAAACCCTATAATAAGCCCAAAAAACCTAAAATTAGTCTAAAAGCCAAGAGTCTACCAAAAAACCATAAAATTTACCCAGAGCCCTTAAATCGTCCAAAAAGACTATATAATAGTCTGCGGAAAAATCCTGCAATTAGCCGAAAACCCAAAAGTTAATTAGAAAACCCTAAAGCCGCCCATAAATCCTATAATAAGCCAAAAATCCTAAAATTAGTCTAAGAGCCTAGAGTCAACAGAAAAACCATAAAATTGACCCGGAGCCCTTAAATCGTCCAAATACCCTATGCTATAGTCTGCGGAAAAACCCTGAAATCGGCCTAAACGCCTAGAATCTACAGAAAAACCATAAAATGACCCGAAGCCCTTTAATCATCCAAATACCCTACCCTATGCTATAGTCAGCGGAAAAACCCAGAAATCGTCCGAAACCCAGAAATTGTCAAATAGCCCTACAGTTGATCCAAAAACCCTAAAGCCGGACTTAAACCCTATAATAAACCGAAAACCCTAAAATCAGTCAAAAAGCCCTTAAGCCGGCCTAGAACCCTAAAAAACCCGAAAACACTAAAATAAGTCTAAAAGCCTAGAGTCTACAGAAAAACCATAAAATTGACCCGGAGACATTAAATCATTATAATACCCTATACAATAGTCAGCGGAAAACCCTTAAATCATCTAAAAGCCCTAAAGTTGATCAGAAAGCCCTAAACTCGGCCTAAAACCCTTTAATAAGCCGAAAACCCTAAAATCAGTCTAAAAGCCTAGAGTCTACACAAAATCCAAAAAATTGACCCGGAGCCCTTAAATAGTCCAAATACCCTATACTATATAGTCAGCGGAAAACCCCCGAAATCGGCCAAAAACCCTAAAATTAACCAAAAGCCCTAAAGTTGATCAAAAATCCCTAAATTAAGCCTAAATCCCTACATAAGCCATAAATCGTAAAATCAGTCTAAAAGCCTAGAGTCTATTAAAAACCATAAACTTGACCTGGAGCCCTTAAATCTTCCAAATACCCTTTACTATAACTAGCGGAAAAACCCTGAAGTCGGCCGAAACCCTCAAATCGGCCAAACGCCCTAAAGTTGATCAGAAAACCCTAAAGCCGGCCTAAAATCCTATATTAAGTCGAAAACCCTTAAATCAGTCTAGTTGCCTATAGTCTACAGCTAAACCATAAAATGACCCAAAGCCCTTAAATCGTCCAAATACCCTATGCTAGTCAGTGGAAAAACCTAAAATATGCCAAAAACCCTAAAATCAGTCTAAAAGCACCAAAAGCCGTCCTAAAACTCTATAACAAGCCCAATACCCTAAAATCAGTCTAAAAGCCTAGAGTCTACACAAAATCCAAAAAATTGACCCGGAGCCCTTAAATAGTCCAAATACCCTATACTATATAGTCAGCGGAAAACCCCCGAAATCGGCCGAAAACCCTAAAATTAGCCAAAAGCCCAAAAGTTGATCAGAAATCCCTAAATTAAGCCTAAATTCCTACATAAGCCATAAACCGTAAAATCAGTCTAAAAGCCTAGAGTCTATAGAAAAACCATAAACTTGACCCGGAGCCCTTAAATCTTCCAAATATCCTTTACTATAACTAGCGGAAAAACCCTGAAGTCGGCCGAAACCCTGAAATCGGCCAAACGCCCTAAAGTTGATCAGAAAACCCTAAAGCCGGCCTAAAATCCTATATTAAGTCGAAAACCCTAAAATCAGTCTAGTTGCCTATAGTCTACAGAAAAACCATAAAATGACCCAAAGCCCTTAAATCGTCCTAATACCCTATGCTATAGTCATGGGAAAAACCTGAAATATGCCAAAAACCCTAAAATCAGTATAAAAGCACCAAAAGCCGTCCTAAAACTCTATAACAAGCCGAATACCCTAAAATCAGTCTAAAAGCCTAGAGTCTACACAAAATCCAAAAAATTGACCCGGAGCCCTTCAATAGTCCAAATACCCTATACTATAGTCAGCGGAAAAACCTTGATACCGGCCAAAATTCTGAAATCGGTCAAAAGCCTTAAACTTGATTAAAAAACCCTTAAGCCGAATACCCTAAAATCAGTCTAAAACCTATAGTCTACACACAAAAAAAAAATTGACCCGGAGCACTTAAATAGTCCAAATACCCTATACTATAGTCAGCGTAAAAATCTTGAAATCGGCCAGAAACCCTGAAATCGGCCAGAAACCCTGAAATCGGCCAAAAGCCCTTTAATAAGCCGAAAACCTTAAAATCAGTCTAAAAGCCTTTAATCTGGCCTCAAACCCTAAAATAGGGCTAAAACGTTTAAATCAGTCTAAAAGCCTAAAGTCTACAGAAAAACTATAAAATTGACCCGGAGCCCTTAAATCCTCAAAAAAGACTATACTATAGTCTGCGGAAAAACCCTGCAATCGGCCGAAAACACAAAAGTTGATTAGCAAACCCTTAAGTAAGCCTAAAACCCTATAATAAGCCGAATACCCTAAAATCTGTCTAAAAGCCTAGAGTCTACACAAAATCCAAAAAATTGACCCGGAGCCCTTCAATAGTCCAAATACCCTATACTATAGTCTGCGGAAAAACCTTGATACCGGCCGGAATTCTGAAATCTGTCAAAAGCCTTAAACTTGATTAAAAAACCCTTAAGCCGGCTTAAAACCCTACGATAAGCCGAATACCCTAAAATCATTCTAAAAGCACCAAAAGGCGGCCTAAAACCCTTTAATAAGCCGAATACCCTAAAATCAGTCTAAAACCTACAGTCTACACAAAAACAAAAAAATTGACCCGGAGCACATAAATAGTCCAAATACCCTATACTATAGTCAGCGGAAAAATCTTGAAATCGGTCAGAAACCCTGAAATCGGCCAGAAACCCTGAAATCGGCCAAAAGCCCTATAATAAGCCAAAAACCTTAAAATCAGTCTAAAAGCCTTTAATCTGGCCTCAAACCCTAACATAGGGCGAAAACGTTTAAATCAGTCTAAAAGCCTAAAGTCTACAGAAAAACTATAAAATTGACCTGGAGCCCTTAAATCCTCAAAAAAGACTATACTATAGTCTACGGAAAAACCCTGCAATCGGCCGAAAACACAAAAGTTGATTAGCAAACCCTTAAGTAGGCCTAAAACCCTATAATAAGCCGAAAACCCTAAAATTAGTCTAAGAGCGTAGAGTCTACTGAAAAACCATAAAATTGACCTAGAGCCCCCAAATCGTCCAAACACCCTATACTTTAGTCAGCGCAAAATAAAGTAAGACTAAAACCCTTAAAATCGGCCAAAAGCCTTAAAGTTGATCAAAAAGCCCTAAATTCAGCCTAAAACCCTATAATAAGCCGAGAACCATAAAATAAGACTAAAAGCATAGAGTCTACAGAAAAACTATAAAAATGTCTCGGAGCACTTAAATCGTCGAAATACCCTATGCTATAGTGAGTGGAAAAACCCTGAAATCGGCCGGAAACACTGAAATCGGCCAAAAGCCCAAAAGTTGATTAGTAAGCCCTAAAGCCGGCCTAAAACCCTACAATAAGCCGAAAACCCTAAAATCAGTCTAATATCCTAGAGTCTACAAAAAAAACCATAAAAATGATTCGGAGGCCTTAAATCGTCCAAATACCTTATGCTATAGTCAGCGGAAAAACCTTGAAATCGGTCAAAAACCCTGTAATTGGAAAAAAGCCCTAAAGTTGATCAGAAAACCCTAAAGTCAGCCTAAAACCTTAAAATAAGCAGAAAAAACTAAAATCAGTCTAAAAGCCCTTCAACCGGCCTCAAACCCAAAAATAATCTGAAAACCCTAAAATTAGTCTAAAAGCCTAGAGTTTACCGAAAAATCATAAAATTGACATGAAGCCCTTAAATAGTCCAAATACCCTAAACTATATTCAGCAGAAAAACCTTGAAATCGGCCGGTAACCCTGAAATCGGTCAAAAGCCCTAAAGTTGATCAAAAAACCCTTAATCCGGCCTAAAACCCTATAATAAGCCAAAAACCCTAAAATAAGTCTAATAGCCTAGAGTATATGAAAAACCATAAAAATGACACGGAACCCTTAAATCGTCAAATACTCTATGCTATAGTCTGCGGAAAAACCCTGAAATCGGTCGAAAACTCTTAAATCGGCCAAAAGCCCTAAAGTTGATTAGAAAACCCTAAAGTCGTGCTAAAACCCTACAATAAGCCAAAAACCCTAAAATCACTCTAAACGCCCTACAGCCGACCTAGAACCCTAAAAACGCCTATAACACTAAAATCAGTCTAAAAGCCTAGAGTCTACAGAAAAACCATAAAATTGACCCGGAGCCCTTAAATCGTCCAAAAGCCCGAAAGTTGATTAGAAAACCCTAAAGTCGTGCTAAAACCCTACAATAATCCGAAAACCCTAAAATCAGTCTACAAGCCCCAAAAGAAGGCCTAAAACCCTATAATTAGCCGAAAACCCTAAAATTATTCTAAAAGCCTAGTGTCTTCAGAAAAACCATAAAATTGTCCTGGAGCCCTTAAATCGTCAAAATACTGTATACTATAGTCAGCGGAAAAACCCTGAAATCGGTCGAAAGCCCTGAAATCGGCAAAAAGCCCTAAAGTTGATCAGAAAACACTAAAGTCGGCCTAAAACCCTATAATAAGCCGAAAACAGTGAAATCAGTCTAGGAGCCCTTAAGCCGGCCTCAAACCCTAAAATAAGCCGAAAAAACTAAAATAAGTCTAAAAGCCTAGAGTTTACCGAAAAACCATAAATATGACCCGGAACCCTTAAATCGTCCAAATACCCTAAAGCCGGCCTCGAACCCTATTATGAGCCGAAAACCCTAAAATCAGTCTAAAAGCACTAGCGCCGACCTAGAACCCTAAAAAAGTCGAAATCACTAAAATCAGTCTAAAAGCCTAGAGTCTACAGAAATACCATAAAATTGACCCGGAGCCCTTAAATCGTCCTAATACCATATACTAATCAGCGGAAATACCCTGAAATCGGCCGAAAACCTGGAAATCAGCCAAACACCCTATACTATAGTCAGCGGAAAAACCTTGAAATCGGCCGAAAATGCTGAAATTGGCAAAAAGCCCAAAAGTTTATCAAAATGTCCCAAAGCCGGCCTAAAACCCTATAATAAGCCAAAAACCCTAAAATCAGTCTAATAGCCTAGAGTCAACCGAAAAATCATAAACATGACTCGGAGCCCTTAAATCCTCCAAATACCCTATTCTATAGTCAGCGAAAAAACCCTGAAATCAGCCGAAAACCCTAAGATCAGCCAAAAAGCACCAAAAATCAGCCTAAAACCCTATAATAAGCCGAAAACCCTAAAATCGGTCTAAAAGCCTAGAGTCTACACAAAATCCAAAAAATTGACCCGAAGCCCTTAAATACTCCAAATACCCTATACTATAGTCAGCGGAAAAACCTTGATATCGGCCGAAAACCCTGAAATCGGCTAAAAGCCCTAAGTTGATCAAAAAACCAATAAGCCGGCTTGAAACCCTACAATAAGCCGAAAACCCTAAAATCTGTCTAAAATCACCAAAAGCCAGCCTAAAACCCTATAATAAGCCGAATACCCTAAAATAAGTCTAAAAGCCTACAGTCTACACAAAAACCTAAAAATTTACCCGGAGCACTGAAATAGTCCAAATACCCTATACTATAGTCAGCGGAAAAACCCTGAAATCGGCCAAATGCAATAAAGTTGATCAGAAAACCCTAAAGCCGGCCTAAAACCCAATAATAAGCCGAAAACCTGAAAATCAGTCTAAAAGCCCTTAATCCGGCCTAAAACCCAAAAGTTGATTTGCAAACCCTAAAGCCAACCTAAAACCCTATAATAAGCCGAAAACACTAAAATTAGTCTAAGAGCCTAGAGTCTATAGAAAAACAATAAAATGGACACAAAGCCCCCAAATCGTCCAAACACCCAATACTATAGTCAGCGCAAAAACCCTGAAATTGGCCAAAACCCCTAAAGTTGATAAAAAAGCCCTAAATCCAGCCTTAAACCATATAATAAGCCGAAAACCCTAAAATCAGTCTAAAAGCCTATAGTCTGCAGAAAAACCATAAAAATGACTCAGAGCCCTTAAATCGTCCAAATACCCTATGCTATAGTGAGCAGAAAAACCCCGAAATCGGTAGAAAACCCTGAAATTGGCCAAAAGCCCAAAAGTTGATCAGAAAACCCTAAAGCTGGCATGAAACCCTACAATAAGCCGAAAACCCTAAAATCAGTCTAAAAGCACAAAAAATCGGCCTAAAACCCTATAATAAGCCGAAAACCCTAAAATCGGTCTTAAAAACTAGTGTCCACACAAAAACAAAATTTTTGACCCGGAGCCCTTAAATTGTCCAAATACCCTATACTATAGTCTGCGGAAAAACCCTGAAGTCGGCTAAAAGCCCTAAAGTTGATTAGAAAGCCCTAAAGCCGGCCTAAAACCCTATTATAAGCCGAAAACCCTAAAATCAGTCTAAAATCCTAGAGTCTACAGAAATACCATAAAAATGACCCGGAGCCCTTAAATCATCCAAATACCCTATGCTGTAATCTGCGGAAAAATCTTGAAATTGGTCGAAAACCCTGAAATCGGCCAAAAGCCCTATAGTTGGTCAGAAAACCCTAAAGCTGGCATAAAACCCTTTAAAAAGCCGAAAACCCTAAAATCAGTCTAAAAGCACCAAAAATCGGCCAAAAACCCTAAAATCAGTTTAAAAGCCTAGAGTCTACCGAAAAATCATAAACATGACTCGGAGCCCTTAAATCGTCAAAAAACCCTATGCTATAGTCAGCGGAAAAACCCTGAAATCGGCCGAAAACCCTAAAATCAGCCTAAAACACCAAAAATCGGCCTAAAACCCTATAATAATCCGAAAACCCTAAAATCGGTCTAAAAGCCTAGAGTCTATACAAAATCCAAAAAATTGACCCGGAGCCCTTAAATAGTCCAAATATCCTATACAATAGTCAGCCGGCCGGAAACCATGAAATCGGCCAGAAACCCTGAAATCGGCTAAAAGCCCTAAGTTGATCAAAAAACCTTTAAGCCGGCATAAAACCCTACAATATGCCGAAAACCCTAAAATTAGACTAAAATCACTAAAAGCCGGCCTAAGACCCTATAATAAGCCGAATACCCTAAAATCAGTCTAAAAGCCTACAGTCTACACAAACACCAAAAAATTTACCCGGAGCACTTAAATAGTCAAAATACCCTATACTATAGTCAGCGGAAAAACCCTGAAATCGGCCAAAAGCCCTAAAGTTGATTAGAAAACCCTAAAGTCGTCCTAAAACCCTACAATAAGCGGAAAACCCTAAAATCATTCTAAATGCCCCAAAAGCCGGCCTAAAACCCAATAATAACCAAGAAACCATAAAATCATTCTAAAAGCCTTGTGTCTATAGAAAAACCATAAAATTGTCTCGGAGCCCTTAAATCGTCAAAATACCCTATATTATAGTCTGCGGAAAAACCCTGAAATCGGTCGAAAACATTGAAATCGGCAAAAATCCTTGAAATCGGCCTTAAACCCTAAAATCAGTCTAAAAGCCTACTGTCTACAGAAAAACCATAAAAATGACCTGGAGCCCTTAAATCGTTCAAATACACTATGCTATAGTCTGCGGAAAAACCTTGAAATTGGCCGAAAACCATGAAATCGGTCAAAAGCCCTAAAGCTGGCATAAAACCCTACAATAAACCGAAAACCCTAAAATCAATCTAAAAGCACCAAAAATCGGCCTAAAACCCTATAATAAGCCAAAACCACTAAAATCAGTCTAAAGCCTAGAGTCTACACAAAAACCAAAAAAATGACTCGTAGCCCTTAAATAGTCCAAATACCTTACACTATATAGTCAGCGGAAAAACCCTGAAATCGGCCGGAAACCCTGAAATCGGCCAAAAGCCCTAAAGTTGATCAAAAAGCCCTAAAGTTGATCAAAAAGCCCTAAAGCCGGCTTAAAACCTTATAATAAGCCCAAAACCCTAAAATCAGTCTAATAGCCTAGAGTCTACCGAAAAACCATAAACATGACTCGGAGCCCTTGAATCATCCAAATACCCTATGCTATAGTCAGCGGAAAAACCCTGAAATCAGCCAAAAGCCCTAATGTTGATCAGAAAACCCTAAAGCTGGCCTAAAACCCTAAAATAAGCCGAAAACCCTAAAATCAGTCTAAAAGCCTAGAGTCTACACAAAAACCAAAAAATATGGTCTTTCTGCAGACTCTTGGCTTTTAGACTGTTTTAAGGGTTTTCGGCTTATTATAGGGTTTTAGGTTGGATTTAGAGCTTTTTGATCAACTTTAGGGCTTTTGGCCAATTTTTGGGTTTTTTGCCAATTTCAGGGTTTTTGCGCTGACTATATAGTATAGGGTGTATGGACGATTTGGGGGCTTCGGGTCCATTTTATGCTTTTTCTGTAGACTCTAGGCTCTTAGGCTAATTTTAGGGTTTTTGGCTTATTATAGGGTTTTAGGTTGGCTTTAGGGTTTGCTAATCAACTTTAGGGTTTTAGGCCGGATATCAAGGTTTTTCCGCTGATTATAGTATAGGGTATTAGGACGATTTAAGGGCTCCGGGTCAATTTTATGCTTTTTCTGTGGACTTTAGGCTTTTAGACTGATTTTAGTGATTTCGGCTTTTTTAGGGTTCTAGGTCGGCACTAGTGCTTTTAGACTGATTTTATGGTTTTCGGCTCATAATAGGGTTGAAAGCCGGCTTTAGGGTATTTGGATGATTTAAGGGCTCCGGGTCATTTTTATGGTTTTTCGGTAAACTCTAGGCTTTTAGAATGATTTTAGGTTTTTCGGCTTATTTTAGGGTTTGAGGCTGGCTTAAGGGCTTTTAGACTGATTTTAGTGTTTTCGACTTATAATAGGGTTTTAGGCCGACTTTAGTGTTTTCTGATCAACTTTACGGCTTTTTGCTGATTTCAGGGTTTTCGACCGATTTCAGGGTTTTTCTGCTGACTATAGTATACAGTATTTTGACAATTTAAGGGCTCTGGGACAATTTTGTGGTTTTTTTTAAGACACTAGGCTTTTAGAATAATTTTAGGGTTTTCGGCTTATTATAGGGTTTTAGGCCGGCTTTTGGGGCTTGTAGACTGATTTTAGGGTTTTCGGCTTATTATAGGGTTTTAGGCTGGCTTTTGGGGCTTGTAGACTGATTTTAGGGTTTTCGGCTTATTGTAGGGTTTTAGCATGACTTTAGGGTTTTCTAATCAACTTTAGGGCTTTTGGACGATTTAAGGGCTCCGGGTCAATTTTATGGTTTTTCTGTAGACTCTAGGCTTTTAGATTGATTTTAGTGTTTTGGGCTTTTTTAGTGTTTTAGGTCAGGTGTAGGACGTTTAGACTGATTTTAGGGTTTTCAGCTTATTGTAGGGTTTTAGCACGACTTTAGGGTTTTCTAATCAACTTTATGGCTTTTGGCCGATTTCAGAGTTTTTTGGACCGATTTAAGGGTTTTTCCGCAGACTATAGCATAAGGTATTTGACGATTTAAGGGTTCCGGGTCATTTTTTTGGTTTTTCAGTAGACTCTAGGCTATTAGACTGATTTTAGGGTTTTCGGCTTATTATAGGGTTTTAGGCCGGATTAAGGGTTTTTTGATCAACTTTAGGGCTTTTGACCGATTTCAGGGTATTTGGACTAATTAAGTGTTCCGGGTCAACTTTTTGGTTTTTGTGTAGACTGTAGGCTTTTAGACTGATTTTAGGGTATTCGACTTATTATAGGGTTTTAGGCTGGCTTTTGGTGCTTTTAGACTGATTTTAGGGTTTTCGGCTTATTGTAGGGTTTTAGGCCGGCTTAAGGTTTTTCTGATCAACTTTAGGGATTTTGGCCGATTTCAGGGTTTCCGACCGATATCAAGTTTTTCCGCTGTGTTTAGGGTATTTGAACTATTTAAGGGCTCCGGGTAAATTTTTTGGATTTTGTGTAGACTCTAGACTTTTAGACTAATTTTAGGGTATTCGGCTTATTTTAGGGTTAGAGGACGGCTTTTGGATCTTTTAGACTGATTTTAGGGTTTTCAGCTTATTGAAGGGTTTTAGGCCGACATTAGGGCAATATGATCAACTTTACGGGTTTTGGCTGATTGTAGGTTTTCGGGTAATTTCAGGGTTTTTCCGCTGACTATTGTATAGGGTATTAGGACGATTTAAGGGTTCTAGGTCAATTTTGTGGTTTTTCTGTAGACTCTAGGCTTTTAGACTAATTTTAGTGTTTTCATCTTTTTTGGGGTTCTAGGCCGGCTGTAGGGCTTTTAGACTGATTTTAGGGTTTTCGGCTTATTATAGGGTTCAAGGCCGGCTTTAGGGTATTTTGATGATTTTAGGGCTTTTTGATCAACTGTAGGGCTTTTGGCCGATTTTAAGGTTTTCTGCCGATTTCATGGTTTTTGCGCTGACTAAAGTATAGGGTGTTTGGAATATTTGGGGGCTCTAGGTCAATTTTATGGTTTTTCTGTAGACTCTACGCTCTTAGACTAATTTTAAGGTTTTCGTAGGGTTTTATGCCGGCTTAAGGGTTTTTTAATCAAGTTTAAGGCTTTTGACCGATTTCAGAATTCCGGCCGATATCAAGGTTTTTCCGCTGACTATAGTATAGGGTATTTGGACTATTTAAGGGCTCCGGGTCAATTTTTTGGATTTTTTGTAGATTCTAGGCTTTTAGACTGATTTTAGGGTATTCGGCTTGTTATAGAGTTTTAGGACGGCTTTTGGTGCTTTTATACTGATTTTAGGGTTTTTGGCATATTTCAGGTTTTTCCACTGACTATATCATAGTGTATTTGGACAATTTAAGGGCTTTGGGTCATTTTATGGTTTTTCTGTAGACTATGGGCAACTAGACTGATTTTAGGGTGTACAACTTAATATAGGATTTGAGGCCGGCTTTAGGGTTTTTTGATCAACTTTAGGGCGTTTGGCCGATTTCAGGGTTTCAGCCGACTTCAGGGTTTTTCCGCTAGTTAGAGTAAAGGGTATTTGGAAGATTTAAGGGCTCCAGGTCAAGTTTATGGTTTTTCTATAGACTCTAGGCTTTTAGAATGATTTTACGGTTTATGGCTTATGTAGGGATTTAGGCTTAATTTAGGGATTTCTGATCAACTTTAGGGCTTTTGGCTAATTTTAGGGTTTTCGGACGATTTCGGGGGTTTTCCGCTACTATAGTATAGGGTATTTGGACTATTTAAGGGCTCCGGGTCAACTTTTTGGATTTTGTGTAGACTCTAGGCTTTTAGACTGATTTTAGGGTATTCGGCTTGTTATAGAGTTTTAGGACGGCTTTTGGTGTTTTTAGACTGATTTTAGGGTTTTTGGCATATTTCAGGTTTTTCCACTGACTATAGCATAGGGTATTTGGACGATTTAAGGGCTTTGGGTCATTATATGGTTTTTCTGTAGACTATAGGCAACTAGACTGATTTTAGGGTTTTCGACTTAATATAGGATTTTAGGCCGGCTTTAGGGTTTTCTGATCAACTTTAGGGCGTTTGGCCGATTTCAGGGTTTCGGCCGACTTCAGGGTTTTTCCGCTAGTTATAGTAAAGGGTATTTGGAAGATTTAAGGGCTCTAGGTCAAGTTTATGGTTTTTTATAGACTCTAGGCTTTTAGACTGATTTTACGGTTTATGGCTTATGTAGGGATTTAGGCTTAATTTAGGGATTTCTGATCAACTTTAGGGCTTTTGGCTAATTTTTGGGTTTTCGGCCGATTTCGGGGGTTTTCTGCTGACTATAGTATAGGGTATTTGGACTATTTAAGGGCTCCGAGTCAATTTTTTGGATTTTGTGTAGACTCTAGGCTTTTAGACTGATTTTATGGTATTCGGCTTGTTATAGAGTTTTAGGACGGCTTTTGGTGCTTTTAGACTGATTTTAGGGTTTTTGGCATATTTCAGGTTTTTCCACTGACTATAGCATAAGGTATTTGGACGATTTAAGGGCTTTGGGTCATTATATGGTTTTTCTGTAGACTATAGGCAACTAGACTGATTTTAGGGTTTTCGACTTTATATAGGATTTTAGGCCGCCTTTAGGGTTTTCTGATCAACTTTAGGGCGTTTGGCCGATTTCAGGGTTTCGGCCGACTTCAGGGTTTTTCCGCTAGTTATAGTAAAGGGTATTTGGAAGATTTAAGGGCTCCGGGTCAAGTTTATGGTTTTTCTATAGACTCTAGGCTTTTAGACTGATTTTACGTTTTATGGCTTATGTAGGGATTTAGGCTTAATTTAGGGATTTCTGATCAACTTTAGGGCTTTTGGCTAATTTTAGGGTTTTCGGCTGATTTCGGGGGTTTTCCGCTGACTATAGTATAGGGTATTTTTATAATTTAAGGGCTCCGGGTTAATTTTTGGTTTTTTTGTAGACTCTAGGCTTTTAGACTGATTTTAGGGTTTTCGGCTTATTAAAGGGTTTTAGGCCGACTTTAGGGCTTTCTGACAACTTTAGGGCTTTTGGATGATTTAAGGGTTTTCCGCTGACTATTGTATAGGGTATTATAACGATTTAATGTCTCTGGGTCAATTTTATGGTTTTTCTGTAGACTCTAGGCTTTTATTCTTATTTTAGTGTTTTCGGGTTTTTTAGGGTTCTAGGCCGGCTTAAGGGCTTTTTGACTGATTTTAGGGTTTTCGGCTTATTATAGGGTTTAAGGCCGGCTTTAGGGTTTTTGGATCAACTGTAGGGCTATTTAACAATTTTTGGGGTTTTGGACGACTGCTGGGTTTTTCCGCCGACTATAGCATAGGGTATTTGGATGATTTAAGGGCTTCGGGTCACTTTATGGTTTTCCTGTAGATTCTAGGTTTTTAGGCCGATTTCAGGGTTTTTCCGCAGACTATAACATAGGGTATTTGGACGATTTAAGGGCTCCGGGTCATTTTTATGGTTTTCCTGTAGTCTCTATAGGCTTTTACACTTATTTTAGGGTTTTCGTCTTATTATAGGGTTTTAGGCCGGCTTTAGGGCTTTCAGATCAACTTTATGGCTATTGGGTGATTTTAGGGTTTTTGCGCTGCCTATAGTATAGGGTGTTTGGACGATTTAATGGCTCCGGGTCAATTTTATGGTTTTTCTGTAGACTCTAGGCTCTTAGACTAATTTTAGGATTTTTGGCTTATTATAGGATTTTTGGCCGGCTTTTGGGTTTTCGGCTAATTGCAGGATTTTTCTGCAGGCTATAATATAGTCTTTTTGGACGATTTAAGGGCTCTGGGTAAATTTTATGGTTTTTCGGTAGACTCTTGGCTTTTAGACTAATATTAGGGTTTTTTGGCTTATTATAGGGTTTTAGGCCGGCTTTAGGGCTTTTAGACTGATTTTAGGGTTTTCGGCCGATTTCAGGGTTTTTCCGCAGACTATAGCATAGGGTATTTGGAAGTTTTAAGGGCTCCGGGTCATTTTTATGGTTTATCTGTAGAGTTTAGGCTTTTAGACTTATTTTAGGGTTTTAGGCCGGCTTTCGGGCTTTCTGATCAACTTTAGGGCTTTTAGCCGATTTCAGGGTTTTTCCATAGACTATATAGTATAGGGTATTTGGACTATTTAAGGGCTCTGGGTAAAAAAATTTGTTTTTGTGTAGACACAAGTTTTTAGACCGATTTTAGGGTTTTCGGCTTATTATTGGGTTTTAGGCCGATTTATTGTGCTTTTAGACTGATTTTAGGGTTTTCGGCTTATTGTAGGGTTTTAGGCCAGCTATAGGGTTTTCTAATCAACTTTTGGGCTTTTGGCCGATTTCAGGGTTTTCTGCCGATTTCAGAGTTTTTCCGCTCACTGTAGCATAGGGTATTTGGGCGATTTAAGGGCTCCGAGTCATTTTTATGGTTTTTATGCAGACTCTTGGCTTTTACCCTAAAGCTGGCCTAAAACCCTACAATAAGCCGAAAACCCTAAAATCAGTCTAAAAGCCTAGAGTCTACACAAAAACCAAAAAATTGACCCAGAGCCCTTATATAGTCCAAATACCCTATACTAAAGTATGCGGAAAAAACCTGAAATCGGCCGGAAACCCTTAAATCGGCCAAAAGCCCTAAAGTTGATCAAAAAGCCCTAAAGTCGTCCTAAAACCGTACAATTAGCAGAAAACCCTAAAACCAATCTAAAAGCCCCAAAAGCCGGCCTAAAACCCAATAATAAGCCCAAAAAAACCCTAAAATTGTCCCGGAGCCCTTAAATTGTCAAAATACCCTATACAATAGTCAGCGAAAAAACCCTGAAATCGGCCAAAAAGTCTGAAATCGTCCAAAATCCATAAAATAGATCTGAAAACCCAAAAGCCGGCCTAAAACCCTACAATAAGCCGAAAACCCTAAAATCAGTCTAAAAGCGCTAAAGCCGGCCTAAAACCCTATAAGAAGCCGAAAACCCGAAAACTATTCTAAAAGCCTAGAGTCTACCGAAAAACCATAAAATTGACCTGGAGCCCTTAAATCGTCCAAATACCCTATACTATAGTTAGCAGAAAAACCCTGAAATATGCCGAAAACCCTGAAATCGGCCGAAAACATTGAAATCGGACTAAAGCCCTAAATTTAATCTGAAAGTCCCAAAGCTGGCCTAAAACCCTAAAATAAGCCGAAAACCTTAATCATCCTAAAAGCCTAGAATTTACAGAAAATCCATAAAAATGACTCGGAGCCCTTAAATCATCAAAATACCCTAAAGCCGGCCTTGAACCCTATAATAAGCCGAAAGCCCTAAAATCAGTCTAAAAGCCCTACAGCCGGCCTAGAACCCCAAAAAAGGTGAAAACACTAAAATTAGTCTAAAAGCCTAGAGTCTACAGAAAAACCATAAAATTGACCCGGAGCCCTTAAATCGTCCTAATACCCTATACAATAGTCAGCGGAAAAACCCTGAAATTAGCCGAAAACCCTACACCTAGAGTCTACAGAAAAACCATAAAAATGTCTCGGAGCCCTTAAATCGTCCAAATACCCTATGCTATAGTGAGTGGAAAAACCCTGAAATCGGCCGGAAACCCTGAAATCGGCCGGAAACCCTGAAATCGGCCAAAAGCCCTAAAGTTGATTAGAAAGCCCTAAAGCCGGCCTAAAACCCTATAATAAGCCGAAAACCCTAAAATCAGTCTAATAGCCTAGAGTCTACAAAAAAAACTATAAAAATGATTCGGAGGCCTTAAATCGTCCAAATACCCTATGCTATAGTCAGCGGAAAAACCTTGAAATCGGTCAAAAACCCTGTAATTCGAAAAAGGTCCTAAAGTTGATCAAAAAACCCTAAAGTCAGCCTAAAACCTTATAATAAGCCGAAAACACTAAAATCAGTCTAAAAGCCCTTCAACCGGCCTCAAACCCTAAAATAATTTGAAAAGCCTAAAATTAGTCTAAAAGCCTAGAGTTTACCGAAAAATCATAAAATTGACTCGGAGCCCTTAAATAGTCCAAATACCCTAAACTATAGTCAGCGGAAAAACCCTGAAATCGGCCGGAAACCCTGAAATCGGTCAAAAGCCCTAAAGTTGATCAAAAAACCCTTGATCCGGCCTAAAACCCTATAATAAGCCAAAAACCCTAAAATCAGTCTAATAGCCTAGAGTCTACTGAAAAACCATAAAAATGACCTGGAACCGTTAAATCGTCAAATACCCTATGCTATAGTCTGCGGAAAAACCCTGAAATCGGTCGAAAACTCTGAAATCGGCCAAAAGCCCTAAAGTTGATTAGAAAACCTTAAAGTCGTGCTAAAACCCTACAATAAGCCAAAAACCCTTAAATCAGTCTAAACGCCCTACAACCGACCTAGAACCCTAAAAAAGCCCATAACACTAAAATCAGTCTAAAAGCCTAGAGTCTACAGAAAAACCATAAAACTGACCCGGAGCCCTTAAATCGTCCAAAAGTTGATTAGAAAACCCTAAAGTCGTGCTAAAACCCTACAATGAGCCGAAAACCCTAAAATCAGTCTACAAGCTCCAAAAGACGGCCTAAAACCCTATAATAAGCCGAAAATCCTAAAATTATTCTAAAAGCCTAGTGTCTTCAGAAAAACCATAAAATTGTCCCGGAGCCCTTAAATCGTCAAAATACAGTATACTATAGTGAGCGGAAAAACCCTGAAATTGGTCGAAAACCCTGAAATCGGCCTAAAACCCTATAATAAGCCGAAAACAGTAAAATCAGTCTAAAAGCCCTTAAGCCGGCCTCAAACCCTAAAATAAGCCGAAAAAACTAAATCAGTCTAAAAGCCTAGAGTTTACCGGAAAACCATAAAAATGACCCGGAACCCTTAAATCGTTCAAATACCCTAAAGCCGGCCTTGAACCCTATTATGAGCCGAAAACCCTAAAATCAGTCTATATGCACTAGCGCCGACCTAGAACCCTAAAAAAGCCGAAATCACTAAAATCAGTCTAAAAGCCTAGAGTCTACAGAATAACCATAAAATTGACCCGGAGCCCTTAAAACGTCCTAATACCATATACTAATCAGCGGAAATACCCTGAAATAGGCCGAAAACCTGGAAATCAGCCAAACTCCCTATACTATAGTCAGCGGAAAAACCTTGAAATCGGCCGAAAATGCTGAAATTGGCAAAAAGCCCAAAAGTTTATCAAAATGTCCCAAAGCCGGCCTAAAACCCTATAATAAGCCTAAAACCCTATAATAAGCCAAAAACCCTAAAATTAGTCTAATAGCCTAGAGTCTACCGAAAACTCATAAAACTAAAAGCACCAAAAAATCGGCTTAAAACCCTATAATAAGCCGAAAACCCTAAAATCGGTCTAAAAGCCTAGAGTCTACACAAAATCCAAAAAATTGACCCGGAGCCCTTAAATAGTCCAAATACCCTATACTATAGTCAGCGGAAAAACCATGATATCGGCCGGAAACCCTGAAATCGGCTAAAAGCCCTAAGTCGATCAAAAAACCTTTAAGCCGGCTTAAAACCATACAATAAGCCGAAAACCCTAAAATCAGTCTAAAATCACCAAAAGCCGGCCTAAAACCCTATAATAAGCCGAATACCCTAAAATCAGTCTAAAAGCCTACAGTCTACACAAAAACCAAAAAATTTCCCCGGAGCACTTAAATAGTCCAAATACCCTATACTATTGTCAGGTGAAAAACCCTGAAATCGGCCAAAAGCAATAAAATTGATCATAAAACCCTAAAGCCGACCTAAAACCCTATAATAAGCCGAAAACCTGAAAATCAGTCTAAAAGCCCTTAATCCGGCCTAAAACCCAAAAGTTGATTTGCAAACCCTAAAGCCAACCTAAAACCCTATAATAAGCCGAAAACCATAAAATTAGTCTAAGAGCCTAGAGTCTACAGAAAAACCATAAAATGGACCCAAAGCCCCCAAATCGTCCAAACACCCAATACTATAGTCAGCGCAAAAACCCTGAAATTGGCCAAAAGCCTAGAGTTGATCAAAAAGCCCTAAATCCAGCCTAAATCCATATAATAAGCCGAAAACCCTAAAATCAATGGAAAAGCCTAGAGTCTGCAGAAAAACCATAAAAATGACTCGGAGCCCTTAAATCGTCCAAATACCCTATGCTATAGTGAGCAGAAAAACCCTGAAATCGGCCAAAAGCCCAGAAGTTGATCAGAAAACCCTAAAGCTGGCATGAAACCCTATAATATGCCGAAAACCCTAAAATCAGTCTAAAAGCACAAAAAA